>JAAONU010000015.1:3771363-4988030 GCA_012932295.1 Cyclina sinensis
AATCAGCCACAATTAGCTAAATACAGTGTAGCAAAATTAGTGTAAAACTCAAACATTGTGATCCGTTCAGTATGTCTTGCTGGATACAAAAATATGCAGTTCTTTGAAAACACCATCAAGTCAGAAGCTTTTATGAAGAATAGCTTTTAGCCTTAAAATAACATTCAAATGATCTTCTGAATCTCTCACACAGTATGCAGTTTGAAAGTTTAATGTATCAGTTTCTTCAAGAACATACAACAAAATGTAATGTTATCATTGTCACTAAATCCTTCAGGTGTATGGGCAGACAAAGATAGTGATGATGAGAGGCCAGGATTTGGTGCTGGGAAGAAAAAGTCTGACTTCACAGCTCCAATTGGTTTTGTGAGTGGTGGAATAAAACAGGGAGACAAAACTTTCAAGCCTGGAGAAGAGGTTTTTAGCTTGTACCATTCTAAACAATTTTTTTTCCGACTATATTCATGTTTGTAGCTTTTTAAAATTGCTTTTGACTGTATATACACATGTACATGTTTGTACCATTCTAAAATTTCTTTTGACTGTATATACATGTTTGTACCATTCTGAAATTTCTTTTGACTTTATATACATGTTTGTACAATTCTAAAATTTCTTTTGACTGTATATTCATGCTTGTGGCATTAAAAATTCATTTTGACTGTATATTCATGTTCGTAGTATTCTGAAATTTCTTTTGACTGTATTAATGTTTCCAAGGACCTAAATACCAAATAATGCCTGTTTGGGCAAATCTCACAAAATCACTCAACCAGAAGATTAAATTTCACAAATCTTGTTGGCATAATGTCTAAAAGCATTTATGTCATGCAATAGAGCTCAAATTTTTCTACACAGTGTTACTGTACTCAACAAAATCAGACTAGAAATGAAAATGTCCTATTATACCCTAAGATTTTACTTTTTGAATTTCTATCAGAATCTAAAATAAAGTTAAGAGTTTCTTCTTCTTCCAGGAAGATCTTGATGATGACAATGATGCAGACTTTGATATTGGAGATATTGCCAGGCTTAGTTATAAAGGCAAAAAGAAAACAAAAGAGGAAAAATTTTCCAGAAGAGGAGTGTCTGGGACAGTGCCAGGGAACCAGTAAGTTTATGCTGTTCAGATATGGTAAAGCTTTTTAAATGTGGGAAACGTTACCATAAAAACTTGTCTGTAGACATTTACAAGGATTTAAAGTTCTTCTTAAAACAGTAGAATGGTTTCTGAGAATACTTTGCCATTTTTATTTTCTCCTTGCTTCCTGCTCCATTTACAAAAAAATATTGATCACTGATTTGGAAATTTTCATAGATGTGTCTGTTTAGCCATAGCAGAGCACTAGGTAGGATTATAAAGGAAAGGATGCTGCTTAACAAAAAAAGAAAAGCATGAAAATTGCAAAAAGAACATACTAAAGTTTACTGACTGAATAAGATTCCGTTTTTAAATACTTATTTAGAGATATCTTCATTCCTTTCAAAAACTTATGATTCAAGACCAGTGCCCATTTACAATGTACTCATAAATCCATAAGAAATAGGTAAGTGCAAAGTTCTGTCTTAAAGATGCCAGAAAAAAAGGGCAGGGTTAGTAGATAGAGGGGCAGGGTGCTGCACCATGCATTTTAGGCTAGCTGGAGCAATGCATAGCATAACTTGTGCTCTACTTGCACTTTCAGAGGAATTGGTGACTGGGAAAAACATACAAAAGGACTTGGAATGAAACTAATGCAAAAGGTAATTAAGATATATGAACCTAAACCCGTTAAATCTTTAATTCTTCCGTCAAGTAAATAAAATATGTCATTTTAAAATGATTTTGCCAGAAGTTTAAAAATGGTGTAATTTATCAAATGGTTTTAGAAACTTAAGTTCCCAGTGGTTATTTTGAATATTGGAAATGGTAACACTAATTGTAAACAGGTACATGAGTGCAAAATCTTGTCACACAACAAACAGATACTGAGAAATAAAGTACCAGGGTATAGATGAAAGAAGTATTGAACTGGTTGTAACAAAAAGAATTACTTCATTAGAAAAACAAGTGAAATGGATAACCATTCAAGGAAAAATGCCGCTATTAAAAAGTCAAGTAGTTGGTTTAAAAGGAAAATTAGGAAAAATATTTGGCTGTTTTCAGATGGGTTTTGAAGTCGGGAAAGGTCTTGGTAAGAACAAACAGGGTATAACAACTCCGGTGGAGGCAGTGAAGCGTAAAGGTCAGAAGGCAGGTATTGCGTTTCATGGAAGCGAGCGGTCAGACAGGTCACTAGTTGACTTTCCAGTACAGGACCACGATGAACAGGAAGAAAAAGAATTTAAGGAACAGCTGTCTCAATGGAGGAAAGAACCTGAGGTTTGTAAAGTAACAGCTGAAGTTTTTATGCTCCTGGAACTCAAGTTTTTATGCTCCCAGAACAGAAATTTTTATGCTCCTGGAACAAAATTTGTATGCTCCAAGAACTGAAGTTTTATCCTCCCAGAACTAAACTATTTATGCTGCCAGAGGTTAAGTTTGCGGAAGCATATAGTTACCTCTTTGTTCCTTCATCCATGGTGAGGATTGATTATTATACCCCCACCACAAAATGTGGGGGAGGCTATAATGGATTCGCTTTGTTGCGTCCGTTGGTCGGTCGGTCGGTCCATCCGTCCGTCTCCATTATCGCGTCCGCTCTATAAATCCTATACCAATTGAAGGATTTTCTTCAAACTTGGCTGAAATGTTCACCTCAACAAGGGGATGTGCAGAACCCATGTTGCCCATGTGTCAGCTCAAGGTCAAGGTCACAATTGAAGGTCAAATATCAAACAATCAAATTTTAGACATTATGTCGTGTCCGCTCTGTAAGTCCTACACTAATTGAAAGATTTTCTTTAATCTTGGCTCAAATGTTCACCTCAACAAGGGGATGTGCAGAACCCATGTTACCCTTTTGCCGCCTTAAGGTCAAGGTCACACTTGAAGGTCAAAAATTGACGTAGAAAATATTCTTAAATTTTAACATGTATTTGAATATTTCTGAAACTAGCACAGGTATTTGCTTGAAACTTAAAATATATATGAAGTGTCACAATTAGGATATGCAGGTCAAGTTTCATAACTCTGTATTGCATTTTGACAAAGTTATGCCCCTTTTTAAGTCTTAAAATTTACATACAATCAAATATTAGACAATATGTCGTGTCCGCTCTATAAATCCTATACTAATGGAAGAAATTTCTTCAAACTTTACTCAAATGTTCAACTCAACAAAGTTATGTGCAGAACCTATGTTACCTTTGTGCCGGCTTAAGGTCAAGGTCACACTTGAAGGTCAAAATTGACTTAGAAAATGTTCTGAAATTTTAACATGTACTTGAATATTTCTGAAACTAGCACAGGTATTTGCTTGAAACTTAAAAGATATATGAGGTATCACAAGTAAGATATGCAGGTCAAGTTTCATAACTTTGTATTGCATTTTGACAAAGTTATGCCCCTTTTTAAGTCTTTTAATTTACTTACAATCAATACTAGACAATATGTCGTGTCCGCTCTATAAATTCTATACTAATGGAAGGATTTTCTTCAAACTTGACTCAAATGTTCACCCCAACTGGGCAATGTGCAGAACCAATCTTACCCTTGTGCCAGCTTAAGGTCAAGGCCACACTTGAAGGTCAAAAATTGACTTAGAAAATGTTCTGAAATTTTAACATGTACTTGAATATTTCTAGAACTAGAAGAGGTAAGCTCAGTATGCAAAGTTTTTCCACTCTTAATTACATTTTGACATAATTATGCTATTTTCTTAACTTCACTGCTTTTGTTTGTTTTAGTACATTGGGAAAATGAAAGGTTATTTGTAACTGTTTCGAACATGATTTGACAATATATATTTATACTATTACCTGAACAATTTGTTTTGTTTTTTTCACCAGAGATAATTTCTTTTTATGTATATGTATTTGTGCCACTAAAGTTATTCCCTTAACCACCTTTCCATGTCGTCTTCTGTCAAGGACATTGGTGGGGGTATGAATCGCATTCAGCGATAGTTCTAGTTTATTACAGAGTTAATGACCCTTTGATTTTGCTACATATATTATTCTAAAGTACTATTGTTATCTAGGCTGTTTGCAAGCAACCAGTTGCTGGAATTCTATAAAAATTTATGGGAAACTAAAGTACCAAGAGGAGACCTATATATTACCAGCTTCAAGGTTATGCTAAAAAGGGATTTCCATAAAACTTGTAATGCAGATTCAATGACAGTTTAATGAAGGTTTAGAAGACATACACAATCCTTCTGTTTTAGATTTACTGACAGGGCAATGACATAGACCAGCATGAGCTTTTGGGAGCATCCATTGTTTCTAATGATTTCTTGTTTCAAAGCATTGGTCATGAACTGCTGAGCAGTTTTGGTGTAGTGTTCTATTTTGTTGGCATTACATAAATAACATACATGATTGAATCTTCAGGTTTTTTCCCCCGATATTTTAGAGTACCATTGTAGTTTGGTTTGTATTATGACCACTGAAATGTAGAAAATGTGTATGCCAATGAGTGAAATCTTGGCAACTACCTAGCTTGCACAGAGCAGTATCAGTGAATGAGTTAACTCTCGTTTAATGTCCCTTTCAACAACTAAAATTATATCGGGACAGGGACATCTAGGGATCGAACCGCAATCTCCTAATTTGAAGCTAGCCACAACCACAAGGCCACTGGGGATGGGTTTTGTTTGTAAACGCTTGTCATTTATAATAAAGATATGTAGAAGTGGTCTAGTACCATACTGGACTTCAAGTTTGTTTCAAGTTGGTTTCTTTCTATAGGGCAAAAGGAAGAAAGTGAAATATGTCTACAAGACAGCACAGGAAGCCATTGAAACTGGTAGTAACAAAAAGAAAGGGATCAAAGGTCAGATGTCCAATGTCAAGGTCATTGATATGACTGGCAAAGAAAAGAAGGTACTCACAGGTAAGTGAAGGTACCCCACAATTATTAGGAAAATATGGTACTTTTGGTGAATAAAAAACAAATATCATTGTGTTTCATTTGTAGATGATAATTTAAAAGTGGACTTGAAGATTTTCTAAGCCTGTCATTCTTTCATGAAGTTCAATATTTCTGAACAAGAATAATTTTCTCAGTTCAACAGAGTTAAAATCTTCAAACCTTTGAAGTTGAAAACACTGCTACCTGTAAATTGGGTTTGTTAATTCAGAAAGATGAAAGCACAATAAAATGATAGGACAAATGAATAGCTCTCAAGTCATATACCTTGAAACTTTTTCACATGAAAACTTGTACTTTTGGTGCAACAAATAAATACTGTATAGTAGAAGGAACAGGCATAAGATCTTTTATTTATAAACAAGGCTTTCAGATACTTATTATAATGTTTCATTTTTCTATAAATTAAAGGTTATCACACAATCGCAAATCGTCATGATCGACCTGACGATGACGATGAGGAGGTGACAGCAGTACAGGAGCGATCAACAACTACGGCATTCAGTATGCCAGAACTTACACACAATCTTAACCTCTTAGTAGATATGGCTGAAGAAGATATTATACAGAATGACAGAAAGTAAGCCACTCCACTACTTCTATATTTCTTTGTTTACAAAACCCACCTGACATAATTTTTCCAAAAACAGAAAAAAAAAATAAAATCAAATTTCAAGTTTGTATTTTTCACGATTGGTACAAAATGCTGGTGCTCTCGTTGAATTATTATATAAAACTGGAAAATATTGCAAGAATTTAGAATGCTGTTGTTTAAGCAGAATACATGTTGAATATGTGTATTAGATGAAGGTAGACTAGTGTTGGATATTTGATATGCACAAAGCATTCCAGTAAACCAGAAAAATAAAATCGTGGTCCTGTATTTCTAAGCACTGATTTTTTTTCCTTCAATTTGTAACACTATTAGATATGCCATTAGAAGAGTTGTTAGAAGTGTAACGTTTTCCTGTTATGAATGTTCTATAAATCAATTGTTTTGCTATGAAAAAGATCTGATCGTAAGCTTGAAGAATGCAGTACTGTGCTATTGTAGACATTACCAGAAGAAAGGTATGACCATTTATTTTTGTGACTTATTTAATTTTGCAGATTACGTCATGAAAAAGATCTCATTGTAAATATGAGGTATGAGAAGGAGAGACTGGACACAGTGTTAGAACAGGAGGAGAAACAAATTGAAAGGCTGTCAAAAGTTCTTGAAATCATTGGAACGTAAGTGGTCTAGTCCATGTCCTTCAAAATATTCAAAAGTTTGTTTTAGAAATTAACCAATGCATAATAGGTTGATAGGTTTCTTTTGTGTATCAAGAGTTTTCTAATATCGTGTAGCTTTATTTAAGATGATTTTTTTTGTCTAAAGTAGACAGCTGCACATATTTATTACAAGGCTTAAAGTAGACAGCTACACATATTTATTACAAGGCCTAAAGTAGACAGCTACACATATTTATTACAAGGCCTAAAGTAGACAGCTACACATATTTATTACAAGGCATAAAGTAGACAGCTGCACATATTTATTACAAGGCCTAAAGCAGACAGCTACACATATTTATTACAAGGCCTAAAGTAGACAGCTACACATATTTATTACAAGGCCTAAAATAGACAGCTACACATATTTATTACAAGGCCTAAAGCAGACAGCTACACATATTTATTACAAGGCGTAAAGTAGACAGCTACACATATTTATTACAAGGCCTAAAGTAGACAGCTACACATATTTATTACAAGGCCTAAAGTAGACAGCTACACATATTTATTACAAGGCGTAAAGTAGACAGCTGCACATATTTATTACAAGGCCTAAAGCAGACAGCTACACATATTTATTACAAGGCCTAAAATAGACAGCTACACATATTTATTACAAGGCCTAAAGCAGACAGCTACACATATTTATTACAAGGCGTAAAGTAGACAGCTACACATATTTATTACAAGGCGTAAAGTAGACAGCTGCACATATTTATTACAAAGCCTAAAGCAGACAGCTACACATATTTATTACAAAGCGTAAAGCAGACAGCTACACATATTTATTACAAGGCGTAAAGTAGACAGCTGCACATATTTATTACAAGGCGTAAAGCAGACAGCTACACATATTTATTACAAGGCGTAAAGTAGACAGCTACACATATTTATTACAAGGCCTAAAGCAGACAGCTGCACATATTTATTACAAGGCCTAAAGCAGACAGCTACACATATTTATTACAAGGCATAAAGTAGACAGCTACACATATTTATTACAAGGCCTAAAGCAGACAGCTACACATATTTATTACAAGGCGTAAAGTAGACAGCTACACATATTTATTACAAGGCCTAAAGTAGACAGCTACACATATTTATTACAAGGCGTAAAGTAGACAGCTACACATATTTATTACAAGGCCTAAAGTAGACAGCTACACATATTTATTACAAGGCTTTGAAAACTTGCTAAAGCTTCTGATCCCCAAGTCTCTAAGTTTTGTTTTTTAAAGGTCTTAGTAATAGATGCTATATTTTTTTAGAAAATTTACAACTGGAACATACTACAGGTAAAGAAATATATATTTTCACTAGTAATAATAATTAATTCTGTATTTAGTTATTATTTTACATAACTAGGTAATCATTTATTGCAAGGTGAAATTAAATGGATTTTTAGCTAAGTCAAAGGTCACTTGTTGTATATTTCAGATGCAATGAAAGAACTAACCCAGGCTGTTCCAATCCAGTTACCCTAGATGAATGCATGGCAATATTTAAGATACTACAGAATGAGTTTTATGCTGAGTACAAGATGTATGAATTGGAAACACTGGCCATAGCCTTGGTCTTTCCTATAGTAAGTGAATAATTCATTTAGATATTTAAATCAGTTGGCATAGTGCTTTTTTATCACATTGGACACAGATTCAGTGCAGTGTCATCTGACTTAATAATTTTAAGTTAGCCTGAAAACTGATTCACTAAGCCATTCTCAATGATCTCATGGTAGCCTGAAAACTGATTCACTAAGTCATTCTCAAGAACCTCATGGTAGCCTGAAAACTGATTCACTAAGCTATTCTCAATGGCCACATGGTAGCCTGAAAACTGATTCACTAAGCCATTCTCATTGGCCTCATGGTAGCCTCAAAACTGATTCCCTCAGCCATTCACAGTGGCCTCGTAGCCTAAAAACTGATTCACTAAGCCATTCTCATTGGCCTGATGGTAGCCTGAAAACTGATTCACTAAGCCATTCTCATTGGCCTCATGGTAGCCTGAAAACTGATTCACTAAGCCATTCTCAGTGGCCTCAAGGTAGCCTGAAAATTGGTTCACTAAGCCATTCTCAGTGGCCTCATGGTTAGCGTGTTATACTGGGAATCATGAGATTGCAGTTGGATCCCCTGTCAGGCCTGTTTCAATATGATTTCTTTTGTTAAAACAGACGTTTATCCCAAGTTCACTCATTCACTGATGCCGCTCATGGCTCAGTACAGGCATTCATAACTAGTTTTATGAATGTAGCTGGGTATTGACTATGTGTTCCTTGCACAAGAGATATTTATAATAGTTGAAAGTGGTTTAAGATAGCTAGTTCAAATAACGTACAGATAAGTATGGTTCACTTAAAAAGGGTTTCTTTTCTGTAGTTTTCATTCCTTTGTGTGGAAACTAAAAAGTAGATATCACAAATTACAAGCTAAAAAAGTAAATACCTTGTCTTTTATAAGGCTATAATTATTCATATCCTTAAGTTTGGCTCAAATAGTCAGAAGTGGTAAGTCCCAAAACATAATGTTTTATATGTTAAGATTTTCTTATTCACATATATTTTCAAATTTAGATGAGAGAATACTTCAAGAACTGGAATCCCTTGGTGGACAAGGAGTATGGGGTGTCGGTAATCAAAGAATGGCAGAAGATGTTAGGGGACCCCAACCACGTGTACATTAAGGACCAGAACAATATGGATGTTTATCAGAGGCTGATTTGGGACATCTGGTTACCTCATGTTCGAACAGCTATACTGTAGGTATCTCTTCTTACTGTCCTGGGAAATGTAGATGCATTAGACAGTATTTAATAATTAGAAAAATGATTTCTGGTTACGCCATGCTAGGACATAGGTTTTTGTTCTTTCTACCCTGTGAAATGTAGACACACCTTGGCAGTATAGGAAAAACGATTTCTAACACACAGATGAATTAATTAGAAAATTAACTATGCTAGACAAGAAGGTTTGATCTACTTTTGTATTTAATAGCTCTTAAAACCTTTCTACTTTCATCCATCAATATGCTGATTACTAGAGCATTGCTATAGCAGGACATCCTTAAAGTTTGGAAATTTACACCAAAAACAAGTCATAATTTGTCATTTTGAATTGTAAATATATCATTTTATCAGCTAGTTGTATAAAACCTCCATATTTTCCGCTTTTATTCTCTGACATGTGTTCTAAAACAAGCCTCCTTTGTTACAGCTTGTAATTTATGTAAATAAAAAGTTATTTTGTTTTGTTGGTTAATATTAATTCTCAAGGGAACTTGTGGAACATTTTTGAAGAAATTTAAAAGCTTGGGATCAAAATCAAAGCTTGAATCCAAATTTAAGAGAAATATGTTTATGATTTCAGGAAGTGGAACTGCCGTCAGTGTGATCCAGTGATAGAACTGCTCGAGGCCTGGATGCCAGTGTTACCCACTTGGATAATGGAAAATATACTCGATCAGCTTGTGTTGCCAAGGTTAATGCAGGAAGTTGAGAACTGGAACCCGCTGACTGACACAATGCCTATACATGCCTGGCTTCATCCATGGCTACCACTGATGGGTAAGCTAAAAGGTTTTCTGTTTACAAAAATGATAAAAAGTTGATGTTGAAATTCTACTTTGTAGATAATAAAGTAAAAACAATTTGAATTTAGTATTTGTTTGGCTTTGAAAAAGCTGTTACCCTTTCAGTAATTCCACCAACACCTTATTTAGGATATCTGTTCATCTGTCAGTTTTGTAAAAGCATTTTTGGGGGCTGTCCCTCATTTTAAATATTACAAGAACTTCAGGGGACAGTTAAGGTAAAAAAGATTATTGTAAATGCAAAACAATAAAGTTCTTCAAATGAGACTAGTCAAAAAATAGTTTTTGCAACAATTTAATCTATATAGTGAACCTTTTTCGGTCTATCTTCTAGACTTTGTCTGTTTCAGGTTGCTGATTTTCCCATGATTTTGAAATAATTTAAGTAATCTTTATAGCAGAACTTAACTACAGTTTAAGAGATCTTCATTGAGGAATAGTGTTAGATATGAATTAGATATGGCATTCGAACATTTTTTATGTTCAAATAACTCTCTTCATTGAACTGAAATCATATGGTACAAAGTTTCCACTGAACTTCTTGATGTAGGAATATTAAATAGTTTATTTTGATAAGATCCAAGTGTTTCAAATTCATGGAAACAAAGTGTATGTATCGGTATCTGTATCGGATAAATCCCTACCCTATTAAAATTCATGCTTCAAAAAAAGAAATTAAGACCAAGTGCAAAGTATGACTTGTATTATTTATATGTTGCTTTTTTATTGCATAATTCATGAATGAATAATAAGGGTAACAAAATGCAACATAATAAGACAGAAGAAAATGAATAAAATAAATGAACTGGACTGTAAAAATTACAGTGATTTTTTATTGTTAACATTATGTAGAATAATGCATAAGTTTAACGTCTATAAATGGATGTGTTGTTATTATTGAATAGAGTTAGACATAAATGCTTGTATTTTTGGTAATTCTTGTTCTCTCATTATTCTCTGTTACCATGGTTACAGGGGATAAACTTGAACCATTGTATGCACCAATCAGACACAAGCTAGGGAACGCCTTAACTAACTGGCATCCTTCTGACAGTTCTGCCAAGGTCATCTTAAAACCGTGGCATGGTGTGTTTCGGGAAGGACACATGGAGGTTTTCCTGAGGAAACATATCTTACCCAAGCTTGAAATGTGTCTGCAGGAATTTCCAATCAATCCCCACCAGCAAACATTGGGTAAGTTTATAAAAATATCTTATGTACACTGATCTTAAATTAAACAAGTTCATGCAGCAATTAATCCCAGATTGTAATTATAAGTTAGTTAGTCACTTTTATGAGAAAGCTTTTTAGCTCGACTTTTTTTGAAAAAAAAAATCGAGTTATTGTCATAGTCATGGTGTCGTTGCCGTTGCCGTTGCCGTTCCCGTCCGAAAACTTTAACATTGATCATAATTTTTTTATTCCTTGATGGATTATCTTCATACTTGGACACAACAACCCTTTGGACAAGACCTTCAAGATGACCAGACTAAACTTGACCTTGACACTTAAATGACCTTCATATTCAAGGTCAAAATATTGAATTTTGCTAAAATTGGCCATAACTTTATTATTAGTAGGTGGTTTCTCTTAATTTTTGGACACAACAACCTTTTGGAGAAGACCTTCAAGCTGATCAGACTAAACTTGACCTTGACTCATAAATGACCTTCACCTTCAAGGTCAAATTATTGAATTTTGCTAAAATTGGCCATAACTTTATTATTAATTGGTGGATTCTCTTTGCTTGGATACAACAACCCTTTGGACAAGACCTTCAAGCTGACCAGACTAAACTTGACCTTGACTCATAAATGACCTTCACCTTCAAGGTCAAATTATTGAATTTTGCTAAAATTTACCATAACATTAGTACTTATGGTTGGATTTGATTTATACTTGGACAAAACAACACTTATGACAAAACCAACATGTTGAATAACTCAGATTTGACCATGACCTTAAAATTACCTTGACTGTCAAGGTCAGATGATTGAATTTTGCTTTAATTGTCATAACTTTCTCATTTATTTATAGATTCAATTCAAACTTGGAGTAAGCAACAGTTGTGACAAATCCGACATTATGATTATTTCAAGTTTGACCTTGACCTTTAAATGACCTTGACGGTCAAGGTCTAATCATTGAATTTTGTTAAAACTGGCCATAATTATGTAATTTATGGTTGGATTTGAATCAGACTTGAACAAAACAACACTTTTTCATTTCGATTTCAAAAATGTCATTGCATGACCTATATTTTAGACCTACTGACCTACTTTCTGGTTTTGAGCTACAGCAATGAAATTTGGACTGTGTGCACAGTTTTTTATTTCGATTTCAAAAATGTCATGGCATGACTTATACTTTTGACCTACTGACCTACTTTTTGTTTTTGGAGCTATGGCAATGAAATTTGGACCTTGCATACAGTTTTTTCTTCTGATTTCAAAAACGTCATAGCATGACCTATATTTTTGACCTACTGACCTACTTTTTTGTTTTTTAGCTACAGCAATGAAATTGGACTGTGTGCACAGTTTTTCGGTTCAATTTCAGAAATGTCATTGCATGACTTATAATTTTGACCTACTGACCTACTTTTTGTTTTTGGAGCTATGGCAATGAAATTTGGACCATGTATACAGTTTTTGTTCAGATTTCAAAAACGTCATAGCATGACCTATATTTTTGACCTACTGACCTACTTTTTTGTTTTAAAGCTACGGCAATGAAATTTGGACAGTGTGTACAGCTTTTTGTTCGGATTTCAAAAATGTCATCTCATGACCTATATTTTGACCTACTGACCTCCTTTTTGTTTTTGGAGCTATGGCAATGAAATTGCATTGGTCCATTTCTGTGATATGCATCATTACATTCATAAAAATTTCTTTCATCTTTGAACCCAGGTTAGTGCTTTAGGGCCATTGGCCCTCTTGTTTATTAATACTTGGACAAAACAAGGCTTATGACAAAACCTACATGTTAAATTATTCAAGTATGACCTTAACCTTTAAATGACCTTTACAGTCAGATTTCTAATTATTGCATTTTGCTAAAATAGCCGAACTTCTGGTTTTATGGACGGATTTGATCTATACAGGGACAAAACAACACTGAGAATAAAAGAAATGTGTTAAACAATTCAAGCATTACCTTGACCTTTAAATGACCTTGACTTTACTTAACTTGGCTATATCTTTGTTGTTAATGGATGTAGTGTCTTCATGCTTGGACATAACTACTTTTTAGACAATACCTCCAGAGAAGGTTAAACTGAACTTGACCTAGACCTTTAAGGTCAAATTTCTGAATGTTGCTAAAATTGGCCATAACTTTGTTATGTATAATTATATTTCCAAATGATGTTTCATTTGAAATCCCTTCACCACTATGTGCTTCCTCTGATGTGTTTGCCTTTGGAAATAGAAAAAAGTCGAGTGTGGCCCCCGCTTGCGGTGGCTCTTGTTTGGCATTGTTCCTGTGATGATTGGAAGATTTTATAACTTCACTTTTGTTATTTATTTGTTCAAATATAAGCAACAAAATGCATTCATATTTAGTAAAAGTGTGTACATATCATAAGGTTTCAAATAATGGCTGATTAACCTTGAGATGTTTTTGCTCTTGACAGACGTTACATTTCCACCAAAAGAGATCAGTCTGAAAGTAATTCATAAAACAGGTATTAGTTCTGCATGAAAGTATTTTCAGGCCAAATGACTTTGATTTCAGGACAGATTTCATTTTTACTTTGTTTTCCTTTCAGAACCTATGAACTGGGTGTTATCATGGACTGAGCTGATATCATTACGTTATATGGTACCGTTATTCGAGAAATGTTTCTTTTCTCGCTGGTTACAAGTATTGTGTACATGGCTTGGCAACATGCCAAATTATGAAGAAGTAACAAAATGGTATCTTGGCTGGAAGTCGGTGTTCCCAGAACAATACATGCAA
Source organism: Cyclina sinensis (assembly GCA_012932295.1). NCBI lineage: Eukaryota > Metazoa > Mollusca > Bivalvia > Venerida > Veneridae > Cyclina > Cyclina sinensis. The sequence goes on from JAAONU010000015.1 coordinate 3,785,206, forward strand.
CACCCTGTTATCAAAGGTAGGTAAATGAGTCTGATTTCGTTCAGTCTGATTTAGACCAGCTTCCATGGAACGTTTCAGGTCACTAAATCTTAACAGGAATTATTGGCGTTAGAAGGGTAAAGGGTGAATTATAGTTTATTGATTGACAGCAGAAAATTAATTCACAAGGAATTTAAAGTAATAAGCATAATGACTTCTGAGGTTTTATTTGTTTAGTGTTTTATATGTATTAACACTACAATAATCTCATGTTGAAGGCTGTATATGAAAGAGATTGTCTTGTTTCCTTACAGAGATGTTTACCAAAGCTCTGGACATGATGAATCGGGCTGTATCTGGTCATTTCCAGCCTGGGGTGAAGGAGAACATGGCGTACTTCACACACACAGAGCGTAGAAATATAGGTGAACCCAACACTACGAGATCTAATTCTCCCTCTGTCGTACCTCAAGGGGAGGTAAGTTGTGATGTTTTAATTACCTTTATAAGATTGACATATGTTTCTGATTTATATAAATGTCTGTTTATGTACACCTGTAGTGGAACAATATTTCTTTTAACAAGAATATGCTGTAGGTGATGACAAACTGACACCAGTCAAAACCACAAGAAGTATGAAAAGAAAGTGGTTAAATGAATAGGGTATCTAAGAAACAAACATTGACAACAGTTTTGAAATAAATTGAAACCTGTTGAACAGTCCTGGCTTTGAATCATGCTATTCTTGAAATAATGAATGTACTGCCTATGATGTCGAAGTGTGTCATGTGAAAAATTCTCAAAAAAATTTTGCCAACTTGGCTTGCTCAGAAGAACATCAGATTGTAAATTTAGGCATTCTCAGTTCAGATGCCATCATGGCCAGCTGAATTTTACTTTGATAATTGTTCTCAGACAGTGTGTCTAAAGGTCTCTCAGCTTCGATTCAAGTGAGCAAGCAGCCATTTGCTTGTGGAGAGATTGGTAAGTAAACTGGTTTTAATACCCAGCAACACTTGTAAGGTGGACTGTCTGCTGGGATGTGACTAAAATAGGTTTAAACTGCTTTAAACCCTAAAAGGCACAAACCAATGAAAAATCAAAACGTTTTCTTTCTAGCAACTTAAACATACTTAATTTTTGCAAGCTTATTTCTGAATTTATGTTCTGACTTAAATGTTTACTTTATTTTCAGCCAAGTTTGAAAGGTGCCTCATCAACATACCCAGCAAGTTTCAGAGAACTCGTGGAAAGAAAGGTAATTAATAAAAGATTTATTTCTTTCCCCTGACTGTGCTTCATTTTTGAAGTTAAAACATTTGTTTGAATTTTTTCAAAAACTTACTACAGGAGAAAAAAAAAAATGTTATGGATGGTTCACTGTATGCTAGTCAGTCTCTACATTCTGATGTTGCAAATGTTTAATACAAACCACATTAAGTCGAAAAGATAAGTTTTTGATCCAAGTGTGTTCAACAGGGTCCACTTACAAAAAGGCCTGTTAACTGCTTTCAGATTTATTTTAAACATAATGAATACCCAATGTATGCATGTTAGAAGAAGATTTATAACATATAATGTAAATCCTGTTACTTAAATATATTTTATCTTTGTGAGTACAACGGGATCTTAAACATTATAACTCACTACTATCCTTTAACATATTTATTTCATTCTCTTTTCCAGGCAGAAGAAAACAACCTCGTGTTCCTACCAATACCAGGCAAAACTCATGAAGCCAAACAATTGTATCGCTGTGGAAAAGTTAGCGTGTATTTCGATCGCAGTGTCGTGTTTATGATGGATGACAACAATCAGTTTATTCCCGTTTCTTTACAGAAGTTGATAGAGACAGCAAAAATCAAATGAACTAAGAACTAAACTTGTATAATGGGATTTAAAGTTTCAGTGAGAGCATCAACTCATCAGATGTAAAACTTCTAAATGATTTATAAACATGTTTATATGTATATTTTTATGTGTTGAATATATTCTTCGCGATAACACACTGGTTTAAGAATGTCTGTTTTGTATATATAGACAGTTTTTCAGATGTGAAAGTGCATTGTAGCATTAACTATTTCTTTGTGATGACTGAAAATTTCACCAAAGGAACTCTGCATAGTAAAAGGAAAAAAATATGTTGTCTTTGAATATGATAAATAAAATTGAAAATTTTCAACTTATTCAGTTTTTTGCTAGAAAATGCCAAGTAACATAGCTCAGAAAATAATTATAAAAAAGCAAGATTTACCTTTTCATACACAACTCTTCTTGAAGCAGAGTGGATTCTGCCAGTTTTTAAAGAAAAAAAGTTTCATTGTTACAAGTATGTTTATATTTCAAACTGGTACACAAAGGTGAAGTCCATCAGAAAAAAAAAAATCCTTATGCTTGAAACAAATTTGGACTGATTAAATCATCCAGTATGAAGAAACCAACCCTCGTAATTTATTATTTGACATGCCAGAGATTGAACTTATTCAAATTGGAGCAGGTGCACAGTCAACTATGACAGTCTTATTTGTATTATCTGTCCTAGGTATTAGACAAAACTCACAGTGGTTGAAAAACTGGGTATTTGGCTGTGTAATAAACCTTCCATCAAATTCATATGGATAAAGTTCTAAAGTAGAAGTCAGTTCTGAAATTTAGATTGTATCATTTATAGGAGTGTTGGCTGTAAGCTTAATAACTGATAAGCAAACAGTACAGACCATGATCATGGATAAGCATAAATAAGCAGGCTGATCATGGTCTCCACTGATGGTAAAGGCAAAAATGAACACAGCCAGAAGTAAAAGATAATGAGTGATATGGACTGAAAACAAATTTCTCAAAAGTTTGTCCAAGGCTTATTTACATAGGTTTCTATAGTAAAGATAACAGGGATATTTCAATTAAATTACTCTGAGAAGTGAACAGATGTCACAAGTTTATATTTACTAGGCAGAGCTAAAGCAATTATTCAGTGATACAAAACTCTTCTTCTGGTTAGAAAAAGAGAGCTTCCCTTTAATTACAGTATATAGAAGGTTTGGAAATACTACAGGAACAGTTTCGTTGCATTTTGTAAAATGTATTTAACGCGGTAATTATTGGGATGTTTTTATTGCAGACGATCAGCAACTAAAAAGAAAATGTATGATTCGTCGTATTTTTTACCAAACCATTCTGGAAAATGATGTCATATCCGGTTCCGGTGTTAGTGTAAACAATATTTTTGTGTGTAAATAAGTTAGTGTTACAGTCTCTGACGAAAATAAACTCATTTAACAAGCATTCCTTTTTACTAATGCATGTTTTTATGTATGTTACGAAAGTCTCGCCCTTCTGTCTAGATGAAATCTCTTAATATAACTGTAAATTTTAGTTTTTTTGTCAGTTATACCCTGTGGAAACTGAGATTTGATTTGTCTTAACTTTAACAGATACTTGAAAAGTCTCAAAAGGTAAGTTTTGCCCCTCAATAAACATCACTATCCTTGGTTCATATAAAGATGTTACATTTTGTATTTTCATAGAAGCTTTTTTAGTATTTTCTTCTTTATTCTGTCATTTCTTTAAATGAAAGGCAAGAATTTAAGGAATATTGCCCTCAAGCTCATTTATGAGGCATTCGGTCACCCATTTTCATTGTGACGTTTATAATGTGCTGGAAACCTGTCATTTCATAAAAGTCAACACAATGGTTGAAAACTAAAGGATATTGCCAGTCAAAAGTATATATCAATATCCTGATCAGAAAGGATAGCCGGACAAACTTGACCCTATGCTGTGCTCCTCTTATATTGCTTTGAATAGACAGGAAAATAAATTTGTTTCAGACATAAACTATACACTATCCTAAGATGCTGAGTATGTTATTGGATAAGTTCTTATAATATTGGTTTTTTTTTCAGTCTGTCAGCTGTATTGAATTAACAGTCATGAGCAGTCCTCTTTCAAGTCTGAAAAAACAACACAAGGCACCGTTCACAAATCTAGGGTTTGTATGTTATTCAACAAGGGACTTATAGGTTTATATTAAAACATATCAGTTTAACTTTTGGTTCACCAGACTTCTTTTCTTTTAAAGTTCAGGGGCAGTTCTTTTATTTTCTTGCTTTATTTAAACATGATTTAATACTTTTCATGTACTTTTGAAACAAGAAAAATATGTATTCAACTATTCATTTAACTGGTTAATTTTATGTGCATATGAGTTTTCATTTTACAAGTATGTATATTTTTATCTGCTTGTTACCTAGTTTGATTTATTTTCATTATATAGACATATATATACATCAGTTAAAGGCTTTTTTTGTGTGTACAAAGGTCATTTGCTTACTTATTTTACATTTTTTTATTTCAAAGGGATAAAGAAACAACAGTAAGGTAAAACCTGCACATGCGTCGTTTTTTGAAATGCACCTCTGTTATTCTGCATACTGTTGTTTTACTTGTTAAATATTTCTCCTATATGTGAAACTTAATCTACATGAAATAAAGGAATAATAATGATGTTTGGTGAACTTAATGATCATTTCATGTTTTACAAATTCAGGATGCTGCAGAGATAGTGATGTTTATTTCACAGAATGCAGTTTTTGAGCATTACATGACATAATTTGGCCCATTTTGACTTTTTCTTCTGTGTTATAAAGAAAACCTGACTCTTTGAAAATTATTTATTCAGGTTTTGCACAGACGATTATTGTTTGTAAAGCTGTGTGTCTGTGTGATCTTTATTCAGTTTCTTATTTTACTGAAAGTTGAAAATCCAGCCTGATTTCTTTTCCTGTGCTAAAAAATGAAACAAAGAAACAAATAGCGTTCAGCAAATTTGAATGATTAGAAATTGTATTATCATACAGCATATTGAGATTAAGTTTTGTATACATAAATGTTTTTTCTTTTATGTTAAAAGATTAAAACAAATATCTTAAATTTTCTCTCTTGGTTCATACTTAAAGGCATTAGCAGGTCCACTTTCTTTTTTTTTTTCAGACAGAGGCCCATGCCTTTCAGGAATCCTGTATACTCTGGTATTTTTGTTTAGTTTACATTGTACTTATCTAACTGTAAGATATGTTTGAATAGCATACATAGTGAAATAATGGTTTTATTTCAGTTGACAATTTGTTGAAAAAGTAATGAAAAAAAAACACCCTGGCAACAACAGTCAAACAGTTTCTAGCTCATAATTATAATTATAGACTTTTGTTAACCCAACTTAACAAAAAAGGGACTTAACTGTTAAACTGACAGCCCAGATAAATACTCAGGTGAGCAGGGGTAACTTACCATAACTTCTTGTTTATGTGTTATTTTGCAGATGATGAAAGTAAACTCCTTGAAGAAATCACAGGGGGAATGGCATCCCAGCGACTTAAGACACGGGATCCATTTACTGGTGGGCTGCCAAAACTTCCAGATGTTTCGCCTAGAATGTCACAGGGGTTCGGTGCTGCACACAGACATAATGGTAGGTGACAGAACACTAAATGTTTTCTTTCTTTTCTGGAATGATGGCATGCTTAATATTGCTTTATCAATTTAGTATGCTTTCACCTGCATGGTTCATGTATTTTTTTTATGTTTTTTTAATTATTCTTAAAGAGAGTTAAATGGAAGAATTTTAGTTTTCACAGAGCAACACAGATTCTAGAGTTGCAGATTTGTGTTATAGTGATAACCTACTAACTTTTATTGTGGAAGTCTGTTTAGAGAAGACTTTCACTTAGAAATGGAAATTAAAAGATCATAACATTTTTATGTCATAGCTTATTTTTCTTCAGGTATTCAGATTATCTTTTGCTGTCAGGTCTGTTGTTTAAGTGATCGGTTCACATGCTACCCTTGATGTTAAACTGTGTTAAGAAAGCAATGTTATATGAATTTGCATGATTTTCAGATATAGAAAGGTCAAGGTCATCTTTGTCTCACTTTGACCTTGATGACTATGAGAGTAAGTTACAGAGTGTATCCCATCAGCCATTCTGATAACATGACAGTCTAGCTTCCTGTCTAACAACTTCCTGTTTCTGCTGTTGATGTTCCAAGGTGCATAACTCCATCCTTTTTTCAGAAATGTAGTTTCAAGTGAAATTTACTGAATTTTGATATTAAACTTCTGTTTGATATGGTTTTTGATTGCAACATAATAAGATTTGAAATGAAGAAAATCAATCTTTTGCAACATTATCAAGCTACCTGTTATAAGGGACTGTTGGTCTGACTGCTGCTGAAATAATGAGTCTTGCTGTGAGTGATCTATATCATATCTCCTTTGTATGGTGGCTGATTTAAGCCATGTCGTATTTTCGCCACAAAATCGGAAAATGCAAAAACGCAAAGACATGACAAAGTCAAATTTTGGAGGCCACAGTGCAAAAACACAACAAAAGAATGGCAACAATATGACACATAAAATGTGTTGTGTTTTCGCATTTCATCGTCATGTCTTTGCTTATTCATGACAAAAATGCGAAAACACGAAGATAAGACAAAGTCAAACTTGTCGTCCTTCGTGTTTTTGCATTGTTACATTTTTGCGTTCCGGTTGTATAAGCGCATGCGCACATCTATTATACATATGCCTAAACAACAATGGATAGATAAAATGATTGTTAAATTTCACTCCATTACTCCACATGAGCACTTAGGCATATGACGTATATGTAATAAATCTGACCATACGTAACCGGAAAGCAAACAAGCAAAAAAGGGAAAACACTACAATCTGAAAAAGCAAAAATGCAACAATGCAAAAAAGCAAAAATACGAAAAAGCAAAAATACAAAAAAGCAAATATGCGGAAATGTAAAGTTACAACAAATAAGAGGCAAAAACATGACACATTTTTTTGTCGTATTTTTGCCCTTCTTTTGTCTTCCTTTAGTGAAAATGTGAAATCACAAAGAAACGCCAAAGTTGACTTTGTCATATCTTTATGTTTTCGCATTTTCGTGGCGATAAAGTAAAAATAAGACATGGCATAAATCAGTCACCATACCTTTTGGCCCTAGACAAAATTGAGTTTTGCAATATGATTGAATTTAGTAAACCAAACTTGACAAACGGTTGCCAGAAAAAAGAGTTAGGAAAGAAAAATCATAATTTTTAGTGATGAACATCTGCCACATAGATTCTTATAAAATTGTTCAGAAAAAAAGGGGCTGGAGGCATTTTGCACACATCTCTAAACTTTCTTTGGTGTTTGGGACTTTATCTTTCTTGCTTTCTGTCATCACATTTTTCCATGCACATTACTAGTTCATTCTTGCCAGTTAGGAGTTGATGAAATATTTAGCTAGGATATATTTGACCTCAGCAATAAAAAAATGAACACCCTCCTTTGAAAATATTGTGGAAGAACAAGTAAAAATCAAACCCGTCTAGTTTGTTTTATTAAATGATAATAATAAAACATAATTATATTCATACTGTTTAACTGGTATCAACCAATGTCAAACATGATGAACAAATTGCTGTAGGACAAACTTAAGGTGTTCTATATAAACATCCCTTAGGAACGAAAGATGAAATACAATGAAAAGTGTGAATCTACAGAAAATCATTATGTCTGGTGCCAATTTTTAAGAGTCTTGTCTGGACTGTTTGTCAGTATGCAAGAAACAAAACAGATTTTGTACTTGGCATAAGCTGTTTTTATTAAAATGAATAAAATTGAGGGGTGAATAAGAAAAAAAAGAGATATCTTTTTATTTCATAGCACACAAAACTTTTTTTTTTAAATTCATGTCTGAGTTATATTTATAGCCTGTTTATAAGTGATATGTGATTTTAAGTCCTTTTTCTGCAGTTTTACAATGTATTAATCTACTCTTGAATCATTGCATCGTATATCTGAAATATAAATGCCATTACATGACTTACATGTAAGGATGAAATGAAGTTCATTTCACTATGGTGCAATATTTCATTAGACAACAACAACAACAGATATGAACAAATAAAGTTTGTGTGACTGTTTCTTTTAATAGTAGGTTCTTGCTGTTTTAAGCTTATTTGCACTGGCCTGCTTTAAAAATTGCTTTGCTGATTTTCCTGTCTTTTTTTGGTCTTATAACATTTTAATTTTCCTCTCTATCATTTTTCCCCCCTCTAGTCTTCTAAAGATGTTTTAAGATGTTAAGAGACCCCTAAGGCTTACTTTTACTAGTGCGACCAAGTCAAGCTGCCTATTATCTCATGAAAAATATGGATCATTATACTAGATAGTTTTTTTTCCACCTAGTTTTCCTTTTTTGCAGTGCTTTCTATTTTTCAGAGTGATTTTAGCTTAAAAATCTTTTTATAACTTTCTTGCAAAATCAAAGAATTGAAAAGCAAATGAAAGAAACAACTGCCCGTAATTCTTAAGTATTAATTTTCAGCTGAAGGGTTTGAACTTAATATATTTTCCTCGTAAGAAACTGATAAGGAAATAATAATTATAATAGTGAGTTGATTTAGGTGAATAAGGGCTCCAGTGGTAATGCGCAAGACTTGTCGTCCTAATGTTACAAGTTCAGTTCCATGACTAACAATACTAAATGTTTTTCAGATGAGATGTTAAACCAAGGTCTCATGTATCAGTGTAATACACTCTGCATGCAAAAAAACCAGAAGGGGTTCTTAAACAGAATGCTTTCTATATGTTGCACTAATCACCACAATAATAAAATAACTAAATGCTTCAGGGGCTATCAGTCATATGGGCAATAAGTATATTGACAATAAATAAACTCAAATAGAGAGAGTGTGCTGATAAAGGAGTCCAAATATTATGTTACTTGTGCTTTTATTTGATCAGCATTTTTTTTGTAATTTGATTTTATCCAGAACTGAAATGAAAAATTAAAGAACTACAGTTAATGACAAATATATTTGGGCTATTTCTATATAAACAACTATAGGTTTGTGATAAGTATAAATATTAACCAGTTGAGTATTTAATTTTTTCAATCTATGTATCACCCAAAATAAGCAACTTCTGTTGATAAATAAAAATTAGTAGAACATTTATAATGCCATAGTTTCTTTGGGTGTTACATATATATTTGTATGTAGGTTCCTTTAATTGGTATATTAAGATTTTAGAGTGCAAGAGACAGTATTTAGGGTAATGAGTCATGAACTCTTACCATGGTATATTTCAACATTGGACTCATCCATCATTTCATTTTGGACTATACTGAAAAGTTACTGACTGAATAGTAAACAGTGCAGACCATAATCAGACTACATGGACATTATATGGTCTATACTGCTTGTAAAAGCAATATATGGTCTTTACTGGTTGTAAAAGCAAAACAATTTTTGCTGCTAATAGGATGAAAATGAAGTACTTACTTTAAGTAGAATACTTCAACAGAAATACTTGTATCAGAATAAATATAACATTTAAATATATGTTTAGTTTCTTTTCCAGCATCAGGCTGTAAGAGAATTTGCCATTGATAATGTTGCTAAAACCGATTTACTATGTGGTAGATTTTATTTACAAGAGAATCAATATGAATGACTTTTTAAAGTAAAATAAGCAAATATTTGATAACCTCTTTATCTAGGGGTCAGGTTTTTTTCGACTCTAGGGAATATTCAGAAAATAAGTAATGTAGATTTCACATTTTATTGTATGATGACTTAGTGTTTTAATGTTACAGCTCTTGAATATTACTTTGTTTGTCTTTCCTCTATAGGTTTTAATTCTGTAAAATGCTTGCATCAGACTAAGAAGACACTCTTATTATTTTTTTGGGGCAAAAACTTCCAAAAACATTTATACTCTGTATAACTTCTGTAATGTAAAAATTAATTTTATTTCACTGAAAAAAGAGGGAAAAATGGTGTGTGTGTGGTATGTGTTCATGTATTCGTTATCATCTTCAGCATGCAGAGTGACCTCTGTGTTACATGGGGCATATTTAATTGAATGATAAAATCTTGACACTCTTGAAACTTTTAACATTGACCTTTGATTTCTATATATAGCAGGTCCAAGTGATCATGAGCTCATGTCCACGATGATGTCACGGATAACACAGCTAGAGTCGAAGGTGGCATACCAGGCCAAAGAATTAAATGAAAAGGTAAACTAGACTGATTCACTTTGTTAGTGGCCTTGTGTATGAGTATAGTATATATGTTCATTCTATGTCTGTTATTGATTTACATTCAGTACAGTCCCTGTCTTTAACATATATTTTACATGGAATATTTGTTATTTAGACTGGTTTTCTGTTACTTTATCTATTAAATGAATGCTTCTGTTGTGAAGCTGTAGTCTAGCATACAACACCAGAATCGATCTGACCTCGTTTGACTTCCACAAGGTGTAAGAGGTTTAGTGACTTTCTATGTTGCACACTTTGATGCAAAATTTAAGGTTTGATCCAGGAAAGCAGTCATTAGGCAGGATTTATATAAGTTGCAAAAATTTGTTTGATAGAAAGTGAAAAAAGTGATAATGCTTGTTCATTTCACATCAAAGGCAAAAGTAACAGATCTTGCTGCTGGAATTCAAACCTAAGCATCAGTACACAGAAGTCAGGCTCTCTACATTTATGTTAGTTTGCAGATAAGGGTAAAAATTCCATTAAAATGAGTTAATTCGTGATCCATAAGTGGCCTTCTGAATTAACATTTCTGCAATTTGTTAGCAAGCTGTCATGCCAACATGGTTTATTTTCAGGATAAAAAAATCAAGGTGCTCACAGAAAAAGTAAAACTCTTACAGAAATCACAAGGTAATTGGTTTGATGTTCATTTTTATCAGTCAGGATTCTTGCTAGGCATGATTTTGGGATATCTTTGCAAAAAAATCGCAAATGTCTTATAAAGAATTGCCTTTGTGTGAAAGTTGTACCGTTACAAAAATGGCCTTGACAAATTGACTGATAGAATGAAATTCTTTGGGGATGAATGGCTGTAGCACAGGAACCACACTGTAGTTGATATCTGTTGGTTAATTTGATTTGTGCATTTTTATTTATCTAATAAAATCAACGATTTAATGTTCTCATAAATTCCTACGAGATGAAGAGCTTTTCTGGTTTGGGTAATCATGGCATCACAATTGAAGAAATGTAGAACAGTTTTGAGCTTCTTCAAGCCAACTACCCCTAAAGATGTGAACAGTTATGATAGCAATGCTGTAAAAGAGCTCAAGCCCTCACACTTACACGAGGCTTCACCCTCGAATGTTATTAATGAGTCTGCAAAAACGGGCCCTCACACTTACATGAGGCTTCACCCTCGAATGTTATTATTGAATCTGCAAAAACAGGCCCCCACACTTACACGAGGCTTCACCCTCGAATGTTATTATTGAGTCTGCAAAAACAGGCCCTCACACTTACACGAGGCTTCACCCTCGAATGTTATTATTGAGTCTGCAAAAACAGGCCCTCACACTTACACGAGGCTTCACCCTCGAATGTTATTATTGAGTCTGCAAAAACAGGCCCTCACACTTACACGAGACTTCACCCTTGAATGTTATTATTGAGTCTGCAAAAACAGGCCCTCACACTTACATGAGGCTTCACCCTCGAATGTTATTATTGAATCTGCAAAAACAGGCCCCCACACTTACACAAGGCATCACCCGAATGTTATTATTGAGTCTGCAAAAACAGGCCCTCACACTTACACGAGGCTTCACCCTCGAATGTTATTATTGAGTCTACAAAAACAGGCCCTCACACTTACACGAGGCTTCACCCTCGAATGTTATTATTGAGTCTGCAATAACAGGCCCTCACACTTACACAAGGCTTCACCCTGGAATGTTATTAATGAGTCTGCAAAAACAGGCACCTGCAAACATGATTCCCAACCCACTCAAAGTCCATCTAATGAATTTTCACAGAATTTGGTCTCTAATATAATTGTGAGTGATGACCAGGGTGATAATTTTATTCTAAAGATGATACAGTTACACATTTAAAGTTAAAAGTCTTAATGTCCCCTTATTTTTGAAAGTGTCCCCATAAATTTGTGACCATGGGGAGTGGGGACAGGTGTCCTCATCTTCACAGATCCAAGCAAGAACCTTGATCAAGGAATTACCATGATTTATCATTCAGTAAATTACTATGATGTATTATTTAAACTTTGTTTTATTAATATTATTATGCTAACATAATATTGATGTATTTAACCTTTGTGTAACAAATTGATAAAAAAGCAAAAACTCTGGAATATTATTAGTCAAAACCTTATTTTTGTCTATATTTTTGTAAGCAGAGAACAGAGGTTTAAATCCTTAAATTTCAAATAGGGCTTGTCTGTCATTCAGTTCATACTGGTACATAAACACATATAAATGAATCTTTAGTTACAATCTGTATTGGTTTAATGTATTAATTGAACGATGTATGGTTCAGACCATGGTGAACTTTACAGATATGCTAACTGACTGTGATCTGCTATGGTTCCAAAGGCTAAAACAAATGTTACCAGCAAGGTTAAAGTTAAATTTGCATTGGAGCTAATATAATTTGAATGCAGTGAATTATAGTTTGAAGATATCTGAGTCTTTCTGTTTGCAGAATCTGATACACATTCTCACATAGCAGAGTTGGAGAATAAATGTTACCTTCTACAGGACCAGATTCATGACATGGAGGTCGGTTTAAGGGTGTTAAATTCGCATTAAATTCTTGTTCCTAATCAAAACTTAATTCCTGTTAACTTACGATTGGACAGAAGTGCCTCTCTTTGTTATTTAAATATCAACTTATCAGAGTTTATTAATGCACAAAGAAGCTATATGCCACAACACAAACTTACATACTGGCGCTTAATATTTTAGAATGCAGAGTTGCTAAGCTGCAAAATATTTGTATTTGTTTGGAATTTCTAAACTTTATAAAGTGAAATGTCTGGGAAAACAGACATCACAAAACATATATTATACTAGTACCATTATGCACACAGTTTTTGTTGGTCTCTCGATCGTACATGTTACCACTAAACCAAGGATCCAGTGCTGTTTTTGTTGGATTACATACAGTCAAAGTGCAGTTGATTGAATTGAAAAAAAGATGAAATATGGTGTGTTACTCAAATAGTTTATTTTGGTGCGGTCTGTACTTTTATTTGAGCAAAAGAATTACAAGACAACAAATAAAAAATGCACTGCTGCAAAACATTTTTAGGTATTTCACCAATGGAAGAAACTTCATTTTTAAGTTTTTATGAGTTTGAGGTTTAGAAATTTATGTCTGCATTTGGCCTTACATTTCAGACATTTCTGGCTGACTATGGTATGATTTGGGTCGGCAACCAATCAGGGGAGAGCACTGATGATGATAGTGACAGTGGCGAGGATCAAATGTGGAGACCAGGTACATGTATAAACCTACTGAAATTAACAAGGGCAGACGTATTTTCAGCTTTGTAAATGAAACAGTGTGATAAAAGTACTATTTGTCCCTATGATATCAGTCAGATTTTAAATTCTGAAATGAATTAAATCAGTGCTTGGTTTGAAAAAATTACAATATAATCTTGAATAAGAGTTATTTGTGACAGCTGTTGTTGGAAACATCTGTCATTTATAGACTGTGGTGTAAAAGTTGAATGTTGAAATGACAAAACAAAAGTAAATGAATTAAAACAATCGATGAAAAAAGTAGAATGATGTTGGTGCAATTTTTTTTTAATTGTCACTATAGAAGTTACATTGTTGCTATAGCTTGACTTAAGTTATAGTCATCTTGGTGTTCTTGGTAAGCAGACATTTTGATATTCTCCAGACTCGCACACACGTCTTATTTAGATTTAAATACATGAAAAATTGACTCAAGTTCTAGCACTTGGATATTATGACAGTCACAGATGACTCATGGCAACATATATGCTTTTTTTATAGTTACAAAACACTGCTGTTTCTATTTTTCAGCCTCATCAGTATCCCAGCATCCTACATTTCATGTTGACTACAACCGACTGTTTGAGAATATCAAAGATCTGAATGCCCTGGCTGGGGATGGTGTTGCCTCGGTTACACATACAAAAGATGGTGCTAGATTAAAGGTAAGTCCAAGAATCATTATTAGCTAAACTGTATCAATATTTTTTTTGTGGAGGCATGACATTTATTTATAAAGTTACCTAGACATTTTTTTAATGAAATCAATTTTTATTTCACAGAAGTTTTCTTTCATTGTTACCATTGGTTATACATTAAAATAAAGCTAAAATTTGGTACATAGCCTTTATTAGCTCACCTGAGCACTTTGTGCTCATTGTGAGCTTTTAGGATCGCCCTGTGTCTGTCGTGCGTCAGTGCGTTGTGCGTCATCAACTTTTGCTTTAAACAACATGTCCTCCTAAACCACTGGGCCAAAGTTGATGAAACTTGCCATGGATGTTTCTTGCATGAAGCTCTACCAAAGTTGTTCAAAGAAATCAATTCCATGCAGAACTCTGGTTGCCATACCAACCTAAAGGAAAAACTTTAAAAATCTTCTTGTCTGAAACCACAAGGCCTAAGGCTTAGATATTTGGCATTTAGCACCCTCTAATGGAACTCTACAAAAATTATTCAAATTATTTCCCTAGGGTCAAAATTGGCCCCGCCCTAGGGGTCACTTCATTTTACATAGACTTATAAAGGAAATCTTTAAAAATCTTCTTCTCAGGAACCACAATGCCTACAGCTTAGATATTTGATATTTAGCATTGTCTAGTGGATATCTACGAAGTTTGTTCAAATCATGTCCCCTGGGTCAAAATTGGCCATGCCCCAGGGTTCTCTTGGTTATATAGGAAAAACATGAAAAATCATTTTTCTCCGAAACTAATAGGACTAGACCTTAGATATTTGGTGTGGAGTATTGTGTAGAGTACCTTTACCAGTATTTTTTATATGTTGGCCCTGGGGTCAAAATTGGCCCCGCCCCGGGGGGGGGCCTTAATATGTAAAAAAGGCAATCTTTAAAATTCTTCTTACTGGAAACCTTAATGCCTACAGCTTAGATATTTGGTATGTAGCATTGTCTAGTGGATGTCTACCAAGTTTGTTCAAATTATGTTCCCTGGGTCAAAATTGGCCACGCCCCAGGGTTCTCTTGGTTTACATAGATTTATATAGGAAAAACATGAAAAATAATTTTTCTCCAAAACAAATAGGTCTAGACCTTAGATATTTGATGTTGAGTATTGTGTAAAGAACCTTTACCAATATTATTTAAATGTTGGCTCTGGGGTCAAAATTTGCCCCACCCCGGGGGCCCTTAATATATAAAAAAGGAAATCTTTAAAAATCTTCTTGTCTGAAACTACAAGGCCTAGAATTTTAAAATTTGGCATGAAGCAAGCTTTATCAAGCTTTTTCAAATTATTAGATTAGGTTAAAGGTCATGAAGGCTAAAAATAGATTTATCTACTGTACCTCATAGAGCCTTCATCTATAGACCAATATCTTTGATATTCAATATATAGGTTCCTTGCACAGACCTCTCTCCATGGGTAGGGTTTGAGGTCACTGGTTCAAGGTCAAGGTCACCATAGTTTATAATAGATATTTCTACTTTCTGTCACAGACCCTTTATTTAATGACTGATATTTTACATATTTGGTGTGTAGGCACTTATATATTTTCAATTAAAAAATGAAATACTGCTTAACAGCGAACCAACAGCCAAAGTAATCAGGTGAGCAATCCAGGGCCATCATGGCCCTCTTGTTTGAAAAGCCTACTCATGACTTCCAGAGATACTTCTGTATTAGATTATGCTTAAAACCAGTTGTATCATTTAAACATTTCTTTACCACCTACTCTGACCCTGATGATTTAAGTTGAATAACTAATAATACCAAATTGCAGACTACATGTACTGTTTAGGCCCAAAGTGTGGAATGTTGAAAGTCACTCTAGTGAGATTCAATTTATTAGTTTTTATTATTGTTTGTCTGTCTGTGTGTTTGTTCCTTATAAAACTTTAACCTTTTTGAGGCCCCCACCAGGCACATGGCATTCATTCGAATGTAGCGCTTGTTGGATTGAAAATCAGAGTCTTATGCAAAAAAATGTTATGCTTGTTTTGTAGATGCCGGACTCAGTACAGCTAACAGTGTATGCAAATGGTATATTTATGTTCAACGGGCCATTCCGTCCTTTTACTGATACAACAACACGGGCATTTTTACAAGACATATTGGATGGCTACTTTCCAAGTGAACTACAGTCACGATACCCTGATGGCGTTCCTTTCCAAGTCAGTATAAATTTATATTTAGTTTCAGTCACTTTCATTTCATATTTCTGAATACAATATTGAACACAGTTTTGCCAACAAAATCCTGCTCTCTGGTATTTATATCCTTATAAAATATCTTCATCTTGAACCAAACTTGCAAGATGAGGCACGCAGTGCCCTTTAGATAGCACTGTTTATAGTCATTTTGATGTCATCATTGATTTTCTCTAATAGATCTGCGCACTGGTATTGAAAAAGTGTTCAAACTGAAAACACATTCTATGAAAATATTCAGAGAAAAAATACTGTATGCATAAATAATATGCTGTTGGTTTAAAAGTGAATATAATGATAAAGATTTTAGTTTTTTCATGGAGCGGCTTTTGAATAGAAGAGTTATGTTTTCTAAACATTCAAACATTTTAAGAAAATTGAACTGGGTATGAGGAAAATGACTGTAATGATACACTAGTCTGTTGAGTCTGTTTTCTAGATGTTCTACTTTTTGTGTCGCCCTTTCGAAGAAAAGGCGAAACATAGGGATCGCTTTAATTGTCTGTTGATCTGTCAGTCCGTCCGTCATTAACATCACATTGGCTATAACTTCGCCAACATTGCTATTTCTTAACATTACTCATCGAACATTCAAATAACATTCAAACACACACACACAAAATACAGAAAAAGCCAGTAGAACTTTTGGTTTTTAGAGTTTAAGTATATATGAAAAGCAAATTTCTGTACATGTATACAAATCATTCACAGTATGACAGTATTAATATAGTAAATAAACAACAGAACCCAGCCCAGTGGGCCTTTAAGTTAGCTTAGATAGATATTCTGTAAAATGTACATAACATATCACTGGCATTCTGTGTCGCTAATGGTGATCACTTGACAATTTAAATGTATCACAGTCTGGTATCTTGAATAGTGAAACCTGTATCTGGATATGGCATCATCTTCCAGTAGACCATACAGAGCCAAAATGGCGTTGTTGTTTGTGTGACTGGTAGTATGGCGATAGGATGGCTAACATTGTTTTAAATTTATGAATAGAGTTTGTAAGAACTTGACCACTCAAAAATTTATTCCATTTATGAAATCTCTAAATACATTTTTCAATATTTCCTGTGTGCAGGTGACTGACAGACGTGAAGTTCACTTTGAAGACAAGAGATCTGAGGCATTTACTGGTGCAGGACAAACATTGGGTGGGGAAACCAAACCATCTAGACTGGTTCCAACAAAGTTACAAGATAATACAGTCTCTACAACACAAACTCTGGAACCAGACAAAGAAAAAAGGGAGACAACCAGTGAAAAACCTGGAAGACAGCTAACTGTGGAACAGTTTCTGCAGAAATTGCCAAGATCTGTAGTACGCTCAGGGAAAGTTATTGATATAAGAAGTTCTGTTGGGGACACCATACATGTAAGTGTCATGCAAACAGTCAGAAATCCATGTAGAACTTTTAATTACTAGTTTAGAT
Source organism: Cyclina sinensis (assembly GCA_012932295.1). Lineage (NCBI taxonomy): Eukaryota > Metazoa > Mollusca > Bivalvia > Venerida > Veneridae > Cyclina > Cyclina sinensis. The sequence continues at coordinate 3,802,877 of JAAONU010000015.1, forward strand.
TGTAAAAAGGAACTGCATGTTGCCATACAAAACAGACATATTTCTCTTTGGGAAAATGCAAAAGACAAAATGCTGAGTGAAACACCAATATTCTACGGTCCAACCTCTCTACAGGAAGTCCTGTAGGAGAAATAGACTGAAACTAAATTTGTCACCAAGAAACTTTTGTTAAATAATTTTGGGGAAGAAAAGATCTTTTTTGAAAAACTTTTGCTTGAGGAGGCATCTTTATTAGAAACTTATGATGCTATAGCATGAGAGATATAGCATGAAAAACACAAATAGCATGAATTTAAATAGCATTACAGACGTGACAGAAATAGCTTGACAGACATGACAGAAAGATAAAGCATGACAGACATATATGGCATACAGATATAGCATGACAGACATGCCATATAGAGCAAGACAGATATGACAGACAGAAATACAGTGACAGACAGATATAGCATGACAAACAGAAAGAGCATGACAGAGAGATAAAGCACGACAAGCATGTTCAGCGTAACAAATAGAAATAGGTATTAACATACATTTGAAATGTGCTTTTCTGAATCATCAACAGACCTTTTCATTTTTTTCATAATTTCCATCTTTTATTGTTTTGTATATTCTGTTTTTAACCAAAAATATCTGATTGGCTAAAGAATGTTTCCTTGGTACAGTGTATTTTCTTCCTGTCATGATTTCTTTAGAAGTGTCTAAACCTTTGAAGAAGGTGAATAAAAAACATGTATAGGATAATTGTGAGTTTCAGTGTGAGATTGAGATATATTTCAGTGGGTGAGCAGCTAAAGTGATATTTTCATGTCTAGCTTATTTTTTTCTTTCATGCCAAGAAAACGCTGTCTTGTCTATCTTTTTCTTTGACATTTTTACCTAAGTTTTTGCATAATTGTGTTCATGTTGTATGAGATGATGTAATGATTCTAATTATGTCACAGATGTTTTGAATCTGGCACTGTGAACATTCAAGACAGAAGATCAGTCGGGTCCAAGTATGATATGATTGGGATTTTATATTCTGATAAATTCACTGCATGCAGAGAGTTTATTAGGATAAATTTAAATATTATATATCAGTAAACTACTGAAAACATGAATGAAAAGTTATATAGTTAAATGTATAAGTTCCTGCCTTAGTATAGTCATAAGTCGTTAAATCATTGGTAATTAACAGGTTTATATCTGTGATTTTAATGGTAAAATAGCTGCTGAAAGCATACAATTATTTTAGCAATTAATGTGATTCCAGATTATATCATGTGTTATTTTTTTTATTTGAAAGACAGGAATGAAAAATAGTAAAAAAAACCAGTAAAATACCCCATATGCAATAATACCTTTAGTAATTGTTTGAAAGTATTACAGTGAATTGATACACAGATCATTAGTGAGAGACAATTATTTACTGTGGAAAGAAGTCTTCTTTAAACTAAGAAAGTAATTTTGCAAATGTAAGATTTAATCAGAATAATTTATTTTTTTCAGGGTGGTTCTAAACATCCAGGGGACTTGACTGTGATTGAAACAGACACTGTACTTGAAATGAAAAAGAGGTTTGGTCATTGTTCCATCTTATTTTCCTTCCAAAGTTTGAAAGAAGGGTCATTGATTCAAATCAATATGTTGTTTAATCAAAGCCCAGCCAAGTGAAAATGACTGAACAGTTTTGCATCCAATTATTAGTCAGATAATTTTAGAGATTTGTTGATTCAGTCAGAGCTCCACCTTTATTGTGTACATGATTTAAGGTATGAGCATAGTAATGCAGCAGTCAACTTCTGTAGAGGTCCAACTTAAAGTTTGTTTAGTGTTTAAGCCTTTTTTTCCCTTTCCTGCTAATGTTTTGTTACCTTGAACATGAAAATAGTCAAGGAGGCTGAATCTATTTGATAATGTCGAACACTAATCAGTAATGAATACTCCCCCTTCCTGTTCCAATTAAACAAAATCTACTTTATTTCATTCCACCCAGCTCTACTCCATCCCATTGTTCTCCACCATTGTCCATCGTATTCCACACCATTCATCCCTGCTGCACTCTTCCCCACTCTATTCCATACTTTAATAATTTCAGATTGGAAGGGGATGATTCAGGACGACCATTCACACCACGAGACATTACAACACTTAGGGTGAAGTCAGAGGATGGGAATCACACATACATACTCAAAATGAAGTTTAGCAATACCATAGGAGATCTCAGAAAATACATAATAACACAAAGGTAAATGTTTAGATGTACAAATTGGTTCCTATTTTGCACTCATAGTCCTATAGGCAAATCTCATTTTACTTTCTGATTCTCAACTATGAAATTGTCTGAACCAAGTGAACTGGGTTGAAAATAATAATCACTTAAGAACATGACCTTTGGTAATGAAAATTAATATGATTTGACCTTGACCTTTGAAAATTAGGCAGAATATTTCAGTTTATGTCTTTACTTTGGGTTTCAGTTCCTGTAGTAACTTACTTTGCTTTGTTTAAAACTTACAGGAGCGAAAATTCCCCAGACTTCGATATTGTATCAGCATACCCCAACAGGACTCATTCAGATGACAATGTCACACTGCATGATGCGGGGCTGACACCAAATGCTGTGGCACATCTCAAAGTGCGGAAGACCTAGCATCTGAAAATCCCATGATCTTTAAGGAAAAATTGAGATCATGTGTACTAGTCGGCTATCTCAGTGTTTCTTGTTCTGCCGTCCAAAATGTTTCTGTCTGTGATAGAATTAATGGAAGATTTTCTTAGACTATTTCATACAGGTTTCACCATTGAACAGTACCTTATGAGAAGTGTTTAAGATTTTCCAGAATGAACAGTTATACTCTGACATTAAGGGTTTTACAAAATGTAAAGAAATGTTGGCCTTTATTCATTGATGTAGATTTACACTTTGACAGAGCATTTTGTGTATTAAGGTTCTAATCATTGAGAATATAAGGTAATTTTTGGAGCATTGTCAAAACATTAATTTAGCAACATGATGAAATAAAGTTTCTATGAAACTGCTTGTAGGAAAATGATATAAATAATTTTTTAGGGAAATAGCTTCTTTAAAGGTTTAGTTTTTGATACTGATTCCAGGAAGACTTAAAGACTTATTATAATGTATGTGATGTTATTTCAAAGTTAAGTGAGTTAGAAAAATGTTTGACTTCTCTTTATTTTAGAGGTTAAAGTGTCAAGGCTTCCATATAAAAGGTTTCACCTTCAGAACATCCACGCTTAAGACTGTATTAGGCAGTTGTTTCTTATGAAAAATGTTTGATTTTTCATTTGAGATTTCTGTTTAAGGTCAAGATCACTTTGCTCTTGGCAATAACGCTTTCCTAATAATTATACAATTCTGTAAGATATGTAGCTTTTGGAGGTTTTAACACATTTCAGAAAAATGAAGTTTTTTATATATTATTCTTATTTCTGTGATAAATTTCATGTCTTTAATCATGTTTTGACCTGCTGCTGACCTAGAATATACAAGTATGCATAATGTTATATAATTTTGTCATTTTTTTGCCCCTGAAGGAGGGCATATAGTTTTTTTATCTGTCCATCTGTCAGTCCATCCATCTGACATTCCATCCAAAAACTTTAAAATTGCCAATATCTTCCTTATTAGTAAATGGATTTACTTCATACTTGAACACAACACCCCTTTGGACAAGGCCTTTCCAATGGCAAACATATATTTGTATGACCTTGATCCTTGAATGATCTTTGTCTAATTTTATCAGAAAACATAAATATTGTGCATAACATCATTATTGGTATATGGAACCTTTTGGACAAGACCTTCCCATTGACATATATTTAAATGACCTTGACCTTGAAGGCCCAGTTGTCAAAAATCCTTTATATTGACCGTAACTCCCTTGTTACTAAACAGATGTTTGCACACAACAGTCCTTTTGGGAGAAGTCTTTCAAATGCATATATGACCCTGACTTGGAGGTTAAATTTTCAGAAAACACTTCTTTTGAAGGCTCTACAATTAATCTTCATCTGGTCCTCAGCTCAAAGGTCAAAGCACCGCTTCAGGGGCATTGTCATCTTTCAGTGACAGTTGTTGTTTATTTATGTTTGTCTTATAAACATGTGAAAAGTACTTTCACTGCAAAATGAGATAAAGTAATTTTTGAGGAAGTGCTTTACATACAAATAAAGAAATGAAAAATCTTTTTAGTTGCTTTTTTGGTCAAAGTCATCTTTTTATATTTTCATAAAACAAAAGCTACATGAATGGCATGTAAGTGACAAATGCCCCATTAATTGTACTGTCTGCAAAAACAGTTTCACTGGAAGCTATGCTTTTAAAGTGAAATGATAAATATGCTCAAATCTGTACAAATGCTTTTGTGTAGCAAGTATAGCAGCTCTCTCCTTGCATCTATCATAAAAAGCTCCAAACAATACACAAAAATACAGCTAGTCATTTTGTTTGTGCATTAAAGTTTGAGGACCTCAGCTGCCTGTAATGAGCATTTGTCATATTTTTCAAAATTCTGTCATGTATTATTTGGTGACAAAGCAGACAGAAAAATACTGGTGAACTTTTCTCAATGTGTTTCGCAAAATGAATTAGACTTTGACCTTGTAATCATGGGAAATGTTTGGAACATTGTCATCTTAACGTGCTGAATGCTTTCGTTGAAGGTCATTCCAAGGTTACTGTTACTAAAAAAGGCCTTTTTTTAAATGGAAAACACACAAATTAAAGTAGTCACCTCTTTTTTACTTTTTTTTCTTCCTTTTTTTTTTTGCTTTGAATATTGAAACTGATTATTTAAAATTGAAAGTCTTTTTACCATTTTAAAGTTATACTCATTAAAGTTAAAACAAAAGGACAAATATACAAGATAAAAGCTAAAAACACAGTGACTGTAAATTAGAAGTAACAAAGACTTTATAAAGTAAGTGGAGGTATTCTACTCACCCTGGCATTGCGATGTCACATTTTAGTTAAGGCTTTGCATGCAAATTACTATTGTGCATATATCTTATTAACCAGTAATGCAAAATGATTTAGTACTTCAATTTTGTCTTCAGGGGTGTAAAGCAAACAAATAAGATAACTCTTGACCAAATTTTAGGCAAATTATGGCCCTTTTAGACATAGAAATCTTGGTTAAAGTTTTGAATGAAACATACTGTTCATGCTTTTTTTCTCAGCAAACATTAATGGAATTGACTTAAAACTAAATAAAGATGTTAAGGGACATCAAACCTCCAAGTTAGATAACTCATGGCAGAATTTATTGTAAATTTTTGCCCCTTTTAATCTTATAATTTTTTATTAAGGTTTTTCTGAAAAGAAATAGTTTTGCATATAATTTACTGTGATGCATTATATCTTTATAAGCATTTATGATTATTGCTTAAATATTTTGCTAAGGTCTTCAGGGTAATTAAAAAACGAACTAGATAACTCTTGACCAACTTTGATTCAAATTATGACTCTTTTTTGAGTTGGAAATTTTGCTTTAATTTTGTATGCAACCTATTTTTGCACATATATCTTTGCTTCCCTTATCATCTTCCTACATGAAAACTTTCACCTGGACTTGCCAAACACCAAGAATGATTCGTATTTGCTTTTGAGGATCAAAGGTCATGGTCACTGTGCTAAGACATTGTTTTTATCACAATGTTACCTATATATTTCACAAACAGCTTTAAAGTTATAAGCTGTGAATAGTCGAGCACGCTGACTGGGCCAGTCAATAATATTTTTTCAACAATATTTTTTCAACCTTTTTTTTATGGGGGTTAAAATTGTACAAATTGTTTATATTTAATATTGGTAAGTTTTAGAGTGAACATAATTGGAAATTGACTCTACGTAAATTCCAGGCTTTCTTGTTTTGTTTGACGAATATTTTCAGCAACATTTAGATGTTTAGATATTATAAATAATTTTATGCAATATAAATGCTGAATTTTACCGTATAAATATTTATTTATTACAACATAAATGAAAACTTTAAGAATATAAATCTATCAAATTATATCACATAAAAATATTTTTTACAACATAAATGAAAAATTTAAAATATAAATATAAAATTATATCACATAAAAATATTTTTCGAATTTTGCAACGTTCCACACGCCATACTTTTAGAGTGAAATGACAAATCTGCGCAAATTGGCAGGAAAGTTTTTTTTGTAGCAAGTGTAGGAACTCTAGCAAAGTTTCAAAACTCAAACTAGAAAACAGACAGGTTATTATACTGTTCATGCATTTCAGTTTGACATTGACATCGGCTGCCTGTGATGAACATTTGTCTCATGTTAGTTACAAAATTCTGTCATGTATCACTAAGCAAACATGTTGATTGGCATTACTTTATATTCTTTGGACAATGAATTGTGACTTTGACATTGGAATAAAGGGTAATGTTTGTGTGACATTGCCATCTGTTTGTCATGAATGCCTTCGTTGTAAGTAAGTCTTAGGTAACTGATACTGAAAATGGCCCTTTCCTTTCGAAATGCAGATGTACAAAAATGTAATATGCAAGCTACATATAAAGACTCAAGCTAAACTTTCAAGTGTACTGTTTCTTTAAAATAGACTATTGAAGTAATCTGAGTATTAAAAGTGCCTTTCATTCTTTAATCTATTTTTTGTTTTTGATAAACTTTTGCTATCAAGGTATCTAAATGTAATATTACGTGATCCTGCATTGGATTTGATATGAATTAATTAAATTTCATAATGCGTTCAACTATAAAAAAGCCCGACTGTATATAAGATTTAAAGGCCCATTGGAGGGTGCTGTGAAACACTAACCGAGGGAATTTCAACATGTATTTTTAGTAAGGATAGAACTCCAGCCCACCTATCAACTCGACAATGTTGCACAGAAAAGCATACAAGCTGGAAGAGTTTTAAAGAGTGTTTTGAAGTTTAAAAAATAGAATATGAAATTATTTATAATCATTGAACCATCTCCTATGTACGGTGGCACAGAGGTGACATGCACAACTTTTTGTTTAATTGCACTTCTCTTTTTTTATCTCGTTCCCACGAGATACTAACTTGAGGGAACGACTTAGTATCTCGTTCCCACGAGATACTAAGTCGTGGGAACGAGATAAAAAAAGAGAAGTGCAAATCTGAAAAAAGAATCGCATTTGGAAAAAAGAGTTGCGCAGTAAAAAAAAGAATCGTGTTGTAAAAAAAAAGAACAGCGAATGTAAGCTATGTCGAGGGAACGACTTACTAACTCGTGGGAACGAGTTAGCTATGTTGTGGGAACGACTTACTAACTCGTGGGAACGAGTTAGCTATGTCGTGGGAACGAGAAACAATTTATTGTGCTTCACTTTTTTTTCAAAGCAATACCTTTTTTTTTAATTGCACTTTTCTTTTTTTTATCTCTAACCCACGAGATACTAACTCGAAGGAACGACTTAGTATCTCGTGGGAACAAGATATTCAGTCGTTCCCACGACATAGCTAACTCATTCCCACGAGTTAATAAGTCGTTCCCTCGACATAGCTTACATTCGCTGTTCTTTTTTTTACAACACGGTTCTTTTTTGAACTGCGCAACTGTTTTTTTTTAATGCGATTCTTTTTTCAGATTTGCACTTCTCTTTTTTATCTCGTTCCCACGACTTAGTAACTCGTGGGAACGAGATACTAAGTCGTTCCCTCGAGTTAGTATATCGTGGGAACGAAATAAAAAAAAGAGAAGTGCAACTACAACTATAAAACAAGGTCATGAATCTACTATTGATAGAAAAAACATCCATTTTAATGCATTTATATGTGCGTGACATACTTTTACAAACAATAGCATAAAAATCAAACCTGCAGTGCAACAAATCTAAGTGATTCAAAAATATAAAAAGGAGTAATATTGATATCATTGATTATTTTACTCTAAAATTTGTTTTAACAATATATTTATACAGATTTTTAGGGTTAAGCTAATTTAAATTTATTTGAAGAGATGTTGTAATAGCAGTTTTATTGAATTGAAATGCATATTTATAAACTGTTTATATTAAATGCTTTATTTTCAAATTAGAATACACAAAAATAGGTTAAGGAAGTGTGCAAATACAGAAAAATGACTAATCAGTCTTTACAAAACCCACAAAAAAACATTTTTTATAGGAAAAAAAAATTATTCTTTCCAAGAGACAAAAATAGTACCTAAGCATTGAAAATACAAATCTTTACAGAAAATAGCTGCAAACAATATTTTCCATTACAGTTTGTAAGTCAAACTTATAGCTGACTACCTCAATTGGTTTTATAAGTCCTGTACTGACTGTTCACATTGTCAATATTGTCTTAGAGCTGAAAAGGTATTCTAACCTCTTGTTTTGTCTGTCCAAATACTGATCTATTAAAAACATGCTCTTTGTATTTCCTGATGCAAAGTGATTCTATTTATATGCCCAGTACTCGGGTAAGGGATGTCATCATCCAGTCTATGAACTGCCTGTTTCATTGCTTTTCTTCGTCGTATGATTCTAGTTTTGACGACATTGATTTTGTCTTCAGTAGGACTAGTTAAATACCGTTCTTGGTTGGAATTCGATGAATGGCCATGAATGGCCTGATCTCACCTTTTGTTCATGTTATATTTGTTTATGAAATAAAATCGTCAGTTTGTTTGTAAGTTCTTCAATATTTTCTGTTTCATCCTCGGGAACATCCATGATTTTAACATTTTTTTCTTCTAGAGTATTGATAAGTTGCATTTGATCTAATGTTTGCTTCTCTTGTCCTTTTCTTATTCTTTTCTCTCGATGTTTCAAACTTAGCTGTTCTATTTATTTCACTCTCTCACTCAGAATATTATTTTCCATGTTCAAAGATTCTATGATGTCAGTGAATTTTCTAGTTAAATTCTTTATTTGGCTATCTATTGTTTCTTTCATTATTTTTTCTCTCCATTGATTCGATTGTTTTGTTAATTGTTGAAGTAAGCAGTTTTTCAACTTTATCTTTTTTAAGAACTAATTTTACACTTTCCTGTAACTCTTTAAGATTACCAGTCATTTCATTTAAATGCTTGTAAATGGAAGAAATGTCTGAATTCATACTTGTATAACTTATGTGACTATCATTACTCATTTCTGAGTTTGTTCTTTTAGCCTGTTTACTAGGTGGTTTGTTTATCTATGTCAGTATATTTTGTTGTTTTTGTTGACCTTGACCTTTTTATGACATTGTTATTTTCACAGTAGGCAACATAGTCTATAAACTATTATACAGCCACAAGCAATGTTTATATTACAACAGTTACCTTTGTTAATCCACCAAGCTGTCCACTTTCATTATGTAATTTTGACCATCAATGTTAATCCAGCTTACACTTTAGGTAACAAGTCATATGCGAAAAGCCAGGTATAACAATGGAAACAAAGGAAAAAAATATATATATTAACTTATATATCTTTTTGTCATTAATTCTAACTATTTATATTTCACATCACCATCCTATATCATTTCCTTCATCTTTTCATATAAGAATCTGCATTTTAATGCAACTATTTCTCCCGCAATTTGTGAAAAAACTTTCTAATAATGCATACTTTTATATGCCCACCACAATTCCTAAAATTATTCTAAAAGTTATGTGCATAACATTATGCCGCAATAATGCATAATTATGCATTTTTTTTTCAAAGTGCCAATCCAAGCAGGACCATCATGGTCGGCAATGCTTTACGCTATTCTGACAGAAATTTCTGACCTTGGAATCAGGGCGATGTTTGCGACATTGTCATCTATGTGAAGAATGTTTTGTATAAAATCCTTTCCAACGTACCTTTACTAACGAAGACCATTTCTTTGTGATATGCAATACTATATATTTATGCATAAAGACACAAACTTATTGTTTCTTTAAAAATACAATTAAAGCACACCTGTGTGGTAGACTTGGACCTGTGTGGGCTTGCTCCCTTTATATAAACGGTTGAAATCTGGCAGTGAATACTAACTAGTTGTCTGTCATCCTTAAATCTATTTTATGTTGATAAAATTTTGCTGTCGATATATTCAAAATAAATTATAATGTTACATGATACTGCATTGGATTTCATATGAATTCATTAAACATTTAGTTCTTAGAATGATTAGAACTCCCACCTAAAAAGTTCATCTTATTGCTTCAGCTTTTAAAAGAAAAAAGCCTGACTGTATATTTGGTTTTAATGCCTATTTGAGAGTGTGGGTGAACACTAACCGAGTGAAGTAAAGAAAGAAAAGGGTCATAGATGTCTACCTCAATTTCCGTTCATTAAACTAGTGTATAAAACTCGAATATTTCACTACAGTAACGCAACTTCTGGGGACCGTTACAGGCTTTTGTGTTTTAAACTATACAGGTCCTCAATTTGTTTTTTGATTATGTTATTCAATGATGTTCGTTCAGTTATTATAATATAACTTACATATTTTGAATATTGATTTGTCGAAGCTGAAAATAGACAAATACAAATCAAATTATTTTGGAACAGGTTCAAACATGTATGTAGTTGTAATTTAGAAACAAATAGAATGATAAGAAAGAAAAGGCATTTCTGAGAAGTATTTGATTAATTATCTCACCACTTAACAAATCTCTTTGTCTAGGATAATTTGTGCCCATTAAGCTACTGCTTAAAACTTTGAGGTCTGCTTGCCCTTCAAAGTGCTTATGCAAAATAGTTCATATCAGCTTATACAGGGGCTTCTGAATGTCTGATATATTATTCAAGGACGTTACACTCAGTAAACAAGGCACATCATACATTATGCATATTGTATAACTGCAGCTACTTACGTACAACTACAACTTAGGATCAAAATTGTTTTTAGTTTTAACTTGGAAACAGATATAATGATTGAGGCAAAAAGATTAGCATTTCCTTTTGCTGTTGTAGCAGTTTTGTTTGCTATCTGGTGTAAGGACTGGATGTTAAGAGCAGTTGGAAAATCCATTGTGACAGATTCTGTTGCAGATGAATATGATTATGTCATCATAGGAAGTGGATCAGCTGGTTCCGTGCTGGCTTCAAGACTGTCGGAAGATGCAAATTCGAAAGTGCTAGTTCTAGAAGCGGGAGATCATTTTGACATACATCCTAACATTCATAGACCCGCTCAGTGGCCAACTTTACTGCATGGATCGGTTGCCTGGGACTACAAAAGTGAAGCAGAGCGAAATGCCTTTCTTGGTCTCGAAAAGGGCCAAAGCGTCATGACTAAAGGACGTGTTTTAGGTGGATCAAGTTCAATAAACAATTGCCTTTATGTTCGTGGAAGCCCCTTTGATTTTGATGATTGGGAGGAAAACTATGGCTGCAAAGGATGGGGATACAAGGATATGTTGCCGTATTTTATGAAAGCCGAAGACGTGCAAGATTCACATCTGAAGACCAAGTATCGAGGAACAGGGGGTCAAATCTCCGTCACTCAACCGAGCATTACCAAATTAAACGAGTACTTTGTCAAAGCAGGAGAAGAAATGGGTTATACAACTCCTGATTATAATGCTGGAATTCAAACAGGGTTCAGTCCAGCTCAGTTGTCATTGAGAAATGGAGTGCGAAGTGGAACAGCGGTTGAGTATCTCGATAAAATAAGAAATCGTAAAAATCTAGACATCAGCGTTAACAGCCTCGTAACAAAAATTAACATTCAAGACAAAACTGCAAAAGGCGTATATTATATCAAAAATGGAAGAAAACAGTATGTCAAGTCCAGAAAGGATATCATTGTATCAGCAGGTGCATTAAATTCTCCACAAATCTTAATGCTGTCAGGTATCGGACCTAAGGATCATCTAAATAATCTTAATATTCCTGTGATTATAGATTTACCAGTTGGACAAAAGCTTGACGATCATGTTGGTTTATTTGTTTCTGCTAAAACCAATCGTCTTGTTGGTGTAAGTAATGAAGATATGGAAAGCATGTGGTCAAAACTTGAGTATAAGTTATTTGGGACGGGTCCTCATTCGTATACACATTTAGAAGCAGTAGGGTTTGTCCACACCAATAAAGCGAAAAATGCAATAGAGAGACCAGACATCCAGTTTACTATGATTTCAAGTATTTTAGGAGTGAATGCTGCAGTTAATTATAATGAATCAGTTGCAGATGAATTGATTGAACAGTACATAAATACACCTGGATTCTCGGTTTTCGTATGCTTGCTTCATCAAAAAAGCAGTGGCAACATCAGGCTTAAAAGCAACGATCCATTTGATAGTCCATTGTTTGACACGAACCACTTAACAGACCCACAAGACGTTGAAGACATTTTAGCAGGGATTCGCATACTTGAGCAGCTGATGGAAACCAAAGCTATGAAAAGTATTGGAGCTGACATGAGTGTCAACAAAGCGTCATTCTGCTCGCAGCACGATTTTAGCACAGACAATTACTGGAGGTGTATGATTCGCCATATTGGTATTAACTTTTATCACTCCACAAGTACATGCAAAATGGGACCAAAAGGAGACAATACGTCTGTAGTAGATTTGGAACTACGTGTAAAGGGGATTAAAGGTTTAAGGGTTTGTGATGCATCAGTTATGCCGATAATTACTTCAGGGAATACAAATGCGCCAACAATTGCTATAGCTGAAAAGGCTGCCGACATATTTCGGGGACAGAAATAGACCGTTATACCGTCATGTCATAGTTCCGCAACTACTGTCTGCTCACGACAGTTTAATCCAAACCTTACCTCTGCGTCCATGAAGAGATATTCAATATATCCCATTAATGAAGTTTCGAAATATCTATCCAACATTAAGACCATGAATCAATATGCATGATAAATTGTCTGCAAAGAATCTGTATTTGGAATAGTATTTATGGAAACAAGTGACATAGAATTAACCAGGTTTTTGAGGGCTGAAATATCTCTATGGATAAATTAGACAAATGCCAGACTGTAGTCCTCATCTGTATATAAAAAACTCTTTTAAAACGAAATAAACGAGTTCTTCACCCCTGCTTTTTTTTAAGGAATAATTACTTTTAATATGAATACCATTGCTTTTTGGCTCTCTGACATAAACAGAAGTTTCTGTTTGGCTGTAATTGTAACGATAAAAAAATACACAAACATTTGTAGAAATTAGAAGCAAACATTTTTCATTAGTATCTCCCCTGATATAGCAGTATTTTACGCCCTTTAATTTAGTAACTCGAAATAGCTTCGCCATCTTTATTTTTCTTATATTGCCTTAATTAACCAATTTTGATTATGTAGCATATTACATTTTCTTCCTTTTATAAGACGTTTCATGTTCATGATTATTCAATTTTATTGTCTCTATTTTTCTTCAGAAGAAATACACTGACTGAACAATGTTTCACTTTTTTTATTACCTGTATCATTCATTCTTTATTAATATTACAGTTCAATACGTTTATAAAATTGTTGAAATTCAGAAGACATTGATGATAAACCCAGTACCATATAATTCTGTAGTTTTGATTTTATGGCGTTTTCACACAGTTTTAAAACTGCATTGATATCTTTGTTCTTTTCTTTTGATACACTAGTGCTTGATTGTGGTACCTGTTTACCTTAAAAGTCACAAAACGCCATGGTCTCCTGGTGCTGTCATCTGAGGTGACAAATTGAAACAAGTGAGCACTAATTAGAAACAGTCACTAAAAGATTGTTGTGAAAAAATGTAGGAAATTTACCAGAAACGAATACAATCATAAAGTAGTTATGAATGAATTGAATTTCATTGTCATTTTTCTAAGAATCATTTTCTTAAAGATTTCACAACCTAAACGGGCATATTTTTTATATATTCCTTAATAAGCGAAAACCAAAAGAATACATGCCAAAAATGAAACAAATAATTTCAAGCAAACAACTGCTATTTAGTTAACAAGCCATGGCATTGTATAAAAACTACAGATCAGCAACATTATGTGTATTGTAACATTGGCAAAGTACCATTCTTATATGCCTTGGTTCAATTCTAACAAATTTAGAGGTGAGGATTTACAAAATGTACTAAGAAAGTCAAAAATCCACCAATGAATTCATTTTTTTTCAATTTACTGTTTTGTGAAAAGCATAGCTATAAAACAAATATCAGAGAACAATAAATTCTCATACTTTTATTTTGCCGGCAGATAAGAGCGTTTCATTTAAAAAAAAAATTTCTTATTTGTCTAGTCAGGATTGTTTCTTCACTCTCGCTGAATTGAGAATATAGAGAGTTCACTCTAATTATTTTCTAAAAAAAGTATTCACATGTGTAAATATATCGTATATCATCTATGTCTTATAAACATGAGGTGTAAAGACCAATCACTCCAGAATGAAAAAAAGAATTTTTGAAGAAGTCCTATACTTACAAATAAAGAAATGGTGAATATTTTTAGTTGCTTTTTTAGGTCAAAATCTAAGTCTTTAAATAGTAATTTAAAAAAGAGCTACGTAACAAATGCCCCTGTATTGTACTGTCTGAAGAACTTATTTCGCTTGAAGTGAAATGACAAATCTGTGTAATTTTTCAGAAATGTTTTTTTTGTAGCAAATATAGCAACTAAACTCAGACTAGAAAATAGAAAGATTGTTATACTGTTTGTCCATTTCAGTTTGACATTGACATCAGCTGCCTGTGATGAACATTTGTCTCATGTTAGTTCCAAAATTCTGTCATGTATCACTAAGCAAATGGGAATATTTTGGTTGGCACTACTCAATATTCTTCGAACAATGAATTGTGACTTTGACTTTGGAATAAAGGGTAATGTTTGTGTGACATTTCCATCTCTTTGCGATGAATGCCTTCGTTGTAAGTCAGTCTTAGTTACTGATACTGAAAATGGCCTTTTCCTTTCGAAATGCAGACGTACTAAAATGAAATCCGCAAACTACCAAACCCAAGCTAAACTTTCAAGTGTATTGTTTCTTTAAAATAGACTATTGAAGTAATCTGAGTATTAAAAGTGCCTTTCATTCTTTAATCTATTTTTTGCTGTTGAGAAACCTTTGCTATCGAGGTATCTAAATGTAATATTACGTGATACTGCATTGGATTTGATATGAATTAATTAAATTTCATCTTTTTGCGTTCAACTATAAAAAGAAAAAAAGCCTGACCGTACATAAGATTTAAAGGCCCATTTGTGGGTGCTTTGAAACACTAACCGAAGGAATTTTAACATGTGTTTTTAGGTGAAGTAAGGGCCATAAATGACAGTGTTGTGGATTGTTAATGTTTGGAGTGATCAATTAAAAAGACATCAAAAACAATTAACGAAAATGGGAACCAGATGGGTTACAGCCTTGCAGTGGTCAGTGGCAAAACATTTAGCCATGGCGGTTTAAACTTGGTTCTAGGGTGTACTAACCTCACACTTGCCCTAACAAGTTCTAATAAAAACAAACATGTACAAGTTGTC
This sequence comes from Cyclina sinensis, assembly GCA_012932295.1. Taxonomy (NCBI): domain Eukaryota; kingdom Metazoa; phylum Mollusca; class Bivalvia; order Venerida; family Veneridae; genus Cyclina; species Cyclina sinensis. The sequence continues at coordinate 3,818,291 of JAAONU010000015.1, forward strand.
CTTGTGAAATAACTCCATACAATGGCACACAAACTTGAAGAGTTTTAAAGAATGTTTTGAAGTGCAAAAAGTTAGAATATGAAATTATTTATAATCATTGAACAATCTCCTCATGTGGCCTGTTTCACTTTTTTGTTTTAAGTTTTTTCACTTTAAATAACGAAATTGACGGTTTCGATTAAAGGATCTTTTTACATTTGAAAGTTATGTTTGTGATCATATTGACTTAGATGCATCATGCTCAAGATAAAATCTTAAAACTGGCTATTCAGAAATCAGGTAAAATTTGAAATATGAAAGGCCTCGATTAAAAATAAAATACATTCTTCAACAGTACAGTAGTTGTAAATTCAATTTTTGACTAGGCTAGTCCAATAAGATATTTTAACTTTACTTAATACGAGTAAACATTCTTTTTCTGTCTGTCAATACCCATGTTATATGAAATAATATAATGATGTTGCAAATACTTTGAATCTGGCACTGTAAACATTCAAGAAATTCAACCCTGTTCAGTAATTTAATGCTACCGAAAAGAAAGGAAGAAAGGTTTATGATTAGAAATATTTGTCTCTGCCTTTGTATAGTCAGTAAGACATTGAATCGTTGGTAATTTACAGGTTTATCTCTGTGGTGTTAACGAAAAGAACAGCTGCTGAAAGCATACAATTATTTAAGTATATTGAGAATCGGTATTAAATAATTTTTTTTTCATTTGAAAGACAGGGATTAGAAAAAGTAAGAAGCCAGTAAAATACCCAGTTTGAAATAGTACCTTTAGAAATTGTTTGAAAGTATTACAGTGAATAGATAAACAAATAATTAATACAAGACAATTATGCGATTTAAATAAAAGTCTTCTTAAGAAAATCATTTTGTAAATGCGAGATTTTAAACAGATTAAAAAAATTCAGGGTGGTTCTGAGCATCAAGGAGACGTGACTATGATTGAACAGAAACTGTACTAGAAATGAAAAAAATGTTTTATTTAAATTATTCCTCGAAATTTTCGAAGAATCCATTGCTTTAAACAAATAATACGCTGAATCATAGTCCAGCTAGGTGAAAATGACAGAACTGTTCACCATCCCATGATTAGTCTGATGTTTTTAGTAATTTGTTGGTTCAGTTAGAACTTGATCCTTGTTGTGTACTTAATTTATAGTATGAGCATATGGAGCAGGACAACGAAGTCTGTTTCGTGATTACATTTTTTCCTGTTTTGCACCTGAAATGTCTTGTTAACTTGAACATGAAAAAAATCAAGGCGGCTCAATCTGTTTGATAATGCTGAACACTAATAAAATTATACTCCACTCTGTTCATCTCCACTCTCATCCACTACACTCTATCCCTTCTGTACTCTACTCCACCCTGGTTTTCTCCACTCCATCCCACTTTTCTCCTCCATAAACCACTTCACTCCATCCCTACTCCACTCGAATCCATCCCTACTCTACTCCATTCCAGCCTGCTCTTACCTTATCCATCCCATTGTTCTCCAACATATTCCAGCCTCCTTCACTCTACACCACTGCACTGCATCCCAACAAGGTAGATGATTAAATTTGCAAGTTGGTTTTAATTTTTATTTTTTTTAAAGACGCACATATCGTAAAATAGACTTTCTGATTCTCGACAGTAAAATTCTGTGAACAAAGTAGATTGGCTCGATGAAAACCTGAAAAAAGTCACTTGAACATAGTCATTTGACATTGACCTTTGCAAATTAGGCAGAATATTTCAGTTTAAGTTTTTACTTCAGTTTTCTCTTTCTGTAGTCTTATTTTACTTTATGTAAAACTTTCACCAGGTTTGATGTTGTATCAGCATACCCCAACAGGACTCATTCAGATGACAGTGTTACTCTACATGATGCCGTCTGTGGCTCATCTCAAAGTGCGAAAGACCTAGCGTCTGACAGTCCCATGATCCTTTAGAAAAAAAAAGAGATCATGTGTACTAGTCATTAACTGTGTTTATTGTGTTGCCATCCAAAATATTCTCTCTGTGATAGAATTAATGGAGATTTTCTTATTATATTTTTTATCAATTTTTCAATTAAACTGTACTTTATCAGAACTATCTATGATTTTTCCAGAATTTACAGTTATACACTGACGTTGAGGGTTTTACTGGATTTAAAGAAAAGTAATTATTCACTCATTGATGTAAGTTTTGGGTTCAAAAGAGCATTTTGTGTGTTGAGATGCAGATCATTTGAAAATACAAGAAATGTGATATTATTTTAGGAGCCTTGTTTGAAATATTAATGAAGCGTCATGATGAAAAAAGTTCATACGAAAAAGCTTATAGAAAAATGAAAAGTCGTAATTATAATTACATTTTGCTTATAGAAACAAATTTTGAAGGAAAAAGCTTCTTTAATGGTTTAGATTTTGATGTTAATACTTGGTAGACCTAAAGACTGATTATAATATTGTTATTTCAAATTTAAGTTTGTCAGCAAAAATGTTTGACTTCTCTTTATTTATTAATAGTTCTGTAAAACATTAGCTGTTGGAGGGTTTAACACATTTTAGAAAAATTCAGTCTTTCATCTATAATTAATTTCATATTTTCTGATATAAAATTTCATGTTTTTAATTATGTTTTGACCTGCTGCTGACTTTACACGTGTGTGAATTATGCTGTACCATAATTTCAAAATTCTGTCATGTACTAGTTAGTGACAAAATAAACAGGGACAGTTCTCGTTGGGCTATTCTCTATGTTCTTTGCACAATGAAAAAGAATCATTTCATTGACTATGCAATGAGGCAGATTGTTGGGACATTGTCATCTTAATGTCATGAAAATTTCATTGAAGGTCATTCCAAGGTTACTGTTACTGAAAAAGGCTCCTTCCTTGTGAAATGCAAAACTTACAAATAATGTAGTCAGCTCTTTTTTCACTTTGAATATTGAAATTGATCATTAAAAACTGAAGGTCTTTTTATCAAAGTTATATTCGTAATCACAAAGACAAAAATACCTGATGGTCAAGAGAAAAGCTAAAATGTATCTACTTTTTTGACTGTATAAGGAGGCTGTGGTTTTTGACTGTGGTTTTTCCTGATATCCATTTTTCACTATTTTTTATATGTCAGATACATTCAGCAGCATTAAGAGAATGAATTTCTGCCGCCACACAACTTTTTTAGTCCTTGATGAATAACGGTCTGTCTTACCAGTACACAACGAGATTAATTTTGTATCATAAATTGTTAGCTATTCAGTTGAAAACAAGTGTTAAAATTATCTAGTACCTAAATGACCACTTATGTCTACGTCTAGCTTCATTTGCTTTCATTAAGCTACTGTTTGAAACTCTGAGTTCTAATTGCACAAAAGTAATCTCAGGGCTTTTGCAAACAGTTGTGTGTCAAGGACATTACATTCAGTCACTTTGACAAAACATATATTTTACATATTAAATATGCATAATTATAAGCTGTTACTTAATCATTTTGAAACGGGTTTAAAAGATTTAGGTTTATGTTAGAAAGATATATAATGACTGAGGCAAAAAATTAGCATTTATTGTTGGAATTGTAGCAGTGCTGTTTGCTATCTGGTATAATGACTGGATGTTTAAAACAGCCGAAGAATCCATTGTGTACTGTTGCAGATGAATATGATTATGTCATCAATGAAAGTGAATCAGCTGGTTCAGTGCTGGCTTCAAGACTTTCAGAAGATACAAACTCCAAAGTGCTAGTTCTAGAAGCAGGCGATCATTATGACATACATTCTAACATTCATAGACCCGCTCAGTGGCCAACCTTACTGCATGGGTCGGTCATCTGGGATTACAAGAGTGAAGCAGAGCTAAATGCTTTTCTTGGTCTCGAAAACGGGCAAAGCGTCATGTTTAGAGGACGTGTGTTAGGTGGATCAAGTTCAATGAATGTTTGCATTCATGTTCGTGGAAGTTCATTTGATTTTGATGAATGGGAGAAAAAATATGACTACAAAGCATAGGGATATAAGGATATATTGCCATATTTTAAAAAAACGAATACGTACAAGAACCATTTCTGAAGACCAAATATCGAGGAATAGGGTCCAATTGCTGTCACTCAAACAAGCATTACCAAGTTAAATGAGTACTTTGTCAAAGCAGGGGAAGAAATGGGATATAACTAACTTCTCTATTAATGATTTAGTCTTTATAAAATAATTAGTCCATCTAAATAAAACTGTCTGGCGTACATATTCTGTAAATTTCATATTTAAGTAGGTAATAAAAAATAGAAAAGGCTCTCTCTCTCTCTCTATTTTTATGGGCCACAGTGAAGTTTGTAAAAGTTCATGGCTGCAATGCGATGAATTTAGAACTTCACAAAATTCTTGCTTTGTACTTTATTGGACAGTTGTATTTCAGCAAAACTATAAATTTAATCTCCCACGAAGGTCAAGATCGCTAAAATTTTGTTTTCTATGATAACATCTAATGTTTTAATCATTTTATGAGCTGCTGCTTTTATAGATTTTCTTTTTATAGATTCTCAGATTTTATAGATAACTCATATCTACATTTATTTCAATTTTAAATTAAGCTACTGACTGAAAACTTAAAGCTTTTAATGTAATTCAGTAATCTACTTGTGTGTACAATCTCTACAGGGCCTCGATGTGTTTTCTGATTATATAATATAATGACTTTATATCAAATATTCATTAAACCTTGTATAAATAACGAAGAAATTAATTGAAGCAGAACTGCAAACAGTCAAATGTGATTGAAATAGTTTCCAAACAAGTTTATACGTTTTATCATTTTAAAGTTTTGGCTAAAAACAAATAGAATGATTGAAGCAAAAGGATCAGCATTTCTTGTTGCTGTCGTAGGAATTTTTTGTGTTGTCTGGTTTAAGGATCGGATGTTAAAAACAGATGGGAAATCTATAGTGACAGATACTGTTGCAGATGAATATGACTATGTCATCATAGGAAGTGGTTCAGCTGGTTCCGTGTTGGCTTCAAGACTGTCAGAAGATTCAGGTTTTAATGTGCTGGCTCTAGAAGCAGGGGACCATTTTGACATAGATTTGAACATTCACACCCCCGCTCAATGGACTGCCTTACTGCACGAATCGATCATATGGGATTACAGAAGTGAAACAGAGAGTAAAGCCTTTCTTGGTCTCCAAAAGGGCCAAAGCATCATGTCTAGAGGCCGTGTTTTAGGCGGTTCAAGTTCAATAAATGCATGCGAATATGTTCGTGGAAGCCCATTTGATTTTGATGAATGGGAGAAAAAATATGGCTGCAAAGGATGGGGATATAAGGATATGTTGCCGTATTTTAAGAAAGCCGAAGACGTACAAGAATCACATCTGAAGACCAAGAATCGGGGTACCGGAGGTCCAATTGCTGTAACTCAACCAAGCATTACAAAGTTAAATGAGTACATTGTCAAAGCAGGGGAAGAAATGGGTTATGAAACTCTTGACTATAATGCTGGGATACAATCAGGATTCAGTCCATTTCAACTAACACTTAGGAACGGGATGCGAAGTGGAACGGCAGTTGAGTATCTCCACAAAATTGGGAAACGTAAAAATCTAGACATCAGTGTTAACAGCCTCGTAACAAAAATTGACATTCAAAACAAAACTGCAAAAGGCGTATATTATATAAAAAATGGAAGAAAACAGTATGTAAAATCAAAAAAAGAAATCATAGTATCAGCAGGTGCCTTGAATTCTCCACAAATTCTAATGCTGTCTGGTATTGGACCTGAGAATCATCTAAATGATCTTGATATTCCTGTTATTGCAGATTTACCAGTTGGACAAAAGCTTGACGACCACTTTGGCTTATTTGTTTCAGCTAAAACTGATAATTTTGTTGGTATAAGTGCAAAAGATATGGAAAGTTTGTGGTCTAAACTTAATTATAAGATATTTAGAACAGGTCCTCTTTCGTATTCACTATCAGAAGCAGTAGGATTTATTCACATCGATAAAGCAAAATATGGGGAAGAGCGACCTGATATTCAATTTTTGGTGAGTTCGGGTATTTTTAGAGCGAATGCGTTAGCAAATTACAATGAATCAGTTGCGAAAGAGTTGATGGAACAATATGTTGATACACCTGGCTTCTCTGTTTTTGTATGCTTGCTTCATCCAAAAAGCACTGGCAATATCAAACTAAGAAGCAAGGATCCATTTGATAGTCCGTTGTTCAATAAGAACCATTTAACGGAAGCTCAAGATGTTGAAGATCTTTTAGCGGGAATTCGTGTACTTGAGAAGCTGATGGAAACAAAAATCATGAAAAGTATTGGAGCTGATATGAATGTCAACAAAGCTTCTTTTTGTCTTGAGCACGAGTTCCGCTCAGATAATTATTGGAGGTGTATGATACGCCATATTGGCACTAGCTTCTATCATTCTACAAGTACCTGCAAAATGGGACCAAATGTGGATAACACGTCTGTAGTGGATTTGGAACTACGGGTAAAAGGAATTCAAGGTCTAAGGGTTTGCGATGCATCAGTAATGCCTAGTGTTACTTCAGGAAATATAAATGCGCCAACAATTGCCATAGCCGAGAAAGCTGCTGACATATTCCGTGGACGGAAATAGACAGTTATGCAGGCATTCAATTTTTTTATTGGGTTGTCTGCATATGTGTATGTATCTGCTATAAATGATTCGCAATATGTAACGAGTCTAGTGATTGGTTAACAGTTAACAGTTTCACTTTGCGAGTCTATTATTAAAACGGGGTGTTTTATCAACAATAATATGACAAAAGAGGCAACTCAGTTAGGCACAGTAACAGTTTTTTTCAACAGCGTCATCAACGTTTCCTCTCAATATGCCTACAGTAATCATTTTAGTTATTGTTAAAAACAATAAGCAGAGAATTGTGCAAGTTGTATTAAATACACCCCTAACATAATGTAACCTGTAAAATGGGTGTCCAGTCATAGTTAAGGGGTATTATCAAAACGAAGACAAGAAAATAACTGAACAGAGTAGTTAAAACTATTTTTATTTCCAATTATTGTATACTAGTATTTCCATTGCTGCTTTTTTTTAATAAATTACGGTCAAAGACTGTATAGAATTGCTGTTTGCTTTGTACTGATTATCTCTTTCCACCTCAATGGTTTGTAAATGTTACTGCTATAATTTGGTCATCTAATTGGTTCAGAATTCAACAATATATGGCTGAAAATTATTTAACGGTGACCAAAAACTAGTTTGTTACGTATAATATTGCCAAATCCAGCCAAGCTTTTCCTGTGGGGAGGTTGTGTTCTCTGACTGCTCTCTGGTGGGTTTTTTTCTGATATGCGTTTTTCACTCTTTTTTTAAAAAAGGAAACTTTATTAAACAAACTGTTGACGCAAAGTGGACATACGCCCTCAGATGACAAATCCAATGAGAAAAGCTCACCATGAGTGTTTTTGTGAACTAAAAGGTACATTTCCTTTCATTTGTATACCATTTAATGCGAGTGCTGCAGCATACGTGCTTTGACAAACACATTAATTTTCTTTTTAAAATGTTACCGTAGGCATAGAAAGTGATTGAAGCAAAAGGCGATAGTTATTTCAACAACCCATGATTTACATTTGTATTAGACTGGACTATAATTTGGTTCAGTAAGTACAAGTACCTTCTAAAGTCTTTCGCTGCAAGTTTTTATTTGCAACCAGTAAAAACCTTGATAATCCTTCACATATGCGAAGCCTGGAAAGGGTTTAAACTAATCGCCTTTCAGACTATTAATTTTAAGTCAACCTCTTTAAATGGGTATGTTTGAAACAATGATTCCATTTCAGAAATATATCTGAAAAGGTATTTATATATCACGTTAGAATTATTAACTCTCGTTTAAGAAAGCTATAAAGCTATAAATAGCAAAAAATGAACAAGTGACATTATTAAACATTCCAGTTCAAATTTGAAAGATGCAACACATAAAAAACGAAATATTAACATAAAAAAGAAAGTCGAAAATTTACAAGTGACCAAAAATTCAAAGGTATACCCGTTTTCGACTAAAAGTCACAACAGATCTATTTTTTCCTTTACACGGAACACTTCGATCTATAAGCACAAAATGTGGACATATTACAAATAAATATTTGTCAAAAAATAAATTGCTTTTTTATTCAAATTTTCATTCATCTAAACAAATATCTTATTAAAAAAGTATCGTTATCTGGAAAATACAAATTAAATTTTGTTAATCATCTTTTACTCATTTAAATAAATTCCATTTCTGACTGTCAATTAAAAGGGTAAATGTCCCTGAATGGAAAATGTAAAACGTGTTTGGCATGAAACAGCGACATTAAATGAAATAAGTCTTGACACAATCACACAGGAAGGCAGCATGAACGAATTACCGAAAATAGTTTGGGACACTGTGCTTAGTATTATCAGAAAAATGTAATGTTAAACCAGACAAAACAATCGTAACAACTCGGCCTTTTCCGACAATTTCGTAAAAATACCTCGTATGTAAGTGTATGAATACACCAAATCGTAATTCGCCTCAGCTCAAATAAAATTATAAACAAACATGGCAGAATTCAAGCAATCTTTGTCTTATGGATTAGAAAAAAATGAAAATAAATTTTAATTTAAAGCATGAACAGGTAGAGGCTTTAAGAAATGTCTGCAATAAAGCAGACACCATTTGTGTTACAAAATAGTCCATTATGGCGGCTACCATATTATTCCCGAAGTGACTTACTGAAGTCGCCCGATGTGTTCCGAATGCAGACATAACCAAAAACGTAGTGTTTAATTTATTTTGCGGTACAGACGGCGAATAGAGAGACGGACTTTCGCACGAAGTTACTGATGGACGAGCGGACACCGTTGACATATTGCTTTAATCTGGTGAACATACGTGCCAGTTTTTTTTACATAAACTTTTGTTATTTACCGTGAGATAAAGAGCGGGCACAAACATACATGTAGGCCTTATTCTATAATTTGCTGAACACCCATAGAATAGGCATGTGGTTTTCGACAAAGTGCCACCATATGAATTTATTTGTTAAATTCTATTGTGTACGAATGAGTTACTTAGCGTACAGGAACACATAAGAATGTTATATTCTTTATCATCTGGACAATGATATTTGATAGAGAGCATACCCATCCTGGACTTTTTCGCGACATGTCTCGGTGTCTTGAAAATTTGGAGCAAGTCCCATATAAGTATAATACTAATAAACATTCTATATAATATTATTTTCCGTTAGAGTTACAGATCGGACACGAATAATTTGCATGCGAACGGACAGACAAACGAACAGTGCGATAACAATATCCCCTTCTCCGGTGATATTATACTAGAGAGAGAGATACCGTACTTTACTGCTTATAAAATTTGCACAGAACCTCAAAATATCGGCTCATCATATCGATAAATGTGTTATATTCAATTGCTATGTAATGCTTCATAAACATGTTTAGTATTGAAACTTGCTGAGGCAGAATTCAATGCAGTGAAATACCAATGAATTTATTTTGAAAACCGAAAGATGGTAAATTAAGATAAAGAATAATTGATGTAAAAGATATCGCATTTCCTAAAGCGGTGGTAGCAATTTTGATCGTTGTCTGGTTAAAACACCGGACGTGAAAATCGACCGGCGAATCCATTCCGACAGATATTATTGCAGATGAATATGATTATGAATATCAGGGTAATCTGGGTTTACAGGAGTAAAATAGAAATTTAAGATTTTCTTGTTCTCGATAAGCATCAAAACATCAAGACCGTGTATTAGGTTGATCAACGCCTATTAACGCTTGTATTTATGTTCGCGGATACCAGTATGACTTTGATGAATAAAATGACCGCTAAGTGTGGCGATAAAAATATGTTGCTTATTTCAAGAATACTGAAGACACAAGGTTCACATCTAACGAGGTCATAGTGCTGTCACTCATCGGACATAACCCAGTTAAAACAAGTTCTTTGTCAGAGCAAATATAAAGTTCTCGACTACAATGCTGGAATACAAAAAGGATTTAAGTCAGGCTCAGCTGTGACTAGGAAACGGAGTGCAAAGTGGAAAATTTGAAAAATTGGAAAAAATAAAAATCTATGCAGCAGAAACAACAGCTTTGTAGCAAAAATTGGTGTTTATTTTGTTAAGAATAGTAAAACAATATGTAAAGTACAGAACCGCTTTCATACTATCAGCAGAAACATTAAATTGTAATGATAATCTTGTCAGGTATCCGACCAAAGAACCTCCTAAATGATATTGATATTCCTGCAAGTGAAGACTTACTAGTTGGACTAAAGCTTGATGACCATCAACCCAGAAAAGACATCCAATTCCTTATTATGTTTGGAGAACAAGATTTCGCGAACTTCAATGAATCAGTTGCAGAAGAATTAATTGAACAACACAAAAAGAAGACCTTCGGGGGGTGTTTTGGAAGTCAAAGCTTTTTTTTCTGGATTTGAATTTGTTTCTGGTTACAACCCTCAACAGTACTACAGTTCTACAGGTAATTGTCTAATAACTTTGACCCTCCTTCTAGCGCTCATTTTAGCCTTTTGCGACTAGCTAATATACAGGCCATTATCATGCTATACATCCATGGATTCTGATCTTGATCTGCACTATTTATTTTTGAAGTCTTTGGTCTTAAGTTTATACCCCTTTAAATGAGAATGATGGAGGGTCTGTTTAAGACATTTAGCATGATGAGGATAAATATCGTGTATGAATTCGAACTTTCTCATACAAGTAATAGAGTTTCAACAAATAACTCCATTTAGAATTTCTGTCCTAAAGGCAAAGATTCAGCGTATTAAAAGAACTCCGAAGTGTTTCGTATTCCAAATCAGACCTCTTTCAGTCATCATGCTTAAAAATCGAACGGTCTAGGCAACTGCGCCAAAGAATCTATTTCCTGGTGCGGTCATCTGATGTAACACATTGAAGCAAGTAAGCACTAATTAGAAACACTTTATTACAAGTGGAAGTTTGTCATGAAAAATGGTGGAAACTTTATTACATGTATAAGCGAATATCATTATAAGGCAGTGATAAATATATTATCATTCTGTTGTAGATATTTTTTTTCTTCAAAAAAGTGGAAAACACAACAGGAAAAACTACTGCCAAAACACAGTCTCCCTATTAAAAGTCACAAACTAAACAAGGATATTTTACTTTCCTTAATAACCATGCAACACTGATGTTATCAATGCAAAAATGAAACAAATAATTTCAAGTAAACAATTGCCAAATAATTCATAAGCTATGCCATATATTGTATAATATAATATCACAGGTCAGTTACATTCAATATATTGTAAACTTGGTACAATAACATTCTCATACACCTTGGTTCAAAATCGTTCTAACAAACATAAAAGAAACAGCACTTCGGCACTAAAAGGAATTTCGTTTTGTCTACAAAATATAGACAATGAAAAAATTCCAATAAATCTATCAATGAATTCATGTTTTACAATTAAATGTTTTAGTGGAAAAAAGTAAAACCGCATATTAAAAAAAAACAGATAAAGCCCACAGCCTCCCTACACATTCAAAAAGTAGAGGAAAATGATAAACCATGGCTATAATACAAATATGAGGGCACAATAAATTCTAATCTTTAAATTTCATGAATTTGGCGTTTGTCCTCATTTGTCGACATAGTTATGAGAATACCTCGATTTTCAAAAAAGGTATTTTCATATAGTTGGATTGTTACCTCACCGAATGAGAAAGAAACTGTTAAGAATTTGCTCTAATTAATAAGCAAATTAAGTTTCTGAACAAATTGCGCATGTCTTATTGAATGCTATATCAAAGACGCGCCATTCAAAATACATTTGACCTTGGAATACAGGATGAGTATCTTTTCTGGTAATTTTTTTCATTTAAGTTGAAGTTCCTGCTATACAAACTTGAACTAGAACTATCGCTGAATGCGATTCATACCCCCACCAATGTCTTTGACAGAAGACGACATGGAAAGGTGGTTAAGGGAATAACGTTAGTGGCACAAATACATATACATAAAAAGAAATTATCTCTAGTGAAAAAAAACTTACAAACTGTACAGGTAATAGTATAAATATATATTGTCAAATCATGTTCGAAACAGTTACAAAGAACCTTTCATTTTCTCAATGTACTAAAACAAACAAAAGCAATGAAGTTAAGAAAATAGCATAATTATGTCAAAATGTAATTAAGAGTGGAAAAACTTTGCATACTGAGCTTACTTGTGACCCTTTATATATTATGTAGTTTCAATTGAATATTTGTTCTGGTTTCAGAAACATTTAAGTATTAAGCCTAAAAGGGGCATAACTTGTGTCATAATTCAATGGAATTGTAGAATTTTCGTCATCTGAGCTTGCTTGTAACCATTCATATAAATTTTAAGTTTCAAGTAAATATCTGTTCTGGTTGAAGAAATATTATAGTAAATAAATTTAAAGACATAAAAATGGACTTAACTTTGTCAAAATACAATACAAAGTTATCCCCCCCTTTTTTTAGTTATGAAACTTGACCTGCATATCTTACTTGCGACACTTCGTACATATTTGAAGTTTCAAATAATTATCTGTTCTAGTTTTAGAAATATTCAAGTACATGTTAAAATTTCAGAACATTTTCTAAGTCAATTTTTGACCTTCAAGTGTGGCCTTGACCTTAAGCTGGCACAAGGGTAAGATGGGTTCTGCACATTGCCCAGTTGGGGTGAACATTTGAGTCAAGTTTGAAGAAAATCCTTCCATTAGTATAGAATTTATAGAGCGGACACGACATATTGTATAGTATTGATTGTAAGTAAATTAAAAGACTTAAAAAGGGGCATAACTTTGTCAAAATGCAATACAGAGTTATGAAACTTGACCTGCATATCTTACCTGTGATACCTCATATATATTTTAAGTTTCAAGCAAATACGTTTTCTAGTTTCAGAAATATTCAAGTACATGTTAAAATTTATAAACATTTTCTAAGTCAATTTTGATCTTTAAGTGTGACCTTGACCTTAAGCCGGCACAAAGGTAACATGGGTTCTGCACATAACCTTGTTGAGTTGAACATTTGAGTAAAGTTTGAAGAAAATTCTTTCATTAGTATAGGATTTATAGAGCGGACAAGACATATTGTCTAATATTTGATTGTATGTAAATTTGAAGACTTAAAAAGTGGCATTACTTTGTCAAAATGCAATACAGAGTTATGAAACTTGACCTGCATATCCTAATTGTGACACTTCATATATATTTTAAGTTTCAAGCAAATACGTTTTCTAGTTTCAGAAATATTCAAATACATGTTAAAATTTAAGAATATTTTCTAAGTCAATTTTTGACCTTCAAGTGTGACCTTGACCTTAAGCCGGCAAAAGGGTAACATGGGTTCTGCACATCTTCTTGTTGAGGTGAACATTTGAGCCAAGATTAAAGAAAATCTTTCAATTAGTGTAGGACTTACAGAGCGGACACGACATAATGTCTAATATTTGATTGTATGATATTTGACCTTCAATTGTGACCTTGACCTTGAGCTGACACACAGGCAACATGGGTTCTGCACATCCCCTTGTTGAGGTGAACATTTCAGCCAAGTTTGAAGAAAATCCTTCAATTGGTATAGGATTTATAGAGCGGACACGATAATGGAGACTGAAGGACGGACCGACCGACCGACGGACGCGACAAAGCGAATCCATTATAGCACCCCCCCACATTTTGTGGTGGGGATATAAAAATGAAAATGCAATAAAAGCAATATGAAAATTAGATAAGGTTTTACAGATTATGTTTTTAACTTCAACTTAGTTCTTATTTTTCTTGATATAAAACTTACAGAGGCAAAACTTCCTGAAATTTCGATATTGTATCAGCATAGTCCAACAAGAATCATACAGATAAAAATGTTACACTACATGATGTAGGGCCTACACCTAATGCCGTGGCATATCTCAAAGTACGGAAGACCTAGCGTCTGGCAATCCTATTTTCCTGTAGGAAAATAAAATTGGCTATATATTTGCTATTAATTGATGTATTCCCTTCATACTTGGACATAACTACCTTTTGGAAAATACCTTCAAGAAGTTTGACTAAATTTGACCTTGACCTTTATTTGACCTTGACCTTAAAGGTCAAATTATTAATATTCCTTATATTGGCCACAACACTTATGACGAAACCGACATGTTGAATTATTCAAGTATTACCTTGAACTTAAAATGACATTGACCGTCAGGGGCAAGTTATTGAACTTTGCTTAAATTGCCATAACTTTGTTAATAATGCAACGGATTTGATTCATACTGGGACGGAACAACACTAAGAACAAACTAAACATGTTGAATAATTCAAGTATGATCTTGACCTTTGAATGAACTTGATGGTGCTAAAATTTGCTATATCTTTGTTATGAAAGGATATATAGCCTTCTTACTTGGACATAAGTACACACAATACCTTCAAAATGGTTAAACTGAACTTGTCCTTTATTTGACCTTGACCTTCAAGGTCAAATTATTGAATATTTCTAAAATTCGCCATAACTTTGTTATTAATGGGTGGATTTGATAACAATGATTTTAAATGATGTTGCCTTTGAAACCCTTCAACACAATGTTCTTCGTTTGATGGGTTTGCCTTTAGAAATAGAAAAAAAGTCGACTTGCGGTGGCTCTTGTTCAAATTCTTGAGATAAACACTTTCGTTAGCTTACAGCATTTTACACCAATACCATTTCATCCTCAGATGAGCGACCTGGAACCAATGGCCCCCTTGCCATTCATGTATGTCTTGCGAAGATATGTAAAGAACAATCAATGGAAAATGAAAAACAAAGTTATTTTTGAAGAAGTGCTTTCACAAAAACTTTCCTTGTAGGTGACAAAACTCCTGAATGGTACTGTCTGTAGACAATATTTAATTTAAACAGTGCTTTTTAAATGAATTGACAAACCTGGCAGTACTGCTTTGTAAAGGAAATATAGCTACTCTTTATACACGTCTATCATTTTTATTAAAATTATACGTCACAGACAAGAAAAAAAAGTGTTTTATTCTGAATGATGTGTGCGTAGCATTATGACCATGACTTCAGCTGCATGTTATGTTCTTTCAAAAGACTGTGATTAACCACTAAGTGACAATGAAAGTAGAAGCATCCTGGTTGGCAATGCTCTACGCTTTTTTAACAATAAGGTTTGACCTTGTTCTTGTATCAGGGGCTATGTTTGCGACAATGTCATCCAAATGTGTACCTCCTGCGCATCGGTCGAATGTTTCACTTTTTTACCTCTTCTAAAATTCAATTTTCAGAACGATATTTTAATTTTTAGACAGGGAAATCCACAGTTACTTTTCAGCCAGTCAGTGACTAGCCTTCAACAAAACGTCAATACATACACTTGACAACCCAAAATGTAAACAAACAATGAATGTCTGTAAGTGTTTTTTTAATATGTATACGTAAATAAACCAGTAAAACTATCAAAAGGTTAAAATCAAGATGGTATGGTTGTTTTTAGACGTTTAATTGCTGTATTAAGATGTTAACGTAAACGCGTAGTTGAAATGTGTTTACAAAATTGTCAGAAAACACCCGTCTACTTATGATTTTTGGAATCACATGATCGTTTAAACCAATGAAAAATGGTTTCAAGATTTTTCGGTTTCGGGGATATTGGTGCACTTTCATTGGTTGTTTAAAAGTTTATTGTAAAGGTCAATATCATAAATCTACTCTTATTAAAGCAGCGGTGTGAAGTAACGGTAGTGTATTCACATAGCTGCTTAGGGAGCGTACCAAATGAAATAAATGGTTATGGTGAATGAAGTCTATTTCAAGATTACAATTACCAAAATAGACCATTTCCATGTGAAATGCATCACTTACAAAATAATGTAGTCAGTCAAATATAAGTCAAAATACAAGCTGACCTTTCAAGTTTATTGTTTTCTTGAGAAAATACTATTGAGGCACATCTAAGAGGTAGAGTTGGAACTGTGTGGACTTGATCTCTTTCTTTAACTATTAAAATCTGTCAGTGATTTTTTACTTGTCTTTCATTCTTAATTCTATTTTACGTAGATAAACACATTTGCTGTCGAGATATTTAAAATGTAATGTTAAGTGAAACTTCATTAGATTTGATATGAATTCATTAAAATTAAATCTTACTGCTTGACTGACTGTATATTAGGTTTTAGGGCTCATACGAGGGTAATGTGGAACACTTACTGTGGAAATTTTAACATGTATTTTTAAGTGAAGTAAGGAAAGGAAGGGGCCAGAAATAGGAGGCTTGAAGATAATTAATGTTTAGAAGATTTTAAAAGTGTGTTCTGAAGTGCAAAACTAAAGAATAAAATATTAATTAATAAAGACCTTATTTGAAGTATTCAATGCAAATGTGAATCTTTGCCTTTTCTTGATAAATAACAGTAAGTCTTACTGGTATAAGACTCTTCTTGTTTCTGTTTTCAACACTGTGAGATCCAATGTTAGACCATGTTTTGTTTGGCCTTTAACTAAAATGTTCTCAATTCAGATTGATGTTGAATTTCCACCCCATATAATTTGTTATCTGATTATACGATTCAATAACGTTCGTTCAGTAATCATGATATTACTTACATATTTTGCATAATAATTTCCTGAAGCTGCACATTGACAAATAAATTAAATCATACGGAACACGTTTAAACGTGTGTTTAGTTGTAACTTAGAAACAAATAGAATGATAAGGCAAACAGGTCAGCATTTTTTGGAAGTATTGGAATTATATTTAACTTACCACTAAACTGATCTCTATGTCTAGGTTAAGTTGTGTTCAATAAGCTACTGTTTGAATTATGGAAGTCTGATTGCACAACAGTAACTAGATTCTGACGGCCTTGGAAAACTGTGTATCAAGCTTTACAGGGTCTCTGGTTATCTGATATTTCATTTAAGGATTTTACATTCAGCAACCAAAGCAAATGATACACATATCATATAACTGTAGCTGCTAACGAACAAATACAATTCAAATCATTTTGAAACAGAATTAAAAGTGTTTTTGGATTTAACTTGGAAAAAAATATAATGATTGAGGCAAAAAGATTAACATTACTTGTTGCTATAGTAGCAGTTTTGTGTGCTATCTGGTTTAAGGACTGGACGTTAAAAGCAGCTGGGCAATCAATTGTGACAAATTCTGTTGCGGATGAATATGATTATGTCATCATAGGAAGTGGCTCAGCTGGTTCCGTACTGGCTTCAAGACTGTCGGAAGATGCAAATACAAAAGTACTAGTCCTTGAAGCCGGTGATCATTTTGACATACATCCTAACATTCATAGACCCGCTCAGTGGCCAACTTTACTACAAGGATCGGTTGCCTGGGACTATAAAAGTGAAACGGAGAATAATGCCTTTCTTGGTCTTGAAAATGGGAAAAGTAGCATGCCTCGAGGTCGTGTTTTAGGTGGATCAAGTTCAATAAATGTTTGCCTTTATGTTCGTGGAAGTCCTTTTGATTTTGATGAATGGGAGAAAAAATATGGCTGCAAAGGATGGGGATATAACGATATGTTGCCCTACTTTAAGAAAGCAGAAGACGTGCAAGAGTCACATCTGAAAACCAAGTATCGAGGAACAGGAGGTCCAATCGCCATAACTCAACCGAGCATTACTAAGTTAAATGAGTACTTTGTCAAGGCAGGAGAAGAAATGGGTTATACAACTCTAGACTATAATGCTGGAATACAAACAGGATTCAGTCCAGCTCAGTTGTCATTGAGAAATGGAGTGCGAAGTGGAACAGCAGTTGAGTATCTCGATAAAATTGGAAATCGTAAAAATCTAGACATCAGTGTTAACAGCCTCGTAACGAAAATTGACATTAAAGACAAAACTGCAAAAGGCGTGTATTTTATAAAAAATGGAAGAAAACAGTATGTTAAGTCCAGAAAGGATATCATAGTATCAGCAGGTGCATTAAATTCTCCACAAATCTTAATGCTGTCAGGTATTGGACCTAAAGATCATCTAAATAATCTTGATATTCCTGTAATTGCAAACTTACCAGTTGGACAAAAGCTTGACGATCATATTGGTTTATTTGTTTCTGCTAAAACCGATCGTCTTGTTGGTGTAAGTATGGAAGATATGAAAAGCACGTGGTCAAAACTTGAGTATGAGTTATTTGGAACGGGTCCTCATTCGTATACACATTCAGAAGCAGTAGGGTTTGTTCACATCAATAAGGCGAAAAATGGGATAGAGAGACCAGACATCCAGTTCATGATGAGTTCAAGTATTTTAAAAGGTAATGTTGTAGTAAATTATAATGAATCAGTTGCAGAAGAATTGATTGAGCAGTTTGTTGATACACCTGGGTTCTCTGTCTTCGTATGCTTACTTCATCAAAAAAGCAGTGGGAACATCAAACTAAGAAGCAAGGATCCATTTGATAGTCCATTATTTAACACAAACCATTTAACAGAGCCACAAGATGTTGAAGATCTTTTAGTGGGAATTCGTATACTAGAGAAGCTGATGGAAACCGAAGTCATGAAAAGTATTGGAGCTGACATGAGTGTCAACAAAGCTTCATTCTGCTCGCAGCACGAGTTCCGCTCAGATAATTATTGGAGGTGTATGATACGTCATATTGGAATTAGTTTTTTTCACTCCACAAGTACCTGCAAAATGGGACCAAAAGGAGACAACTCGTCTGTAGTGGATTTGGAACTACGTGTTAAGGGGATTAAAGGTCTAAGAGTTTGTGATGCATCAGTGATGCCGAGTGTTACTTCAGGAAATACAAATGCGCCGACAATTGCTATAGCTGAGAAGGCTGCCGACATACTTCGGGAACGGAAATAGAATGTTATGCCGTTATTTCGTAATTCAATGACTATTGTCTTCTCACGTCTATGTATCTGCACCCTTATATCTGCGTCCGTGTAAAGGTATTCCATTTACCTCTTATTTTGAGAGCTGAAATGATGTAATGGAGGAAATATACAAATGCATGCCAGACTGTTAACCTCATCTGTTTAAAGAACAACTGTTTCAAAAGGGAAATAAACAACAGTTCTTCATCTTTGCTTCATTAGAAAGTAATTACTGCTTCTGATAAGAATGTCACTGCTACTATGCTCTCTAAGTATCTTTCCCAGGTACAGCTGATGTATCTTACGCCACTTTCGTTTAGCTGGAAATAGCTTTGTTCATCTTTATTTATCTTATATTGCCTTAATAAACGAGTTACTAACAAGCACGTTGCACCTTTTTTTATATGTTTTTCTTTGTGGTCTTTTCATTTATTTACCGTCTTCAGATATCTGTATTTCACAGAAATACACTGACAGCAATGTTTCACATATTTTTCATGTAATTTACACCACATATGTATTTAAGTTTCAAATTTTTGTAAAATTGTTTAAATTCTGCAGGTATTGGTGATTGGTAATATCATAAAATTATGTATTGTTCATTCTATAGAGTTTGAAATGGTCTGGAATCGGCGATTGTTTTCACACAAGTTCTTAAATTTTTTAATTCTCTTTTAATTTAATATCTTTCTCCTTTGCATTGAAAAAATAAAGTTTATTTGTGAAGTGTCTATTTACGTTAAAAATCGCAAACTTCGATTCGCCATACATGTAATTCACATACGGTACATTATGGTAGGGCATATACATGTACGTAATTTGTAAACCAAGAAAGTTTGTTAACATCAGAGAGGCATTATATTGTATCACATCTAATATAATATCAGTTCAATTTTCTATTCATTGGATAACTTATTATTTGGAAAAATTTCCAAGCTGTTTTGGACTTTTTACGATTCGAGCCGTAGCAACTGGTATTTAGTTCAAATCCATTTAAATGATAAACTGGTCAGTTTTAATGGAACGACAGATGAATCCAGTGGAGACATTAAGCAACATAAGGGTTAAATTTCCAGCGTTTTAACACAAGTAAGCTTTCAGTAGTAAACATTGACCAAATAACTCTTTTTAGAATTTCTGTCTTTAACTTCTTAAAATCGGTCCTCTTAAGGTCACCAAGCTTAAAGCTAGAACAGTCTAAACAACTGAGTCAATGAGTCAAAGAATATATTTCCTGTCGTAATTATCTTGGGTGACTTACCACAACAAATGAGCACTAGTCAGAAACTCTTAATCACCGGTGGAAGATTGCCATGAAAGGACAGCGAAACATTGTCATAAATTTGATAAACATTAATGTAACTTTTTAGGTATGAACTTTTTTTCACTCAAAACCTAAAAAGGTATATTCTTTTTCTTTTTTTAAGAATGATTGCTATGGTATATGTAAACAAGAGGGCCGTGATGGCCCTGGATCGCTCACCTGAGTACTTTGGCTGTAGGTTTGCTGTTAAGCAGTATTTCATTTTTTAATTGAAAATATGTAAGTGACTACAAACCAAATATGTAAAATATCGGTCAATAAATAAAGGCTCTATGACAGAAAGTAGAAATATCTATTATAAGCTATGGTGACCTTGACATTGACCCAGTGACCCCAAACCCTACCCATGGGTAGACGTCCATGCAAGGAACCTATATACTGAATATCAAAGATATTGGTCTATAAATGAAGGCTCTATGAGGTACAGTAGATAAATATATTTTTAGCCTCCGTGTCTTTTAACCTAATCTAAAAATTTGAAAAAGCTTGATAAAGCTTGTTTCATGCCTAATTTTAAAATTCTTGGCCTTGTGGTTTCAGAGAAGAAGATTTTTAAAGATTTTCTTCTATACTGCTATTTAAAACTTGTGACCCCTCGGGCGAGGCCAATAGTTACCCCAGGGACATTTTTCTAAAAAACTTGGTAGAGGTCCACTAGACAATGCTGCATACCAAATATCTTAACTCTAGGCCTTGTGGTTCTGACAAGAAGATTTTTAAAGTTTTTCCTATATAATTCTATGTAAAATATGTGATCCCTGGGGCGGGCCTACTTTGACCAAGGGGCCATGATTTGAACAAACTTGATAGAGGCCCATTAGATAATGCTGCACACCAAATATCTTAACTCTAGGCCTTGTGGTTTATGACAAGAAGATTTTTGAAGTTTTTCCTATATAACTAAATGTAAAACATGCGACCCGTGGGACGGGGCCAGTTTTGACCTAGGGTCCATGACTTAAACAAACTTGATAGAGGTCATCTAGACAATGCTACATACAAAATATCTTAACTCTAAGCCTCATGGTTTCTTATGCGAAGATTCTTAAAACCTTTCTCTATATAACTCTATGTAAACAAGTGACCTCCATGCTGGGCCTATTTTGACCAAGTGGCTATGATTTGAACAAACTTAGTAGAGGTCCAGTAGACAATGCTACACACCAAATATCTAAGCTTACGATTTCTGACAAGAAGATTTTTAAAGTTTTTCCTATATAACTCTATGTAAAACAAGTGACCCCTGATGTGGGGTCAGTTTTGACCCCAGGAATATAATTTGAACAAACATGGTAGAGGTCCACTTGATGATGCTTCATACCAAATATCTAAGCTCCAGGCCTTGAGGATTCAGATCCAACTTTTAAAATCTCTTTTTAGCTCCAGTGACCCAGCAATGCAATGGACCGGAACCATTTGAACAATCTTGGTAGAGCTTCATGCAAGGAATATCCTAGGCAAGTTTCATTTAATTTGGCCCAGAGATGTCGTTTGAATGAATTTTGGACGACGGACGGACGGACGACGGACAAACCACCGATCCTAAAGGCTCACATATGTAGAAATGATATTTATGGGAAGTATACAATTCTTTCTATACGTCTATCATATAGATTAAAGATGCAAAAAAAGTGGGAAAAAGCATAACAGGAATAACCATCGTAAACAAGAGACAAGAAAATACAGATGTGTATGGTTCTAAAAGTTACATGCATAAAATCATGACCTCGATTTCAGCTGTATGTTACGTGTAATTTAAAAAACCTGTCATATACCACCAAATGCTAATGCAAGCACAAACATCCTGGTTGGCAATATTCTCTGCTATTTTGACAGAAAATTGTGAGGTTAACCTTGGAATCAGGGTGATGTGTGCGACAATCTCATTTAAATCTAATGAATGTTTTAGGTGATGTCCTTTCCAAAGTTTAATTTACAAAAAAATCCATTTCCTTGTGATATGCAACACTATATATAATCAGACACAAGCTTAATTATTGTCTCTTTGAAAAGAGTACTGAAGCAGACTTATGACTACTTAGTGGTAGACTTGGATTTGTGTGGGTTTTCTCCCTTTATCTAGATTTTTGAAATCTGGCAGTGATTACTCACTAGTTGTCTCCCATCCTTAAATTATTTTATTTTGATAAACCTATCCTGTTGATATATTCAAAAAGTAATGTTACGTGATACTGCATTGGATTTGACATGAATTTATTAAGATTTCAGGATACTTCTTTAAAAGAAAAAGCCTGACTCTATATCTGGGTTTAAGGCCCATTTGAGGGTGGAACACCAACCGATGGAATAATTTTAACACGCATATTTTACTGAAGTAAGGAAAGAAATGGGTACTAAATTAGAAAGCCGAGGATAATTGATGTTTGGAGTGTATTTTGAAGTCGGATTATGAAATAATTAAAACCCTATTTTGAGTGTTCAATGAAACATTCATCACCTTCTTTTTGATAAATAACAATTACTTTTACTAGTTTGTAACGGCTATCTTTTTGTTTTCATCCTTATAAGATCCGTTGTAAGACCATGTTTTGTATGCCCTTTAACTAGAATATTCTAAATTAAGATTGATGTTGAATATCCATCACACAACTTTTTTCACAGTGATAAATCACGAAAACATTTAAGGATAAATAAACCCTGAAAAAACTGATAAATAGACATATTTTTGTTTTTGTTTTATCCTTGCCAATATCTTGCAAGGGAATTCACAAATATTACATAAATTGTTACCTTTTCAATTGAAAGAGGTGCTGAAAATATTTAACAAATAACATCCCATGTAATTGATCTCTATGTCTAGCTCAAATTTCGTTCATTAAATTAGTGTATAAAACTCGGATCTTTCACTACAGTAACGCGGCATCTGGAGTCATATGCAGGTTTTGTTGTGTTTTAAACTATACAGGACCTCAATTGTTATCTGATTGTCTTATTTAATGATGTTCATTCAGTTATTATATGATTTATTATGATATAACTTTCAAATTCTGAATATTGATTTGTTGAAGCCGCAAATAGACAAATACAAAACAAATCATTTTGGAACAGGTTCAAACGTGTGTGTAGTTGCACTTTCAAAACAAATAGAATGATTAAGGCAAAAAAACAGCTTTTGAAAGTATTGGAGTTATCATCTTAATCCTTAACTTATCTCTTTGTCTAGATTAATTTGTGCTGATTAGGCTAATGTTTGAAACTCGGAGGTATGATGGCACTGCAGTAATCCGTCTTCAAAGGGTTTAAGCAAACTAGTCCGTATCAACCTATACAGGTCCTCTGATTATCTGATTTACTATTCAAGTACGCACAACTCAGTAAACAAGGCACATCATACATTATTTATAAGAGCTGATAACGTAAGACTACAATTTCAGGATCAAAATTGTTTTAAGTTTTATTTTGAAAACAGTTATAATGAATGAGGCAACTAGATTAACATTTCTTGTTGCTATAGTAGCAGTTTTGTGTGCTGTCTGGTTTAAGGACTGGACGTTTAAAGCAGCTGGGAAATCCATTGTGACAGATTCTGTTGCGGATGAATATGATTATGTCATCATAGGAAGCGGTTCAGCTGGTTCCGTGCTGGCTGCAAGACTGTCGAAAGATGCAAATTCGAAAGTGCTAGTTCTAGAAGCTGGTGATCATTTTGACATACATCCTGACATTCACAGACCCGCTCAGTGGTCCACCTTACTGCACGGATCGGTTGCCTGGGACTACAAGAGTGAAACAGAGAATAATGCCTTTCTTGGTCTTGAACAGGACCGAAGTGGCATGCCCCGAGGACGTGTTTTAGGTGGATCAAGTTCAATAAACGTTTGCCTTTATATTCGTGGAAGTCTATTTGACTTCGATGATTGGGAGGAAAACTATGGCTGCAAAGGATGGGGATATAAGAATATGTTGCCGTATTTTAAGAAAGCCGAAGACGTGCAAGAGTCATATCTGAAGACCAAGTATCGAGGAACAGGAGGTCCAATCGCCATAACTCAACCGAGCATTACTAAGTTAAATGAGTACTTTGTCAAGGCAGGAGAAGAAATGGGTTATACATCTCTAGACTATAATGCTGGAATACAAACAGGATTCAGTCAAGCTCAGTTGTCACTGAGAAATGAGTGCGAAGTGGAACAGCACTTGAGTATCTCGGTAAAATAGGAAAACGTAACAATCTAGACATCAGCGTCAACAGTCTTGTAACAAAAATTAACATTCAAGACAAAACTGCAAAAGGCGTATATTATATCAAAAATGGAAGAAAACAGTATGTCAAGTCTAGAAAGGATATCATAGTATCAGCAGGTGCATTGAATTCTTCACAAATCCTAATGCTGTCAGGTATTGGACCTAAACATCATCTAAATAATCTTGATATTCCTGTAATTGCAAACTTACCAGTCGGACAAAAGCTTGACGATCATGTTGGTTTATTTGTTTCTATTAAAACCGATCGTCTTGTTGGTGTAAGTATGGAACAAATGGAAAGCATTTGGTCAAAACTTGAGTATAAGTTATTTGGAACGGGTCCTCATTCGTATCACATTCAGAAGCAGTAGGGTTTGTTCACACCAATAGGGCGAAAAATGGGATAGAGAGACCAGACATTCTCTTCATTATGAGTTCAAGTATTTTAGGAGTGAATGCTGCAGTAAATTATAATGAATCAGTTGCAGGAGAATTGATTGAACAGTACAGACATACACCTGGATTCTCGGTTATTGTATGCTTGCTTCATCCAAAAAGCATTGGCAACATCAAGCTTAAAAGCAAGGATTCGTTGATAGTCCAGTGTTCGACACGAATCACTTAACAGAGGCACAAGACGTTGAAGACATCTTAGCAGGGATTCGTTTACTTGAGCAGGTGATTGAAACCAAAGTCATGAAAAGTATTCGAGCTGACATGAGTGTCAACAAAGCTTCATTCTGCTCGCAGCACGAGTTCCGCTCAGATAATTATTGGAGGTGCATGATACGCCATATTGGAATAAATTTTTTTCACTCCACAAGTACCTGCAAAATGGGACCAAAAGGTGACAACACGTCTGTAGTAGATTTGGAACTACGTGTTAAGGGGATTAAAGGTCTAAGAGTTTGTGATGCATCAGTTATGCCAAGTGTTACATCAGGAGCTACAAATGCTCCAACAATTGCTTTAGCCGAGAAGGCTGCCGATTTATTCCGGGGACGGAAATAGAAAGTTATTCAGGCATTCTATAGTTGCTAATGTATTGTCTGGTAACGCATTTGATTGAGGACTTAATAATACCAGTTGCAAAGTTTGAACAATCTTGAAATAACTCCACTAGACAACAAATCATGCGCAGTTTTTATGAAATCTTGTTGCTTAGTAAAACGTGATCTTACGTCAGGGCCAAGAACGATCCCAAGGTCATAATTTATACAACTGTAGAAGTCAGCTAGAAATTGTAGAAGTCGGCTAGAAAACACGATATACCGAATTCCAAAGCTTTTCGTTTGAGGCAAGAAGAATATTTAAAATTTTGTTATTTGTTTCTATGTTTAATATGTGAACAATTAGACAGTTCCAATTACGAGGGCATTATTTGAAAACTCGTTAAAAATACACAAAATATCCTCTACAGCTCCGGGCCTTTTTACGTCACATAAGAAGACTTTAATAATTTTTCTTCTTATTTCTATGTAAAACATGTGACCCAGGACAGAAATAGGAAGATATTCAGGCATTCTAAAGACTCTAATGTATTATATGCTCACCCTCCTAGTGGAGCACTTAATAAACTCAGTTGCAAAGTTTGAACAATCTAGACAACAAACCATCCGCAATTTTGATGAAAATCTTGTTTCATTTATATTTCTATGTTAAACATGTGATCTGACGTCAGGGTCAAGAATGATCCAAGGGTCATACTTAATAATAATTGTCACCTAGAAAAAACACACCCAATTCTCTAGATCTTCGTTTGAAGCAAGAAAAAATATTTTGTTTTGTATTGATATGTTTAATACATGTATGTGAACAATTAGCCAGGATCAATAGCGAGGTCATTATTTGAAGACGCATTGAAAAATTCACATAAATAAATTCCTCTTCAACTCTGGGCTTTGTACCAAAACATAAGAAGACTTCAGAAGATTTCTCTTTTTATTTCTATGTAAAACATATGGCCCTTCAGTTAGCACCAAAACTGATTAAATGATGCAATTTTGGTTCAACTAGACAGTACTTTATTTAAAACTATATACCAAAAATCAGAGCTATGATTTCACAAAAGAATATTTCTAAATATTTATTTTTTGTCATTGAGATTAAATAGTTTGTCATTGAAATTAAAATTTTGCTTGAAATATGTATATTTTATGAAACCTTTAGTAGAGCTTCATTCATGAAACATCCCTACCAAGTTTAAACAACTTTCAGACAATGATATAGGAAATACCTTTTAAAACAAACTGTTGATGCACGATGAGCATGTGGCAAAATTTGACAAACGAAATGCAATCAGAAAAGCTCACCATGAATGTCAGGTACATCTCCTTGTATTTGTATACCGCTTTATGCAATATACTTCAAACAAGAAATGTTTGTAAAACATGAATGCCCCCCGGCTGCACCTAATTGCTTGTGGTTGGGCCAAAGCGTTCTCTAGTTATTGATCAGAAACCGTTTTTAGGATCAAGATCCCTGTGGCCTTGATCGTTGACCTAATGACCTCAAAATCAATAGGGGTCATTTACTGGTCATGACCAACCAG
This sequence comes from Cyclina sinensis, assembly GCA_012932295.1. Lineage (NCBI taxonomy): Eukaryota > Metazoa > Mollusca > Bivalvia > Venerida > Veneridae > Cyclina > Cyclina sinensis. The sequence continues at coordinate 3,845,260 of JAAONU010000015.1, forward strand.
CATACCAAGCTTTGTGAACCTAAGGTCAAAGCATTCTCTAGTTATTGATCAGAAACCGTTTTTAGAGTCAAAGTCTCTGTGAGCTTAACCTTTGACCTAATGACCTCAAAATCAATAGGGGGTCATCTACTGGTGATGACCAACCAGCATACCAAGTTTGGTGAACCTAGGTCAAAGCGTTCTCTAGTTATTGATCGGAAACCGTTTTTCAGATGAAAGTCTCTGTGATCTTGACCTTTGACCTAATGACCTCAAAGTCAATAGGGGTCATCTACTGGTGATGACCAACCAGTATACCAAGTTTGGTGAACCTAGGTCAAAGCGTTCTCTAGTTATTGATCAGAAACCGTTTTTAGGATGAAGATCCCTGTGGCCTTGATCTTTGACCTAATGACCTCAAAATCAATAGAGGTCATCTACTGGTGATGACCAACCAGCATACCAAGTTTGCTGAACCTATATCAAAGCGTTCTCTAGTTATTGATCGGAAACCGTTTTAAGGATGAAAGTCTCTGTGATCTTGACCTTTGATCTAATGACCTCAAGGTCAATAGGGGTCATCTACTGGTGATGACCAACCACCATACCAAGTTTTGTGAACCTAGGTCAAAGCGTTCTTGAGTTATTGATTGGAAACTATTTTTAGGATGAAGGTCCCTGTGAGCTTGACCTTTGACCTAATAACCTCAAAATCAACAGGGGTCATCTACTGGTAATGATCAACCAGCATACCAAGTTTGGTGAACCTAGGTCAAAGCGTTCTCTAGTTATTGATCGGAAACCGTTTTTAGGATGAAGGTCCCTGTGATCTTGACATTTGACCTAATGACCTCAAAATCAATAGGGGTCATCTTGTGGTGATGACCAACCAGCATACCAAGTTTGGTGAACCTAGGTCAAAGCGTTCTCTAGTTATTGGTCGGAAACTGTTTCTACCTACAAGGTCAATGTGACCTTGACCTTTGACCCCTTGACCCCAAAATCAATAGGGGTCATCTACTGGTGATGGACAATCATCCTACCAAGTTTGAAGTTCCTAGGCCTAAGCGTTCTTTAGTTATTGGTCGGAAACCGTTTCTACCTACAAGGTCAATGTGACCTTGACCTTTGACCCCTTGACCCCAAAATCAATAGGGGTCATCTACTGGTGATGGACAATCATCCTATCAAGTTTGAAGTTCCTAGGCCTAAGCATTCTTTAGTTATTGGTCGGAAACCATTTGGTCTACGGACCGACGGACCGACCGACAGACAGACAAATGCAAAGCAATATACCCCCACTTCTTTGAAGAGGGGGCATAATTAACAAACAGATTAAGTGTGTACATATTACTGGAGGCTTTAAAAGTGATTTAACTAAAAAGCGATAACTATTTCGTCAACCCATTCATTTACAGTTTTTGTCTGCAGCAGAAACTGGTTCTATAAGTGTTATGGAGTCTTTACCTTGGTTGTATCAAATGTTTTTGCCTTTTTTAGAAAGATAGAAATGAATGGGTGGTCTTCAGATCTAACTGTAGTTAGATTACCTACTTCAGTCAGATTGAAGTAAGCTAGAAATAGCGGACCATATACCAATAATTCTACTTAATAAGAGAAAGTCCAAGCCTGTGTGTTTTCTGAATTTGATTTTTTTTCTTGAGGCCACCAAGCCTTTAGGCACTGCTCTAGACCACTGAGCCAATGACTATTTATTGGTACAGTTATCTAAGTGCGCACTCATCTGTTGAAAAAGGAAGACGAACATTACTACAAATAACTAAATGTTAACAGGTATAAACCTTTTCTATAAAATCTCACAGCGTAAATGGGCATATTCTTATTTTTCCTTCACAAGGGACATATAAATATACAACAAAACTAAAATAGGGCAGTGGTCGATCGGTTAAAGCGCCGGACTCCCAATCCAGAGGTCGCTGGTTCGAATCCCACAAGGAGTGAGGGTCTGCAGTGACTTTCCACATTCCATACTTCGACAGAAGTACTGGTTTAAACCCAGGAAGCAGTCATGGAGAGGGATTGATATGAGTTGCAAGAACTTGCTTCCTTATCGATGTAAAATAAATAACTTTAAACTAAAACAATTAACTTGATTTCAACCAAACGATTGTCATTTTAATAACAAACCATGTTAAATATCACAAAGTAAAAATATCACAGCAAGAAACATTTCCCGTATTATAACCTTGGCACAATGATGACTTACAAGTGTTAAATACAATTCTTACAATCAAACCTTTCTCTCTTGTTGTTTCAGCTGCTAAAGGTCACAAACATCCTAATACTCGGTCATGATTTTATTTTTGAGATAACATGGTACAAATGTTCATCCATTGCAGTTTCTGCACACAATACCATTCAGGGTCATTTTTCTCTTTTCTGATAGCTTTAGTAACATATTAAATAGATGACTTTGACAAAAAAGAAAGAATCTGAATAAAGATTTTTCATTTGTTACAAGCTGAGCTGCGCAACATGCTCAGACTGAACTATTGTGATCGCCTCCTTGGCTGAAACCACAAAGCTTAGATCTAAGATATTTTACATAAAGGTTAACCAAGATGTCATACAAAAGAAGTATAAAAAAGTGAAAACCACCATCAGAAAACTCATGTCTCTCACACAATCAAAAAGTAGAGAGGAAAAGACGGCATAAATTTGTACATAGATCTTTTTTAAAGTTACCATAAACAATTATCGAAAATGAGAACCCAATGGGTTACCAGCTTGGAACGGTCAGTGGCAAAACATTTGCCACTTGCGGGTTAAACCAGGTTTTAGGGTGCACCAACGTCACACTTGCTAACAGGTTCTCAAAAGAACAAACAAATACAAGTTGTCTTGGCGAATTAACTCCAACCCACCTATAGACTCGAAAATGTTGCATGGAAAGGCAAACAGACATATAAAACATAAAAAGCTAATGGCATTGCAGAGCAAAATTGGTAGGTACTCATATACATTACGGAGACGAGAGCACTTGGAGTCAAATTAACAAAAACACGATGGCAGGAATGAAAAATTCGATCGAGTTTCTACAACGTTTCTATGAAACTGCCAGTAGAAAAAATGATATAAAGTTGTAAAAATTATTTTAAAATTATATTTTGCTTAAAGATTTTCTTTAGATAATTTTTTCGTTAGCTTCTTTAAGTATTTAGCTTTTGATGTTAATTTTAGTCTAAACGTTTGTCAAACTAACTATAATATACATGTTGTTTTCTTCAGTTCAAAACATCATGGTACCTTGAACTCATCTCAGGTGAAACTATTTGGCGATAGTTCTGTTAATTTCAAGTTAGCAGTAATGTTCCACCTCTATTTATCTTATAGGTTAAAGTGTAAAAAGTCGAGGCTACCAAATACAAATATGCATGCTTCAGACATTTTTGAAATTTTAACATATTTTAGAATATAATATTTATATTCATATATATATTTCCAGTTCCATATCTGTGATAAAATTTCATGTTTTCAATTATGTTATGGCCTGCTGACTTAATTCAAACATTTATTCATCACACAATAAGATAATATCTATTTTTATTCAGGTATGTCATATAAAGATGAGGTGGAATTAAAAGTCGAGGCTACCAAATACAAGTATGCATGCTTCAGACATTTTGGACTGCACTCCTAGCATTTTTTAAGATCTTTGACTCAAAGTTCAAGGTCAAGATGTGATAACTCTAATTTCATTAATATTTTATTTTACATTTCTTTCAAACATATGTTGGAAATTATATTTTAGAATATAATATTAATATTTATATATTTATTTCCAGTTCCATATCTGTGATAAAATTTCATGTTTTCAATCATGTTATGGCCTGCTGACTTAATTCAAACATTTATTCATCACACAATAAGATAACATCTATTTTTATTCAGGTATGTCATATAAAGATGAGGTGGAATTAAAAATGTAAATTTCTGAAAAAAAGTACTTTCATAAATGCTATCACTATTAATGGAAAATACCCCTGCAGGCGCGTAGCTGCCTATACGCGAGTACGCAGCTGAATCCACATTATTTTGACAAAAAAAAAGTAAAGCTATTCATCTCCATTTTTATGCTAAAATAAATGGATTTTCGTTGGTCAAGAAAGCTCTCCGGAGGCCCCAAAACGCACCAAATTGCACCATTTATTTCAAAATTTTCAGGGGGGGCATGCCCCCTGCCCCCCCAGATTATTTTGAATCCACATTCTTTATAGGCTAGCTACGCGCCTGCCCTGAAGAAGCAGTGCTTTTTTAGTCAAATGAGAAGTCTTGCAATCTGAACAAATGTTTTTTTATAGGAAAAATAGCAGCTCTTTTCACACATTTATTATAAGAGCTAAAGTACTAAACCACAGACAAAAAGGTAAAAATTGGCATTATTTACATAAGCTTTGTACATGACATTTTGACCTTTAATTCAGCAGAATGTAGTGAACATTTGCATTGTCATATTTAAATAAACTATGATTTATCACATGGTGACAACGCAAACTGGAGCAAACTAGTCGGGCAGAACTATGATCTGGACAATGAATTATGGGTTAGACCTTGATATCTATCATGGAGAATGCGTGCGATTTCAGATTAAAACAAAACACGCCTGACTGTACATTTGGTTTCAAGGCCCACTTGGGGGTTATATGGCACACTAATCGGGGGGCCACAAATGTGTTTTGAAGTGCAAAAAGAAATTTAAAAAATGAAGTTATTCGAACCTTCTTTTTTTACATTATTACAGTCTTTAACAATACTTCGAGGTATCTTGACAATTTGTTAAATACAGAGAATTTTTCATCTCTGATCAACACAATGCATCCAGACGAACTCGAGCTTTAAAGTAAACACTTTTTTCTTAATCTAAATCTTTCTGTTGAAAATGGTTTCGTTACTACTAATATGTACGATAACAGAGATGATTTTGATTTTCAAATTGCTGATTTCAAATTTTTGCATAACAGGAAACGTTTGAAAAAGGGTATCGTAACAAAAAAATTGCAACGTTTTGCAAGTTTTATCGCCGATACCCAGATTAAAGTCAAAAATAAAATTGCAGTTTGAAATCACAACTGCAACAATGTATTTCTCAATTAATGTTTTATGAGAATTTGATTTATAAATCAACGAAATTAAAAGGCAATATTAATGTCTCCACGTTATTCGGAAAAACCATCTGTAAAAGGCAAATTACATGAAATTCTTCAGCGCTCAGCGTACTTGGAGATTAACCCTTGATCGCTTTGCTTACTTCTTTGTTTGCACAACGGTAGCAGCGGTTTGGGAGTTTATAAAGGTTTCTAGCTTTTTATGTTTTTTTTCTTTTGTTAATTTGTTTGTGTGCTTTTGCATGCAACATTGTCGACTTGATTGATTGGTCGGGTTAAGTCACTAAGACAACTTGTTTGTTCTTATGATAAGCTCTTGGGGAAAGTGTGAGGTTGGTGCATCCTAGAACCTGGTTTAAACATTTTTTAAACATTTGTCACCAACTCTATAAAGGCGGTTCCCCTGCGGTTCTCATTTTCGTTATATGTTTGTGGTGTCTTTAGTTTAATTTTAATTGATCAATGTATAAATTTATTACTTTCTTTTCCTCCTTACTTTTTGACTGTATTGGGAGGCTGTGTTTTCTGACTTATCTTTTTTTATTGACATGCATTTTTCACTATTTTATGTCATCATCGAACATTCCTTTGTGGCTTCTTTTATTTTTTCCATAAAAGTTTTTCACTTTGAAAATTAAAATTTGTTATTTATATTCGTTATAAACATGCCCTAGATGCATGATGGTTAAGTTCAAAAGTAAAAACACAGTGGCTGTTTACCAATCATGAAAATTAAAAGAAAAAATACCTGTCACTTTTAAGATCGGTAGAAGTTTTAATATACTTCAAGTATACGGTAGTTGTTAATTTAAGTTTTGACTCTTTAATGGGAGTAAAGCATTTATTTCCGTAATGTTTATACTCAAATTAAACAATTCGTAAATTAAGAGCGCACATTAGTGCAGCCTGATTTTTGGTGCATTTCAGGTCACTAACATTGTATGACTAAAATACTTTCCACAACATTAAGATGTTGAATGTCTACCACCACACAACTCTTTGTTTTACTAGTGAATAACAGTTACTCTTACTTTAACATTAACTAGACTATTTCTGTTTTTGTTTTGATTTCTTTTCATCATTGCCAAAAGCTAGCAAGATAATTAACGATGTGGATATAAATTGTTGGAAGCCCCTTTGATTTTAATGAATGGGAGAAAAAAGATGGCTACAACGAATGGGGATATAATGATACGTTGCCGTATTTTAAGAAAGCCGAAGACGTACAAGATTCACATCTGAAGTCTGAGAATCGAGGAACAGAAGGTCCAGTTGCGGTTACTCAACCGAGCATTACCAAGTTAAACTAATACTTTGTCAAAGCAGGAGAACTTGGCTATATAACTCTCGACTATAATGCTGGAATACAAACTGGGTTCAGTCCAACACAGTTGTCACTAAAAACGGATTGCGAAGTGGAACGGCTGTTGAGTACCTCCAAAAAATTGGAAAACGCAAAAACCTAGACATCAGCGTCAAAAGCCTGGTTATAAAAACTGACATCCAAGATAAAACTGCAAAAGGTGTGTATTATATTAAAAATGGAAGAAAAAGGTATGTCAAGTCCAGAAAGGATATCATAGTTTCAGCAGGTGCATTGAATTCTCCACAAATCCTCATGCTGTTGGGTATAGGACCAAAGTATCAACGATCTTGATATTTCCGTGATTGCAGACCTACCAGTTGGACAAAGGCTTGACGATCATGTTGGTCTTGTTGTTTCTGCTTAAACTGATCGTCTTGTTGGTGTAAGCATGAAAGATAATTACGGAAAACATGTGGTCTAAAGTTGAATATAAGGTATTTTGAACGGGCCTTCATTCTTATACACATTCAGAATCAGTAGCTTTTGTCCACACCAATAAGGCAAACAATGGGATAGAGAGACCAGACATCCAATTCTCGATGACATCAAGTATTTTGGGAGAGAAAGTTGTTGTAAATCATAATGATTCAGTCACAAAGGAGATGATTAAACAGTACAGAAATACACCTGACTTCTCGATTTATGTGTGTTTACTTCATCAAAAAAGCATTGGCAACATCAAACTAAGAAGCAAGGATCCATTTGATAGTCCATTGTTCAACACCGACCATTTAACAGAGGCACAAGACATTGAAGATCTTTTGGCGGGAATTCGTATTCTTGAAAAGCTAATGGAAACCAAGGTCATGAAAAGTATTGGAGCTGGCACGAGTGTCAACAAAGCTTCATTCTGCTCGCAGCACGAGTTCCGCTCGGATAATTATTGGAGGTGTATGATACGCTATATTGGCATCAACTTCTACCACTCCACAAGTACCTGCAAAATGGGACCAAAAGAGGACAAAACGTCTGTAGTAGATTTGGAATTGCGTGTAAAGGGGATTGAAGGTCTAAGGGTTTGTGATGCTTCAGTGATGCCAAGTGTTACATCCGGAAATACAAATGCGCCAACCATTGCCATAGCTGAGAAGGCAGCTGATATATTCCGATGACGGCAATAGAAAGTTACGCAGGTAATAGTTCTTTATGTATTGTCTGCTCACATGTCTGTACTTTTACCTTTGTTCATCCGTGGAGAACTATTCTATATATCTGTAAAGCCACATAAATGAACTTGTGAATTGAGTAGGCAAAGTTAAGACTATAAATCATCATGCATTATAACTGTCTGGAAAGAACTTATATTCACCATGAAATTATGGTGAACTGACAGAACTAACCCTGTGTATTACATCTAAAAAAAATACAAAGGGCAATAACTAAAAAATTATACAAAAATGAGTTATGGTTCTAGGGCATTGCATCAAGATTTCTACGAGCGAAACTGAAAACATCTTTATAAAGAGCAGCTGTTTAAATCAACAGTGGATAGGTTTTGGAAAAAAATACTTTTTCATATGAATGTTACAAGTACTACAACTTCTACATTTTTAAACATATACTCAACTTTCTGTAAGACAATCATCTTCAGCGGTTTTTTATTCTCATATAGAAACAAATGCTACATACGTTTTTTCTTATTTTTTTTATTTCTTAAATTGCCTGGCCTTTGTTACAATCCATGATCAAGCTGCAAATCTGTGGATCTATGGACTCTGATCCTGGTCTGCATCGTTAACTTTCAAAGCCGTAAGGTTTCATTTGTTAACAATAATCAATGGAAGAATAAGTGGTGGAAAATTTACCACAAGTGAAAAAAATGTTTATAGGGATAAACTGTTTCTACAAAAAAAAAAACTACTTAAACAGGCATGTTTTTTTTTATTTCTCCTTAACAAGCAACACTGAAATATACATACAAAAATAATAACAAACACTTTTAAGTAACAATTGCCATTTAAGTAACAAGCCATGTCACGTATCAAATAATACAAATATCACAGGTCAGCAATATTTAGTTTATTGTAACCTTGGCACATTAACATTCATGTATACCTTGGTTCAAGATCATTTTCAGACACTTAGAATTATCACCATTACATCACTTTTTGCAAAAAAACAGAAGTATGTCCAACAACCAAACAAAAAAGTGGACAAATTACAAATTTTTAAAAAAGGCAGACTCAAAATAAATAACCCTGTTACATTTATCTCTGAAATCAGATCTTGAATTAAAAGCTCTTCATTAAGAAAATGCAAAATACAAAAAAGCACAAAATGATAATAAATTATTCATTCTTTATTTCAGAGTTAAAATTCAGCTACAAATACAATACACAGCCTTTCAAAAATTCTCAAAGTCTCAACATGAAAAATACGCCCTTCTTGTTGCACCAAGCCATTTCATTGGTTAACTAAAAACTCTGTAACTAAAACATTGAAAAAATACAGCATATTGCAACTGACACTTTTGCACAGTTGTTCCAAACTTTAAAAAATAATGTTGGTTTATTTTAGCATATCCTTCTTGCAAAGCAAAGAGCAAGATGACAAAATAATTATTATAGTCACGTTCGAGTACGATATTCTTATGTGAATCAAGCAAGGGGGGTAAATATGCCATGACAATTATCACTTGTCTAACTATAGATTATCTCCCTTATTAAAAACTTGGAAAGTCCTTGAGTGCCTCTAATGGCTGATTTATTCTCCATTGAAAGACTTATAAATAGTACTTTTTTAAAAGACTGCAATGTATTGTTCATTAGTTCAAATCAAGACTAAATTCCCCTTTCAAAGTGAAATTTACTTGAAAACCCTTGACCTACAGGAAAGGGTTTGACAAAATATAAGTTTTGCTGGTTTTGATGAAAAAATGAAACACTGTCGTTCCTTTAAATCCCTTCTAAAACCAGACAAGACTTGTTAACAAACATTGTATTGTTTTGACACGCATGTCAGCTGAGAACCCCTCCATTTTAATCGTTTTATTCTAAGGGGAGCTAGCTTCATTTCCTAAATAGAACTCATACCAGTGGTCCACAATGAACCTTAATTACTCATCTTAGAGCCACCTCTTTCTATGACAATATTAAGGTGAAGGTTACAGATAAATTAAAAACTAAAATGCTACAGTAAAAATTGGTGAAATACAGCATTTTCAGATAAACTGATGGCAGTCAACTTAAAAACTACTTGCCTGATGAAGGTAAAAAGCTTTAAATTATGCAAGATCTTCTGATGATATAGAACATAGTAATTACCATGGAGTTGATCAAACAGAAAAAACATATTTCTACTTAAAGACAGAAAGCCACACAGACAGAAAGATGGATTACAAATGCTTGAAAATCTCAAGTCTACCAAGGGAGGTAATCACAACAATAGAATACATGTCATGAGTCACAAAATGGTATGCATAACCACTCAATACAGCTGAAGGAAGTATTTCATGATTTATCTCTCCCCCACCCCTTATTATGAAGCAACTGAGAACAGTACATACCCCAATATGAACTAAACAAATAACTTCATGCTAAAAACACTCCTTGTCCATTTTTTTGCCTTTGTGTTAACATATATCTTTCCACATGATAAGCAGACATTTTCTTCAGCTGAGTTTAAATTCTACACTGCCATATTTGACATAATATAATTCTGTCCAACACTTTGCCTAATTTCAGACTAGAAAGAACTAAATATAAACATATAACATATACAAAGGATTACCTTTGGTAAACAGAACACTGTACATGTACATTAAAAATTCTATGAAAAAATATGAATATAAAATATCACAGTCAATGGAAAGCATTCTCCTTAACACATGGTAAATGTTCTCAAAAAACTTTTATTTATAGCAAATATAGTTTTATATATTACTATAAATCAATTTCAACCCTTCAATACCTTGTTACAAGCAGTGGGACAACTTTGCAATTCTTTTTATAACTGACAATGACAAGAGGATGAGACAATTATGTCACATAAACTGAATAATTACTTTTCACTATAATGCTATAAATAACCTGTAACTGTATTATAGTAGCACTTTTCCCAAACTTTTCTTCCCTTTGCTTCATAGTAACTATGTATTTTCCCATAATGCAACAGGAAGTAAATCTTTTGGCAGCCTTTTACCCACAATTCCAGACTGTTCAAGCACCATCATTTTCATGATTGTGTATCTGACTTTCCAAAAATGTGGACCACAAACCTCAGCAAACCTTGCCCTGCAATAAAAGAAGTGAAAATGGAAGACCAGGCAGTTATGATATCATGTGTTAATTTCAAGTCTTGATAACTTAACCCATACTCCACTAGAAGCAACATCTAACACCATTTACATTGATGAAGACTATGATCAGTCTGTGCTGTTTGGTCATGGTCTGCACTGTACATTATTTAGTCTATATTTTTTCTTATTACCCCTATTAATGACAAATGGGTGTGCCTTAGACTGAATGAATGAAATTAAGTATGGTGGGGTTCAAAGGAACCATTTACCAGTAACATCTTTGTGTACACACAGAATTGTTGACTTCTGGTACTATAACTTTTCCCACTGCAAGCAATCTGGTTTGTCAAAGAGAGAAAGAGAGATAGTTCTTGGGGTCTTGAGGTAAGGAGTATGTTGAGATTTGAATACTCTTAAACGATGATGATGATGATGATGAAGAAGAATGATAAGCAGAAAACAACTCCTGATGTTTGATCTGAAATTCTGTTAAGATCTTGTATAAGAAAGGGCAAAGTGGAAGTCAAATTTCAATGGAACAGTTTGAACCCACAGCCTCCACTTTAATGCCCCAATCTTTGCATCAATGCACCACCATGTTTCATGAAAATGATTTTTGCTGTATGCCTCAAACAATGCTTAAGTCAAAATGATTTTGAGACTTTATAATTTGTAAGTCCAAATTTTATGTGGTCTGTGAAAATTGTATAAATGCAGGTGTTTTATCTATTTGAGTCATTTATTATAACTTGTCACTTTTCAGTCAATGCCCTTGTCAGGCTATTATAAAAAATTGTGTGCCACATAAATACATAATTTCAAAATGAATTCAACCTTAATACGTAACAAAATAGAACATTCTACTTATCAAACCAGACAGAAATAATCTTATAGAAATTTTAATGTGGTGATTTCCCAGTGTATATGATTATGATTAAAAAGTCTTTATGTCAGACCCAAGGATGGTAAGGGAATTATTCTGGCCTTACAACCTTTACCACTTAAAACATATTTGCATTAGATACAGGTCAAAATATTAAGCAGGTTTTGCGTAAATCCTTTATTGGGATTAAAATGTGCTAAGTCTATTTGTATAACAAAGAATAAGCAATAATAAGGTTAATTTGTAAGAAATTAGAACAGTTGTTTCAGCCAAGTTTGAAATTCAGTGTTGAATTTCTGAAGTCCCTTTCACTGGAGACCAAAACCAAATTGTTTTTTAATCATTCACTGGAAAATTTTAGAGACAAATCATTATTATTATTATTTTTTTTTTTTTTTTGGGGGGGGGGGGGGTTGAATTTTGTAGACTTGAATATTCCATATTTTCAATTATTTTACCCTGAAATTCAATGCTAATTTAAGAACAAGTGAATGACATTTCATTTTCAAAATGAGTCAAGCATGAAAAATGGCTTTGTAATCAAGGAGAATGATTTTGATTGACAATTACTGTTGGTATGTTAGCTTCTTTATGATTTTTTAATTTTTTTTTGCGTCAAAAGCATACAAACTTATGTATAATCATCATTTAATAAGGAGGAAAGCAATGGTCAGTTGTAATCAAGGGGTTGTGAGTTTGATCACCTGCGCCTCCATAAACACTACTATATGTCTTTCAGATAAGACTTTAAACCAAGGTCCTGTGTATCAGTGCATCTTACCGAGTAACCAGGGGTGTCTTTGGAATTAGATACATTCTGTATATGTGTCTTGCACTATTCATCCTGTAAAACCTAAAATAACTTAAACCCTTCTGCAGATGTATGTTGTATAGGGAGTGGGTACTGACAATGGCTAAACAAAAAAAGTAGAACATTAAAGGTACATACCCTACAATTCACAAATGATACCAGGATACTGCATGGGCTCATTTACTATCAAATGGGATCAAAATGTGATAAGTTAAAGAAGAACATGACTGTGTTTCAAAACAATTTCTTGAGGTTTATGGCATTTAGAAAGTTTCAATTTGGAATAAATGGCTATCCACCCAAAAATGGGACAACCACTTTCTTTATATACATAGACTAAAATAAATATATTCAGTTAACCTGTTGTTCTTATAATTTTTTATTAACACCCTGATCTCAAGTAATAATTCATTAAAAGTTATTCAAATCTATAAGGTTTTAAAGAAAATGGAATACTAAGTCTAAGGGCTTGTCTATTTAAATAGTAAATACATGAATAATTTTGCTCAAAAATTAACAAGACCAAAAATTTTCATCAATTCGCTCTATGTACCTTTAGTGACACAATGGTTTCAAAATTGATTTCAGACATAATATTAAAAAAACTTTTATTCATAGGAATGACTTCAAATTACCTAACAAGGTTTCAATAAGCTACTAAGTTTAATTTGATAGTTAAATGAAACCATAAACATTTAGTCGCAGAAATCTATAATAATCAATGATGGATCATAAAACAAAAATTTGTCCTATAAACCTAAATTTGAGACAATAAGAAAGACGTACGTTTCATTAACCAGTACAACACATATTTGTACTTACATAAAAAACAAGCTTGCCAGCTATTGATTTGTTCGATTCAATATTTGACAATGGATTTGTTTTTCTGAATCGTAACTGACAAGTATAAGAACGGTTTGACCCGTATCTTGAAATCTTGACTCGATATTTTTTTATTCATTTTGTATAACACTTATTCTATGAACAATTTAAAATCTGAACACCTGTTTATAGCTATTATGAAAAACCGTTAGCTGATTAACCCATTATTTCTCCATGCTTGCATAAAACTGAAAAAAGTATGACCCAATTATTTTGATCAATGAAGATTTTATTGACATGATAAAATTTTGCACACTCACACACACACACACACACACACACACATATATATATATATATATATATATATATATATATATACTGAAATTTGTCTCAACGTACTGAAAAAAAGTATTTGAACAAATCTAAAGTTAGTAAAGGAATTTCATCTATTAAAAAAATGTTTTCTTACATAAACTAATGGATAATCTTCAAAGTTTTGCTTCCATAAATTTAATTCATGATTCAATAAAATAAGAATCTAACTTTCTGAGTGAAAAATATTCTCTCTTTGTGTCATATTTTGAATTAAACAAAAAATAATGTTCCTTATCCACAGAATTTCCAATTAGGAAACCAAATTAACCTTTTAGGCAAACTTAATGACAGAATAGCAACTGGCCATAAAAGACTGATTATGGTCTGCACTGCTCATAAAGTTGAAAACCTTAAATTCTTATCATGGTTTGCACTGAAACCATTACAGTCTTATTATGGCTTGCACTGCCATAATTACAATCTGATCATAGTTTGTGCTGCAACCACTACTGTCTGAGAATGGGTTGCCATGGTCTTAAAGATTAAAACCACTGCAGTCTGACCATGATTTGTACTGCAACATTACTGTCAGAGCATGGTTTGCCATGGTCTTAAAGATTTAAATCACTGCAGTCTGATCATGGTTTGTGCTGCAACCACTACTGTCTGAGCATGGTTTGCCATGGTCTTAAAGATTAAAACCACTGCAGTCTGACCATGATTTGTGCTGCAACATTACTGTCAGGGCATGGTTTGCCATGGTCTTAAAGATTAAAATCACTGCAGTCTGGCCATGATTTGTGCTGCAACATTACTGTCAGAGCATGGTTTGCCATGGTCTTAAAGATTAAAATCACTGCAGTCTGATCATGGTTTGTCCTGCAACATTACTGTCAGAGCATGGTTTGTCATGGTCTGAAAGATTACAATTACTGCAGTCTGATCATGGTTTCTGCTGCAACATTACTGTCAGAGCATGGTTTGCCATGGTCTTAAAGAATAAAATCACTGCAGTCTGATCATGGTTTGCACTGCTCGTAAATATAAAAACCATTATCAACAGAATGGTGATGGTTAATTTTGGCTTTTTTGATACAAAACATCAAATCTACTTGAACAAAATAACACGATAGCCAAGAGGGCACCACCTTCATTACAAGGTGACTTTTCATATTGTCTAAAATGTTATCGTGACTCGACGGTTTAGATCACTGAATGCTTTCAAAGACAATATAAACCAGTTTTATGATGGTCGACTGAACAGATTGGAAAAAAAAACGTTTATCAGATAATCACAAGTTAAATATTATGAAAAACGTACAATAAAAAAAGTCCTTTGTTTTTATGTAGTGGTTAAAATAACCTTTTATTTCAGAAATTTATGTTAATATTTAGAACACTTACAAATTCAAAACAGTTTGAAAGATGATCATAAAAAGGCTTTTAATACTGTTATGTTGTTGTTGTTGTTGATGATGAACCACAAGAATGACATCAGGTGGTAGTTTATCTGTCTTTCATGGTAAGGACCATTACTAGACTCCTATCCTCCATTAGAAACTGCAAACTATTTTATTAAAATTGTCATATTTGGTAATGGGGCCAAGTATCTTTCCTTGAGTGAGAGAATTACTGATTATAAATAAAAGTCCATAAATATTTCACCTCTGAGACAATCTGATTCAGTGCTACCCCTTGCACCTCCCATCCCCAAAAACCATCCTTGAGAACCTGCCAAATTTCTGTCAGAATAATTCCATGAAGATAGGGTGTCTCAAACTTATGACCTTAAACCACTGTGCGTTTAAGGTCAGCAATTCATTCTGAATGTTTAATTATATATCATTACTTATAAACTGCCTTGTATGAAAAAAATAAGTGTTCAAACATTCTTTAGTTAATAGATTACTTTTTATTGCATTTCATGAAAGTCTATATCAGAAAGTATTGACGTATGTTTCAGAATGGTACCTAACAATTTATTCAAAATATTATTATTTTACAAATATTTCCCACCCATTTAATGAAATCGGACCTAAGTTTTTTTTAATTTGTTACAAGACATTAAAATACCTTCTTATTCATTATAATTACAGTTAAATGTTGGTCTAATATTCATATATTGATGATGCATTTTTTGTCCTTAAACCAATCTTTACATTTTGTAAGTTTGTTTGGAGCAAACAGCTTAGCACAAGTTAAATTTATGAATCAATATGTTTCTTTTAACGACAGTGTCTGTCTAATAAAAGTTACCGTCAACATACCGAGTAACCTTGTGGCGAATGAAAACATGGCAGGTGAAATGACTTTATGTAATCACTGTTTAAATCGAAACATTCATATCAAAATTAAATACAAACAAATACCCCCTTGCACATTTTAACCAGATTAACACTGCACAAAAAATCTTTTATTCTTTATACTGTAGTAATAAAAGGGCTACTTATGTAAATGCAATAATGTGTTAATTTATCTCTAAAATGTGGTGATTTTAACCTGTCCATACTTTTCCTACTTTCATAAAAAAATTCCTTTTACATTTTAGTTGTGTATCTGATAACAAAAATATGAAAAGAATATGAAAAAACCTTGGAATCAATCTTTAAGTAAAAAAGACGATTGAAATCATAGCGAAAATATGTCACAAAATGAAAGATTGAAAATTCGAATGTCACATGTTTAACATGTTCCATTTCTTTAGAGCTTTTACTAAATCAAGCAAACATCAAATTTTGCTAAAATTGGACACCATGATACATTTGCAGAACAAATATCTTTTTAAAATGTTGACTGAGGAATTCAAGAACACTTCACCTTTCAAAATTTAACCCATTTATACCCAATGGATTATGCCAGCCTTGTTAGTTGGACGAGTCCATTTTCAATAAAAAGGGTCATGGTATAATTTTTCAATTTCATTCTATTTCGGGAAGAAAGTCCTTTAAGCAAACAGTGTAGACCCTGATATATGCAGCATCTGATCTGGGTCTGCACTGTTTGCCTATGTCTAATTTTGTGGACATTAGGCATTAATGGGTTCAGCTATAAATAAGCAGTTAGGCCAGTAATTTGAATCCTAACATTGTTTAGAGTGTTCTGTAATTTTCTGCATTCACCACTGTTGGCTACTGGTTTGAACCTGGGAACCAGTCATTAAGCTAGGTTAATTTAAGTACCAAGAACTCAGCTTTTTCGTAATCCTTATAAAATAACTGAATTTAAACTAAAGCAGTCGATGAAAAAGTAAAAATCAAAATTCATTCAAACAACTCCAGACCAAACACAAACTACTTCAAAATGAATAGAGCAAATGTTTACACTTGGTGTTATAGTTTTCAACTGCCCATTAAGTTTGCTTTGAGAAAACAATGATTGTTTGATATTGACCACTCAAGTCCACTACAGCATTCTTATAAGATTATAAATGCTTAGGTTCTCTGCTGGAGACAAAAAAAGACACAATAATTTTATGGAAGTGACTCGGCAAGTTTTAAAAAGGAATTCCTAAGTTATCAAGATGCAGTAAATATGATTTTGTATCAAGTGCTCAAATTTATCTATTGAAAGGTTTTAGATTTTCTATTTTGACAGGTACGGACATTTGAACTGGTGTAAGGTTAGAGCAAATTATCTGTCTGTTGTACTAGAATACAACAATAACTGTCAACCACTCCCTATAATTGTGTAATTGTAATACTGCAAAATTGCAAACCAAGTTCTAAGGCCTTACAAAAATAAGGCTTTGGATGAGGGCAATTATTAAATATTGAAAAGTGTTTAAATTGTTAAAAATACATGGTCTGATCATGACAAGGAGTAGGTTAAATTATCCTATAAAAGATGTATATTGATAAGATTGTAGCATGCCATGTATAAAAAAATGAAAATTACTTTATGAGGCTTTGTATGAACAAAGGAGTTATCTGTTGTATACGTTACATATATATATTCACTTGAAGGCCTTTCAATATTTCTTTCTACCAATGTCGTTCATGACTTATACACTTAAAAATATTTTGTAATACATGTTAAAAGAAAGATGTTCTTTAGAGAGAATCAAGTGACTTAGAATAAATAAGATTACCTGTCCTTTAAACATCCTCTGGTTGTGGTTTCACAGGGGCCCAGAGTTTTTCAGCATTGTGACCAGCCCCATATGGAAGCAACCCTCCAATTTTTTTATCGTCAGGAGTCTTTTCTACCTCCGTTTTTAAATCTTTGATCAGTTTTTGAGCCTCTTTTATAACAACATGTGGATCTAATGTTGAGTGGGCAGCTTTGTATGTATTTTCATTGAAAGGAAAGACGAGAAAGAAATCGCCAACTTTTGGCGGAGGACCTTTAGGTTTATGGTGCATGTGTACTGATTTCAGTTTTTGTCGGTATTTTTGACTGTTTGAAGCTTTCTTAGATGTACCTGTAAGTCCCAGATTAATTTTTTCTTTATCTCTTACAGTTTTTGCCATGGACATGCTTGACACAACCCCTTGAGCACGATTTTTCTGACTGAATTCCTGTTCACTTCTTGCTGTGATGTTACCAAACCTTGAACCTGATCGTGCAACAACATTTCTAGATGGTGCTCGGTCAAAGTTTCTACTTTTAGTCATGCTGCGCTCAAGCTGTGGCACATTTACTCTTGATTTGCTTCTGAAACTAACAATACTGTTGACTGGTGTTATACCTCTATTTGAGACTTTTCTTAAAGATTTTGAATTTTCAGTTGGCTGTAGAGATTTTATCTTAAAACAGTCATTTTCCCTCGGTGTTTCTGACAACACATCAGTCTGAAGTGTATAACTTTTTCTCCTATGACTGAATATTTTACTTTTTCCATTTGAACTGTTGACTGTGACTTTGTCAGAATTGTCCGAAAAACTAGAATAAGCACTATCAGAATTTCCAAAACTTTTTAGCGACATCTTATCTCCACGCTGACTGAGAGATTGCACTGAATCAGCTTTTTTGATAATAGATGACATTGTCCCAGTTCTTTCAAATGAACCAAATGTTTTATCCAGAGTTGGATGGCCCGTAGAAGTTAAGGTTGGAGCAGGTGTCAGTCTCTCCCCTGAATATAAGGCAAAAATATCTGCCTCAATAAAGTCACTTTTGGCACTTGACCTTCCTGAGTTAACATCACTGTCACCCTTCTCGTCATCTGATGGATTCACAAGAGGTAACCCGTAACACATTTTCTCTTCACTGATCTTTTGAATGGAAGGATTATCCTGCTGAATGAAAGACAACGAATGTTCTATTGCAGGTGGATCGATACTTTTCAGTGTGGATGAAATAGTCGAGTTCATTCTTTGTATTCCTCCACGTTCACTGAGTCTACTGGATGAAGTTGTACGATCTACGGGTTCCGGCTTATTCCTATTTGCAGACATCCTCTCTCTATTTGTAATGCGGCCCGTATTTACAACTTTGTTTAAGCCACCTCTATCTCCATCATTTTCCTTAAAATTCAACATGTCTATCAAGTCATGAAGCATGGGCTTTTTGACCTGAACATCTGTCTGGCAGTCTGTGCCTAAGGCGGGACTGAAATTTA
This sequence comes from Cyclina sinensis, assembly GCA_012932295.1. NCBI lineage: Eukaryota > Metazoa > Mollusca > Bivalvia > Venerida > Veneridae > Cyclina > Cyclina sinensis. The sequence continues at coordinate 3,864,362 of JAAONU010000015.1, forward strand.
CTTCTAGAAGCCATGGTTTCAAATTATCATCAATCAGAATATCAAATCCATACAGCTCATAGCAATTCTTTGCTTTTGGCACTTGTGGTGCTTGAATGAGTAATGTCAAAATAATTATATTCGTAACTCTTGCCCACAGAAGTCGATCATCTAGACTGTTCTGATGGAGATAGTAACGTAGCTGTGTAAGTGTCCACTTACAACCAGGACCAATTCTTTCTTTGTCCACAGTATATGATGGACTATGTTTATTGATGGAAGTATTTGTCAAATGAGAAAATATATTGCTCAGATTTGACATGTCATATTTCTCTGTACTAAACCTAACAATTCCTTCTTGAAATATATACACTGTCAAGGGATGGAATGATGGCACCGCTACATACAGACGAATATCAAATTTGTAGCCCCCTATTGTCAAAGGGTTAGTAATATACTGCTGAACAACAGCATTACAATCATACTGTAACTCTGATATATCCTTGAATAAAAATATACCTCGGCCACGTGACATGTCTGCAGGTTTACAAATCCAAGCAAAATTCTTGGGATCTGTTTTAGCTTTAAGCTTTCCATACTCAGCAACATATCTGGTGTAATCATTTGGTAAATTGAAAGACAAAGGACTAAAATTATACATTGCAGATCCATGCACACCCTTCATACGTTTCAAGTTCCTGACCAAGCAATCTTTCTTTGTAATTCCAGTTGACTTCGGGTAGTGATTGAGCCGCTGCCATGGTAGAAGGTTCTCATAGTCACAAAGCCGGAATCTAGATGTTCGCCACCAAAGATTCCAGTCTGACTCATTTTGTTCATCCTCATCAAACTCCACCCATCCTCGTTCGAGAAACACCTGGCGAACAAGGTCTGGTCCCTGACCATGATCATTGACCCGGAAAACTAGGGGTTTCTTCTGTACTCCATTGGACATTGTCTGGTAGAGCGGGGAGGCAAGTTAAGCTGGATCATATTTCAAACTGACAAAATTCCATAAAAACCTCATTCTCTTCCTGAAAAGTATAATATTCAAAACTTAAGAGTTTCCTGCATCATTATCAATACTTGCCAATAATGTATAATTACTGGAAATTATCTATATATTAATCTAAATCACGGTTAACAAAACCTCTACCTGTTTTGTACGGAAAAATGAGTAGACCAACTATTACTGTGACAAAACCAAGAGAAATATTAAAAATATAACTGGTTTTAAATTATTTTTGGTCTCAGATTTCTGTCCGACAACTGAAGCATCTCCTACCATTTATAATAGTTCAAATGAAATCAATTATTAAATACATTCTCTGTGCGATCCAAATAAGAAAAAAAATAATTCAAGTGTTTTACCAGTTTAAAGTTAAACTCCTGCTCACTGCAGCTCAGTGCGCTGGCAAATGTTGAAGATTTGTTGACATGATAAAAATGATCACTCTCAGAAGAAAGAGATTATATAAACCGCTTATAATTTCTTTGAGTAGCAATCAATCACATGAAAAAGTACATCCGATAAAATGCATACATATTCACTATTAGCTCTGTCAACTATGAAATCCAGTTTCACTTTCGACTGAACGAACAGAAAAGTGTTTACATCACGTGACTTAACGACACCCAATGAAAATGCAAAACGAATATTGCGGAAAAGACACACGTTGTGAATACTTATAGAGCGCTTTGGGTTTTGCGTAACTAAAATACATATCCGATACAATCATTTACAGAACTGCAGTTTACAAAAATGTATACATAACAAATTGTAAGAGCAATATTAAAGAAGATTTATTTGCATTTGTTTTTTAATGTTTCATTTTGTTTAAAGGAAGAACAAATCTAATAAGAATCTTTGATGACAGATTATTAATTTTGAACAAGAGGCAGATGTATAATTCAATGACAGTTTGTATTTATTAGTTTCTGTTCAGTTTTATGTGTTTTAACAGTATTCCGTTTCTGTAGTTGTGTATATAACCAAATAACAGTCCCAGTACACAAACTTCCTTTTCACACAAAAAAACTGCATACTTTCCACTATTTAATGGCAGAAAGGCTTTGGAAAAAGCTGTATGATAGACAGTCTGGGTTGGCATTCGCTTCAGGACAGGAGATATGACGCCAGTCTTATGTTCTATAAAATAGTCCATGGACTGGTTGCAGTGCCAATGCCCTCTTATATTACTTTCCCATCTCGCTTCACCAGGCAAATGCACCCCCTTTCTTATAGGCAGATCCAAACTCCATGTAATTACTATAAATATTCTTTTTTTCCAGCAACAATAGTTCTTTGGAATGCCTTAATAGCAAATATTGTACAGGTCCCTACCCTGGAACAATTTACACAGGGTGTGACCAAACTGACTTACAGTTATTAGTGTAAAGAATGTTTTTAACATCTTTTAAACTGTACACTCTTCTTTTTAACTATCAGCTTTGTTTTCACACCTTGCAAATACATATTATTATGTATTACTTTATTATTCTCCTGTGCATTTCTTTTTTTAATTTTCTCGCACAGACCTGCATGTTAATACTTGTGAGAGGGTGATGCAGTATGGATAGATAGATAAATGCGAGTGAAATACAACAAACAGACAAATAGAATAACCTTTACCCCTTCATCATTGATGCTGTTAGTACATACAATGATAATCTACTGACTTTGCTGGTCAGGGTGAAACAAAGGGTTGCTCGCCTCCAAGATTTTGTCAAACAGATGCAACACAAAATTGAAACACACAATGGACACCTTTGTATCTGTCCTAGCTTCCATATTTGTAGTGCAAGATCTTAATTTTCAAATGGATGTAAAGACAGAAGGAAGCAGAAGGGAATAGCATACATCATCTTCACATCTGCATTGCAAATATACCTTTTCAGTTTTTTCAGGACAAAACATTGTTTTCATGAATTGAACACCAGACTTATCAGAAACAAGGCAAGCTGAAAACTAACATGTATAACTTAAAACCATCACAGTTCAGTTTCATGATCAAGCTTCCCTATAATTTAGGTATGGCAAGTTGAGATCTTACTGATGGGCAGACAAAAGAATAGAGTTCAATCTAGGTTTAAACTTATTTATTTTACATCGATTGGGAAGCAAGTTCTTGCAGCTTATATTAATCCCTCTCAATGACTGCTTCCCAAGTTCAACCCAGTACTCAGACCAAAGGTGAAAATTGTGAAAAGTCACTGTAGACTCTCACCCCTGGTGGGAATGAACCAGCGACCTTCGAATTGGGGGTCTGGCACTCTAACCCCAAACTCAATCTAGGGATACACAGCAAGGAGATAAAACACTGTAGAAGAATGTTATGTTTTATTTTTTTATGCACAAGTAAATTTCTGAGAAAACATGTTTTAGATAAATATTAAGGGTTCATACATGTCACCCACCTTAACAGTCAAATTTCATTTCATTTATGAAATTACATATACAAGTATCTCTAATGCTAGATTCTGTAAAACTTAAACTGAAGTACTTTAATGTTAACAGAGCTGTCACTTAAATTTTGTTTTAATGAAATATTTCTTTTAATGTAATTTTTGCAATGGTTGCAGAGTTACCTATGCAAAACTAAAGCCAAAACAGAATTTAACAGTACAGATTATATCTTTACCCTGCAGGAGGAAATTGCTTTTACACTTTTGACCATGTTTGGCCTCTGTATCTGAGCAAAACCATCACATCGCATTGTTTGCTACCCTGTCAATAAGTTTTCAACTGACACCCATATGAATACAAAAATGGGTTTGTCTAAACTGAATGAGGGGCTAGTCAAATCGACATTTTAGGCAGGGTTTGGGAAACAGTTATTTATAACAAAAAAGGAATTCTCTCATTTGTTTGTTATCACAAGTTTTATTTCTTCCCTTTAAAATGCTTAGCAGGACCTTTCTTATTTATCTTTTGGTGACCTTTCAAATGTACTTTTGATTGTTTATCTAGCCTTTTCACTGGCTTTTTATTTTTTTCTGCAATTTTACTATTCTTTCCCGTATCTGACTGATGTTTCATATCACGCTGAGCCTTGTTCTTCTCATATTTTGAGACTTCTGACTTATCAATTGGCAAAATGACTTTTCCAAGAGTTGTAACGACCTTGGGCTTCACCAGTTCCCTGACTACAGCCTCTGGGTTCCAGGTTTTGCCAAGGGGTGCTCGTATACTTTTTTCAAACTGCTCCGAGTTTGTGTATGGAAATGGTATCTCATGCACCTGAAGTAAAATAAGCACTTTTAATACATCAAACATTACACAGTGATTCTAGTCAGCCTAACTATATCATCATCAATTTAATGTTTTGTTTTAGTAAAACTATTGCTTTTGTTTCAAACTGACTCTCTGAAATTACTGAGCTTCCACAAATAAAATATTGGGAGCATTATACAAACAAGCTTTTAACACAGATAATCTAAAAAATACTTTGTATTCAACCACAAGACCTAGACAACTGCTTCCTGGAGATGTAAGTCTTCCAGATATCCGAGACAGCACGGTTAAATTCGGCTTGGTTCGAACTTACTTACTGCTATACCCTGACACCTTGTCACCTCACCATCCATTTCAGGCCATAAATTCAAATGAAGCCTTGCCCTGTGAGATACAGGTTTATTATATAGGTAATTTAATACCTTTTTTTTGTAGTTATATAAAATGATCTATTTTCAGGATATCACTTAATTTCAGACTTAAAACACAGAAGTTGGTACCATATGTTTAGCCACAGCATCCACCCCTGATTCATTAATTATAACGTGACCAAGATGCTCATCTTTCCTCGGCAATGGTGGAGGAGCTTTTATAGTAAACCTGAAAATGGAAAAATATGACACCTCGGTAACAAAATATTTTGTTTAATATTTCCAGATAGGAACTTCAAACTTTACAATATTTTTGAAATGCTAAAATGTTCCCAGTCGCATTTTCTATTATCAAATTTTAAAGCTTTTCACAATGTACACCTCCCTCACTTGAGGAAACAAGGTACAAATTTCAGATGTTGGTGGCCATTTTATTTCTCAACGCACCTTTTTCGTTTCCTTTTAGACACTTTGATACCCTCACCACCCCAGGAACCCCAGCCTGGTAATGTCAAGTCTATATCCTTAGGTTTCCCTTTCTCCGTCAACTCCTCTTTTTCTTTGCTGAACTCTTCAATCACATCATCCTCAGCAAAGGCCTGGGCTATTGTCATCCTCTGCTGTTCCTCTGTGTCAATATCACCATCATCTTCAGTTTCTACAAGAAATTTCAAATGTTTTTTACCACTTACAACTCAAAAAGCCTCAAAATCCTACACTGATACACATAGTAGTTGTTTATTTTAAAAAAAAACTACAAAAGTTTTCTTTTTCATATCAAGTAGATAAGGCATTTTTATTTTACTTTTGGAAATAAGGAAGGTTTCCAGATAAACATATGAACCATCAGTCAGCAACTTAAAGCTTTTTTATTGTGAAGTACATTATCTTTGCCAATGTTTAAAACCTGCAAGCAGAATATTCCATTAATACATTTTATAAATATCCTGAAAATAAAGTGAAATGCAACAGAATGAAATAACGGTGTTCTACAAAATCTTTGGTCCCTTCTGTACCTTTTGGTATGAACAGAAAATGCGATACAGTGAAATATGCGAATAGAAAAAAATTATAAGGTCAGTCACCACTTAAAAGAATCACATTTCAACTCCAAAAAAATGAATTTCTTGAGACATACATGTATGCTGTATTGCACTTTATTAGCAAAATATTATAACAGTAACAATAATTATCATTATCTTTATTATTATTACTATTATTATAATCGTCAAACATTAAACTTTAAATTATTCATTTACCTACAACACTAGGTCCTGAACCAACTTGTCTTATTCTATTTTCTAGGGTAAACAACTTCTTCGGATCAACATATGCTTCTTTTTCCACATTATTCTCCTTTTTGTCTGTTTCCTGTTCTTTCTTTGATTTTTGGCCGTTTGTCTTCATTTTTTTAGAAGATGTCTTTATCTCCCAATCGTCTTCAGTAAGTAATTCTTCGAAATCCTCTAAAGTTCTTTTGCGGCTGACAGATTCATTGATTAAACCTTCTACCCCTTCATCATCTTCTTCTGTATCATCAGCTGTATCAATCCTTTTGTCACTTTTTTCAGAAACATTATTACTATCATTTTCAACAGATGTTTTATGTTCTCTAGTAACAGATTTCCCAGTTTTCTTCGGAATTTTTACAAATTTACCACTCTCTGACTCAACATTTCCTTTACCAGCACCTTTATTTCTATTTCTTTTCTTTTTCTGTGATTTATTTCTTTTCTGCGTATTTTGTGCTTTTTCAAATATTTCATCAATTTCATCCTTCCCATTAGTTTCATCATTTCCTTCCAGACTGGTATCACCAGAGATATGACTAGTGTCTTTCCCTGATAAATCATTAACTTTTACCTGTTTTTCATCATCTTCACTGTCTACACAAGAATCATTTTCTTCTTCAACTACGTCTTCAGTTACTTCCCCACTCTCAACAACTTCTTCAGCACTTCCACTCTTTCCAACCATCATTTCTACACCTTTGTTGACATCAATTACCTTTCCAGCACCAAAGTTGCTTTCAATTTCCCCTATTGTACTTTCAGTGTTTTCATTTCCCTCTTCAATATTATCATCACCAGAGTCAGAACTTTCATCCTCACTAACCTCTTCATTTTCCACTTTTTCAGGTCTTGAATAATCTGACTGGAAAATCTCTTCATTACTTTCCTCTTGACTAGCCTGCTTGCTGATCTGTTCTGGTCTAGAGAAAACAGGCTTTAACTTTCCACTAGAAGGTTTAGCCATCCAAGGGTTATCTGTCTTTTCAATAACATTTGTCTCTGTATCTATGGAAATGACGCCTGCATCAGGAAATTTCTCATCATCAGAATCAGAGTCCTCTTCAATTTTCTTTGTTAATGCTCGACTTTTCTGTAACATCTCCTGTACCTCTTGCCTAGCCTAAATATAGAATACATAGAATATACAGATATATAAAGTTCTTAACATTTTTTACCCAAAATAACCAATATATGTCTGCTAATAAAAATAATTAATATCACAACACAATGTTTAAGATTTATATATAAAAAGAAGGCACTGAAACATTTTAGGTATAGGAAATGTTTCTGGCATTGAATTTTGCTGATAAATTTACTATGTTTAAGTCAACAGATTTGTTAAGACAATCAACCATAACCATAAGAAAGTTAGTTTAGCAGTGTGAAGGTTAAAAAGTCAAAAAATCAATGCCTTAAGCTATCATTCTAAACAAGAAATTTCGTCAAAAAAAAAAGATGATCCGCATACAAATGTATATACAGGACAAAATTAATGTCCCATAAGTGTATAGTTTTTGGACATTTGCAAATACTGACCGCGCATTGTAACCAAATGTCCTATTCCAATAACTGTTTAGGCTATAAACAAAATATGATGAGTTTAATGCTAAAAGTGCCAATATCGTTTTCAATAAAATAAATTAAATATTTTGTCATAATCATTATAAACTAGAAATGGTTTTTGATTGAACAAAAACATATGTCTCCCCCAGCCAGTTGCTGCAGGCAGTATTGAATCAGACAATTGTAAAATTTGACATTTAACCTCCAAGTGTGACCTTGACCTTGAGACACCACACCCGCAAAGTGGGTTCTGCATGTCGCCTTGATGAGGTGAACATCTGACCCAAGTTTCATAAAAATCCCTCAAGGGCTTTTGAAGATACAGAGCAGACACAATTTTGTGGCATTTGACATTTAACCTCCAAGTGTGACCTTGACCTTGAGACACCACACCCGCAAAGTGGGTTCTGCATGTCGCCTTGATGAGATGAACATCTGACCCAAGTTTCATAAAAATCCTTCAAGGGCTTTGGTAGATACAGAGCGGACACGATTTTGTGACGGACAGATGGACGGACGGACAACCGGGGGAAAAACAATATGTCTCCCCCGATGAGGTGAACATCTGACCCAAGTTTCATAAAAATCCTTCAAAGGGTTTTGAAGATACAGAGCGGACACGATTTTGTGGCATTTGACATTTAACCTCCAAGTGTGACCTTGACCTTGAGACACCACACCCGCAAAGTGGGTTCTGCACGTCGCCTTGATGAGGTGAACATCTGACCCAAGTTTCATAAAAATCCTTCAAGAGCTTTTGAAGATACAGAGCGGACACAATTTTGTGGCATTTGACACTTAACCTCCAAGTGTGACCTTGACCTTGAGACACCACACCCGCAAAGTGGGTTCTGCACGCCGCCTTGATGAAGTGAACATCTGACCCAAGTTTCATAAAAATCCTTCAAGGGCTTTTGAAGATACAGAGCGGACACGATTTTGTGACGGACAGACGGACGGACGGACAGACGGACAACCAGGGGAAAAACAATATGTCTCCCCCATTTTTGGGGGGAGACATAATTCATTCCAATTAGTATATTTATGATGACCCTGGATCGCTCACCTGAGTACTTTGCCTGAGGGTCTACCGTTAAGCAAACATCAGATGAAACATTACATTTTCTAACTGAAGATATTCAAAGATCTAATATTTTATACAAACAAGAAGATTTTCAAAGTTTTCCCTATGTAAAATAAGTTGACCCCGGGGCAGGGCCAAATTTGACCCCAGGGGCACAATTTGAACAAACTTGGTAGAGATCCACAAGACAATGCTACATACCAAATCTTAGATCTCGGGGCCTTGTGGTTTCAGACAAGAAGATTTTTAATGTTTCACTATATAAGCCTATGTAAAATCAATTGACCCCCATGGTGGGGCCAAATTTGACCCCAGGGGCATAATTTGAACAAACTGTATAGAGGTCCACTAGACAATGCTACATACCAAATCTTAAGGCTCAGGGCCTTGTGGTTTCAGACAAGAAGAATTTCAAAGTTTTTCCTTTAAGTTGCCATAGCAACCAGAGTTCTTGATGGAATTGAATTCTTTGAACAACTTTGGTAGAGCTTCATGCAAGGAACATCCCAGGCAAGTTTCATCAAATTTGGCCCAGAGGTTTCAGAGGAGATGTCATTTCAATGAAATTGTTGACGGACAACGGACAAAGTCCGGTCACAATAGCTCACCATCAGCCAAAGGCTCAGGTGAGCTAAAAACACCTAAAATTTCATAACAGCAACACTTTTAAATAATGGCAAACTTCCTTCTTCAGCTGAAGATTTTGTATTTAAGAATTTCATTCATTATAAAATGTAAGTCAAAATCCATTTTAATACAGCTACGCTGAAAAAAAAATCTACCATACATACCCTGTCATCATATTTGGCATAAATCATTTGTCTCTTGGCAAACTTACTGCCCCCTCGGTGTTTTAAGCTGACCCTTTCCAGGGCTCTGTCTTTCTCAAGCTGGTTCAATTTGTCCAGATACCCCTCTGGGTCCTCTTGCTGTAACTTGTCCAAATGTTTCTTCTCATTCTTCAACTTCTCTTTTTTCAGTATTCGATGAAACCTTCATGGTTACCATGGAAACAGATTTTTCTTATCTTTTTTATTCTTTGATTATAATAATAAATAATAATCTTCATGGTTACCATGGAAACAGATGATTAGTATTATCTTTCTTATTTTTTTTTCAGACATTTTACAGATAATATGTGACTTTGTACTCTGTGACTTGACTGAATGGCGGCATGGCCGAGTGGTTAACGCGTCAAACTAGTAGTCAAAGGATTGCTAGCTGCATGGGTTCAAACCCAGTCAGAAGCAAGCCATTGTTTCCTTGAGCAAGAATCTTTACACTCATTGCTTAATACTGGTTAGTTCCAGGAACAGACTCGAGAGTGTGTCTATAAGCTAAAAGCTTCCTACACAATCGAACTAAAAATAAATTTGATATAAACTAATAAACAACAGTGTCAAATTAGACATTCCAATAAGTACAGAAGGCTTAAGAGAAAGCCAGGTTACTACTTTTATACAACTTTTTGATAAATACGGAAGGCAATTATGTTACAGTTACAGTTATATATTTAAAACTGACCAGTATAATACACAGATCTATTTGATGAGTACAAATCTGGAGGTAATAATGGTAGAGCCAACGGACTGTCTACAAGTTCCAATATACCCTCTATAGTACAGCTATTTGTACATATACTTACAGAAATTAACCTCCTACCACATGTTTCTGTACCAATTACACCCAAAAAATTTCTAATGATCTTTGTTTGAATACATAACAACACCTGTGACCTACTGTGTGTGATGACCATAAACAGTCACTGTCAATATACTTTATTTTTCAAATACTTACTTGATATTAGTGTAATGTAATAGATAAATTGTCAGGTTTACCTTTTACTTTTAATTTTCTTCTGTCTTTTTGCTTTAGCTTCTTTATATGACATAAGAGCTCTGTATTTCATTAGCTCCTTTCTACGTTGTTTAGCCTGAAACAGAATCACTTCCGTAACACAGAGACATCAACAATTAAACAATAAGTAAGTAAAATAAACCTTTTGTTAAAAACTTTTCATGTTTTAACAAGGACAACTTCTTCCTAAAGCTTCAAAGGCAGACGGCTGTCTGGGCGCATGTATGTGAATGGGCTTGAGGAGTGGTTGAGGTGCAGGATCTAGAATTAGATCCCACTAATCAAAGGAAAGTTATTTTAAGGTAGCACTAGACAGAAAACAAGAGTCTTTTAAATTACTTCAGAAACTTCTAGGAGAAAACTAAATAATCTTGTTTGCTCTGAACAGATCTGAAGATCACGCAGTCTGTTTCAAAATGAAAAAACATCCTAAAGCAATAAACATTGTATTAAGAAAACAAATGACCATTATACAAGGTATATTGCAACAAAACCTTTTATTTCATGCTTTTCAATGGATTATTGAAATATATCAGTAGATTAAATCCTGATAATCTCACTGTTTCAAACAGTGAAATTATCATTTTGATAATTTCACTGCTACGGAACTACTTTTTTTCCCTTCAATGAACCCCATATACATGTACAAAAGTACAACTTGAGTTGTCTGCAGCCGTTGATCCATGTTCGCCGATAATTAGGCCATACAAACGTATCAGGATGCTACCTGACAGTGACACTGATTCTAATTAATATGAATTAGGCAAATAATATACCTGTTATGATGTTCGTTCACTAGTTTGATTTAAATCCTTGTTTTGTTTATAATTCCCACACACGTTGTGAATGGAAAAAAAAATGGCGGATTGAACTGAGCTGACTTCTATTCACGCGCAGTAACTCAATAGCTTCATCAGCCTAAAACTGTTGTTTACTCTAAATAAATTTACAAAACGATTTCTTTTTTCTGTTTGACATAAAATAATAAATGAATAAGACCCTGTCTAGTGAATTATATATTAAAAATGAGAGTTTATCTGGAACTATTTTTATTACGAAATATACATGTGTTAGCACGTGAAGAAGAAGGAAAGTGGGGCACCAGACGGGGAACACTTAGATAGGTAAAACATTAAAAATGAGAAATAATTCAAATAATCCATTGAAAAGCATGAAATAAACAAATATCCTCTGTCTGTTTCCCTTATTCATACTGTGAAAAGTTTTGTAAGTTGTGTGCAACTTTTAGTCTATATTCCTAAGAATTATTTACCTCTTCGACATCCATCGCTTGCAATGCCCTCTGTTCAGCAGGTGTAAGTTCCTGTTCCTTGTTTTGTAAAACACTCTCACTACCCTGTAGTAACTCTGCCACTTGTCTTTCTAGTGGTGTGCGAGGCTGCCATATACAATATACAAAATGCAACATCACAATTCATGCCTGTTCACAATGAGGATGCATTGAGTTTATCTGCCCCCATTTTTCTCTTTCAAACAAGAATTTTTTCTCCAGTAAATTCTTAAAAGGAATCTCAGTTTTCTTTACAGAAGTTCTTAAGCACTAATCACTTATTTTTAAAGAATACAAAGTTTCTCAGCTGGCATTATCTCTTTTCACAAATTGGATTTGGGCCAGTTATTTTACAATGTAATAAGCTAGGGGCAAGTAAGGGAAAAGCTAAGACATGGGACCCAAATATAGGACTTCTTACAAAGAGGTGTTTGGTTTGAATCCCCTTAAGGCTAGAACTTGTACTACTTGATTATGTTACAAAAATGTACAAATAAAAACAAATTAACTAAATAACAAACTGTGAAAAAGTCTATGTGATTAAACTAAATAAATAAACTGTTGAAAATCTATCAGAAACAACAACACATATACTTACAAATGTAAATGTCAGAGTTTTAGAATGGTGCTTGGACATTTTAAGTATGAGTATGCGTGAGCATGTAAAACAGAGATTAACAGAGGAAAAGGTAAGTGTCAATAGAAAAATGAACTTACTGAAATCTTTGTTCTTAAGTGATAACATTTTTACCTAATTGACTGTATTACCTGAAATCTTTTGACAAGCTGATCTGTGGTGACAATCTTAACCTGTGCTTTCTGAAGGGGGAATTCCAGCTGATCTGCCTGTTGAATATACATAATTAAGTTCATTATTATTAGTGGGTTAAAATTCATTGTTCATTCTTCACAACAAAGAAATTAACAAAGAGACATTAAGTCAAAAATTCAAACGCCACTTCAGTATTCTAATGCATTTTATTGGTGAGCGGCCATTCTGTTAAAGACTGGTGACCTTTGGCCAGCAAAGCACTAAAGACTGGTTTAACCAATACATGTGTAAAACAGGCCAAAAGAAACCTGTCCACTGAAATAGGATGTCATGACAAATGTCACCAGTCTAATACGCATGTATTAACTAAATGCAGGAACCTTCGTTACAATGTTCTTCTGTTATACATACCTTTCTGTTCCTTCTGACTATAGGGTCCCATTTGGAGATGTCAACAGTAGTTGTTTCATAAGCAGTGGCTCTGTCAATCTGAAGAGAAATAAGCAGTTTTTTTGTACAATCATCTTAAGTTTAGAAAGTCAACCTGTCATCAATTCAACAGTCTAAATAAACAGAGAATTAAGTATAGAAGAAATCTTTAATAGGGAAAAAAACACTATTTGTTCAGAGTCCCTGACATCATACATTAACTAAAGTTGTCATTTTCAACAAGAACAAAGTCTTTTCAAGGTGAAGCCAGTCTACTGGTAAAGACTTTACACAAACAACAGTTTCTGATAGAACGTTTTAGCCTTCCATTGCCTTAGGTGTATAATATATTTCAGATAAATTACTTTTTTTTTCATTTGTCAAGGTACAATTTAAAACATCTCTATCATAGGTTAAAATCTTTCCTTTGATACTACCAACAGTAATTACTGGGACATGTATGTGACAGTATCTGGCATGAAACATTTGATCAAACCTATAAACATGTTGTATTTCAATTTGCCATGACTACAACAGTTGATATATTTCTTCGAAAATCAAGTTTGAAACATTTCCTATACCCTACCTTCTCTTTCTCATGTCTGGCCAGAGGAGTTGACACAGTTCTACTCAAGTTAACGCTTCTAAGCTGGTTCTTCAGTACACCATGACTTGCACTCTCTTTTAGAGAACCAACCAACTCATGTAACTGAACAGCATTGTCTCCACCTGAAATACGAATCATTTTTTTATTATATTCAGTATAGTGCTTTCAAAACCTTTCCCCAATCCTGGACAAAGTCATTTAACTAAACACTGACATATATGGCAATTCGATCTGAAAATCCCCTCTGACGTTAAATGGAGGCATGTTTCAACAACTTTCAATCTATTCTATTTCACAAGCAAAGCACACAATTTGGATTTTGGTGTATTCTTGGGCCTAATTTCCCAGAGGTTACTCTCTTGGCAATTTCCATGGTCAAATTGGCGTAATTGTTGACTAAAAATACTGTTGTGGCAACACATCAAATTTACATCATTAATAATGTGTTCCTTAACCACATATATATCATTTAAATTCATTTAAATGAAACTGAAAAGTAAAGGGCATGATTTTTTTCTGAATGCATCGAAACTTGTAAAGTCATTTTACGCCTATCTTGGCATCACTGGATTTTGAAATAAAACAGTTTGTTAAATACTCTATTGTCACTTTCAATCATTTACAAATTGGGCATAAAGCCTATGAATTTATAATGGAACAAATCAAGTAAGAAACTGGGTGATTTCAGTTCACAGCAAATTTACAGTTCACATACCTTTGCTTGATGAAAAGTTGAATTCTGACACCTGATTACTAAGAACTGTCCTTTGTGAAAGTTTACTCCTGAAAATGGAAAAAGTGCTTTGAGTTTTTCAAATTATATACGATGGGATCTTCCTATGTTCAGCTGTATTGCCTCATTTTTCCTAAGGAAGTAACAAAGTTACAGAATTTGAAGTTTTACCTAATCTACATCATGTCTTCAGCTGGATCAAACAATAATAATTCCACTTGTGACTTTACTCACTACAACATAAAAGAATTTCCTGTAATAATGAAAACTTAAGCCACTGGTTAATATTAACCTTCACCTTGCTTTAATTCTAGAATGGACTTGTCCATCTATCTATCAGAACAGACCCAATGTGCAACACACAAACAGAAACTTCTTATCTTGATAATCATGAAATACAGAATATTTTTAAAACTGATTTTCTTATCCCTTACCATGTTAAACAGCTAAAATGGTCTTGTCCATCTTTCAATTTGGACAAATCCATTAATTGTTTATGGGGGTGAAAATTCACTGACTGAATGGCAAAGAGTGAAGACCATGTCAGATCAGACTGCAAAGATGTGCAGGCTGATCTTGGTCTGCACTGGTTGCAAAGGTAGAGTCAGTTGCCTCCAGCAGGGTAAGGATTAAACAAACCTTTTCTTGCCATCCAGAGAAGATATTGCATCTAGTAACTGATTGTGCTTTCTGTCATCATTGAAATCCTGAAGAAGGAAGAACAAAACAGCATAAATATCAATTATTGAATTAACTATCAACATTACAAAGAAATGTATATAGACAGTAACTGTGAACTGTAAAGTTACAGTGACTATCAAAATATCAGGTTCCATAAATAAATACACATTGCCTTTTATAAGAGCATATGAAGTTATTACTGGTATTTACTACAACAGGAGTAAACGACACTATCTTTCTAGTAAATGACTCTATCTCTCTAGTAAACAACTCTATCTCTCTAACAACCTGCTTTATTTACTCTCACAATTTCTACTTACAGATTTGTTACATGTATTACTGCAGTTCAGAACTCCCTTCCAAAAAAGTATATCAAAATACTTGTTTATAAGGACCACTTGTTTTCTGTGGTTGTTTTTTGGAAGGGAGTGGGTGGTGATGGTCAGCCCTCAAACAGACTTTGGGCACTTCATTTTTATATATCTTGATTGCATCTTACCTCCTCACCACTGCTAGGTATATCTTCAGTCTGTTCTGTTCCCTCGAAGTCCATACCTGTTAACATAAGAAAAGTTCAACTCTATAGTGTTTAATTCATTAATTGGTAGCTTTTAAAATCATCTTTCACAAGACTGATCAATCTAATGATTAAAATAAACACCTTTAACTTGCAGATTCTGGTATTTTAAAGTCAACTGGGATGACAGTTGTTTTATCAAACTTAAATTATATACATGTGATAGATGAGAAGATATTTCATTAAACCACTTTACAACTAGAACTATCGCTGAATGAGATTCATACCCCCACCAATGTCCTTGACAGAAGACGACATGGAAAGGTGGTTAACGGAATAACTTTAGTGGCACAAATACATATACATAAAAAGAAATTATCTCTGGTGAAAAAAACAAACAAATTGTACAGGTAATAGTATAAAAATATATTGTCAAATCATGTTCGAAACAGTTACAAATAACCTTTCATTTTCGTGAATATCTGTTCTAGTTTCAGAAACATTTAAGTATTAATGGTTATATCAGAACATTTTCTAAGCCTAAAAGGGGCATAACTTGTGTCATAATTCAATGGAATTGTAGAATTTTCGTCATCTGAGCTTGCTTGTAACCATTCATATAAATTTTAAGTTTCAAGTAAATATCTGTTCTGGTTTAAGAAATATTATAGTAAATAAATTTAAAGACATAAAAATGGACTTAACTTTGTCAAAATACAATACAAAGTTATCCCCCCCCACACACTTTTTTTAGTTATGAAACTTGACCTGCATATCTTACTTATATATTTGAAGTTTCAAATGATTATCTGTTCTGTTTTTAGAAATATTCAAGTACATGTTAAAATTTCAGAACATTTTCTAAGTCAATTTTTGACCTTCAAGTGTGGCCTTGACCTTAAGCTGGCACAAGGGTAAGATGGGTTCTGCACATTGCCAGTTGGGGTAAACATTTGAGTCAAGTTTGAAGAAAATCCTTCCATTAGTATAGAATTTATAGAGCGGACACGACATATTGTCTACTATTGATTGTAAGTAAATTAAAAGACTTAAAAAGGGGCATAACTTTGTCAAAATGCAATACAGAGTTATGAAACTTGACCTGCATATCTTACTTGTGACACTTCATATATCTTTTAAGTTTCAAGCAAATACCTGTGCTAGTTTCAGAAATATTCAAGTACATGTTAAAATTTAATAACATATTCTAAGTCAATTTTGACCTTCAAGTGTGACCTTGACCTTAAGCCGGTAAAAGGGTAACATGGGTTCTGCACATAAACTTGTTGAGTTGAACATTTGAGTAAAGTTTGAAGAAATTTCTTCCATTAGTATAGGATTTATAGAGCAGACACGACATATTGTGTAATATTTGATTGTATGTAAATTTGAAGACTTAAAAAGGGGCATAACTTTGTCAAAATGCAATACAGAGTTATGAAACTTGACCTGCATATCCTAATTGTGACACTTTATATATATTTTAAGTTTTAAGCAAATACCTGTGCTAGTTTCAGAAATATTCAAATACATGTTAAAATTTAAGAATATTTTCTAAGTCAGTTTTTGACCTTCAAGTGTGGCCTTGACCTTAAGCCGGCAAAAGGGTAACATGGGTTCTGCACATCCCCTTGTTGAGGTGAACATTTGAGCCAAGATTAAAGAAAATCTTTCAATTAGTGTAGGACTTACAGAGCGGACACGACATAATGTCTAATATTTGATTGTTTGATATTTGACCTTCAATTATGACCTTGACCTTGAGCTGACACATGGGCAACATGGGTTCTGCACATCCCCTTGTTGAGGTGAACATTTCAGCCAAGTTTGAAGAAAATCCTTTAGTTGGTATAGGATTTATAGAGCGGACACGATAATGGAGACGGACGGACCGACGGAAGCGACAAAGCGAATCCATTATAGCCCCCCCACATTTTGTGGTGGGGGTATAACAATTAATACATCACTTTATGACACTTTAAGCACCACTTTATGACAATTTAAGCACCACTTTAGGACACTTTATGCACCACTTTATGACACTTTATGCACCACTTTACGACACTTTATGCACCACTTTATGACACTTTATGCACCACTTTATGCACCACTTTTATTTTTGCATTTTTCAATTTATTTTACATTAAACTTAAAATATGACTGATAATATGATGCATATGGTATATTTTAAGAATTGTAATTATTAAAATATAATATAGATAGATATGCTGTAATCATTCCTTGAATAAAAAAATTCTTACCGTTGTTGACTTAATCCTATATTTTAACAACTAGTAAATCCTTTACTTATAAGTGACATTTAGTGATTCAGTAATTAAATTGGATGTAGCACAAATAGTGGTTGGATGTTTTTAGATAGTGTTATTTTTGTAAGTTGTTTAAAGTGTCATGAAACCATGTTTCCTCAGTGCTGAGTTAATTTAATATACTCAGCAGAATTACGTAACTAAATCAACTATTTGGCTTAATGTTTTCACAACTGCGTTTGACACTGATTACTGTTGTTATTCAAACCCAAATACTATCAATAAGTACTATACAGTCAATAGAGGTGCATAACATCTTGAAAGTGGCGCATAAAGACAGTGGCACAGAAAGACACTGGAGCATACCTCTGGGAAATGCATCAATCATAGTTTTGTAGGTTAAAGAGAGAAGGAGAGTGGTGGTCACCGGATAGATAAAGCACTTCCAACAGCCTGGGCTTCAGACACCCATCACAACAGTTACCTGGCTGATGACGTCGGCTTTGGACACCATTCCAAGTACTAACCATGGATAATGTTGATTAACTAGCAAACATTCCAACCAACTCTAATAATATCACTAAAAAGCTAGCCCAAACAGCAAGGCTGTTGAAAGAGCCTTATCAATCCTGTGTCCACTACACTCCTCCCCTCTTTAAACTTCAGGAGCCGGGCATCTATTGAACAGCTTCCTACAGAACACATTTCCACTCCAACCATGCAATTGGCCTTAATTCTTGCACTGTGGAATTACACCATTTTGGTAACCTGGCCAATGACATTGGCTTCAGACACAGTATCCAAGAACCATATGTTGCTTAACTTGCAAATGTTCCAGCCACTCTAATCATGTCACTTAAGAGCTAACCTAACAGCTAGGCTGTTGGAAGTGCCTTATCCATCCCATGTCCACTTTATTGCTTGACATATGTGAGCAAATGCATTTGCATTTCCGGGAGAGTTCAGTGCCAGGTAATTATGAAAATTCAAAAACTATTTAGAAGTATTTCGTATGTTTAGTTTTTTTTCAGATATGAAATATTTTTATGACATTAAAATTCGCGAATTCGTACAGTATGCAAATTGCAATCATTAACAATACCGTGAACCCTGTAAATTTCGGCTCACCATATCTAGATGAACATTGATAATATAGATCTACTTTATATATACCTTTTCTTACCTATACTTACTGAAATACCTGTTTGTTAAATTCAAACTAAGTAAAACTGTTTCAGTGGAGTTTTCACGTGTTGTTTCCGGAAGTAAACATTACATTTGTTATAAGCGACTATCTAAAAAATATCGTTATGAGACCAGATATCCAACACAGTTTTCATTATTGTTGTTGTTATTATTGTTGTTGTTGTTATCATCATCATCATCATCGTGATCATCATTTCTTTTACTTTAGGCAATTGTATATTTAATATAAAACTATCAACAAACATATAAAATAAAGCTCATTATAAAATAATACAGTGTTATAAAAGAGCATACCTTTCACATAAATGAAATAAAAGAATTATGTTCTTGTGGATGGCCCATTAAAAAGTCCAGGTATCCTTTCCCCTTCAAGATACTGATAATTTCTTTTGTGTGGCAATAACCTTCTAGGGCACTTTATAAACGTTCAAATGAAAATGGGTGCCTCATCAGCTTGTAAATAAGACTAGCCCACTAGACCATTGAATTCTACAACAAACCGAAATATATGGTATTTTTAGGTCTTTGGTTCTACCAGGGTCTTTCTATTGGAAAAAACCCTGGTTCTACAGAGGAAGTAAAAGAAGTCTCGGGACTTTTTTAAATCAATTTTCAGATACTGTCTATAACAACCCCGGTTTTATTTTATTTTCTGATTGTTCCTCATGGTAGTTTTTGTTTATATTGCTTTCTATATACCTATACTTTTGTACTTACTAAGACTTGTACGTTTTGTTTTGTAAATTCGTGCATACGCCGCTGCTACTGTACTAAATATATAAATGTGACGCATCCAACTGTCCTTTTGTGTGATTTTATTTAAATCTGAGTCGAGATGCTGTTATCAGTGAATATTAAATATTCGACTTATTTTAAATTGTTATGGAAAACTAGCACCTTTTTATAAGTAATGAAAGAAATCAACCAGTATCCATCTGGATCAAGTCATTTCTCATAAACCGCAGCCAAAGGGTTGCAGTTGAAGGTCAAACTTCCGATCAACTACCATAGTTATCCGGTGTCCCCCAGCGTTCCGTTATTGGTCCCTGTTTATTTCTGGCATATATCAATGACCTGCCAGAATCTGTCAAAAGTAAAACAAGGTTATTTGTGGATGACACTATAGTTTACCTGACAAATACAAATACAAATACAAATTTTATTTAAAGTCGGTTAAGTCAACAATACAACATTAGCTATGTATAGCTATTGACCTGACAATCAAGGGACAGACAGACGCGGACAGACTTCAAGATGACCTACATAAACTAGAAAACTGGGAACGAGACTGGGCCATGGAGTTCAATCCGGACAAATGTGAGGTGCTAAGGATCACCCGAAAAAAGAACCCCACCATCTTCCCATACACTCTACACAATAAAACTCTCAAATCAACTGAATCTGCCAAGTACCTTGGAGTTACCATCTCTAAAGATTTGAACTGGGGCAATCATATTGATAACATTACCTCCAAGGCAAAACATTCCCTAAGATTTATCCAGAGAAACATCAAAACTCAAAACAGGCAAATCAAAACTCAAGCCTATACCACCTATGTCAGATTTCAACTAGAATATGGTTCAATAATATGGCACCCTTGGCAGAAACATCTTACCTACAAAATTGAAAGTGTACAAAGAGCTGCGGCTGGATATGTTTGTAATAATTATGACTTTCAAAGTAGTGTAACAAATATGTTAAATGATTTAGATGGCCCACCCTAGAAAGCCGCAGACTCCAATCCTCACTACTTTTTCTCTATAGGATCCAGTACAACCTTGTTTATGTCAACCATAGTCACCTTAGTCCAACTAGAAACTTGAACTTCCTGATCCCCCAGTCTCGTACCCAGTATCACCTCAGCTCCTACTTTCCCAGAACTTTAAGGTATTGGAATAACTTACCATACCAGGTCAAATCCAGTCCCAGCCTAGATATCTTTAAGGATAGGCTGGTGACCGTCACCATCTAGCCCCGCCCATATTGTTTTTTAATCATGCACTCTCTTACTCTTTGAACTTTTTATCTTTTAAACTTTTAACAGTGCACCTAATACTTTTTTTAACACAGTTTTCCTGACAAAGCGCCTCCCAGTTATATTCGGTATTGATTGATCGGGAGTACCAAGTAGAAGTAGAAGTAGAAGTAATTTAACGTCCTAAGTACTAAGGCCGACCTGATGGTCTAGTTTGTTGAACACATGTCTTGCAAGCATCTAGGGAGACACACGTTTAAGACTCGGTAGGGGCCAATTATTTTCTCTGAATCGACGCCCAACATATCACTGATCTTAAACTTTTATACATTTGCTTTTGACTCCCGTTAAAGATAAGTACCTGTATGGAAATGTGAAGATAAATTCGTTCAGAAGAAGAGAAATATGTCACATGACAAATACTTTGGTGATACAATACTGGATACTGCAACATCATACTGGCGCCCGTCTGGGTAGTTTATTGGTAGAGAACGCAATTTTTGTCCCCAATATGTATATCCTGATACCACGTTAACGAAAAGTTGCACATCTCTCTTGCAAAAGGGATTCCGCACACAACTGACAAACGTAGATCCTACAATAATATTTGAATGAAGTATTCGTAAGAATTTAAATGCCAAATACATTTATCTCCCTTTTGTGGTTTACCTGTTGCCAGTGACGACGCTAATCAAGTTTTATTTTCAGGTCAGTTTAGTTGATTTGATTATTGATAAATAAAAGTATTCAGGGCTTGATAATACCAGGTAAATAAAGATATTCCTGTGTTGTAATGATAATGATATAGACATGTAATGTGCAAATCACTTATCAAGTTTAATTTCAGTCGTTTTTTTCTCTGTAACTGAACAGTACGTAAGCGTTGGTGTTGCTTTTAAACGCTGCTGTTTATTTTTTTTTGTCGCCTACATCAGACAGAAGTGTCAAATTTGCACCACTGCACATGCTGTAAGTTACAATAATTGTCACATCTAGCTATACACTGTGCTTAACTCTTGCATGAGAGAGCTATTTTTTACATACATACAACACTGAGTGATGCTAAAATATCACCTGTCTCTACATCTAGAGTGCTTGGACCAACGCTCGGCATATACCAACGCTCGGCGTAAATCTATTTTTTCATGGAATTGATATTTTTTCTTAGAAGTGATTTAAAACTCTTCTTTAATTCAAGTTAAGTGTCATTTCGTCTATCTTTTCACGGTTCTCTGAACTTCCACTATCATCACGTGACTTAAGCATAGCAGATGGTAGGGGATCCCATTGGATAAAACAGACAAAATGCATTGTTTTCTACGCGAGATCATGTACTTCCGCTGTTTGATACGCAATGAATAGAAACAATCTATATAATACTTTATTCATTTTGTGTTCAAGAAAGGTTCTTTGCATAATTACAAAAGATTTCTTTTTGAAAGGTCGCTGATCAGGTCATCTACGGTACGCTGAGCATTGGTACAATTTTTTGCAAACCGCACATGTTTTACTCGGTCTATTTATAGCCTGCCTTGTTGTTTACGTCACGGTTGTTTCACATGGGGAAACTTCGTAAGGATTTAGCAAAGTTTACTCTTGAATGTAATTAGTTCATAAGATGAAATGAGTAATTTGTTTAGTCTCTTCAAAGAAATTCCTTTGATTTTACGCCGAGCATTGGTCTGACCACTCAACGTATTTCTCCCCAACAGTCATATGATGTTTATGACTTGGGGGCAGTCCATCAAAGCAGTTGAGGAAAAGTATCATGGGTGTCAGCTCATGGAGTGAAGCCCAATGATTACAATATTTTAATGTTGGTTTCATATATTGTGACCATAACCACATTTAGGCTAAATTATTTAAAGAATAGACCATGATTAGCATAGTATTAGCCACTTTCAGAAGTGTTGTTATACATTGAAATTATAATTGTCAAATGTAAGATATCTTCATACAACTCGTCAGAGTACATGTCTGTACATGGTGCATCACAGTAACAGTTGTTTATTTTTAAACAGAAAATGGGGCCGTTACCACAGGGGACACGGACCGCACACATACAGTCCAGTCATGGTCCAGATATCAACATGATGAAGTTTTATGTGACACAAAACTCTACAACATATGGAAAACATTTTGAGAAGTTTAAACCCAGACCAGGCCGTCACTCTGGAACAGGGTACCTGTCAAACTTTCGTCCAGGCGTATATTACAACAACAGATTGGACCAGCAAGATAACCCTACTTTAGCGTAAGTTTTACCAATTTTTTCATCTGCCATTCAAAGTGATCAGAGTTTGTTTATAAAATAAGCTTTAATTACAGAGATTTTACAAAATTCTTTGGTAGTAATATTTCATATACAATTGTCAATGTATAGAAATTATACACATTCCACTAACATTTTAATGCAATTCTTGTGTTTGACAATAATTCAACTCATTAATTTTATGTTACTTTTACAGCATCTTTTACTTCATTTGACAAATTATCAGAAAACAAATATACTGCTGTTTAGAAAAAAGTCAGAAAACAATTGTTTTCATACTTTATAATGATTTTATGCATTCTAGGTTTAGTTGAATGATATGATTAAATGTTCTGAACAAATAATTTATAATCATTTATAAATAATTCATATTACATCTTTTTGTTTATTTGTTCAAAAATTCATATGGTTAATTCGATTTTTTTTTTACTTTCTAATATGATATTCATACAATATTTGTAATATTTATGAGTATCTGTTCCAACATTTGTAATTTATTTATAATTCTATTCAGGCGTATATGTTCCCAAAATTATCGAAGTGTAACCAGTCTAGATTTCCAGGGTTATAAGGAACATAAAGGCAATGAGCCATTGCCTTTCAATTGCCACCAAGTAGGGTCAGGATTTGTCCGACAAAAACCCCTCACAACTCCTCTAGAGAAAGAGGTAAGTTAATGGCAAAACACTTCAGCAGCAGATCCTATAATTGTGGTCAGGTGACAGTGCTTAGAGTTGTGACAAATGTTAAACTTTGACATTTTCAATAATTTACTATTTATCAATGAGAGATAGGAAGTTAATTAACACACTAATCTCCTGTTACAGCATCTACTAATGTTTGTTTTATATTTCCCTTCTATAATTTTTCAGTTGATGAATAAAGGGAAATATTTCAAAAACCCTGATTAACCTACTGCATGTACTTACCTAAATATTCAAGATTTGTTAAGGTCCGTTTATTTCAAGCTGACCCTAAAATTGACTGGTGGCTTGTCATTCCTCAAGAAAATGGACAATATTTATGTGGTTATCTATTTATTAATGCAAGTTTTGAAGTACCTCTAAAAATTGTATAAGAAGAGGCAAATGTATTTAAGTGAAATTTAATAAAATAGAATATTTTATGTAATATTTTACAAATTCATTTTGCCCTATTAATTTATAGATCTCTTCTAACATTTTACCTGCATTTTTACATTCCAGGTTAAAGGTGTGTTCATAGATACTAGGGCTGCTTCGGCACCTGCTAATATTTTACCAAAGGCTAAGCCCTTACTACACTCCCTCAGAGCTAAAGACCCAGTTGAACTTGAGAACTGTGGATATGTAAGTTCTGCTAATTATGTCCTTACATTATCTTGATATTTTTTCTAACTTAAAAGACTGGTACTGTTTATTTTAAGTAACTGACAGTTTCACTGGACTGTATGGTATCAATTCTTTTAGTTACATGAATAGATTGTAAAATCATTAGATTGTGAAATATGATCCCCTCTTTCTGTGATAAAGATGATTTTATCTATTTTTGTGTGAAAGAAATTTATTTTATCCTTTTCAGGGTCCAAGATACATGTTGTCAGAAACAAAGCAGAGATATTTAGGGGCCCAGCCAGACAGAAGTATGTACCCTTTTATATAACAGAAAAAAGGCCTACACATTCAGTTTGTCTTCTGTCGGTATAGACCAGTTTAACACAGAAGCTTCTTTTATAAATAGCTGTATGACATGTAAAAAAGTTCTGAATATTTTCGCATTGAAATATATTTTCAGCTAAGGTAACCTGAAGGTCTTCTTATCATGTTTGTTAAGCTAAGAGAAAATATTTAGGATTTTACAATATAAGATGCTTTAGTCAATAGTGTGGGTATAGAACACAAGACTCTGATACCAAAGGTATATATGCTAATATCGTCCAAGGAATTTGATTGCAAACCATGCTCAGTCCTGTAACGCACAAGTTACTGTTAAGAAATTTAGACAGTAAGATAGTATATGCAATTAGCATAATATTGATGTTTATCATTTTGCTTTGGATTTTTTTTAAATTTGATAATTGGGTTGTTATCAATATCATGCAACTTTTTTTCAGTTTAAATCCATGTGTCAAATGCAGTCCTTTTCATTTCATTAATCAAAATGTAATTCTAAGTTAAGTTACATACTAGTAGTAAGTCTACATAGTAAGTGAATTTAATGTCTGCTTTATTCTTGAAAGGGAAAGACAGGGGTTTCATTAAGAGGCCGAAGGCAGGTATTTCCCCCTGCTATTTTGAGACCTTCACCCAGCTACTATTCTTAAAATCAGGCTTATTTTATAACAAACTGGCAGCAAATCCCCCGCCTACTTTAAATGTATTCCCTCCAACTCAAAAACTTAATAAAACCCCTGAAAGATAACAATATATATGTTATATGATTATAAACAATTTTAGTGTTTGATATAACACTTTATGTTATTACAACAGATGGTGTAAGCTATTACCATGGTAACTATCTCTCATCATATTTATAGTTATATTCATTACTTCCTGTTACTTTCTTTTATATGGAAAGGAACATCATTAGTTAAATTTTCTAAACTTCAAAATCTGTGACAGAAAGGCAAAGTTCATATTTGGCTAACTGACTTGAAAGGTGTATTGTAGTGTTTCAGTTTTATAACCATGTTTAGTTAAATTTCTTAGATAACTGATTGAACATATAATTTTTTTTTCCAATATGTAAAACCTTCCAGTATCCAAATTTGAAAGAAAAAATCACTGTTACCCAGTTTCCCCCAGATTACAATTTCAAAGGGTATTTTTTATGAACTAAAAGCCTAGGAAATTTAACTTGACAGTAAAAAAAAGGGAAAATAATTATAACACTATTTTTTAAAAATATAATTCATAAAAGAGTACAAAAAGATTAGTATTCAATTCTTTTTCTTCAGTAAAGTAAAAGGAACTTTGCCTTTCTAAAATCTTTAGAAAAATGTACTTTTAGAAATGTTATTCCAACTCCTATCTGGGTAAAGTAGCCTTACCAGAGAATTTATGGTAGCTTTGGGAAAAGGATGCAGGCTTAGATAAAATGATTAAAAAGAGCTTTGCTTTAGAATCTGTTTTCACCCCATTCAACTGCCAAGAAAAAGAGATGTTTTTTTTGTGCTTAAGATTAGAGAAGTCTGAAAATTTAAAAATGTCAGAAATTATTTGTACATCAATGTATTAAGTTCTGTTCTTCAAAACATTTTAAGTTTTTTGCCATTAATTCAGAGAAAATAATAATAATTAAAAAAAAAAGACTTTACTTTTGGTATCCAGTGTCTGTTTTTTTCTAAATTATAGTTGTATTCTAATTTTCAATGAGAATATATCTTTATAGGTTTTGTCTTTTACATTTTTTGATCTGCAAACAGAATAAGTCACTATCTCTCAAGTAAGCATTTTCCTTAATCCCCATTTATTAAGCAGAATCAAGATCCAAGATATAATGCTTATCCTGTCAACACATGCATACACAGTGTAAATTTTATATAGTTCTTTGTATTTTTTTATGGACTGAAAGTAGGATAATTTATAAATCCAGTTCCATTTTATAAATTTTACCATCGTTCCCCGCTGGATTAAAATATTTCAAATTCAAATTCCTTCTGTTTACCAGTTTATGTTTATTTGTTACTGTTATAGTTCATCAGAATTTTTACTGATACAATATCTATAAACTTTCAAGAAATGAATAGGATGAAACACAGTGTATGCAGATGAGTTTAAATTATATGGATGAAAATCATGGAATCTCAAATCATCCATATTTAAAATCATATATTTCTGTTCTCAAAACCTCAAGCTATGAAATTAGTTTAGTTTATCATTTTTATGTAAGAATCTTACATTTCATTCTTATTAATTTTCTGTCATGTAATTGATTGTAAATGCATATTCAAGTAGTAGTTTTTCATTTTTCTTTTCTCTTGTAAGGTTAATATAGTCTTCAGCTTTCTGAAAACCTCTCGCCTTTTCTTTTCTTTGTAAAATCTTTTTCATCCGAGACCCTTTACATATCTATATAATACTTCACCACAGAATCAGTATAATCGTGGTCTCTTTTAATTCTAGCATTTTCATAAATAATTACATTCTTTATAAACCTGTATTATCACACTTCAGATAACTTTAGTTTTCACATTATTGTTACTCTATAAATATAGCTTTCATATACATGTATATTGATATATTATGTATAACATATCTTTTTCTCATAGACTGTTATAGGTTATGTTAGCATCATCTCTAGTATAATGTATATGTAACATCTTAACATAGTATGATATTAAAGGTATTTCTTCAAGCATGAAACTTAAAATTGTTCTTTCAGTAGAAAATGCATGATAATTATCCTTTACCCCTGCAGGCAGCAATGATTTTTGTTTAAGTTGTGACCACATTGTCAGATACCAACATCTGACCCGTTACATATTTGACAGAATTGTAGGCAGAAAATAACAAATGTTTTTTTTTGGTCATTCTTTCATCTAACGTATTGTTCTGTGGCATTTTTTTTTGTAAGCGGAAATCAAGATTATACTTTTTTACCAGATTTTTTTTTCCTGGCACATAGATAAGATTACCACACAATTGATAATGTAAATTGCTGTTGATCAACATTTAATGCAATTTTAAAAAAAAAAAACAGTTGTTGGTATATCAAACTTCATTGTTCAGTGTTTCATTAAATAATTTTGATGAATGAATATTTCCAGATCAAAACTGAGCATTTTTTTCTCTCTGTATACAGAAGTGTGTTTTTGCTAAAGACAAACAAATATTAACATTTTCTTAATTAAGGCTTATTCAAACTTTTATTGTTATTAAATGTGACCTTCCAATTTCCAGTGGACACATCGGACAAGACAGTTGGTCCGAAAGAAGATTCGGGTTTCGTTCATGCTTATAATGATGAACCAATCACATTTGTACCTGGAAATCCACACAAGAATGACAGACCAGTAAGACACAAGCATACATTTTAAATCTTTGTTTCTATAACAAATGTCTAGAGGAGAATTAAATTAATTTATAAAATTACAAGCTTTACTATACTAATTAATTAACATTGACCAGTTTGAGACATTATTGACAAACAGACAATTACCAGTTCACTTTTTATAGCAAGTTGCTTTTGTTCATAGGAATGCTTGTGAGCAAATAAAATTTAATATTTAACATGGCTTATGTATTTATGTTGCAGGGGTGGGCAACGATGAGACCTACGGGGACCAGTATTATGATGACAAGTTTCCAGCCTTCCACTTATCCAAGGGTAAGGTTATACTGTGCATAAAAGTTAATGAAGTTGACCAAAATTTATTTGCAAAACTTCTGCAAATATTAAAAAAAATCATTTGTTTGTATTTGTGAAAATGAAATGGCAGTGATAACATTTGATAGGAATTTAAATGGAATTAAACAGAAGATGATAATGTGAAAACAGGACACTTCTAGAAAACAATATCTCTTTAATGTACTAAATCTCGATTTAGAATTCAGTATTTGATCACATTACATTTTTATTTGTAATCTTTATTTATTAATATTATTATTAATTCCCAGCCTGTGAAAATAAAAAAAATGGATTGATCTGAAAATTTGCAGGCAGTGGTTGTCATGGAAACCAGTTCAGGGTTCAAAACTATATTTCCTATTATCTTTACCTCTTCAGTTACTTCTGAACACTTTTCATTTTGCAGCTTTTTACCAGAAAGATATTTTTACCTTCACAAGCCTGCAATGTTGAAAATAAAGTTTTCGTTTCTTTCCTTATAAGGGTGATGAACCATTTTCGACAATTTCGCATGGATCAGACCGTGGATCTGGTTTTGTTCGTGAGAAGTCAAAGCCTTTGTATGTACACAGAGTGATGGGTGATGCATACGACAAAGCCGGAGATATTCCACAGCTGCGTCTTGACAGAACACAAAAAACTGACCCAACAGAATATATGAACATGCAACATCCTAACAATTATTCTACGTAATTAGTTTGACATATATTACTGTTCAATTATTGGTTACAGATTTTCATAATACGAATACTGATGCTGCTGTTTTGGCTAAAAAGCTGCAGTTTTTGTTGTTTGAAATATGAAATCTTTGAAATGCGGAGCAAGGGAACGAGACTTTTGGAGAAATGTTTCACTGACAAAATTCATCTTGTTGTTTGTTTAAACTTACTTATTTTCATTGATTGGGAAGCAATCTCTGGCACTTATGTAAATCCCTCTTGATGATTCCTTCCTGGGTTCAGAAAGGTACTCATGCCAAAAGTGAGGGATGTGGAATGTCATTCGGGAGACTCTCACCCCTGGAGGGACTCTAACCAGCAACCTCCGGATCGGAGGTCCAGCAGTCTAACCCTTCAACCATTGCTCTTCTGCTTTTTGTTTTTCTCTGTTAAACACACAAAGAAAATAACTTCATTATAGAAAGGTAAATGTTTTTTGTTCCAGTGAAAGGAAATTTACCAGAAAAATCTGTAGATGAAAAGCTTTTTTAGAAATTTTCAGCACTTATTGCAGTTACTGGTATGTTTAGATCCATAAAATATTCATTCTCTGTTTTCAGTATTGTAATGGATACATACAAGGGTCAACAGCGGCCAACGGAGACAGAATGTGATCGTCTTGGACGTACAGGCACAGGTTACAAAGAGTTATCAGGGTACAGTGAGAACAATGACCGATTTGTTGCCACAGATGATAATCCTGGAAGATTTATCACACACTATATGACTAGGTAAATAAAATGCTTTTATACAATAAAACTGATTTTCTTCTGTACAACCCATTTACCATATATTTTCACTTTCAGAATTACTTAATTTATTGTCCAGCTATAGATGAATGAAAAGGAGTTGTATCAGGTTTTGAAAACTGTTACCACAATTTTCTTCCAGTATAATGTGCCAATATTAGGGCCATATATTTCTACATTATTATAAATAATGCTAAATAATGTTAAATTGAAATACTTATGCTAACATTTGTTACATCAGGTTTAGGGACAGGACAGAGGTGGGTCTAAATCGTGAGGGTCACTGTCGAGGTGGAGTACAGGACCAGAAACCAGACGGCTTTACCAAGAGCACCTCCGTTCACTCATACGGACCAGAAATACAATCAACAGAAACTCTTAAAAGACTTCACCCATATGTAGCAAGGTAAATGATAATTTATATTTATTTCATTAGCACACTCAAAGGTGTTTGATTATTTCAAATTAAGAATTAAGCAGTTTGAAAGAACTGATGTCTAAAATTTTAAACAAGTAAGATTTGCTTTTATGACTAGTTTAATATTTAGAGCACTCTCTCCTTTCTCCTTACTAGCATAGCTGTGCTGTAAAAATATTCACCAAACTTTTATATGTAAATTTTCTAAATTGGTCCTTCTGTATACATTTTAAGAGAATAAGAAATTGTTGTCATTATTTCTTTGGATATCTTAACATTGTTTTCAGAAATAAAATAAGATTTTTACCGGTAGTTATTTTATGCACCTTAAAAAAAGTTTAGTTCCTCTAACAGAATTTGATATGACATAATCATTTCATTTTAGAATATCATTGTCTTATATTTTTAATCCAGGAGTATTAAATCACGAGATGTGTTTTTCGATGACCACAAGTATGACGGCAAGTTACACAGCTCCCAGCAACTGCCTGTGGCTGCCTCATCGTAGAGACATACATGCTCTGTGTCAGTATACACCAGTATTTTCATCATGTACATTGAAAAAACATTGATAAAATATATTGTTAGTAGTATTAACTGTTTTGAATACACTGTATAATGAATTTTATTTTGTACAGAGTTATTTTTATCATCTTACACTGTGGTGTTTTTGTTCCCGTTTCCAAATTGCTTAATATATACGGTAATCATATATTTGGTACACTCCATTGTTTTTGCCTGTTTTTCAAGTTGTTGTAAGTTTTAGCTGATAAACTATTTATTTGAAAGTCATATAAACAGGAAGTTGAAATAATAAGTTTGACAGTGCAAAAAAATAGATAGTATTGAAAAAGTACAGAAGTAATTTTTAGAGAATTCAGTTGACTCTGAGTATAAAAAAGACACTGTTACTCTTTATAAGTTCAGTTCACTAAACAGAGGGGATGTGGTTCATTAAGCTAATAGTTTACTACACTGTGGGAAACGGTTCACTGTTATTGGAATATTGATATACAAAACTTTTTTGTTCTGAGAAACAGTGAAGAACTTCTTCATGAAGCAAAGTTTGGCGCTTCAGGGAAAAACCTGATTATAGATGGGTAAAGTTTACAGTAAATGGGATAACATTTGATATATTGTTAGAATGCAGTGAACAGATCATGTATAAATAAATTATATATATATATATTTCATCAATATTTTGTGTTATACTTTGCTGGTTTTTTATTTTTTAATATACAGTATACTTATTCGGTTCACTGTTGTTCATTAGAGTTAAGAATATTTCAAGGCACTGGATATTTTTGTATGAACTGATCTTGTAAAATATCACTGTTGTTGTTTTTTTTTCACAATAGACAAATATGTTGTACTTATATGTCATGATAAGTTTGGGTTGTGTAAATGTATTGTTCTAGTAGCTAATTGGAAATTATTTTTGTGGTGAAGAAAACAAAACCATTTCATGCTCAGTAGAATTTTTTGTTACCAATCATTACCTCTGCTTTAAGTGTTAAATTATTTATATATTAAAATTTTATATGGTTATTGTGTGTTAAACTATCATTTTAATGTTAACACTATCAGTTACTTTTTACTAGCTAAAAATAAACACTTTATAGAAAGGTACCTCGTTAATGTCAGTAAGGCATGTTTGTTATTGGTTAAAAATTAAGAAAGGTATTGGCCCACAGTGAAAAGTATAACTTATCGAAAGAACTTACTGTTACACCTATATTATAACAAAACAAAACCAGGAAGATTGTTCGAGAATTTCTGACATTCATTAAAGGAATAATGGTTATGAATTGATATATGAAAGAATTTATTATGATTCCAAATCAGTCGTTGAATAAGTGCCTCAGTGTTTGTTGCTTTGATCAGGGCTTTAATTTACATGTAAATTAAAGCCCTGCTTTGATGCAAACCATTGTTTTCAATTACCATGATTCAAATGAAACTTTGTAAGTAAAAATACATAAAGACGTAACTGACAAACAAGTGAAGATTTAGATAATAACTGTTAGTACTGAAAAAGATATCAATATATAAATTATTATATTTTTTTTGTTGGAAGTTTTCTTATTGTTTACTAGCTCAAAAATTAACCGTACCTCTCGACTGGCTTGTAGATAAGTGTAAGAAACTGTTACATGTATTAAATATCCTTTAAATATTTGTTTTTATTTGATCTTTTTTTTTTTGTTAAGTCTTTGCTCAAAGAGAGTTTAAAAAATGAACTATATTTATTTGATACCGTATTGCTCAGTTTAAGCTTTGTGGAAAAAGAAATAATTCCTATAATCTAAATATCTGAATTTTATCAATGTTAAGTTTTAAGCGACTAAATAGACAGTGAGATGTTGAAGTGTAATTATATATTCCTGTTCATTTTTGTGATTTTATGATTGTCAATACTTATTTTTTGTGAGTCAGTTAGGTTTTGCTTTTCATTTGTTTATTTACTCTTTTTTAAGAGTTTATTTTTAATAATTTTTAATAATAATACTTTTATTGTGATAAATAGATACAGATATATTAGTTAAAAATCACAATACAACTTTACTGTGATAAAAAACCTGTATAGTTTGTTTAGGGCTGAGTGAGCCTGTTGCTCATTATAAGTGTAAGCAAGCAGGGGGCATTATTTTACTTCACAATAGCTCATTAAAACAGGATCTGTTAGTCTTCAAAGTTAACTTATGGCAAAATAGATGTTACAGCTCTGGACAGACATATTGCCGTAATTTTCAAAATCACAAATGGCTATTCTAAATAGAAGTAAAGAAACAAATCACATGATGTGATATTTTCATGGCCTATTTTTACTTAACCCTTTTCTCCATAGATACGTGTTTTAACGCATATGCGACCAGTGCAGATCCAGATCAGACTGCACAGATGTGCAATCTGATCAGGATCTCCACTGTTCGCCTGTATATACATAAAAGAATTTCTGACTGAAAAGTGAACAGTGGAGATCCTGATCAGACTGCACGGATGTGCAGGCTGATCTGGATCTGCACTGGTCGCATATGAG
Organism: Cyclina sinensis; assembly: GCA_012932295.1. Classification (NCBI taxonomy): domain Eukaryota; kingdom Metazoa; phylum Mollusca; class Bivalvia; order Venerida; family Veneridae; genus Cyclina; species Cyclina sinensis. The sequence continues at coordinate 3,897,746 of JAAONU010000015.1, forward strand.
ATTTAACACTTAAACATGTGGTAAAGGGTTAAATGGTTATCAAAACTTCAGGACTTTCATTTGAATGTTTGTATTCTATGTTGATGTCAAAATTAATCCTAAAAGCCACTGGCTACTAAAACTTCTGGAATGATTTAAAAATTACACCTTTTTTCTCACAATTCCTGGAAAAGTTATTTTACAGTAATGTGTAGTTTAATTTTGCTACACTGAAAATTTGGCTTCTGTGTTTTACTGCCATCATAGTAATTTCTGAAACTTCCCAACAAAATGTTATCTTTTTTGTAGTCTGTGATACTTTTAGCTAATTCAAATGCAGAGGTGTCAATTTAGTCCAAACTTACCCACCAGCAATGCTTCCATATTGCTTTTTGCTGTTGTTTGTGTGTATACATGTACAAACATTACTATTGAGCATTTTGTACATTTATATGTAAATAGTGTGATTTACTTGTTCAGTTGATGTTTGAATTGTGCAATTGCTCCCAAGCCATGGCTCCATTGCCATGGTTAATACAAAATCCACTGTGCTGCCTTCAGATTTTCTTGTTCACGATGGTAACCTAGTCTGATCTCGGGTTTCCCCAAAAGTTATTTTTGTCTCTGATTATCTATTTTTAGTTTTCTTACTAGAATATTCTCTGAAGAAATATTAAGATTTTGCAAAGACTAAATTGATTTTAGATCTGTTTGATGATCTTTACCAACCCGAAATAAATCAAGTTTGTTCATGTAGAAATAGAAAGACATTTATAAAATCTTTGGTGAAAAAAATGTTCTTTTGAAAATCTACAAAGAAAACAATGTTTAAAAAATCTACAGAAATTAAATTTGGATAATCTGTAAAAACTGAAACATGTTTTGAAAATCAGTAGAAATGAAACACGATTTGATAATCTGTAGAAAATGAAACATGATATGATAATCTTTTAGAAAATTAACATGATTTGATAATCTGTAAAAAATAAAACATGATTTGATAATCTGTAGAAAATGAAACATGATTTGATAATCTGTAGAAAATAAAACATGATTTGATAATCTGTAGAAATTAAAACATGATATGATAATCTTTTAGAAAATTAAATTGATTTGATAATCTGTAGAAAAAAACATGATTTGATAATCTGTAGAAAAAAAACATGATTTGATAATCTGTAGAAAATAAAACGTGATTTGATAATCTGTAGAAAATGAAACATGATATGATAATCTTTTAGAAAATTAATATAATTTGATAATCTGTAAAAAATAAAACATGATTTGATAATCTGTAGAAAAAGATACATGATTTGATAATCTGTAGAAAATGAAACATGATATGATAATCTGTATAAAATAAAACATGATTTGATAATCTAGTGAATTATGTCTTGATAATCTGTAGAATAGAAATTGTTTTATCATCTGTAAAATGAATATCTTTTGAAAACATGCAGACATTAAAATGAAATATGTTTTGATTCTACAGAAAATTATTAAATAATATTATTTATAATTTGTAGAAAATGAAACTTGTTTTGATAAAATCAGAAAAAATGAAACATGATTTAAACATGAATAGAACAAATGGGATAAAAGATTTTTTGAGTTGTAGATTAGTTTTACACCCACAAATCTTACCGTTGAAACTTAACCTTTCTACTGCCTTTTCTAAACTGCCTGTAAATTTAAAATTCATATCGAAATTCTGTCAGAATTTTGTCTATACTTTCAACACAAGCCATCAAAAGGCGGGCAATAAAAAGTCTGCCTTTCTGTTTCATTTAAGATCCATTTGTCAAATAAGATTTGTCTAAGAAAATTTTTGCAGCTCCTGGCTTTTAAACTCTTGGCTTTATTCAAATCAATGGCGTTTCTCACAGAAGTTATGTCTCCTGTTTTTCATTATTTCCATTTTCCTGCTAAATACTTGTATCTCAGTCTTGCTTTATGTGAAGTTACACCATTTTTATTGCCAAACTCTCATATATTATTTTAAAGTTTTATCTATTTTACAATTATGATGAAACTTAGATGTTTTAATGATTTAAGATTTTCCTTTAATTTTTTTTGTATCACTTTAAATAAATGGATGATGCAAATAAATGATAACATTTTTGAAGAGCTATTATTTGTTTGTTTCTTCCAAATATAGCAACAGAGCAAAAGATTGACACATGTTAAAAGTTTCTTTCACTAACTGGACAAGGCCAAAAATGTCTCAACATCTAATGGAAACAAGTCATCAATTTTATGCCCTACTGTTATTGTGATGCTAGCCCTAAAATAGAATAGGCAAATAGCTGAAAGGTAACCAGAAAGTTTAAAATCAAAGTAATTATGCCTACTGCAGTTTGCTTGCACTGAAACTTCCGTATCAAGTCTCAATTGATCAATTTGAACTTGATCTATCTCTTTAGTTTCAAGAATTAAAAGAATGAGCAGAGATGACAAATCCATTAATATAAGAGATAAAATCTGTAAAAACAATTCTGGAGAAATACAGTTCTGTCTGTATCCCAGTCTTGTTCAAGGTATGTTTATTAAGATGAGAATTTTTTTTATTGATAAGTAAACTCTAGCAAAGACGGAGCAATATTTCACAATTATTGCCTTTTAGTTAGGTTAGTATAACAATTTATCAACCTTGAAAAAGTGATAGCCACCAAGATGGGAAAAAAATGCTACAGCCGAGTTATGGAGAAATAGGAAATACTTTGCTATATACTGCCTTTTCATGAGGTTGATATGACAAATTGTTGACCTTGAAAAGTAATATCGACCAAGATAAGCAATATTTCTACAGCAGTGAGTAATCCAAGGAAACAATGAGTAAATGTTGTCTTCTATCAGTTCTATTACAGCATAAAATACTGACAAATTACTTTTAGGATAGATTTTCCTGACTCAACAAATGTTCTGTGACTCAACAAATTCACAGAAAATTATAGTCTGACTTTGAGACTTAAATCTTACATATCCCAGTTACTGATCTCAGCTTTGAGTTGTGTCTATTTTATGTGTCTGCATACAGTCTGTCCCCAGATAATAACTGAACTTTTACTTCTGTTATATATTGGTACAGAACCAGTGACTTTTCAATCTTACAATTGATTTTCTCCCTCACAATTGAAATCTACAAAGATGTGATGCTTGAGTTTTCAGTCCCCAATAATTTAGATTTATGAAGCATGCAGTGAGCTGGTTGATTCTTTTTTTTTTCTGCAACTGGTTAAGGTCATCAAAATTTCTTACGTCACTATAACGATGGTGTATTGCCTTTCAAATAAACTTTTATGGTTCAGTCTAGACTCCTCCTTTCTAAAACAGTGATCTGAATCACAGAAATAAAATAAATTCAGAATTAATGTGAACAAAGTTAACTGGTAAGTTTGTTGCTCTAGGGCAATAAAAAAAAAATTAAAACAGGAGACTTTATTAAATTTCACATATAAAAAACATTTTTGGAGTATCTCAATAGCAATTCTGAGTTTTCCAAACTTGCTAGAGTTCAAACTGAAAGTCAAGGTCATGTGACTGTTCCACCAATAAAAACTGCAAATAGTGAAGCACCATAACTACACTACCACTTCTCTGAATAAATGTCACAGGACAAACACTTTGGTTATACATTTACCACGTACTGATACCAACTGTTACATACCTTGCCAACTCAGCTGGAAGAAAATTTAACATATAGGCTGCTGACCACTGGTTCAAACCTTAATCTAGGTATAAGACTATTTTCTTAAAGAGGTATTTTCCTTATAAAATAGTGATCCTGAGATTTAACTGTGAAGTTTGGAAAACTTCTCAGGATTTTTTTTTTACTTCACCCAAATTGTAGCCAATGTCTAAAACATGACACATACAGACACTGTGAAGATGACCTTGTCAATATCTAGAGGAAAGCAAGTCCGTGTCTTTCAGAAACCCAAAACACACACATGGAGAACAACGTTTTTTTTCAAGTTTATTTCCTTTTTTGGAAAAGCCATATTAACAATACATACTATTTCAGTTTGAAATGCTTCTGAGCAAATTAAAACTTGTATGTCATTTTCTGTCAACATCCTCTTCAAATCAAAGAACATTTCAACACCAAACTTTAAATCTAAAACTTTAAAATAAACTAAAACAATACATAAAAAAACAAAACAATATGAATGCTAACCAATGATATGTTTGGTTGCTCACAGGGAAAATTTAACATATATTAGGTTTATATACATAAAACATGTAAGGTGTACACGCTCTGGACTGAAAAATTGATTCAATATGTCATGGTAAATTGACTAGAAAGTCCAACTTGATCCTGAACTTTGACCTATATGTAAATAAATGTCATCTGCAAGTTTCAACATATACATTTCAATAATCTTTCAAGTGGATCCTAATCTCTGTATTAATCTTGATATTTAATTAACAAAAAAATAATCAGTTTAATGCACTGCCTCTTTTTTTACAGATAATTTTTTTTTTGTGTAAATGTTAAAGCCTCATTATTTTTTTTGACTTAAACTGAAACAATATGTAATCCTTCTGGAAACAAGAGGGTCTTGAAGGCCCTGGATTGCTCACCCTAGTACTTTGGCTGTGGGTTTGCTGTTAAGCAAATGCCAGAAGCATTACAATATTTTCTAACTGAACATTTGTAGGTGCCTACAAACCAAATATCTAAAATATCAGTCTATTAATAAAGGCTCTATGATAGAAAGTAGAAAAATGTATTATTAGCTGCAGTGATCTTGACCTTGACTCGGTGACCTTAAAACTCCAACTAAGGATAGAGGTCTACAAAAAGAACTTACATATCAAATATGGAAGATATTGGTCCATAAATGAAGGCTCTATGCGGTAATGTAGATAAATCTGTTTTTAGCCTCTGTGGCCTTAACCCAAATTTAATGAAAGCTGTTCATGCAAGGTGTCTATAATTATACCAAATATTTGAAATATCAATCAATAAACAAAGGATATAATTTATGACAAAAAGTAGAAAAATCTATTTATAACCTTAGTTTCTTTGACCCAGTGACCTCAAACTGCACCTAAGGGTAGGGATCGTTGCAAGTTACCTACATACCAAATATCTCAGATATTGATCGATAAATGAAGACTCTATGGGGAAAAGATTTTTTAAAAACCTATTTTTAGCCTCAGTGTCCTTGACCTTAACCCAAGTGAAGGGCAGAGATTCATGCATAGTGCCTATGTACCAAATATCTCAGAAATCTGTCCAAAAATTAAGTCTCTATGACAAAACTTTGAAAAGTCTATTTTTTAGCCCTGGTGACCCAGAGGCAGGGCCAATTTTTACCCCAGGGACAAGATTTCAACAAACTTTGTAGAGGTCTACCAGGTCAGGTTACACGTCAAATATCTTAACATTAGGCCTTGTGGTTACTGACAATTTTTTTTTTCTATGCAAGTCTTTACAAAAATCAAGCAACCCCTCGGCTGGTGTCAGTTTTGACCACAAGAGCATTATTTAAACCATCTTGGTAGAGGACTTCTAGATGATGCTCCATGCAAATTATCTAAGCGCTAGGGCTTCTGGTTTCATAGAAAAAGAGTGTTTTTCCTATAATTATAAGCCTTTATTAATCAAGTGATCCCAGGGCAGAGCCATTTATGACCCTAGGGGCATAATTTGAACAATATTTGTAGAGGAGCTCTTGGTTAAACTGTATTCCAATTTTCAAATTCTTAAGCATAGTAGTTTCAGGTAAGAAGATTTTTTAAGTTTTCCTTACATGTGTCTCTATATAAACAAGTGACCCAGGGACATAATTTGAACAATCTTGGCAGAGGTCTACTAAACATACTTTGTGCAAATTTTTAGAACTTTGGGCCTTGTGGTTTCAGAGAAGAAGATTCTTAAAGTTTTTCCTATATACTTTTATGTAAAACATGTGCCCACTAGGGCATGGCAAATTTAAACCCGGGAACCTTATTTGAACAATCTTGGTAGAGGACCTCTAGATGACATACCATGCCAACTATTCTAAGCTCTAGGTCTTGTGGTTTCAGACAAGAAGATTTTTTAAGATTTTACTTTTGGTTGCTATAGCAACCAGAGTTCTGCATGAAACTGAATTCTTTGAAAAAACTTTGGTAGAGCTTTATGCAAAGTTTCCTTGCCAAGTTTCATAAACTTTGGCCAAGTGGTTTCAGAGGAGATGTCATTTGAATCAAATTGTTGATGCACTAAAGCATGATGACAGACATCGTGTGATCACAATAGCTCACATGATCAAGTTGTGCTTAAGTGAGCTAAAAACAGAACTGGCTTAAAAAACACACTTCATTTCTGTTCTTTGAACAGTCAAAATACAAATGAACAAATTGTGAAAGAACAAAATTCTGGTTAAAAAATATTTTTTTGGTCACTTAGCAAGATACTTTTTGCTTGGAACGTAATAGGTGATACAACAAAAAAATGCACTTCTACAAAAAAAGGTAAAAAGTCTGTTGCTGATATAAATAATTGAGTTCTGACTGTTTTGGGACTTTTTTCTTTAACAAGGGACTTAAACATACCTAGGCAATAACAAAATACGAAGAGCATGGCACACAGAAATTCTTAAAATAAATGGTAAAAACAATATATTTGGTGAAAGTAAACCTGACTTCTAAAAATCTAAAGCCATTTTCTGCACTGAAAGCAAAAATAAAAGAAGTCAATTATATACATACAATATATATATATTTTACAATTAGCTGCAATTCTGATCAAAGTCAAACTTTGAGACCCATCAACAAATTCTTTTAATATCTAAAACAAATACTTATTCTGTTATCTCAAACATACAATACACCTGATTAGACATTTTACACTGTTACCTAATGAAAAATACTCAAATATCTCATATGAATACTCTAATATCATAAACACATACTCTGATATCTTAAGCTACAAAATACTTTGTAATTCTGAAATAAATACTCTGAAATTGTAAACAAATACTTCATTACAATTTAACAAGTACTCAGATACCATTAACAAATATTTAATTAAACCTTTTTTATGCATTATTTATCAATAAACAAATAATGGTTTACCCTTGTACAAATACTCAGATACTTTAAACAAGTATTTCATGATACTTTTACCATTTCTTTTGTAATTACTGAATACCATATATAAATACTTTATTATCTTAAACAGGTACTCAAATGGAGGAAATATCCTGACTCCTTAAAAACAAATACTTTGGAATAAACGTATTTCACTGATAAATCAAATACTTGAAAATCCATCAACAAATACTCAGATTTGCTGAAGAAAAAAATACTCAAGATACCTTAAAAGAGATACTCCGACACCCTAACATGACTACATTGCCTTTCTAATGCAAATATCTACACAGTAAGTATTAAGCATTTACAAAGCATTTTGAAATACAGACACATAATTATGCAAATGATGACAAAATACACTGGGACACTCTTATCATCATCAGCTGCACTCTAGTTGGGGTCCAAGGTTTCAGACTGCGATATAAACGGGGTTCCGTTATAAAACGCGCCTACCGAGATCGTATAGTTGACCTGTTGAATTTGCTAGTATTACCCCACCTACCTATTTAACTGTATTAAAACATTCAAAAGAACCAAATTTGTTTGTAAACCTTTCAAGATACATTTTGTATAGAGAAAAATATTATTTGGTAAAAAACCGTAAAATATTACCTGCTTTGTTTAAAAAACAGATAAAAATCGCATAAGAAAAATGTAAACATAAGCAATTCCCGGGAAAACTGCAGCGTAAGCGTTACAAAAGTAAAACCGTGAAAATCGGTAAGTTACAATGTGTAACGCTGCACGTAACTCAAGGTACCTATTTTGATGTATCTACCCGTTGTTCCTGATTTTCGGCTTGTGTTTGTTACTCAATTCATCAATGTTTGTGCTTCAGAGCTTCGAATTTGAGGTTTTCGTAACAGTTTGATACCTGACTGATCATCGATCACAACAAAAAAGAAGCGGATTTACACCAGACTTTGCATGCTTTTCACACTTTTCCCGCCTGAGAGCATCCTAATTACGTAGTTAATTGTACTTCGCTGACACATTAAACAAGCGTTGTTATGGATATAGCACGTAAGATATGCAAGTAAAATAATTATAGTCGGTGAAAAATAGGTACGTTTTTGTTAGTTTTTTATTTTTTATATATTTTTTTTTGAGCCATGCCCCTTGAGCATTATACTGAGGTTAGCGTTATAACGGGGCGCGTAGTAACGGGGTCAGAGTATATGAAGAGCAAATAAATGAACACCTCTTCTGAAAAGTAAATATCACTCTTAACTGAATAAATGAAGAGATCTTTTGTAGGTAAATATCATCCTGTTTAAGTACCTGTAAATAAAATGTCTTTTAGGTATCAAAGAGTCCAAGTTACTGTTATATATTGCACACAGTATATAAAACACATTTTTAAGCAAAATGAAAACAAAACATTGGATATGTGTTAAATAGGGACTTTAATGTATACATAAAACTTAACAATACAGATTCATTTTTATGTTAACTGATTAGCAAACAAAGATAAAGAACAACTAAACAAAAACAAATATAATAAATTCCCTGGGATAAGGGAACATCTCAACTGCTGTAAAACTTCAGTGTTGTTCTCTTTTATTTTGTATCACACACAAAAAAATCTGAAATGAGTACTTTTTTCATTTATCTGAAGATAAAAAAAAATTGTCATTTTTTCACAGCCTTTTTTTTATCAAGTCAAAACACTTATAAACCGAAATGTAAATTGAAAACAATTGTACAAAATAGTGTCTGAGTTTTACATTCATAAGACAGTCCTTTTCTCTGTTTAAATGCACTTTTAAGTTAACTTTGGCTTCAATTCAATCACTTTTGCCTTAATTGTTCTCTTTTGTCTAAATAGTGCTGAAGTGTCATTTACCCAAATTTCAGAGCATCTGTACAAGACTGAATACCATTATTCTGACGCAATTAAATCTAAAAGTATAACAAGCAGAAAGTTTCTTAAAATATAGCCTTTGTTTTTTTTTTTTTTTAGCTTCGATGGTTAAAAAAACAAACATTTTAAACGATAACTGTTTATTTAGATGTAAGACTGTGATACATTTCACTAAGAGAGCAGCAAGAGTGGCACATAAGTGGTATAACTATGACTAAAAATAACTTCTTTTGGTGTCCATGAATGAAATATTAAGCAAATTCTCACTGAAATCAACAATTATTCGGAAAAGCACTTCTTTATCACTTTCAAGTTGAATGACATGATGTTTGATTTCAATGACGTCAAAAACTATAACATTTTGAACACTGGCACAGTTTATGTTCCACTAGAAAGAGGATGTTCAACCGGGTTTAAGCCTGGTAAAAGATTGAAAATAATATTCTGACAATTTCACTGCATGCAGAGAGTTTATCAGGATATAAGCTATCATCATATTCCAGTGAATTACTGAAAAGCATGGAAGAAAATCTTGTAACGCACGTTTTCAAAATAAGAAGTTTAGAAAACAGAGAAAATCTCTGTTAAGATTACCCACTAGTCTAAATGGCAAACTGCTATACAATGTCATGAGGTTTTTATGAAAAGGAGCAGAAAATTTTCAATATTAAAAAATAATGCCTTTTTTTACACGTCTGTTTCTACAATTGGAAGTTCTTCCGAGTTAGCAGAAATTAATGACAAACGCTGCTCTGATTCCCCACTGGTCGAACTAGCGAATGTAGAATGACATGAGTTACTATGGAATAACCGTGTATCGCCCTCGTCTGGACTACTTAAAGTTGAAACACGACCTAAACTAGAGTTATCTTTTCTGTGACCAGTCTCCGAACTAGGTCTTGTTTCTTCGGTGATTGTTTTTTCTTCAACTTCAGAGTCTTTTCTCTTTAGTAAACAAGTTTTATCGTTATGTTCTGAATCAGAATTATCGTCTTCCATGTGAACAGAGGTATGACAAATTTCAGCTGGTTTACATTCGTGTATGTACTCATTTGCATTCTCTTCAATATTTCTTTCACATGAACTGTCTTCTTTAGCAGAACTATTGTCATCTGCTGCAGAATTACCGTCGTCTGCTGCAGAGTTACTCTCGTCTGCTGTGTTATCACAGTTTTCAGAAGAAATACTTTCTGTTTCCTCTACGGAATAAAGACGACTTTCACTATACATTTTTGGTAAAAGTTTTGTATTAAAAACAGGTTCACTAACTCTTGGTTTTAAATCCTTCTTGGGGACATTATCATGAACAAAAATATTACTACTGTCTTCCATATGGGCAATATCACCTTCTTCGGTGGAACGTTTCATCTTGTATGTTTCTGATAATACTTTTAACCTTGATTCTGACTGAGAATATTGTAAGATTTTGTTAGGTGGATGAGGTGTTTTCAGGCTTTCTGAAGGTTTATGTGTTTTAACGGGCTGAGCCCCACTCAGTGACTGCTGCGGGTGGTACCCAACACTGGCTGCAGAATACAACTCATTTGGATCATAATAACCATACTGAGTATTTTCAATCGGGGAATGCCTTTCATAAGCGTCTTCCATTTTCAATTTTTGATCACCTTTTTCACACTCTTCATTTCTGGATAGTTTTTGGTTTTCAGGATTTTGTCTTGCTAAATCATTCGTAACATTACCAAGGTCTTGCACAGTATTCTTCTGTTGATTGTGATGACTATTTTCCCCTTCGTAATCTTTATGTAAAGTTTCTTCACTGTTGCTATAATCTATGCTGGGAAGAAGATTATTCAAAGAACCTTGAGAAGCATGAGCGATTAAGTCAGTATCAGAAGTGAGTAGAAAATGTGACTTTCTTAAAAAGTCTCCAACACTTCGACTTTCATTTAAACCTTTGGTATCTGAAGAAGAATCAACCATTTCATTTTCAATTTCACACAAATTTTCTGACGAGTCATCATTTCTCACAAAAATTTCTGGAGACTGTTGTATAGTTGCAAGTTTTCCCGACATGCTCTCTGGCCGGTTTTCACCTTTTGGTACAGATCCAGCTCTACTTAAAGCACTCATGCTAGATGCAGCAGACAATGCCTCCGGACTTGCTAGTGGTGCCTGGATAAAGTCTGAATCCATATCTAAAAGTTCAAGTCTAGGATTATGCCCAAGTGATGGAAACAAATGTTGTTTATCAAGGCTTAGTAATAATTCCTCAGTGGCTGCATCCCAGCCAATATTGTTTGAGTTTATAAACAGATCAACTGGCATTTTGCCAAGAGTTGCTTCTTTTTCACACACTACATGAACAACTGGTTGATCCCCAAGGTCCATCACTGGATGAGTCGTCTGAGTGACGGGGGTACCAGGAGATGTGTCGTGCTTCAACATCGCAGTTCTCTCCGGTTCCGACAATAAGCGGGTCGGTTTGGGTGGAGCCACATTCACTAGCACCTTTAATAGATAAGTTGATAACTGCATATTATTACTACAGCATTATTCTTCTGCATGCTCTAAACCTGCTACCAAGAAAATCTTTCAAATTATTCAGAAAACTAAAGAACAGATGTCACCATAATTATGAAAATACTGGTCAAGCAGATTTTAACTCAAAATAACAGCTTTTCATCCGTAAAAAGATCTATTAAGTTAATGTAAAAGTTACATTATTGATAAAGTCAACATCTGGCAACAAACTAAGTGGTATCTTACAACAGACTGTAATTTGGGACCTCTTAAAAGGCAGAAGTTAATTTCATCTTTTCTAACTTTCAGAAATGTAAATCCTTAACCAGTCTGTTACAATTATAAACAACAACACAACAGAAACTTTGTAATAAAACTATAATACAATATGCTAACAAGGGCAATCAGTGATCATGTGTAGCCTGATGATAGCCAATTAAACAGTAGTATTGAGAGGTGATTGGACAGTTTGTAAGCTAAAATGCATTTTTTTATACATAAGGGCCATAACTCAGCAAAAAATCATTCAACCGAAAAACCTGTAAGATATGCGCAAGTACTTGAGGTACAGAACAATCCTGTAACATTTCATTTAAATTGCTTTAGTAGTATAAGAGAAGCAGTCTGTACAAACTTTAAAAATAAAAATCATTAAAAGGCTATAACTCTGACAAAAATCATTGAACTGGAAAATGCCGATGATATGCACAACTAGACTTGGTACTGATCATTCCTGTACAGTTTGGATGAAATCGCACCACTAGTTTCTGAGGAGTAGTCTGGACAAGTTTTGTGACAGACAGACGGATGGACAGACGGACAAACAGACAACAGAGAAGTGATCCCTATATGTCGTGGCTACTTCGTAGCAGGTGACACAAAAAGCAAATCTGAGATTTGAATTTTATGTAATCAAGCAGTGTTTATTAGAAAATAAAGCCCTTCCTGAAAAAATAACACTGGTTGTTAACCCATTCCAAACTCAGAAAACACTTTTGATGTTTGTTCATTTTCCATTCACCATTTCATGAGGGGAATGCAAAACAAGAGGGCTATGATGGCCCTATATCGCTCACCTGAGAATGACTGCTTTTAAAAAAATTGATATGGACCTGGTTAATTGGCCCCAGATGACCAATATTCAAAATTGAAGTAGAAATTATAGAAACAACCTTTCTGACAAAGGTCCAGGATATTTGGATTTAAGATGTTACCTCTAGAGTGTTAACAAGGTTTTTCCATATTTGGGCCCTGTGACCTAGTTTTTGAACCTCAGATGACCCATATTTGAACTTCAGCTAGAAATCATCTAAACAACCTTTCTGACAAATTTCCAGGATATTTGGACTGAAAATGTTACCTCTAGAGTGTTAACAAGGTTTTTCTATTTTTGGGCTCTGTGACCTAGTTTTTGATCCCAGATAACCCATATTCAAACTTGAGCTAGAAATATCAAAACAGCCTTTCTGCCAAATTTTCAGGATATTTGGACTGAAAAAGTAGCCTCTAGAGTGTTAAAAAGGTTTTTCTATTTTTGGGATAACCCATGTTCAAACTCGTCAGAGTAATTACTGGGACAAACATCCGGAGTTTCATGAAAATTGAGGCAAAAAAGTGACCACAAGAGTGTTAACAAACTAAGTGTGAACATCCAACGGACGACAGACAAGGGACGACAGATGATGGACATCGATCGATCCTAATAGCTCACCATGAGCCTACAGCTCAGGTGAGCTAAAAAGTTCTCTGTGCTTTGAAATAATGATACAGATAGCATTTTCTTGCATTCACCCATCAGCGGAAGAAAAGGGGTAGAAAAAAAAAAAAAAAAAAAAAAAAAAAAACTGACTACAGCTGAAAAGAGCAAAATATATTTGAAGCCTTTTGGTGCTTTGTGTGAGTGTCTTCTATCTACATAAAACTGGCTAAGACAACTTAAAAAAATTAACCCCAAGTTATTATTGAAGCATTATGTCTAAATTCTTGAGCACTCCAAGAAAACAAATAGTTGTAACTTATATGTATACTGTAGTTAGTTAGCCTGCCACCTATTTGAAAAAAAAAAATTTACCTTCAACCTATGATTAAAAAAAATAAATAAAAAAATATGAATGTAAACATATGCCAACAGTTATATCACTAACACACACATTAACAGTATCCATAGAATTTTATAAGCCAATTACTGACTTAAATTAACTCATTTTGCCTATCTTACTATGTTTGTGAATTCAACTGTCATCTTTGTAGAAATAATACTTCATCTTAAAGTCATATAGCAAATTAAACAAATGGTCACATATAAAGCAAGGTAAGCAACCACTGATATATAAAAAGACTGTGCTATAAGATCCCACTTATGTGTGTATTTGCCATAGTGCATTAGACCTGTAACTTATATCAAGTAAATAACATTGCATAAATAAAATCACAATACACTGTCCACATATACAAGAGCTGTTAAAAAAAATGAAAGCTACACTGTAAAGGCCATCTCTTGCACAGGGTTCAATTCAGTCACGAGTTAAGGGCCCAGTTCCTCAAAGCTCTGTTAAATTCAACGATCCATGAAATACATTAACAGACTGTTACATTTAACAGAGCTTTGAGGAATCTGACCCTGTTTTTTTAAATTGCTGACTTTTGTGCGAATTTAAAATAATCAGAGTGGTATTAATAGCAGAACTTTTTACTGAATCTGAAGTGTATGCTGGATGTATTTTATGTATGTTTGACAATCTCTTCCTTAGAAAGATTTAACCAGTCTAGAACTCCCAGTACTGAACTTAATGCCCACTCAATTCAAAACTCCTCCTTATTCTAAGAATATTCAAACACAAGATCTGAAAAAAGATTATTTAAAACTAAAAAGACAAAATAAAGTGTATCACCTTTTCAAGTGCTTCTAGTACATTATCTGGCATATGATCGTTAACCATGGTTGGCGACACTAATACTTCCTGGAAGTCAGAGTTGTCTGCCCATATAGCTTGATACACAGGCTCCACCTGACCACATAATCTGAAAATTTGTAATGTAGTATCAGGTTTATGGAACACATTTTTTTTTGAACATTTAACGAACCTATTGAAAGAAATTTCTAAATTTTCTAATAGACTGACCAGCTTAATTTTTACAGTGGACTAGTCTATAACTGAATATGGAAAGACATAATTATTTACCATTTATAGTGATATTAATTTAAAACTTACTAAATGAACGGCTAACATAGATCTGCAAGTTGATCACATCTCCTCAGGTTGCAAAGGTAGAAGAACTGTCTCTGAGAAGATAAAGATTTAGATTTCACCTGTGGAGAAAAACAAAGAACATTCATAGTTACCTTTTTTCACCTGAATGTTTTCTCACTACAAGAATTATTTTCCCAGGTGGAAACATGGGTTTATGAGCAGTTAAGCCGATCTGTTCATCTGATGGATGCTTTGTTACGTTCCTCTCTAAATCTTCTCTGATGTCATCGTAAGTTATCTGGGATGCAGACTCGGTCCCACAACACAGTGCTGTCATTATGATTTTCCACTGTAATACACAAAAGATAAAAAAATATATGACTGTAACCATCACAATTTTATACAAGACATATGAATTTACAAAATGCAGACTGCTCTAAATGCTTTGCAAAATTTGGTGATGAATTTAACTTACCATAATCTTCATGTCACTATGTGTCATTCATTCTTTCATTTGCTTTTTCAACATTCCAGTCAATAATCTTTTAAAAGTTACTAAAAACTTTCCAGAAATTATCAACAATGTAATGCTACTTTACATTCATGGCAATTCTTTTAGATATTTTTCCATTTGCATTTTGTAATTTTTATGAAAAGCTTGATTAAAGTAAAGATGAATTATCCAACAGATGAGCATATCCAGCCTAATGAAGTCAGACAGTCTGAAATAAACTTTCAGCGCAAGACTTCACCACTTTTTAATACAATATTACCATAGGGGTTTTGCTTTCACTTTCTTCTACAATCTAACCACATGGTTTTGCTTTCACTCTCTTCTATGATATTACCATAGTGTTTTGCTTTCAATTTCTGCTATAGTCTCACCTTAGGGTATTTGCTTTACTCTTCTGCTATATTGCTTTCATTCGCTGCTTTAGACCCACTTCAGGATTAGGCTTTCAACTTCTGCCACAATCTTACTTGGGGTTTTTGCTTTCATTTTCTGCTTTTCCCACTTCAGGATTAGGCTTTCAACTTCTGCCACAATCTTACTTGGGGTTTTTGCTTTCATTTTCTGCTTTTCCCACTTCAGGATTATGCTTTCAATTTCTGCCAAAATCTTACTTGGGGTTTTTGCTTTCACTCTTTGCTATAACCTTTGTTTTTACTTTCTTCTACAATATTACCTCTGGATTTTTGCTTTCATTTTCTGATACAATTTACAAATGTATGTCTGGGTTTTGATTTTTACTTTCAACTACAATTTTATGTCTGGATCTTTTGCTTTCATTTTCAGCTGCAGTCTTACCTTTGGGTTTCTACTTTTTTTAATCAGATTAATTAAGTCTGTTCTCAAAAGTTCCATCTGATGTAAGCCAATTCTGAAAAAAAAACAACCAAATTTCAATTTCAATCGACTGTCTCCAAAAAGATGTACAATACTTTCTATTTCCAGTACACTTCTGACAATGTATTTGTTTCAGAAATAGAAACAGTGCAGTTATGCATAACATAACATCTCCTTCAACACATGCAAGATGTTGACTGCTGTTACTGTTTTCATCAACATCATAATTATGTTGCATATGATAACTTCAGTAACTCAAAACTGGATTTTCAGCTGGATTTTTAGCTTGAAAACTGGATTTTTTTTATCAACTCATTTTCACCAAAAGAAAGACAAGAAGAACAGCAAAGAAAATTAACAAAATGTTTTTTGTTCTTATTTAATGCATAAAACTGACACATAAATTTCCCTTAGCACACTTTCCTATCCATTTATATTCAGATTCCCACTGATGACTGAATTTTGTTTTTGTCTTTTGCATTTTCATGGATCATCCTAGCCTCAAATTTTAGGGAGAAGTGACATGTGACGTTGAATGGGGTGGGTATGGGAGTTGGTATCCCCCTCGTGTAAAAGGGGCTTTCCCCCTGAGAATATTTTCAATTTTCTTAGTGAAATGGTGGCTTTTGGTGCAGATTCAGGCTTTAATTTAGATGCTGTTGCTATCCTTTCAAGGATCTTCTAATCTAGTTTTACCCGCTCATTTGGTACCTTTGGTGTACCAATGACTTCTCATTATGATGACCTTTTTGAGCTGCGATTCATTATAATTGTTGCTTTCAAAAGTAAATATGACAGAAATATAAAAGTCTAAGAGAAAAAGAAACTTTTTCAATGAAAAAGGAAAAGCTGGTTTTTATAATCAAATCATGACTACTTATCTAAATAAATCAATTGAATGGTGTAAGTTTGCCTTGTAAAGAGTCTCAAAGACAGTGTTCCCTTAAAATATTAAATTACGATGGGGCTGCGGAAATATATGACAAACGGAATTAATCCAAGATTTTCACCTGCTGCATCATGTTTAATGAACTAAATATTTGCTGGAATTGGTTGCTTTCATTTTGTTAAGCTGGTCTTAAATCTGCATGACTTTTTCTAATAAATAAAGCTGATAATTTTGATAAAACTTAAGTCTAAAAATGCTATTTTTTCCTTAATCAGGGGGCATAAATATGCCGATCCCAATAAATTTGCGTCAGAAATACCCAGGTGCTGACAACTATTCTTTGAAAGTTTCATGGCTCTAGCAATTATACGTTTGAAGTTACTGTACTTTTTTTCTAGGTCTTAGAAATTAGGAATGATTTATTCAAATCATCTACATACTGTAAGCCATTTATCTGATGTAAACAGTTTAATATGAACAATACTATATTTAGAAACATTCAAGGTCAGAAAAATTGAATTGGTGAAAGTTTTTCATTTCATTTTCTGCTGTGAACATCTTCAAAGATTAGTTTATATGTGCATATCTAAAAGCTCTTGCATCTGTCCAAAACTTAAATCAGCAAATGATACATTAAGCCAAGAATGGAATGTTAAATCTAGCATGTAATGAGAGATTAAACTGCATAAATCAAGACAAAATTTAGACAACAAATTATATCTCTAATTATACACATATCCCTTCATCTCTTAAAGCCAGCAAAGTTTTCATACAATGTTTAATTAACTGTGCATTTCATTTTTATCAGTTTATCAGACACATTATGATTAACTTCTTCTACAGAAATGCAACCACTCCAAAATCTATAATGGTTTAATATTCTCTGAGGATTCAATTTTGCAAAACAAGAATAACATCGAGATTAACTAAAAATTTCAAAAATCTGTTCTTTCAAATTCTGAAAAATCTGACTCATTTTATGACAACACTAAGAGTAATCTATTTCCAGTTAAAGCAGAACTCCTGAAAAACATTAAGGGGGGATTAAAACAACAAAAAATGGAGAGATACAGCTTTACCCTGCTTTCCGCATTTTTTCTCTTTGCTTTTGCAAGAACTGCAGACCAAGATCAACCTGCATTGTTTGCTAGTGAGTAAGTTTTCAGTTTATATTCTTATGAACATGAAAGTCCGTAACAGAAAGATTCAATACATCTTTTAATACACAACACAGAGTGAGATTCGACCTCTGAATTCCCTTGTGACAGGCCAACACTCTAACCAATGAGCCAAAGAATCGATTCCCTGACGCCGTTGTCAGAGGTTGTATTTATACAATTATAGGAAGGTATGCACTAGATCATGATACATCCCCTCGTGTGAAAGTCATCATTTATGATGACAAAAAGTGTTGTGTATTTTTAGATCAGAAGATCAGACAGAAATCTTGAAAGATCTTTTTTTTTCAATTTTTACAATTAAGTCCAGGAGTGGTCATCCCGGATAAGACCCCATCTTACGAACACCGTAACAGAAAGATGCAATGGACAACACAGAGCAGGATTTGAACTCTGATCCCCCCATGACAGGCCAACACTCTAACCACTGAGCCAAAGATTCAATTCCCTGACGCAGTGTCAGAGGTTGTATTTATACAATTATATGAAAGTATGCACTAGATAGTAACAATATTGATACTCTTAGAATTCCTAAATGTGTCAGTAATAATTCCATTTAAGAAATTTAATGGGAAGAAACTGTGACACATTTTGCTGCAGTGACCAGCTTGCTATTGCACTAATCTTACAATAAACTCTGATACATGAACTTGTACTGTAAGTGGTACAAACCTGGGTACAACATCTTTAGCTATCACAACAGAAGTTATAAAGGACTTTGTGGCTTCCACACATTCTTGACTGCAATATGAAAACACATGTATCATGTTACACAGGGAAATTTACAGTCACAGAAAAACGGTAGAAAGAGATTATAAAACATGAGTCAAACCAAATTTCAGCTGTCAGATATCGACAAACATTGCAGCCAAGAAGACTGTTATCAGTTATAAAGGGTTGTTTCACTGAAATAAAATCATTTGTTTCCTTCATTTCTACTTGTATAACCTTGAAAAAAAGAGAGAAATTTCTCTCAAAATATACAGCCTTAAGTTCTTTTAACACAAGAGGTATAAAACTAAAGTGACAAACTGATAGAACCTCTCTATATGTTGCACAAACCAATGCAAGCACCTTGAAACAAATAAAATATATTTTCTCCAGTAAATTTTTTTCCTTCTAGGAAAAAACACTTCCTTGAAAATGATGTTTCTTCCCTAAAACCAACTCTTTAAGACTTTTGTAACATTTAACCTTTACTCCATATATATGCATTTTTACGCATGTGCAACCAGTGTAGATCCAGATCAGCCTGCACATCCATGCTGTCTGATCAGGATCTGCATTGGTCGCTTTTTGGTCAGAAATAATCTGATGTATCAACAGGCAAACAGTGTAAATCCTGATCAGACAGCACGGATGTGCCAGCTGATCTGGATTTACAGAGTTCGACCAAGCCATAAAGGTGTAAATATGGAGGAAAGGGTTATATTCTAATTAAAAAGCATAAGTTAGACTACTACTTTAATTTGAAAATTTTACAGTGAGCATTTCTGTTTAAGATGAAAAAAAGTCTTATACTAATTTTTCATAATCAGGTGGTTTGGCCGAAAAACATTTAAAATACTGCTTAAAATGGGTGTAAAAACTAGCCACTGACTGACCAAACAACCAGACAATCAGCTAGCTACCCAACCAACTGGCTGTCTGCCAGCCGAGAACAGTGTGTCTATACCTGAGTAAGCCCCCTGGTGGTGAGTAAGCATAGCACTGTATGTCCTGGTACTCCTGTTGTAACATGATAGCTAATATGGCAGCGGTACCAGCCCCGAGGGAGTGGCCAACCAGTACAAGATCATACTTCTCTTGTGACTGGTCCTGAAAACAGACGTATATACAAATAGAAGAAAACATAAATATGGCTGTTTTGTAATGCAATCAAAGCACTGAAAGTACTGATGGGGGGCGAAGAATGAATACAATGAAGAGTTTCAATTTCATATTTTACCGGTACTAGGGAAACAAGATTTTTCATTTACAAAAATAGGTCTCTGAACTTAGGAACAGCATTTTGCTTTTTACATTCAGGACAATCACCTGTGCAAAGCAAAAAAATACAAAACTAATAATATTTTGACAGTTACAGCCTTTAATACATGAGATTGTAACTTTGCCTACATAGTCATCAGCAGGAAGAGATTTGAAAACAGACAAGAACACGAGGTCAATATAACATTTACTCTAGAATATAAAATAAATGAGATCAGACTAGTATATACCAGTGGTTTTATGCATAGGAACAAATTTTAAACAAGAGGGCCATGATGGCCCTGGATCGCTCACCTGAGTACTTTGGCTGTAGGTTTGCTGTTAAGCAGTATTTCATTTTTTAATTGAAAATATATAAGTGCCTACAAACCAAATATATAAAATATCAGTCAATAAATAAAGGCTCTATGACAGAAAATAGAAATATCTATTATAAGCTATGGTGACCTTGACCTTGACCAAGTGACCTCAAACCCTACCAATGGGTAGAGGTCCATGCAAGGAACCTATATACTGAATATCAAAGATATTGGTCTATAACCGAAGGCTTTATGAGGTACAGTAGATAAATCTATTTTTAGCCTCCGTGACCTTTAACCTAATCCAATAATTTGAAAAAGCTTGATAAAGCTTGCTTCATGCCAAATTTTAAAATTCTAGGTCTTGTGGTTTCAGACAAGAAGATTTTTAAAGATTTTCTTCTATATTGTTATTTAAAACTTGTGACCCCTCGGGCGGGGCCAATAGTGACCCTAGGGAAATTTTTCTAACAAACTTGGTAGAGGTCCACTAGACAATGCTACACACCAAATATCTAAGCTCTATAACTTACGGTTTCTGACAAGAAGATTTTTTTAGATTTTCTTATATAACTCTATGTTAAACTAGTGGCCCCTGGGGCAGGGCCATTTTTGACTCAGAGGCCAGGATTTGAACAAACTTGGTAGAGGTCGTTCCACTCACATACATTCTTCAAAGAAAGGACAAGACATTTATATCACTTTTTTAGGTACATGTAAACCTTTCTTAATGTCATTCAACAACTGTGCATAAAGGCTACTGAGAGACTGGGGATTCGAGGCATCGCCAAAATTAAATGTTAACTAAGACTACAAATGTATTTGTTTTAGGTTAATTTATTTCTGTATTATTGCTATTTAAGGAATTCAGTTCTGCTCTGAAAATTTAAACTAGTCTAGTGCACAGTAAAATGTAAATAAACCTTGTACTTATATTTCCAAATCAAGACCTTATTCAAACAATAAACTGGCCACACTTTGCATCATATAATAGAAAAAAAAAAGTTCACGACAACAAAATGAAATAAAAACAAAATTAACAGAAAAGATTTTTCTATAACTAAGTTACAGTTTTTCTAAATCTGAGCATCATTTTTTCTGTGATATACTTATTCTATCATGTTTATGCACCTTCATATACAAGAAGTTTTCATTAATTATTCATCTATTAATGCACTTGTCTTCCTATTGTATAATGTTCTTGTGATTTTGGATACTAGATTTCCAAGTTTCAACAATTTTAACTCCTAAAATTTCACTGCCTTGCTTTTCAATCTCCAATCTTGCTTTTCTGTGATATACTTATTCTATCATGTTTATGCACCTTCATATACAAGAAGTTTTCATTAATTATTCATCTATTAATGCACTTGTCTTCCTATTGTAGAATTGTTCTTGTGATTTTGGATACTAGATTTCCAAGTTTCAACAATTTTAACTCCTAAAATTTCACTGCCTTGCTTTTCGATCTCCAAATGAACTGATCCATGTTCTGCAAACCACAGTGGCAGGGTCATCACCAAGAGCAAAGAAGAGAACATCTGCTGGCAATACCATGACAATGTATCTTGCAGTAATAACTCTGCCTTGCTGTCTTCCATACTGACCGCAACTACATGCAGTTCCTCAAATGCAAAGCCTGTTTCACAATTCTAAAAATTATGAAAAAAAAAACAACATTTGGTGAACAGGCATAATTACACAATGTTAAGTCAAAATATCAAAAGATGTATTCACTGAAACTTTAATTGGAAATACATGGGCAATCAGTAATCACATGTGTCGCCTGATGATAGCCAAGTAAGCAGTTGCATTGAGAGGTGATTGGACAGATTGTTGGCTAAAACGAGATTTTTATTCAAGGGCCATAACTCAGCCAAAAATCATTTAACCGAAAAACCTGTTAAACAAGCCCAAGTACTTGAGGTACCGATCAATCCTGTAACATTGCATTCAAATTGCTTCAGTAGTATAAGAGAAGAAGTCCAGACAAAGTTTAAAAATAAAAATCATTAAAGGGCCATTACTCTGACAAAAAACATTGAATTGGAAAATGCCGAAGATTTGCACAACTTAACTTGGTACTGATCATTCTAGTAAAGTTTGGATGAAATTGCACCAGTACTTTCTGAGGAGTAGTCTAGACAAGTTTGTGACAGATGGACGGACGGACAGACAGACAATGGAGAAGTGATCCCTGCATGTAACGGCTACTTTGTAACATGTCGCAGCTACTGTGAAGCAGGCAACACAAAAATCATTAACTGGCCAAAACACCTTTTAATAATCAAGGGCCATAACTCAGCCAAAAAAAAAAATAAACTTAAAAACCCATTAGATACGCGCAAGTACTTGAGGTACTGATCAGTCCTGTAACATTTCATTCAAACTGCGTTAGTAGTATAAGAGAAGTTTAAAAAAATCATTAAAGGGCCAATCATTAAACTGGAAAATTCCGATGATATGCACAACTAGACTTGGTACTGATCATTCCTGTAAAGTTTGGATGAAATTGCACCTGTAGTTTCTGAGAAGTAATTTTTGTGACGGATGGACAGACTGACAACAGAGAAGTGATACCTATATGTCGTGGCTACTTTGTAGCAGGCGACACAAAAAAATATATAGATCACTGTAATGACACATTAAGAAGGCATTGTAGTAAAATACAAAATAATTGTGGAATTAATTTAGATAGGTAATAATTATAAGTAAAAAATTCTGCATAAAATCGTATTCAAACTTCACAGAAATATTGTTCAAATATATTTTTATTGTAGTTATTATTTTTAGGTTTGTTTTGAATTTAATGCCCATATCACATTCAATAATTTATCAGAGCGGGCAGTTTATCTAACCATCCTTCTTTTATGGCCAGTCTCCATAAGAAACTGCCAACATTAAGGGCCATAAAGCAATAAATGTAACATAATAAGGTATCATACAATGAAACAGACCATAACATTTTGATACCACATCTGAAATTTATCAAACATACCTTAATTGATGTTTGTACAGTTGTGGACAAAGTCTCATTTTCTCACATCACCTTTGTTACTTCCACAAAATCCCAAGTGGCATCACAACATGTTGCATCCCACTAGAGTGTGATCATTGCCTTCCGAGATCCATCTTAATGTGTAACTGTTTTATTGAAACATCTGTTCCTTTGACCTTAAACATTCTCTGGTTGTCTTCCTGCAGGATGAAATAATCAGTAAAAATATCTGAACTACTCAATGGTTCAAACTTGTTCAAACATAATGACCTATATTAGGCAACCTACATGTACTACACATAACTTCCACTCAGGAAGTCTAATTTCATTAATTTTGAGTTTTATGTACATATTAAACAAATTTTCAGCCTCATCTAGCACAGGCAGATGGTTTATCTGTCAGCCTCATCTAGCACAGGCAGGTGGTTTATCTGTCAGCCTCATCTAGCACAGGCAGGTGGTTTATCTGTCAGACAATGGTCATTTCATAAATGTGCCAAACTCCACTCCTGATCTCTTTGAGAATCTCCAGCCTTTATTTAACATACATGTACAGCAGGGCTCAAACCAACTGCCCTTTTTATTAGTAAAAAAGGTTTACAAGTCAGTGACTCTAACCAACTGACCTGAAGTAAAACCAAGACAAAGGTTTAATGCAAAAGATAAAAAATATTACAATAAAACATCTCTAGCATTTTTTACAGAATGTTTGTTTTTTATTATGATATCTATCAATATAAGGTTGTATGATAACTATGGAATTAGAATAAAGACATGTTAAACATGAGAAATCTTATAAATTTGTTTTGTTTAATCTTACACAACTCACCTCTATAATCATACCCTCCGTACACACAGACCCTTTGTTTAACCATAGGTCAGTGAACTCTAACATGCAGAGTAGGAGCAAGGGAGGGGTACTTCCGTAGAGACATTATCACAGTTAACTCTGTGCTCCTCTGTCGTTATCATATTATTTGTGATAAACACGTTTGTTGCTTGTGTTGCAACAAGGTAGGCTGGTTTGTCATCCCTCTTCAAAATTACCTCCCCCAAAACAACAGTTTCCTCCTTTTGGCTGGTGGTTTACCTGTCAGACCATGATTATTTAAAAAGTCACATAACTGCATAGGCCTCCATCACATGACCATGCAGTCTATCACTTCCATTAGGGCCCTTGTTGTGAGTGGTTTGTGCAAGTGCCATAACTTGTACTGGCATCCCATACGGTCCACTTCCATTGTTTACTATCTTTAGAATGATGCTCATCTGGAACAAGAGTAAAAATGATAAATAATAGTAATATTCTGTAATTTCATAGTCAATTTGTTCTTTATTAATCTTTGGAGTTCAAATGTTAGGAATATCAGGTTGTTTCAGCTGCACAGTAAGCACATACTTACTGTTACCATAATAAGGATTAACAAAAAAGCCAAATAATACATGGTAAAAGTGGAGTGAAACTGGTGATATGGTGACCACCAACCATGTCACATACCATCACAAGTGTTTACAGTGCTTTATCTTAAAAAGTCAGCCTTGTCAAATCATTTCTCTGTTTAGTTCCTCAATTTCTTTGACCCATTCTTGCAAAGAAAACAATAAGACATTTTGCCCCATTTCTCAATGTCACAAATTTTGAGATAACAATTGATCAACATAATTATACAAAAAACAGAAAACACATGATAATTTCAAAGATGATTTCAATTTAAAAAGCAATAACTTATCCTATGCAGGAAAAAATGCTTCTTTTATGGTAATCAAAATAATAGTAATGAAGAATAATTACAATTTCCTTTATCTTTAATGCCTATGTAGCAGAGGTATAATACGGCACTTGTACTCCCTTGTCTATCAGCTAGCTTTTATGGCGACGTGGTAGAGTGTCCGCTTAGCAATCGAAGGTACCCGAGTTCAAACCCAGCTCGGGGCAGGTGGTTTTTTTCCGGGTTACACCTATATTAAAATAAATGAGCAGACAGAAAGGAAATGTAAACAAAAAATACTTAGAATCTAGTTTAATGTATTTAAGCTATCATTTTCATATATTTCGAGCATTAAATCTTCATCTTGCAAGTTGCTTATTTTTATCATTTGTGTTTCTCAGCATTGACTGATACACATGAAACAAAAGAATGACAATCTTCCTTAAATTGGGTTAAGACACAGTGTTTTGTATGTTAATTTGTTATTTGTTTGCAGCTATGAAAACTAATTTTATGCAACTTCAGAGAAATAAGTAGTTAATAACTATGCTATCAGTCATATGGACAACTGGTACGATAAAAAACCCTAAATGCAGACAAGAGTTCTTTGTAGTTTTTTTTGTTCAATGAACACATACTACTTTTGAGCACAGGGACATGGCTCACTGGTCAATGTGCTGTTGTGTCACTGTGCTTTTGAGGGAAGCAAAATTAAAACTCACATGGCGCAACTGACTGAGTTGCAGTTCTCTTCATTCTTTTTCTAAATTAAGAAAATAAAGTTGTTCCCTCTTCTGTTTTTTATTTCAGAATATGCAACTTAACCAACGTAATTGGGCCCAC
Organism: Cyclina sinensis; assembly: GCA_012932295.1. Classification (NCBI taxonomy): domain Eukaryota; kingdom Metazoa; phylum Mollusca; class Bivalvia; order Venerida; family Veneridae; genus Cyclina; species Cyclina sinensis. The sequence continues at coordinate 3,923,600 of JAAONU010000015.1, forward strand.
AGTCACTTGAAGTTGGGAACTAGTTCCCATCTCTGTCTCCTGCTGTCATTATTTCTCAAAAAAAAATGTGGCGACAAGTTAATTTTGAGTGTTCTTATTGAATTTCAAGCTTATTCTTTCACTTAGACAAATATTGATGTGTAGAATACACTTGTAATTATCACTTAATTGATAGGCACAACCAACATTTTACAGACCTTTGTTATTATTGAAAAAACCAAGGAAAAACTATTGACAGTTCTGATACTTTCACTTTAACTAGGCTACAATCGGGAATTCCATATTATCATTACGCAGAACTTCAGTTCAACTCAATGAACAGTCTAGCGGATAATTCAATGACTAGTTCAAACGTTTTTATGCAGAAAAGGCACAAACCTCATGAAATTTCTCCTCCTTTTCTTACAACATAACTTCCGGAATTCCCATTGTCTAAATTTCGGCGTTTCGATTGGCTGATCTATAAATACTTAATCATGAATGCAATACATGTATGTCAAAACAGTCATGTCGACAATATACATTCAGAACCATGTTGATGGCTCGATATCTCCGTATCTTAAATTTGCAACTGCCAAGATCTTGTTTTTTCTCTGTCATAAAATGTAAAAATGTAAAAATAAAATGAAGTTTGAAGCCTACAAAGAAGGTTGACCTACTTTCTAACATCGATGCGTGACATTCAGAATAAGCGCTCAAAGACAAAATTGTTTTCATTTCCTTAAACATATCTGAAAATAATAATTTGCTTAAAATAATTTTAAAAAGACTACTTACAATGCTGTTTTATTTTATTAATTATATCCTCCATCACAATTCGGCTGCACGATCCAAAATGGCCGTAAGCTAAGAAATATAATCCGACATTGCGAAATCAATGCGCGTAATCACTTTGTTTCAGTAAAAAGTGTTCGGTTTTTGGTCTCATTTGAAAAAAAAAATGAACACATAATAAAGAACCTTTATCAAAGCTGAACAAAAAGTCCATCATTGATTAACAATTTTCAATTCATTTATGAAAAAATGATCGAACTATTTCGAAGCGTAGGATTACTACTTCTCTGAAATCTAATGTGAAATGTCTCGATTTTCCTGAAAATTTGGCAAGCATAGTTATACCTTTGGAGGGCGAAAGTATTCGCCCCCCAAAAAAACAGTCAAAGGGTCATATAAGGGAATACCTGTATTAGATTAATCTGACACTGCCAAAATATTTGATCTTCTAACATAAACAAACACCTTAATATCAGAAGGGCTGATCAGTGGTCCAGTGAAAATGCAAAGGACTTGTAATCTGGGGGTCAACAGTTCAATACCCCACTCCTCCACTAACAATATTAATTGCCTTTCAGATGAGACATTCAACAAAGGTCCCATGTCTTGGTGCTACACACTGGGCATGTAAAAGAACCAAAAGTTTCTTATGATCTTTTAACATAACAACTAAGGTTTCAATATCTTATCTTCATAATTAAGATTCATTCTTTCACATTCACCAGACATTAATTTTCTGTCATTGCAACATACAGATGATACATGTACTTAAGTCCATGGGTAAGTCATGCAATGCCCTTGTTTGACATTAACCCTGCTGGTGGCAACTGTTATGTCCCTGTGGCTAGAGTAGACCAAAACTTCTTTGCAAAACCACAATGTCTGATCTGATAATTCATACTCTGTGTCTGTCCAGACTTAACCATGGACAAGTTCGAATTAAGCAGAGTAATGGTTAAAGACAAACATACCTTGGCTTTCTGAAATGCTTTTGCCAGTATAAGATCCTCTTTTAACTTCTTCTTTATGTAAATGGCAGCTTGAACCATACCCTAAATACGTAAATATAGTGAAAGTCTGAAATTCTCATTTAACAACAGAAAAACACTGCAACTGTCTGCTGAGTGTAGAGCAATAGCGACAGTGCTTGCAACAAAAAGTTGTCTAGAACAGTTTCCTGGAGTCCTTATCATTCGTCAAGCTTAATGGATGAATAATGAAATCACTGACAAATTTCTACCAGCTAGATTTGAAAAGACCTTGAGTAGTGGAGTTCAACTCTCTATATCACAAATTCTGTGCCCAACCCTATTCACCCTTTACTTTAATCTCTTACAAACATTCTGACCACAAACAATCCAATCCTTATACAGTATAGTTTCTCTAATGAGTCCTATTTTTTTAATTACAATATGCAAAACCAGTGATTAAGAACCAAAGCAAAACATTTCATACAGATAAGGACCGCCTTTAATGCTGGTTCATTTTTGTGAATATTGTTGACAAACTTCACTGTATTATAATAGTTAAACAGTATTACTGACCTTATGGCCCACCCATTCTTCCTTTGAAGGATCTAGTGGTAATGTTTCTGCATCAGCTTTCAAGTCTGTTAAAACATCCTGTAATGTCAAACATACAATAACTGACTGGTAACCTGTCACTAGTTCCAGTTACATGTTCTGGACAACAAAAGGGCCATGATGGCCCTAGATCGCTCACCTGAGTATTTTGGCTGTAGGTTTGCAGTTAAGCAGTATTTCATGTTTTAATTGAAAATATGTAAGTAATGTAAATATAAATATGTAAATATGTAAAATATCAGCCAATAAATAAAGGCTCTATGACAGAAAGTAGAAATATCTATCATAAGCTATAGTGACCTTGACCTTGACCCAGTGACCTTAAACCCTACCCATGGGTAGAGGTCCATGCAAGGATCCTATATATCGAATATCAAAGATATTGGTCTTTAAATGAAGGCTCTATGAGGTACAGTATATAAACCTATTTTTAGCCTCAGTGAGCTTTAACCTAATCTAATAATTCGAAAAAGCTTGATAAAGCTTGTTTCATACTAAATCTTAGATCTCAGGGCCTTGCAGTTTCAGACAAGAAGATTTTTAAAGTTTTACTATATAAGCCTATGTTAAATCAAATGACCTCTGGGTAGGGGCCAAATTTGACCCTAGAGGCATAATTTGAACAAACTTGGTAGAGGTCCACACGACAATGCTACGTACCAAATCTTAAGGCTCAGGGCCTTGTGGTTTCAGACAAGAAGATTTTCAAAGTTTCACTATATAAGCCTATGTAAAATCCATTGACCCCCGGGTCAGGGCCAAATCTGACCCCAGGTGTATAATTTGAACAAACTTAGTAGAGGTCCACAAGACAATGCTACATACCAAATCTTAAGGCTCAGGTCCTTGTGGTTTCAGACAAGAAGATTTTCAAAGTTTTACTATATAAGCCTATGTTAAATCCATTGACCCCCGGCTAGGGGCCAAATTTGACCCTAGGGGCATAATTTGAACAAACTTGGTACAGGTCCATTAGACAATGTTACATACCAAATATTAAGGCTCAGGGCCTTGTGGTTTCAGACAAGAAGATTTTTAAAGTTTCACTATGTTAAATAAGTTGACCCCTGGGGCGGGGCCAACTTTGATCCCAGGGGCATAATCTGAACAAACTTGTTAGAGGTTCACAAGACAATGCTACATACCAAATCTTAAGGCTCAGGGCCTTGTGGTTTTAGAAAAGAAGATTTTTAAAGTTTCACTAGATAAGCCTATGTAAAATCCATTGACCCCCGGGGTGGGGCAAAATATCTAAGCTCTATGCCTTTTGGTTTCTGATGTGAAGATTTTTTAATGTTTTTCCTATATAACTCTTGGTAAACAAATGACCCCCATTCAGGGCTTATTTGGACCCAGTGGCTATGATTTGAACAAACTTAGTAGTGGTCCTCTAGACAATGCTACATACCAAATATCTTAACTCTAGGCCTTACGGTTTCTGACAAGAAGATTTTTAAAAGTTTTTCCTATATAACTCTATGTTAAACATGTGACCCCTGGGGCAATGCCTTTTTTGACCCAGGGGGCATAATTTGAACAAACTTGAAAGAGGTCCACTAGACAATGCTACATACCAAATCTTAAGGCTCAGGGCCTTGTGGTTTCATACAAGAAGATTTTCAAAGTTTTTCCTTTAAGTTGCCATAGCAACCAGAGTTTTTGATGAAATTGAATTCTTTGAAGAACTTTGGTAGAGCTTTATGCAAGGAACATCCCAGGCAAGTTTCATCAAATTTGGCCCAGAGGTTTCAGAGGAGATGTCGTTTGAATGAAATTGTTGACGGACGACGGACAAAGACCTGTCACAAAAGCCCACCATGAGCCAAAGGCTCAGGTGAGCTAAAAACAGACTGGCTACCTTTTAAGTCCACCAGGAATATAGACTGGGTAACTTTTCTGAACAACATGTACTGTAACAAGGAATAAAACCAACTGGTTAATATTTTGACATATCTTGAAATGTTTGAGGACACTAGTCTTTAGGTAAGTAGATAAGTTTTATCTTGAAAAATCACTCAGGAGTATTTCAATGTGAAGGAGGCAGTTTACCTTAACAACATACAACCTAAGTTAAAGCAGTAAAACCTTGTTACTGAGCGAAAAACTCTCAAATATCTCACACAATGACTGGATGAAGACAAACTCACACCCGTTAACTGGCTAAAGTCAGCAACCTTAACCAACCAGTCAAGCAGATGACGGCTATTTAAATTCAATTTTTTTGAAACCATACTGAATGGCTATTCTAAACACTCCAAAAATATCAGCTTTACAACCATGGAGACCTTGCACAATATATTTACCAGCACTTTTCATGCCAATAATGTTTATCCTACTCACCACTTTTAGTGACTGACTTTGCCACTAGGACCAGAGAAGGCCATGGTCAGACTGCACAAATCAGCGCTTTTAACCCGTGAAGTAGGTTTATCATTAATACCTATATGTAAGGTTAACATGTATGTCCGATCTAAATGATGAACAAACTCATTTTTAGAAAGTTAGTGGGGTAAGTGTTAATGTCTTGAATTTTTGTTTACCTGCAGAGATAAGGTTCCTCTAACACATATCACAATTTTCTTATGCTTGTTGTCAAGGGCAACATAGAAAGGAGTTTCACCTATCTGAAAGAAACTTGTACATATTAGGCTTTTAAATGTATAAGATAAAATACTATCATATTAGTGTAAACTCTGACAATGAAATACAAACATGGCTAATGAAGAAATTACAGAATTTGTTATAATATACTAGACTGCCATTCTTTATCTGGCCACTAAGTACCTCATCTAACATAAACACAGCTGAATTTCCTGCAAAGCGCAAGAAAACATCAAAACAGACAGAAATGTTTCTCAAGAATTTGCCTGTTTAGCAGGAAATATCATAAATCAATGTGTTTATTGTCATTCCATTCAAGACCAGATTTTCTCATTAGAGATGTTTTCTCAATTGGGTATTATTAAGATACATTGCAGTAAGTTGGCAGAAAAAATGGGAGCTGACCCATTTTCTGTTTATGCAAATGTTAAAAACATCTGCAAAGTACTTTTGGGGGGCTAAACATATTGACATCTATTCAACTTCACCATGAAAATAAGAAAATAAATGCTGCCAATACAAACATACATCAACATGGTAAGTGACGTAAACCAGGTCAAGGTCAGGTAACCCACTGATCTTCTTCAAGGCAACAACATTACACTGGCAACAGTTATCATCCAATTCATAGTCCATACTTCCCTTCTTACAGCAGTCTTGACAACAACAACACCTGAAAAGAGTTTGAAGCATAGTGTGTATTAAAATCAACAAGGTGGAGGGAAAATGTGCACTAAAATGAAAGAGATGGAAGTATAATGTGCACTTAAATAAAAGAGATGGAAGTATAATGTGCACTCAAATGAAAGAGTTGGAAGTATAATGTGCACTCAAATGAAAGAGTTGGAAATATAATGTGCACTCAAATGAAAGAGAGAGATGTATAATGTGCACTCAAATGAAAGAGTTGGAAGTATAATGTGCACTTAAATGAAAGAGTTGGAAGTATAATGTGCACTTAAATGAAAGAGATGGAAATATAATGTGCACTCAAATGAAAGAGATGGAAATATAATGTGCACTCAAATGAAAGAGATGGAAATATAATGTGCACTCAAATGAAATATACAGAAGTATAATGTGCACTCAAATGAAAGAGCTGGAAGTACAATGTGCACTCGATTGAAAGAGAGAGAGGTATAATGTGCACTCAAATGAAAGAGAGAGGTATAATGTGCACTCAAACGTAAGAGTTGGAAGTACAATGTGCACTCAAATGAAAGAAAGAGAGGTATAATGTGCACTCAAATGAAAGAGAGAGAGGTATAATGTGCACTCAAATGAAACAGTTGGAAATATAATGTGCACCCAAATATAAGAGATGGAAGTATAAAGTACACTCAAATAAAAGAGACTGAAGTATTATGTGCACTCAAATAAAAGAGATGGAAGTATAATGTGCACTCAAATGAAATAGTTCTAGGCATAATGTGCACTGTGCACACAAATGAAAGAGATGGAAGTATAATGTGCCCTAAAATCAAAGAGTTGGGGGCAAAATGTGCACTAAAATCAAAGACATTGAAGCACAATGTTCACTTTAATCAGAGTTGGAAGTATTTCATGCATTAAAACGAATGAGCTGGAAGTGAAATGTGCACTAAAATGGAAGAGCTGGAGGCAATTCAATGTTATAGAACCAGTATATTCTATCTTTTCTTAAGAAAATTTTGGTAATTTTATCTTTTTTTGTGATCTTTTTTTTAGCACTTTTGATGACAAATAACTTAATTTATTTTTGCAGCTTCACTTTCCACAAAAGATAAAAAGCAAACATTATGTGTACACAAATAACTGATATCATTTTCACGGAAGATCCAAAGCAACATTTCTCTCAATATCATTGTAGAAAATCCAATTACAAGTTTTTATCCTTCACTGCACACTAAATTGACGTAAGAACAATCAATGGAAGCTTTTAATGTTGCAATCTGATGCTTTATTTGAATTGGACCACTGCGATAAATGGACTCAAAGAAGCATGAAAGTAACAGTTTGTTATATACCCATATAAGTTTATTTTGAAAGACAGGGCAGAGAATCCATGGCTCTCCAGATTATTACCGGTAATTCTGTATTCAAATATATCACTTGTATTTTATCTGTCCATTGTGTAACTTGCGATGTTGTAACTATATAAGGCATAAACCATAACACTCAATGTCATAATTGCAAACAGTATGAAAACTGAAGTTTGTGCATATATACATGTAAGTCAAGAAGAACTTATACTGTTTATAATTAAAGAAATACTATAACATTGTGATGATCTGGGGTTTCAGATCTTTCTCAACAGCTGTGTATTTTGCTGATCACGCTAGAGGTTTTCAAAGGATTCTCAAGCACTTTGTAAGATCAGGACCTCAAGATTGAAACACTGTTATAATATACCAGTTGTGTATGTTTGTCACTTCATTAAACATTTATCTTTGACTTTTACACCATCAATGTGATGTCCTTTCAGTTTGAAAATATAAGTCCTTCAAGAACACTTTATAGAATCTTAGAGTCAACAAGTTTTTTACTGTTTCCAGAAGAAAACATTCATCTCTAAATCAAAATAAAACCTGAAGAAATTTGTATAGAAATGACTTGGAAATGGTTTTGCAAGCAATGATGCCATAGAAATTCCAAGATGTGAATTTAATCTGGGGCACCAATACCAAACAGCTCTCAGAATTGCAGAACGAGCAATCAATAAAAAATACCGGATGAAAATGCAGCATTTCACATCATTTATAAAATAGGGCATGACAAAAAAGAGTATTAATAGCCCTCAGAGACCGTGCTTTGATGACTGATAATCTAATCCTTGCAGAACTTTGTTTGTAACATATCAGAATCTTACTGATACAATAGAGGGATCAAAATTTAACACATTTATTTTTTAGAACAATCTATTTTTCTTGAAATGTAGATGTATAAGCAATATTTCTGCATAGCCTAATTATGATTTTCACAATTCTCTATTCCTTCAGTGAGTTTTTAAGGAACACTCCTACCACTGTTTTATTTGTCGGCCTTCAAGTCAACTATAAAAATTCAGCTTGATAAAAGTTTAGACAATGGTAGGAAATGGTTTTACAAGGATGATGGATTAGAGTTCAGAGACCAGAAATTACTTTTTATCTTTCTGTAGCAGGGGTATATTACTGTACTTCTACACCCTTGCCTATCAGCCAGTTTTTTTGGCAATGTGGTAGAGTTTCCACTTAGTAATCACAGGTACCCAAGTTCAAATCCAGCTCAAGGCAAGTGGATTTCTCCGGGTTACATTTAGCACCAACATAAATAACTCACAATTGTAGATGTGATGACACCCTTAGAAAGTCCCACAGACATTCAGTACTCCAAGAATTTGAAGACGAATTCAGAGATAGAGAGGGTGTATGTAGCAGAAGAAAAATACAGCCATTCTACTCCCTTGCCTATCAGTAGCCTTTATGGCAACATGGTCCACTTATCAACTGCAGGTACCCCAGTTCAAATCCAGCTCAGGGTATGTGGATTTTTATGAGTTTACATTTCTAAATTTTTGTTGAAAGTTTTTTTTATATAAAAAAAAGAGAAAAAAAGTTGTCCTTCCTGATGAAAAGACACTGACATATCACATAATTAAGTTTAATGTAATTATTGAGCAATTTATTTAAACTAAGCCTGTAGGGATCTTAGAATTGTTCCATGGTTTGCTAACTGCCTATTAAAACTTGAACAAATCTATTGAATTTCCTAACATCTCAAGACAAATATTTCCACAACCTACTGATTACCTAACTGTAGAATTCTTGAATTGCAAAGAAACCTGATATTTTCCCATAAATCACTGTGTCCAATTGTCTCATGGTTTTAATTTAAAGAACCATGTATGCTTTCAATCTTCTAAAACAAATCAGACTTTCCTGGCATTTCTGAAATTTTCTGAGGGACATACTGAATAAGAAGAGATGTTAAGACATGACCACATGAATTCAAAGTTTATAGGTCAACAATGATTATTTATGGTATCGGATCCATTCACCCCATATACAGACTCGCCCCAGTCCGTTCCACCTAGATCCAGTTGCCCCTTATAGTGGGTCTGTTCGCCCTATGTATTTATATAATTATTGTAACTGTGATTTTTTTAATTATCAAATTAAGTGTGTGCATCTTAGATTCAACTGTTTTCTAACTATTTACTGGCATGTGCCTTTGAAATCCAAGTCTCTGTGACCTTGACCTTTTACCTTATGACCTCAAAATAAATCAGTCATGTATTTATCATGATCGACCCTAATGGTGCAGTTGCTTTAGAGTTATTGATAGTAATAAGTTTCATCAGTGAAGTTCGCTGTGACCTCCATAAATGACCTTTGATCTACATATGCTTGACTAATAGTCTATAAATTTAAAAACAATAATACAATATACTCTATACAACTTTTCAGTTTACTGGACAGAAATCATTCCTGTTTAAAGAACTATGTTACCTTGACCTTTCACCCACTAAATCAGTTATTTCTTTAATTTCAATCTTTTTTTTCAAGAAGGAACTAGAAGAAAATATAACAGTCCACATGCAGATGCTTTTGTTTTTACAAAAATACTGCAGCTGACAACAAAAATTGTTATTATGTAATGCAAGAATCTCTTGAAAAAAATTACTCTATCAAACATTTCATCCCATATAGTTTATAGGCTATAGGCTACAATACCATGGAAAATCAAAAGGAAATTGGAAACTTTTCAATATAACTGTCTGTGTGTTTAATAGAAATCTTGTATTTTATGTATTTCTTTAAGAAATAATGTATCATTTTACAATTCCCTAAGCAGCATTCAGACATCCTGGTTGGTTGATTAAAGATATTACAAGTTTCTTTCTTAAGACATGGTGGTTTGACTTTTTTCATTTCTACAGATGAAGATCAACAATTTCTGAAATATCCTTTCAGGCAATTTATTCAAATTAACTTGGCTGAAAGCTTATCATTTTCTGTGTGTACGAGTATATTTATTTGTACATAAAACTAGGTTGGTAGCTTGGTTCAAAGCCAAGGCATGCTAGGCCAAGGCCTACACTTTATTTCCAAAATGAAATATCCAAACTGTACACACACAAAAACTATAGGGATGGTAAAGTTAAGGATGCTTTAAAATTTCGTGTACTTCTAAGCTCAAGCTGTAATGAAAAAAAAGCAAAGAACAAGAAGCGACGCAATGCGACAAAAACCAGTTTTTCAACGATCGAGTATTGATGTGACAGAAATTAGGAAGAAATATGGCAGTGAAGTAAAAATGGTGCTGTTATTTTGGTACCAACACAGAAAGTTGGTTTCAATACTTCAAAATAAAAATAAATCAGATACCTGAGTAGCAATGCCAGGCTGTATTTTCATGTAAGCTACACACATGCCAAGTTGAGTATCAATAGGTCAAAGTCTGCTGAAGTTATTGAGTAGAAGCTGAAAATTCTATTGTAAGCAAGTGACTTTGATCACAGACACCTGGGTAGCAATCCCAAGCTGCCTCTTAATATAAGCTACCCATATACCAAGTTTAGCATCAATAGACCAAAGCAAACTATAGTTATTGAGCAGAAACTGAATTTCTATTTTTAGCAACAGTGACCTTGACCTTGATCACAGACAGCTGGGTAGCAATCTTAAGCTGCCCCTTGATATAAGCTACCCATACACCAAGTTTGGGGTCAATAGGTCAAAGCAAACTGAAGTATTTGCGCGGAAGCTGAATTTCCATTTTTAGCAACAGTGACCTTGACCTTGACCACAGACACCTGGGTAGCAATCCCAAGCTGCCTCTTAAAATAAGCTAACCATAAACCAAGTTTAGCATCAATAGACCAAAGCAAACTAAAGTAATTGAGCAGAAACTGAATTTCTATTTTTAGCAACAGTGACCTTGACCTTGATCACAGACACCTGGGTAGCAATCCCAAGCTGCCCCTTGATATAAGCTACCCATACACCAAGTTTGGGGTCAATAGGTCAAAGCAAACTCAAGTTATTGAGCCGAAACTGAATTTCTATTTTTAGCAACAGTGACCTTGACCTTGATCACAGACACCTGGGGAGCAATCCCAAGCTGCCTCTTGATGTAAGCTACCCGCACACCAAGTTTGGCGTCAATAGGCCAAAGTTAACTCAAGTTATTGAGCGGAAACCAAAAGTTGACGCCCACTCACCCGCCGACTTCAGCATTTCAATAACCAGTTTTTGTTGAAAACCTGGTTAAAATACTGATGGAGGAAGGAGAGGAGGGAGTGCAGTATGCCACCATAAACAGCTAGAAGATAGACCTACACTTCCATATAAACCAAGCTATATGGACCCTATGCCTGTATTACCACAATAAGCTGGATATACAGTCTGTTGCAAGTAAGATACCAAAACACACAACTACTGAGGTGGTCTTCATAGTAACCACTTTCTAGCACACACTGTTTGCCAGGATTATCTTTTCAAACTTGAGTAAGTCATGTGCATATGTTTTTGAGTAGAACTAGAGATATCAATTTCTGCCAAATCCTGCATTATCAGTCAACAACTGTAAAGTTTCAGACACTTTCATTTCAGCTTCTGCTACTTGTCCACCAGACCTTTAAATTACCTCATATCAATCTTACCTCAGGGTGACTGGTTCCCTGATCAATTACCAGTGAATGGTTCCCAACCTTACCTCAGGGTGACTGGTTCCCTGATCAATTACCAGTGAATGGTTCTCAACCTTACCTCAGGGTATCTGGTGTGTGGTTTACCTACAGCAACTATGTAACAGACAAATGTCTGTAATGAAATGCAATTCCTCCTGTCTGTCACTCTAACTGATTTCAGGAGAGAATATTTCTCTAAGCCCTCACGGCTGTCAGAAAGAATTTATATTGTAGGTGACAAATGAAGTAATGCCTGCACCAGTAGACAGCCAGGAGACAACTAAGATATTTTATAAGGGTTTGGAAAAGGCTAGATGTCTCTTATATTGATCTTTGCTGTTTACAGGTACCATCAATTCCTGCTTACTGGACACATTTGTATATAAGACGCACCCCATAAATGGACAGAAAATCTCCTAGATTTTGCACAGTCACCCTCTAGTTAGGCTGTGAGATTTTCATGTACATGGTTTCATCTGATGTCTTTGTTTTCTAGTGATTTTGGCGCTAAAATAAAATCACATAAAAACAATTTCATAATGAAATAGGTTGCAAAAATCAATAATTTACTTTTAACAGTTGATACAGTACGAGGTTTTACATGAACAAAAAGGCAGTGTTGCCTTAAAATATCTTTTTCCTTTACGACATGCATTAAGACACATTCCCATTACTGAATTTTAACTTCAGGGGATGCAAGCGTGTCCTATAAGTAATTATTTAACTAAACATTCTTCTTTGCAATATGACTTCAAGCATAAACTAACCCTTAATCTAATCAACTTGTCAATCTTCATTTTGAATGGACCCTTTGACTATTTCTAGGGGTACTAATAATGGTCACTGATCACAAATCTAGGAGTACATGCTGTTGGCATGGAAATGGTTACAAGCAGTTATATCATGTCAAAGGCTCAGTACAGAAATACTGTACAAATGTAACTACATATAAAATACTGAATTACCATAGTTTTACACTGAACCCTCGAAGTGATGATTCAAAAATAACACCTATTTTGCCCTTCTATTTTTTCATTACCAACTATTTAACATATTGCTTCAATTAACATAGCAACAAATTTTCTGTTGGCAAAAATGTTGAAATTTGGCATCAACATTAAACCACATTGCACAATATGCTGTTATGAAAACAGTGACTTAAGTAACAAGATGGTTAATGAAGTCATTTTCAAACGTATCAACTTGTTTAAGTTTTCCAAAGTTTCTGACAAAATAACCAAATAAAATCAAATTCATTTCAGACCAGCTGGAGTCAGAGAAACATAATTTCAGATAACACACAATGTTTTTTATAAAAACATGAAAATATCTCTTCTTCATGCCACAGACGTAAATGTACCTATATATCTGACTGCATTGGGAGTAAACTAATAGCACAGACATAAGTGTATCTATATACCTGACTGGAATGGGAGTGAATGTATATCAAACCTGATATGATATCAAATAACTTTGCATGCAAAGAAATCATAAATCTATTGTTGGACTTCAAAATGCATAGACTTGCAAGTCATATCTGAAATTACAAGTCATGTCTGAGAACCTGAAATAAATTACTGGCTAAACGATCTTTCTGTATGGTAAAAAAACTCACCTCTCTCCAACTTATCATTCAAGCTACAGTCAGGCGACTGCAGAAATGATTCCTTAAGTACAGAACTGCTTTATTATGTGATATCAAAATACAGCATTTAGTTACAACAATAAAAATGCATCCCCTCTGTTGATAATTTTTTTTTCATGTTAACTTTATTTCCACTTTATCTTCTTACTTAATCTTCTTACGAAGTGCTCTTGTAATTTCACTGGACTATACCATTTTATACTGGTTTAAAATTTCTTTCTATTTTCATAATTACGAAAGCTAAAATGTGCCTTAGTTAACTGTATTGTTATTTCATAATAACATCATGAAGGTGACTCAGTGGCCGAGTAGTTTGTGCGTTGGGCTACGAAGCTAACGATCCGGGTTCGATTCCAGGCTGCGACTGAATTATCGACTGATTTCCCAGGACTGGGTGGTAACCTAACTGGGTACTGTTTCCAGCAGTATCGGCCTAGACTGGGGATCGGGGAGGTAAAATACACGCACCGTGGGCTCTTCTGGAAATAAGTTGTTCCATCTACACCAGGTGGGGACTTTCGTTGACTACCCATGTTAAATAAGAAACCTTTTCCTTTTTTTTTTATCATTATATCAGTTAGGATACTTGGAAGCTGCCCATTCCACTTGATGCTATTTTCTAAAAGCATGTTTATAATTATGCAAACATAAAGTTTATTTGCATAAGCAAGGCAATAGCATTTCCTTAGAAAACTGCACACTCTTCTAGTGCAGAAAAATGGAAATAAGCCAAAATCAATTACTTGGTGGCTTAAAACACCAGTAATCATTAGCTGTATTCATTAAGTACTGGCATAAATTGTGCAAGTATAAACATTCATGCATTTCTTTAAAATGTTCCTGAATTTTCAACAAAAATAATTTATACTCTACAAACCTAGCAACAAACAATATTAAGTGTTCTGAATTGCTTCTCTTGTCTTTGAAAGAAGACCAACACCTGAGAAAGCAGATTTAAATCGACTGCCTTAGAAAAAATTTTAGTTTCATTAACTGAGATTAACACCCTGTAATAGAGACATTTAATGTAGCTGGTACAGTTAGACTAATCCCTAGGAAAGACTAGTACTAGACTCTCATCCTCCATGGCAAAAAAGCCAATTTTCTCACATGAAAGGTCAAGGTCAGACTGTGCTGCTGGAATGTATGACCTTCAAATCAGTGTGACATTTAGTAATTACATGTCAGCGACCTTAACCACTCAGCCATGGAGGCTGGTCAACTAAGAGAAAACAAATGTCTTTTCTAAAATGTCTGAGACTATGAAGTTTTTGATTCAATTTAGAGTACTGTAAAGCTATAAAAACTTGTCAGAGAAAAACTTTTGAAAAAAATATCTGACTCAACATTCTTTTACAGAATAAGAGAATCCTGAAATGTTTAAATATTATCAGCACAGTTTATTTATGCTAAAATATTACAAGCACTGTCATACTGATAAAAAGGATTGATGACAGAATTCCCTTGCTTTCATATATGAAAAGACAAGGAAACCTTTATATTCTACTGGTATCTCCTGCTTTTTTGTACTTCCTTTACATAAACAAATAATAAATGTAACACAAATGTTTTTGACACCTAGGGGACCTAACCTTGATGGCTGTACAGAGATTTTTTCTAAATGCTTTTGGGATATTTTTTGGAAGGGGGGTGGGGGGGGCACAGTATATAATTTTTCACTGTAAATTCTACGAAGCACTGTCTTGTCCGAATTATCAAAACTATCCACGGCATAGCCATGTCTGTCTGTCTGTCTGTTTTCTGTCTGTTCCCGCTGCTTTAATAACCAATGCCACCTGAACAGACTAGTTATTTCTAGATTGTGATCGATAGTACAAGACACAGAAAGCATATTCCACAGACATATTCTCAGTATACAGCACCGACACATGGTACCTTGGTTTTTAAATCTCATCCCAAAAACTACCAAGCCATACTGGGTTGACCTACCTTAAATATGGCAGTATCTTGCACAGGCCTGTCCCTGTATTCATCATCATAAATATCGGCCATCCATAGGCCGCCATGGCGAACTTCATGTAATGTATGACCAGCTTATACTGCTGCATGACCTCAGGCTGACCTAACTGTAGGAACTGTGTCCGAGGTGTGACGGCAACACCGGACAGGTATCGATACACATCGTTTGCATCCTGGAATATATAAAAACTCATACTAGCATGTATTATTTGGTTCAGAATCTTTAGAAAATGGCAAATGAATTTATAAAGTCAGCAAAACAGCATTGGCCCTTATATTCTTATTTTAAATAAAGGAATGGCCATAGCTATAGCAGTACTACAGTAATAACAGATGTCGTAAAAGCAATGGCCATAACTCAATAATAACTTTATTACAGAGGTAACTTGAGAATAAATCATTCATTTAACAGGCAACTCGAGAATAACTCATTTATTACAAAGGCATAACAGGCAAACCTTCACATGCTGAAAATTTATGACATATTATCTTATGTACTCGGTAAAGATGACAAAATATGAGGAGCTGAAGAGCTCTTTTTTTTAACAATGAGCCAGCCTGCAGGTCATGGACATATTGTGGCTCTCATTTTTACTATAATGACTGTATTTTGTCTGTGTTTGCTTGTTTTAAATGGCTCTGCCTACTAATCTGATGGTATAAATATGTTCTGTTTACACATTCTAGCCATAAGGATTTAAATAATTCATTCATTCAGAAAAGTATCTAACAAAACAGACCATACAGATCAAAGGAATGCACTCTATTTTGAATGAATGTTTTATCATTCAATTACGTGCAGTTACTCACTGCAGTCTCAGATGGGAATAACAGAAAAGGTAATTGATTTATTTCCTCTGTACCAGGACTCTTTGCATTTCTTCACACTAGATAGGAGGTTCCCAGGAGAACATGGGAAATGCAGCTACATTGTAGGAAGTGACAATCTTTGACAAGAGAACACAGAATTTCTTACCATCTTGAATCTGACCATAACATATATCTTGAACTTCACCCAACAATTTAAACATTTTGGTTGCAGCCCCTTACTCACAGTGGATATAATAACTTTTGGACTATGACAGATAATCAAGACTGTAAAACAGAAATTGACCTAACTGCTCCTAATGTGACCTTGACCCACAAGGATGCAAAAATAACTCTTGTTTCCTTATGGTATCAGCATTTTTCACAGTTCATGGCTCTGTCTTGTCATAAACATAAAAACAACAAATATGACACTGCTACTGGCCTGGATTTGGCAATTATAAGATTCCAACTTAAAATTCAAACTCTCGTGTCAATGGCTTTTATATTTGAAGGCAACAATTTTCTCCCAGAAAACTTAAGCAGTTTACATATGGAAACTGAATTATTGAGATTTCAGATAAATTAAGCACAGGAGCTGGCCCTGCTTGCCATGCACAAAAGTAAAGACTGGCTACATTTAAGTAGAAAATCCCAGCAACAAGCAGCTTGCACAAAGGCATGCAGACATGACATGGCTGGCACATAGGAAAAACAAGCCTTTAACAAATATCTGGAAAGCAGCACAAAGGTAGAGCATGCTGGCATGTAAGCAGGTCTTCATTACATAACAGCAGGCCTGGATTACAAAGCTGGTACTCTGACAGAGCTAGCCTGTAACAAACAGTTTGCACATAGCTAGGTACAGCAAGTCTGCAATTTATAGCTAGCACAATGACTGTACAATTCTGTAACACATAGCTGGCACACAGGAAGAGCAAGTCTGCAACTCATAGCTAGCAAAATGGCTGTATAGGCCTGGAACACAAAGCTAGTACTTTGTGAGAGCAGGCCTTAACCACAAAGCTGGCACAAAGGTAGAGCATGTCTGCAATCCATAGCTAGCAAAATGGCTGTACAAGTCTGTAACATGTAGCTGGCATACAGTTACAGCAGGTGTGCAAATCATAGTTAGCACAAAGGCTGTATAGGTCTGTAACACATAGCTGGTATACAATAAGAGCAGATCTGCAAATCATAGTTAGCACAAAGGCTGAATAGGTCTGTAACACATAGCTGGTATACAATTAGAGCAGATCTGCAAATCATAGTTAGCACAAAGGCTGTATAGGTCTGTAACACATAGCTGGTATACAATTAGAGCAGATCTGCAAATCATATAGTTAGCATAAAGGCTGTATAGGTCTGTAACACATAGCTGGTATACAATTAGAGCAGATCTACAAATCATATAGTTAGCACAAATGCTATATAGGTCTGTAACACATAGCTGGTATACAATTAGAGCAGATCTGCAAATCATATAGTTAGCATAAAGGCTGAATAGGTCTGTAACACATAGCTGGTATACAATTAGAGCAGATCTGCAAATCATAGTTAGTACAAATGCTATATAGGTCTGTAACACATAGCTGGTATACAATTAGAGCAGATCTACAAATCATAGTTAGCACAAATGCTATATAGGTCTGTAACACATAGCTGGTATACAATTAGAGCAGATCTACAAATCATATAGTTAGCATAAAGGCTGTATAGGTCTGTAACACATAGCTGGTATACAATTAGAGCAGATCTGCAAATCATAGTTAGCATAAAGGCTGTATAGGTCTGTAACACATAGCTGGTATACAATTAGAGCAGATCTGCAAATCATATAGTTAGCATAAAGGCTGTATAGGTCTGTAACACATAGCTGGTATACAATTAGAGCAGATCTACAAATCATATAGTTAGCACAAATGCTATATAGGTCTGTAACACATAGCTGGTATACAATTAGAGCAGATCTGCAAATCATAGTTAGCATAAAGGCTGAATAGGTCTGTAACACATAGCTGGTATACAATTAGAGCAGATCTACAAATCATATAGTTAGCATAAAGGCTGTATAGGTCTGTAACACATAGCTGGTATACAATTAGAGCAGATCTACAAATCATAGTTAGCACAAAGGCTGTATAGGTCTGTAACACATAGCTGGTATACAATTAGAGCAGATCTACAAATCATAGTTAGCATAAAGGCTGTACACACATGGCTAGCACCTAATGGGAGTAGGCCTAAAACACATAGCTTGCACACACACAATACAGGTCTGGAACAAATGGCTGGTGCATTTGTAGTACTGACCTTGAGCTAACAGAATGCACAAAGGCAGTACAGCTCTTGAACACAATGCTGCAACATAGGCAGAGCTGGAATGTATGTAACACATAGCAAGGCCTGTAATACACAGCTGGAAAAAGGCTGTACAAGCCTTCAGCACATGAATGGCACCTAGGAAGGCAAGGCCTGAAACACATAGCTAGCACATAGGCATAACAGGCTTGAAACAATTAACAGTTGGCACATAGGGAGCAGGCCTGAAACACACAGCTAGCACATATGCAGCGATCTGGAACAGATATGTGCCAGATAGGCAGTGCAGGTCTGGAAAAGATAGCTGGTAAACTGGCAGTACAGACCTTGAATAAATTGCTTCGACATTATGTACAGCAGGTCTGTAATTCATAGCCAGCACAGAGGCTCTAAATGTATGGAACAGATGAATGGCACCTACTGAGAGCAGGCCTGTAATTCATAGCTGGCACAGAGGTTCTAAATGTATGGAACAGATGAATGGCACCTACTGAGAGCAGGCCTGTAATTCATAGCTGGCACAGAGGTTCTAAATGTATGGAACAGATGAATGGCACCTACTGAGAGCAGGCCTGTAATTCATAGCTGGCACAGAGGTTCTAAATGTATTGAACAGATGAATGGCACCTACTAAGAGCAGGTCTGGAACATATAGCTAGCACAGAGGCTCTAAATGTATTGAACAGATGAATGGCACCTACTGAGAGCAGGCCTGTAATTCATAGCTGGCACAGAGGTTCTAAATGTATTGAACAGATGAATGGCACCTACTGAGAGCAGGCCTGTAATTCATAGCTGGCACAGAGGTTCTAAATGTATGGAACAGATAAATGGCACCTACTGAGAGCAGGCCTGTAATTCATAGCTGGCACAGAGGTTCTAAATGTATGGAACAGATGAATGGCACCTACAGAGAGCAGGCCTGTAATTCATAGCTGGCACAGAGGTTCTAAATGTATGGAACAGATGAATGGCACCTACTGAGAGCAGGTCTGGAACATATAGCTAGCAAACTGAGGAAGCAGAAATTCTAGTTAGGCATGGTGAGTAGGCACAATGGCGATCAAGAATTGCAAACTGATATCTTCAGAGCATGATTCAGCAATTCACCATGGAAGATTTATACATGCAAATCTATGTATTCACTTCTTTGACATTTTGCACCACACTTTAAATTTTAGTATTCACTCTTTCATTCTTCCCATACGTGTTAATACAAGCTGAAATTTGTGTTTCCCTAACTACATTACAAGCTATACATAATTAAACATCTTTTCTCGACAAACGGAATGACAATCTACTTATCCTGAGCCTGGTTAAACCCAATTTATTCAACATTGTATTAACTTACAAGAAGAACAAGTATTGACAATGGTTTCACTTTTTAGGAATTAGAACAGACAAGGTTTGTGGACACAATGTCACATGGGACATTTAAGAAGACAGCTGAGACACCAAAGGCGGAATTGAACTATTCTTCCCTATGAAAGTGGACCATGACAACAAATTAATTGACTCACTAAAAGACCAGAATAGAAGCTGACCCATTTCCTGAACAAATAAAATTAACATTGATTTGAACATCAAGATCAATCTGTAAGCAGATAATCAGTCTATATATAGATATTTCAGTAGTAAAATGGATGACAAAAAATTATGGTTTTCTCTATCTGTTGACTCACATTCAGAAAAAAAATTCCATTTAAACATCCACATAAATTACATCTCCTTATAAAGCTTCAGAGAAATAAATAAAGCAAAAGTTAGTAATTAAGTTTCGTTTTTGTTAGCTTTTTTTGTTAATTTTTTTGTGGTCAGGGTACTGACAGGACTTTGAATGTTGTTGTTACTCACAAGCTACCTTTATTAGGGACCTTCACTTCTCTGATCTAGGATGTCTGTCACTACTAAACCCTGATTCTTATCATAATTATATTTATACAACTGACTAAGGACCATAATTATGAAAAGTCCAGCTTTCAGCAAAATTAGGTATCATGATTGGGAGTTTCTGTAAATTTAAACAAAATTCTTCAATCATTGTATTAGGAGTTGGGTTCATAAAATTCCACTATTGGACAGAATAAACAAAGCCCATGGGCTTATTATGTTGAGCAAACAAAAAAAGGATTTATATATTACACCTTGAATAGTTTCAGAATTAAGTTTAAGTTATCTTTGAACACACTTACAATAATATACTTTAAAGCAATTTCATTACACAGTGGCAGTGAATCTCCACTTCTTGGATTTTTTATTTTTTTTTAGATTTTTTTTCTTGCAAGGTTTAGCTGTGGGGCTGGGGAATTTTTTTTCTTCAAAAAGTTACAAACAGGTGATGCAAGCTTGCATAAAAAGAATACCTGATTAATTGTGTATTGCATTCTTAGCTTTTGGAATCGTCTCAGGAGCACCAGCCCAGCTACAACATCTGATGGTACAACATCCAAGTCCCGGAAAAACTCTGTAAACAACTGAGCGATCTCTGACATGGAATTCTGAAGAACAATCAAATGATGGTAAAGTCACAGCAAATATGCTTATTATTAACAGGGGAAAACATGCAATTCAAAATGATAATCATTTTTTATTATACTTATTATGTCAGTTCTGTGTACTGAATCAATTAATTTAATTAACTAATGCAATATTACCTTCCTAGCACTGTTCAAACCTCCTCTAGTCTAATCTGTGGATAAAATCTACAAAAATTTGGCAGGATTAAAATTTTGAAGGAATTCAAGTATTTAAATACAGCTGGTCTGCACATACTGTCAGAGGAATTAGAAAACTGCAATGCAGCCCTGTATAGACTTCAAGCAGTATTTTATGATCACAGTTTTTATCTGTTCTCTCAGCTCATTTAACAGACTTATTTCATTAACATGGCCATAGATGAGTTGTCACATTGCTAATGAAGAATTTTATCTATATCAAGATCAATAATGGCTCTGATCTTGACGTGCAAAATCTATTTCACTGGAAGCGAAAATAATTATATAATTGGTGCTGAACATGGTTTCTGTGCAAAAATTGTAATAAAATAACTTTTCTGTAAGTCTTTATGCCAAGAAACATAAAATTTCAAATTTCGGAATGGAAACTATTCTGACAATCTCATTAAGACAAAAACAACAATGAATAATCAGATAATAGTTTCTGACAGACAGGATTTACATCTCAATTGCACACAGCAACAATAAGCATACTTTAAGCAAATGTAATTCTATTCCCATGGAAATCATTTTTGGCATCAAAAAGATCCACCTTTGAATTTCTTTTGGGCTCCACCCATTTTCTGAACTGGTCCAATATGTATCAAAGTTTAACTTTGCAATAACTAAAGAATTTTGTTTGCCCTGCATTTTATGGCTTATCATCTTTTCAGTAAGAAAATGACTAAATACACTCTCAAAACTTCTTACTAAAGGACAGTTTCACTTGAAAAGGTTTAAATAAGTGGATGATACATCTACTAAATGCAGATTAGCTACAATCTTGCAAGCAGTCATTAGACCCTTGCCAGAACTGAATTCATCACAAACATAACAAATGTCTTATATCTGTTGTGAATTCAAATGTTTCTTACAAAAATAGTTGTAGCATGTATTTAGATCAGGTTATCTTAGTATATTTCATCTTTGCACGTGAAACTGGATCTTTTTATTTCAGTGCTTGAAGTTTACATTTATAACTGCTAACACTTTAAATTGTTGGCTGATTATTTCAGCTATGATTTCAACAGTTTCAATACCATTCAAGATGTACTTAATATAGAAAAGTGTAAAAAGAAGCTCTTTATTATGCACTAAGCCAAGTTTCCTAAAAAAGCCTTTGGAATAAAACCCTGTGCCAAGCCAAGTTTCCTAAAAGCCTTTGGAATTAAACTGCACCAAGCCATGTTTCCTAAAATCCCTTAGAATAAAACCCTGTGACAAGCAAAGTTGCCTAAAAGCATTTGCAATAAAACTCTGCCCCAAGCCAATTTTCCTAAAAGCCATTGGAATAAAACCCTGTGCAAAACCAAGTTGCCTCAAAGCCTTTGGAATAAAACCCTGTGCCAAGCCAAGTTTCCTTAAATCCCTTAGAATAAAACCCTGTGCCAAGCAAAGTTGCCTAAAAGCTTTTGGAATAAAACTCTGCCCCAACCCAATTTTCCTTAAAGCCATTGGAATAAAACCCTGTGCCAAACCAAGCTGCCTCAAAGCCTTTGGAATAAAACCCTGTGCCAAGCCATGTTGCCTAAAAGCCTTTGGAATAAAACCCTGTGCCTAGCTAAAATGCCTAAAAGCCATTGGAATAAAACCCTGCACCATGCCATGTTTCCTCAAAGCCTTTGGAATAAAACCCTGTGCCAAGCCATGTTGCCTAAAAGCCTTTGGAATAAAACCCTGTGCCAAGCCAAGTTGCCCCAAAGCCTTTGCAATAAAACCATGCACCATGCCATGTTTCCTAAAAGCCTTTGGAATAAAACCCTGCACCAAGGAAAATTCTCTGACAATCTGATCATTACACTGCACTCATACCCTGGAAAAATCAATCCAATGATTCAATTATTATGAAAAACTTTGTACTTGATGCTATAACAGACAAAAATATTACTTCAGAAAGTTGGCACTGAGCATGAGAAATTACCAATTTACATGCAATACGGAGAGGCCATATCTAGGGTACTGTTAATGTGTTTAATCAAAATGTCCAGTAGAAAAAATCACTTCAGTAAAAGTATTCAAAAGGGTAACTTTGAAACAGATGGTAATTAATTTCTGATCACTTAATTGAGTGGATTTTTCATGGTTTAACGAGACTGCAAGAGAGTGCAGACAGTGCTTGTTTCAATCTTCCATTAATTTAGCATTAGAGTATCAACTATTTAAGTTTGTTTATCGTAGGTACTGGATGCCCACACAACTGATACCAGAATAAGAGTTTATATACTTTAGATTCTGGGAGACTATCCTGGGATACATGATACAGAGAGCATCCCATTCCACAGACACCACAAATTCTTCTACATGCTCAGTGCACAACACCAATAAATGGGGTTAGTTTTTAAACATCTCATTGGAAAGACAATTAAAAGTGTTTGTGAAATACTTGTGTGTTCTGAAATTCATTTACATAAGGCCAATTAGGTAAATCAACAGCACTGCAGTGAAGGTCAAGCTCCTGGCCAGTATAAGTCCTTTGAAAGGAACTGTAAACTTTTCTGATGCACTGGTCTGGCTAATGGACTCAAGACCATGGCACAGACATTGAGATGTTCATCCTTTGATTTGGATAGATCAGTCTACCATTTGCAGAAATTTAAACTAAAAAACTAGAGATTTTGTTTTTGAGAAAAACAAATGTCTCCCCCCACCCCACCCCACCCCCACGTCATTTACCAAGAAGAATACTAGTTATAACTGTATTCAAATTTGGACAAATCATGGGCCACAACTCTACTAAAAATCATCCAACCAGTATTAGCCAATATGTGTAACTGCACCTGCTAATGATCATTGCTGTGAACTAATAAACCTGGACAAATCAAGGCCCATAACTTTGTTGAAAATTATTGAAACAGAACACATCAACAATACTTGTAACTATACTTGCTTACAATTATTTCTGTGAAGTTTTGTCAAAAACTGACAAGCTGTTATGGAGATTTGCCCACATGTAAACAAATTTGGACAATTCAAGGCCCATAACTCCACTAAAAATCAGCCAACTGGAACACATCAATAGTACTTGTAAATACATTTGCTAACAATCACTCCTGTGAAGTTTGTTTTTTTTAAATCAGATAAGCGGTTATGGAGATATGCCCATATGTGTTCAAATTTGGACAAATGAAGGCTTATAACTGCTGAAAATCACTATACTGGAAAATGCCAAAGATATGCTCAACTAGGCTTGGTGTTAATAATAAATCATAGCAAGTTCCATTGAAATCCAACCAGCAGTTATGGAGAAGAAGTGCAGACAAACTTAGTGACATACAGACAGACAGACATATAGACAGATGGAAAGTACAAAAACAATAATTATGTCTCCCACCCCACTATGTTGGGGTGGGGGAGACATAATTACTAACAGAAAAATGATTAGCCCAGACCATGAACAGACTACAAGGAGATGCAGACCAATTATGATCAAGTACTGACTGAAGAGTAATGGTTAAAAGTATGGCCCAATAGACAACTATAATCTAGAAAATTTCTCACCTTGTTACGACCTTTTCTTTCTACACAACAACACATGAGCCCCAGTCGTCTATCCCAGCTCTCCTCATAGGCCCGCATGGCTTTTCTGTAAAAAGAAATGGAGAAATAAGTGTCGATATTTATCAAATCTAAATTATCCTCCGTCAGTACTATTCACTGGACTGGAACTGCACAATTTCTGATCCATCCTTATAAGCCCACATGGCTTTCCTGAAAAGTACACAAAGAAATAATTCCTCATTAAATATACTTTACTGACTATAAGGATCTAAGCAGTTTATGTTTTTCATCCACTTGGGGTTCATCTTCTTGTCATTTTTGTCTCTTCACCTAAATAAGACAAACAGGACATTTCACCTGTCAAAGAATGAAAGCAAATGACGCATGTCACAAGAAAACTGGTCTGAGTTACCGAATCTTTTGAAATTTATATCTTTTTAAAGTTATGTAGAAAAGTAATTCCATATAATAAACAGAAAGTCTTTTTCAAATCATTTAAATAATAGAAAGAAATTGTTAATCAAAGTGCAATCAATGATGTCATTTCAATCTGTCTGTCTGACATCTTGACAATATCATCATGACAAATTTTGTCATAACATACCTCAAGTATAATATCCACATTTAGTTCAGACCTGCCCAATTCCTGAACTGGTGGACATTTCTATTATTCTAGTTTCACAAAGCTTTCTATAGGGACAGATACTGAAAACTGACTGGACTGAACTGAGGCAATGTGCAGGCTGATCATTGTCTGCACTGGTTTCAATATTAATAACTTCCACCAGGGTGAAGGTTAAACTACAAGATGTGAAATTCCATGGAACAAAATATCAATGAACTGTTAAAAACCTGATCAAAATAGAATTCACAGAGAAAAACAAAATATAAGCAAATCTAACAATGTTGAATGAAGCAAACAGGCAGAGCAAATGAGCAAAATTAATCAAAGTCCTGATAAATATAGTCCAACATGGTATCAGATCATCTGTCAGTTCTGAAAACACAATACACCTTAACAGATATAATCTTTGCCTTAACAAAAATACACAATACTACAATCATACAAATTAAACTAACAATAACATCTTAATTGATTAACAAAGTATAAGAAAGACTTTGATAATAACTTTCTTCCACTTCTTCTTCCAAGTGAAACTGCATGTAACAAATATACAGGATGAAAACAAAAGACAAGAATAACTCTGTCAGGTCCTTTATTTTAGCTAGAAAAAAGAGCTTCTCTTTGAGTGTTTGGCAAAAAGTGATTCCCTTTCAGTATATCTGACAAAAAGTGATTCCCTCTGAGTAAATTCGACGAAAAAATTCATTTCTAAAATTCTAAGTGATTCTTTTTTTGCATAGCTATAACAAAAAGTGATTCCCTCTTAGTATATTTGGCAAAAAGTGATTCCCTCTGGGTATATTTGATAAAAAGTGATTCCCTCTGAGTACATTTGACAAAAAAAATTCATTTCTAAAATTCAAAGTGATTTCTTTTGTGCATACTAACAACAAGAGGGCCATGATGGCCCTGGATCGCTCACCTGAGTACTTTGGCTGTATGTTTGCTGTTAAGCAGTATTTCATTTTTTAATTGAAAATATAAGTGCCTCCAAACCAAATATGTAAAATATCAGTCAATAAATAAAGGCTCTATGACAGAAAGTAGAAATATCTATTATAAGCTATGGTGACCTTGACCTTGACCCAGTGACCTCAAACCCTACACATGGGTAGAGGTCCATGCAAGGAACCTATATACTGAATATCAAAGATATTGGTCTATAAATGAAGGCTTTATGACATAATACCAAGTTATACCATAATACCAGTAGATAAATCTATTTTTAGCCTCCGTGACCTTTAACCTAATCTAATAATGTGAACAACCAAACAAGCTTTCTACCAAACTGCCAGGATATTTGGACTGAAACAGTAGCCTCTAGAGCCTTAACAAGATATTTCTATTTTTGGGCTCTGTGACCTAGTTTTTTACCCCAGATGACCCATAATCAAACCTGACCTAGAAACCATCAAAATAACCTTTCTGACATATTTCCAGAATATTTGGGCTGAAAATGTTACCTGTAGAGTGTTAACAAGATTTTTCCATATTCAGGCTGCGTGACCTAGTTTTTGACCCCAGATGACCCATATTCGAACTTGACCTAGAAATCATCAAAACAACCTATCTGACATATTTCCAGGATATTTGGGCTGAAAATGTTACCTCTAGAGTGTTAACAAGGTTTTTCCATATACAGGCTGTGTGACCTGGTTTTGGAACCCACATGACCCATATTCCAACTTGAGCTAGAAATCATCTTAACAAGCTTCCTGACAGTTTTTCAGGAAATTTGGGCTAAAAATGTTACCTCTAAAGTGTTAACAAGGTTTTACCATATTTGGGCTGTGTTACCTAGTTTTGACCCCACATGACCCATATTCAAACTTGAGTTAGAAATCATCAAAACAACCTTTCTGACATATTTCTAGGATATTTTGGCTGAAAATGTTACCTCTAGAGTGATAAAAAGGTTTTTCGATATTTTGTCTCAGTGACCTAGTTTTTGACCCCAGATGACCCATATTTGAAGCTGGGCTAGAAATCATCCAAATAACCTTTCTGACATATTACAAGGATATTTGGGCTGAAAATGTTACCTGTAGAGTGTTAACAAGGTTTTTCCATATTTGGGCTCTGTGACCTAGTTTTTGACCCCAGATGACCCATATTCGAACTTGAGCTAGAAATCATGGAAACAACCTTTCTGACAAATTTCCAGATTATTTGGGCTGAAAATGTAGCCTCTAGAGTGTTAACAAGAATGTTCTATTTTTGGGCTCTGTGACCTAGTTTTTGACCCCAGATGACCCATATTTGAACTTGAGCTAGAAATCATAGAAGCAATCATTCTGACAAATTTCCAGATTATTTGGGCTAAAAACATTACCTCTAGAGTGTTAACAAGATATTTCTATTTTTGGGCTCCTTGACCTAGTTTTTGATCCCATATGACCCATATTCGAACTCGTGCGAGTAATTACTGGGAAAAACATCCTGACCAAGTTTCGTGACAACTGGAGCAAAAATGTGACCAGTAGAGTGTTAACGAACTAAATGTGAACGGACGACGGACGACAGACGACGGACGACGGACATTCATCAATCCTAATAGCTCACCCTGAGCCAGCTCAGGTGAGCTAAAAAGTGATTCCCTCTTAGTATATCTGACAAAAGTTATCTCTTCAATCATGTTTTGTGATTTTCTGTAATTAAATTTTTTTTCATGAGGCTAAAAATCTTCTGTCATTGCCAAATTATTTAATACTTCTTTCTGTATTAGGTTTGGCAAAAGTTGGACATAGGGCAATAGAAGCATAGAATATGCTTTAATTATGATATGTGTGCATAATATTACCGTATTTGCTCATTTAACTGAAATCTCCAAGAATGATCATTTTACTAAAATTAACTAAGCATATCTTTTAACTATGGATGCTGTTGAGCTAAATAATGAAATGCCTTTGTAACAGTTGTTGCAAGCATTCTTTCAATGTCATTATTATGCATTTTACAATCAAGCTGAGAATTACTGAACTGAAATAATGCCAACTGTTAATGCCTCAACCAAGCAGAGAGCTTTCAAACACATAAACAGAGTCTCTTTAGCAACTGGTGAAAAAGGCCATAAAATATTCTGAAGCATGAGTAAACATTTCAAAAGACAAACAAACAGGTTGCATGAATAAACAAAACCTCTGAACAACTTTGAGTAATTAATTGAACAAATGGCTGCAAAACAAAGTTTGTTTTTGTTAGAATTTCCTGAGGAGATTAACTTGTGTCTTCAATTTCTTGTCAACAACGAGTTTTTTCTCCCTAGCAGTTTTTTTCCCCCCAGCACTTAAGGCACAGTGGCACGAAACTATGTCATCTGCTCAGAATGCATCTTCTTTGCAGAAATATTCTGCAACTGTTCTGATAAATATGACAAATTTATTGCACTGATAATTTTTTACTCTGGTGCTCTATAAGAAGAAGTGAGAACAGCGACTGTGTATTAACAGACAAGTAACAGGTCTTTCAATCAAAGCAAGGCTACTATGATGTTTCACTCAACAGGGGCAGAACAGTCTGAACTAAGGGTGAAATGAGGTGGTTACTTTACAATGCACTAAATATGATGATATAGAATTATATATTCTATTAGTTTTTATTTAATCAAAACATTTACAGATTATCAAATACCACTCGCTACACCACTCATGAAAGTATCTGTTTTTGGTCTTCACTCATGAATTAAAATTGATATTTCACTGAAACAAACAAATATATATCCTGTATTTCTCGGCTGGAATTATTGCCAGCTGAGGAAAAAATGCTGCAATTACAGTGGTAATAACATTTAATATATATTTATAATTTACAACAAAAAAATCCATTTTATCTAGAGATTTGCCAACTTTCCAATCTGTAAAAAAATCCTTTTTATCCAGAATAAGTTTGGCTGCTCTTCCAGTCTATAAAAAAAAACCTTAACCGAGAGAAGTTTGGCAATTACTCCCATCCAGGGCTCCTAAAATTTTGAAATCTCAATCGGTCTGAGACCTCGACACCCTCCCTCCCATCCCCCCACCGAGACCAAGAACCAACAAAAAAAATAGAAACAATTTAAGGGCAAAGAACAATTTGATAGTGTTGATGTCGCGAAAATATGTGTTTTACAAAGCAAAAGTAGAATTACAATTACAATTTACAACATCAAACTAGTCACTGATATTTTAAAGTGTGCTTTGTGCTGCAGCTAGCCACTACAATTACTATTAAGCCCTTAATGAAATTAAGCAGATGACAGTTATCGCCTATTTTGATGCAAACTCCTCGCACCGGTTACGTCATGCTTTTCTACTTTAACTGTTTCTGTACTGATCAGGGGAAGTAACCGCTGCAGGGAGTTTGATTTCGATGAAATTATATTTCACAGTTTGCAAATCCAGCACACTTTTACTTATTTACAAGTTAATTGGCGATAATTGCCGCGGGCAAAAGTGACAGTTTTATGGTTTTATGATAGGTGTGAAGTACCGGATTAGCAATCAATTGAGATTTTGGTGTGATATTTTGACTGTTTTATGAAAAGTTAGATAGATTTTTTTTTTTTTGGAAATTATCTGGACCGATTTTTTAAGGACTTTTGTACATTGAAATTGGTCCATAGAGATAAAATTCAGTCAAAACCGACAAATTTTCGGTTTTCGGGAGCCATGCTCCCATCTATAAAAAAAATTCCTTTTTATCCAGAAGTTTGGCAACTTCTCCTATCTATGAAAAATACCCCCCTATAACTGGCAGAAGCTGGCAACTTTTCCAGTCTATAAAAAATCCTTTTCATCTGGGAGAAGTTCATACATGTGATATCCCGGCGGGATTTTAAAAAGTCCCGTTATTCCAAATCAATTCCAGCTGTCCCGGTATAGATTAAAAATTCCCGTTATTCAAATCCAGAAGAAGAAAAAAATCTTTCATCTGCTGATGTCAATAACTTGTTCAGCTCCGGTTATGGGCGGAGCTTATACTCAGAAACGGCTATCAATACATACTACCTTCAAAGCATTGACCAATCAGAGCGCATTTTACAACTTTCATTGAATTAATCCTGTGTCGACACTCGATACACAATTAACACATTTAGCCATCAACGGGTGTTGAATTGGGTCAATATAATTCGATTGGGGATGTACACTGAAAATTGTTGTGTACAACTTAACAATTTAATTGAATGCTTAATTTTAAAGGCAAACGGTTAAACATCAATGCATTACTAATGTTACTCTAACCTTTTACACAGTGTAAGGAAATGACTTAAATACTTTTTGGTATGTTTGTTTTAATTCTCGGATTAATTTATAAGGAAAGGTCAAGAAGTTTTAAGACAAGCTTAACAAATTGTAGGAAACCAATTTCAGCAAATATTTAGTTCATTAAACATGAAGCAGCGAGTGAAAATCTCGGATAAATTCCGTTTGTCACATATTTCCGCGACCCCGCCGTATTTGAATATCTATAGAAAACAGTGTCTTGGAGACTCTTTGTATGGCAAACCTACAACATTCAATTGATTGATTAAGATATGTGGTCATTATTTAATTATAAGTACCAGTTTTTCATTGAAAAAGTTTCCTTTTCTCTAAGACTTTAATATTTCTGTTGTAGTTACTTTTGAAAGCAACAATATTATAATGAATCAACATAATTTACATCTTTAAATCGTTTGTTATTTTGTTCAAAAAAATTCTGGTGAAATTGGAAACACATCCCAGACTTTTCACCAAAAGGGATCTGTGTAAGGACTTAGGTCCAAAAGCTAAAATTCAAAAGACAAAAAAAAAATTCAATCATCAGTGGGAATCTGAATATAAATGGATAGGAAGGTGTGCTAAGGGAACAGATTATGCCTTTTGCATGTGGTGCAACCTTTATACATTAAATAAGAACAAAAAACACTTCATTAGTTTTCTTTTCTGTTCTTCTTGTCTTTCTTTTTGTGAAAACGAGTCGATAAAAAATTCCAGTTTTCAAGCTAAAAATCCAGCTGAAAATCCAGTTTTGAGTTACCGAAGTTATCACATGTATGGAAGTTTAGCAACTTCAGTGGAAAAAATTCCCTTTTATCTGGGAGAAATTTGGTAACTTTCCTCATCTATTATTTCCACCTTCTTTTGACATCAAGAAAAAACATTACTGGAAAATGATTTTTAATTACAGCTTAATGCACAGATTCTGTAATAACACTAATCTTTATCCTTTTCCTGAGATTGACAGCTTAACTGTTACAGAAAGCATTCCAGATAACATTCAAAAAGCTTGCAGTCATAAAAATGCTATTTATAGCTTTTATTGTGTTATTTATATGCTTTCTCATTCATAACTGATGCTGGAAATAGAACTTGGAAGACAATTACAAAATTGCACCAGACTGATGTATTGTAACATTGAAAAATTCAATAAATATAATTTCTCCTGTTGACACATCAAGAAGTTATTTTTTTCATTTGATTTCTTATTATCAGTCAGCCACTTTAAGTCTATTAGTTTACTGCATCAGAAGACTCATTTGATAAAATGGGTTGATTTCAACTTGCTGTTTTATAAGTACATTTAAGTCAGATTTTTCCCAAAATGCTCCAAACCTTTAATGGCTACAAGCTGCAAGAGACATGTTCTTTAGTTTTTTTACTTCTGAAATACATTCTGAGAATATAAATCCAGACATGCTGTAGCTGCAGGGTTAACCAGTTATAGCACAGTAAACACTTCTGATCTTTACACCAGGGCAACTGACATCACTATGCTATGCTATGGTATAACAATTTAACAGTCACTTTTTCTTGTAAGTACAATATATTATATTGAATATTTGGGCCTATGGCACTTGTGCATTATATAAATGAAATATACTTGACATATTGTGCTGTAAATGTAACTTATTTCATAGCAGAAATGCTCTTAATGGTCAAAATAATCTGGTATGTTACATCAGATTTATTCTAACAAACCAACAGCAAGAAAGTGGAGCAAAATTTCAGGGAGCTTTCCATTTAGCTCCCTAGAGTACCATAATATCCACAGTATCAACCCACACAAAATCTCCGAATATCCAATGCACACAATAAATCTTGGTGCTTCACATAGAAAACATAAATATATGAGGAAACAATAAATATAAGCGCTTCACATAAAAATAAAACGTTTACCAACTTGGATAAGGATGAAGTTAGAATGCCAAATATGTCTGCAAAATAAAACAACCAAGTTAACAGACGTCTGTTTCTGTCAGATAATTCTTATGACTGAACATACAAGAATACTAATGGGAAATTTGCCGTTGGAACATCCTGTGTACAAAAAACATGAATACAAAGTAGGGTTTTAAGACCACTACAGCCCATGTTCAAAGATACAATAGTAGCAAATACACAGAGATCACTGCCAATGACAAAATTTCTTTATATAAATTTAAATGCCAAAACATTATGGATGGGTAATGTACAATGTAGATGTCTGTGAAAGCCTTGCCCACAGGTTACAAAATCATGTGACCTGCAAAAAGTTCTTCCTGAAACAGAAAGGCCAATGTTTAAATCTTAATCACCTGTATGCTGTGATGCCAGTGAGATTTTATCATAGACATTTTTGTGGAGCACAAGAACGTTTGTTACACACAGATTAATGCAGTGTTAAATTTAAAGTTGGAAACAATTAATAGTTTGGATTCTTTTCTATAATTCAGTGGTTGGAACCATTTTTATATAGTCCTAATACCTGCAGCTTTTGTTATGTTTATCCAAGCAGGAATAAAAGTTACTTTGCATATTGCTTTGTTCACTAAAAGGTCTCAAAGACAATAATTTATAAAGCAAAAGCATTTATGTTTTAAGATGCCATCCTTTCATTTTCCTGAACAAAAGTTGTACATTTATAATCTTTAGTTTCTGAGAGAATGTCCCTACTGGTTCATTATCTTGTTCCTGCAACATAGCTAATTAAGTAATTGCCATGACTTAATTATCTCGATACCATGACATACTACCTCATTACCATGAGTTAATTATCTCATTACAACAAAATAATTTCTCATTGTGACATAAATAAAAATAACTATGACATGTCACATCTATGTCACCACACTCCAAAATTTCTGGTTATTCCAAAAAGAAATTTCTGAGTTTTCACAGAAGTGATTTTAACTCAAAAACAACAACTTTTAAAAGCCCCAGAACTCTATATCATACAGACATCATTACAAAAAAGGAAATACTGGTTTAACATATTAGCAACATGAATATGCCATAAAACAAGCAGTATATGAATATATACTTTATGTAAAAACAAATTAACATTAAAGTTATTACAAAACACAACTGTCAAAGAACCATAACTATGGCAAAAAAAACAACAACAACAAAATGTAACAGACTGTGTCAATGTTAAAGAAATTGGTAAACAAGAAAGAAGAACCACAGACCTGGTGAATATGTAAGAAAAGAAATAAAATTATCTTATCCCTGAACATACTGAAATTTTGTAATGAATTTGCCCAGCTTTGAATTTGGAACAGTCCATTCAAAGTTTAAGGGATTTCAATATCAAAATACAAAAATGGAGCTACCAACAGTATAAAACCTGGTCAGACTGCACGGATGTGCAGGCTGGCCTGGCTCTATACTGGTGGCAAAGGCTAATCACTTTCGGTTCCAGCAGGTTAAGGGTTATAGTCCAAATATATTGTTATGAAAAAAATGAATCATAGCAGTCTGTCAAGTTTGTTAGTAAGGAAACAAAGATGTGCACTGATATAGGCCAATGAAAATATTAAGATACAAACTGCTATATCTGTAAGCAGCTAGTGATTGTGTTAGAGCAGAACAGTGGTCCAGTGGAAAGCCTAAGGGCTTGCAAGTTGTATCCCTGCCTCCCCAAGAACTTTAACACTCACGTTTTGGATGAGAGTTTAAACAAAGGTTCTACATTTTGGTGCTATACACTGAACATGTAAAAGAACTATAAGTGTCTCTTATATGGGATGCTTTTTTTCACCTTGCACTATCGACCACAACCTTAGAATACCTAACCTCTTCTGACATAGATCATAAGGGCTACTAGTACCATTGACAAAAGATAGCCATGATTATGTTAGTAAAAAAGTGCAATACACAAATGAGGTGCAAGTTACATGGTAGGTGCTTCGAAGTCAGAGTGTGCTATATGAGTGACAGCATTGATTAAATCAACGAGTGAAAGTTCTAAAGTTCTACTCGCTTCATTATCTGATGTCAAATAAAACCTTTTCGCGTCCACCCCAAGTACACTTTGGAGTGGAAGCGATGAAGCATGGAAGGGTGCAGAGAGGATTTTACCTTTGCATGTAGCGACACTGGTAATGTTGTCTGTGTTCCCTGAAGAAAAAAATAACGGAAAAATTCAACAGAAAAAAATTTAGCAGAATTGCAGTAAAAAACCCGCAAGGCAGCAGAATAGCCAGGAAATATCTACAGAATGGTAAACAAAACAAACCAAATCACGTAGCACCTGTATATAAGTATTTATGTTTGTATTATGTAGAGCCTGTTTGTCTAACTTGACTAAGAGAAACATGGTATAAAAACTTAAGGTTTATGCAGACCATTCTGTCAGAAATTTTATGATAATTTGCATGTGTATATAGGAACTATGACAAGATGTGTTTACTGTTAATTGTATCATTTAAGCTAGCAAGGTTCAAAGATACCTGTAGAGAAAAACTTAACAATTTCTTGCACAGGTTTAGTTCAATTATGTCTGCTATTTGCTATTTTAGTATAAAATAATGTTAACAAAGCCAGTGTAAAAATAAATCATCTTTTTGGATACAAAAATGGTCACTGATTTTCCTTATACCATAAACGCTCAAATATTGTACGCTAGCGTGTATAAAACGCACCCCTGGCCTGGCCTCAAGATCTGGGAAAAAATGCTTGCATTGGAATATAATACGCACACAAATTTCCTCTGGAAATAGAGTTACCATTTGTCCATGTTTTTCGTTCAGGAAGCGGCCATTGTCGGTGCGCGTAACAATTACATTGCGTGAATATCGCTACGGTTGCATTTAACTATTTATTTCAATAAGGACAATTAGCGCTAGAAACTATTTTTTTCGGAAATATTGAATAAACATGGGAATATCTCAAAGTGTCAACACCTTCTCAATACCTTTTGGATGTATTACATCTCGTAATTAAGGCGACATCAAACAACACTAATTATTATGTTTTTTTAACTATATACGGATGACTCCTTTATCAAATTAATTGGTCGATAATTGTGTGAGTGCGAATATTGACGGGCATAATACCGTTAAGCATTGGTAATATAATTGAATCTTTAGCAGTTATACATTTAGAGAAAAAAAAACAAAAAAAAACGGCGTTATAAAGGCGTTTACAATACCGTACTTACAGTACTGATGACATTGGTTTACTCCCCTTAATAATGCTCTCCAAAAAGAAGGTGCACCAAAAAAGAAAACTTGATCATTTGGACAGAAATTATTGACTTTTGGCCGGTATTTTACGGGTTTTCAAGCTGGAAAAAAAATGTCTGATGGCCCACCCTTGTGTATAATACGCACCCCTTTGTGGATACTGAAAATTCTTGAAAAAAAGTGTGTATTATATTCGAGCGTTTATGGTACCTAAGATGACATTTTATCTCTTATCTGTGACAGTTTCATAGAGAAAACTTATAGGAATATTGCTGCTGTACATCTTGTTTAGGGAGATACTAGAAGTTTGCCTCTTGTGTTATTTCATTCTATGATTTCTTTGAATTACCTCATAAATTTTTAACAGCACTTTGCAATTAGTATAGTTTTTATAGCATTAATAATTGATTGTACATGTACATATTTCCTGGCAAATAAAACAGAAACAATCCTAGAAGAGTAACATGCAATGTGTAGGTTAATATCATTCATCACAGTTATTCTTAGCTGTTACTTTCTCAAAACATACCCTAGCAAAGTCTCATAGATGAGAACAATTTAAGGGATCACAGTAAAACTGTTGTAACTGCATTTTAAATAAGGGGCAGAAACAATCGTTTGCACTGTTCCTTCAGCATTACTATCCTAATTTAGCATTTCAGAGAAATCCAAAATCATCATAGGTAATCTAAAACAGAACCATCCCAAATTACTTGAATTCTTTGGCTTATATTCATATCTTAACTATTTGAAAGTTGCTTAATTCTATATATTTTTACTCATAAAACTTGTAAGTGACTGCCATTCTTTTGTAACAAATAAAAATAGCTAATAAGGAATACTCAAAGCCAGTTTAAGATCTCTTGATTCTAATTGGCTACCGGTGAATAAAATCTGTCAAATCAGCCAAACAAAAGCACAGAAAATAACCATTGACCAATTAGTTTCTATAAAGACTGTTCTACAAGAAACAGCTGATAAAGATAACGAATTTATTGCTATTGTTTTTTTTTCTTTGTATTTCATAAATATGCCTTACAGTTAATTTGACAGCAGCCAGGTTGACTTTGACATTTATTGTAAGTTATCTGGCTACCTGATTTATTAGTCGAAGTCAATATTGTTTCCCTTTACATAGTCAAGAGTATAGTCCCTTTCTCCATGAGAACATGCTATTAAAGTGTAACATAAGTGGACAGTTTTGTTGACATACCCCAACTATTCCAGGTGGCAGATCAAACATGCGCATGCATCATGCATTCCATAAGCTGGGATTAGCTAGCAATAGCTGCTGAGAAATATTTCTACAACATTGTCCTTCAGAACAATTTTTGAATTACTTGACATTAAACAATATAAGACTCTAACCTCCATCAAATATTAAACTTCTTCAGCCAGACAATTATTCTCTTTCAGAAAACTTTCTATCTACATAAAAAACCTTTTACATTACGACTATATTTCAAAAGAATGTTATATGCTACAATTTCTTCCTAAAGCACAACCATTTTCTGAAGCATTTTGAGTACACAGGAGTATTCAAATGCAGGGAAAACCTTCTGTAATTACTTTATAGGTATATTATAAGCTGTTTATCACTAAGTTCTCCTATAAGAACAAAGAGACGTTAAAAAGAATGAAAGAATATTTTCAAGGTCACCAAAGATCATACTGTCCATTTAAACTGATTTACAAGAACATTTTAAATTTGCAGATTTTTCATGAGTGTGTTGATTTTCTAAAGCATAAAATTTTAGCCTTAATTTAACCATATACTTCCAATTTTTTCATGATAAACAGTGTCTGACATTAATACAAGACAAGAGATGTTCATTTAACATGTATGCCCCACTAATGGCAAAAAATCAGTCATTTTACATGGACTTCTAAATGTGACCTTGGCCTTTACCTACTGACCTCAAAATCAACATGGGCCATCTACAGGTCATGACCAACTACACTACCAAATCTGAAGACTGTAGATCAGCTTTTATGACCTTGACCTTTGACTTTCTGACCACAAAATCAATAGGGGTCATCTACATGTCATGACCAACCTCCCCAATAAATCTGATGTCTGTATGCCAAAGTGTTATTACAGTGTTATTACTAGTTATTGATTGGACAAGCTTTTTGTGGTCAAGGTCAAAGTGACCTTAAAACCAATAAAGGTCAATAACAGGTCATGACAAAATACCCCACCAAATTTGAGGACTGTTAACCAAAGCATTCTCTAGTTATTGGTCAGACAAGCTTTCCTTGGTCAAGGTCATAGAGACTTTGACCTACTGATCTCAAAATCAAAAGGGGTCATCTATCAGCCACATCCAACCTCCCCACCTAATCTGAGGACTGTAGGCCAAAGTGTTTTCTAGTTACTGACTGAAGGTGATCCTGACCTTGACCTTTGACTTACTGACCCAAAAAACAATAGGGGTCTTCTACTCAATAACAGCAACCATCCTATGAAATCTGAAGGCTGTGGGTCAGATGGTACACAAATTATTGAGCAGGCATGGTTTTCAAATTTAAGGTGAGAGCAACCTTGACCTTTCACCTACTGAACCCAAAAACAATCAGAGTCTTCTACTCAATAAGAGCAACCATCCTATGAAGTTTGACAGCAGTTGACCAAATAGTACTTGAGTTATTGATCGGACAAGGTCTGACAGACAGACCGACTGACAGACCAACTGACGGACCAACATGTGCAAAGCAATATACACCTCCTTCTTTGAAGTGGGGCATAAAAACGTTTACCAGTTCAAAAGCCTTAACTGTACATACAATTTTCAGGAAAAAATACAAATTTCAAGAGAAACAAAGCCTTCTGTGTACATATGAGTTTCAAGAGAAATAAATTCTTTCCAGTACAAATGATTTTTAAGAGAGACAAACCCTTCCCTGTACATATGATGTTCAAGAGAAACAAAGCCTTCCCTGTACAAATGATTTTCAAAAGAAACAATGTCTTCCCTGTACAAATGATTTTCAAAAGGAATAATGTCTTCTCTGTACATATGATGTTCAAGAGAAACAAAGCCTTCCCTGTACAAATGACTTTCAAGAGAGACAAAGCCTTCCCTGTACATAATATTATGACTTTCAAGAAAAACATTGTTTTCTCTGTTCATATGACTTTGGGAGAAACAAAGTCTTCCTAATAAATACACTTTTCAAGAGCATTTAAACATTCAATGTACATTGGAGGACATTTCAGTGCATTAGATATCTTGTTAAGGGATCATTCATTTTTCTTAAATGTAATATGACTGTGCCTTCCATGCATTATGAAAGCATTCTTTTTGTATTCTATGATGTATTAAATTCATCATGTTTCTGCTCAAAACATACTCACTAGATCTATAACCTTATCTTAACTAAACTTAAAAGAGAGGGCAATGATGGCCCTGGATTGCTTGCTAAGTACTTTGTGGGTCTGCTGTTGAGCAAACATCTACACATAGGCCTATGTTAACAAGAGATGTTTGTGAAACATGTATGCCAACCAATGGCAACTAATTAGTCATGTCACATGGACCTCTAAACATGACCTTGACTTCTGACCTACTGACCTCAAAATCAATATGGGTCATGACCAATCTCCCCACCAAATCTGAGGACAGTAGGCCATAGGTTTCATTCGATATTGATAAGACAAGCTTTCCTTGGTCAAGGTCTCAGTGTCCTTGAACTCTGATCTACTGATTTCAAAATCAATAGGGGTAATCTTGGTAGAGGACTTCTAGGTGAACCTGTACGCAAATATCTAAGCCCTGAGCATTGCAGTTTCAGACAAAAAAAAATTAAAGTTTTTCATTTCTGTTGCCATAGCAACTACTGAGTTGTTGGAAAAACTTTGGCTAGTTTCATCAACTTTGACCCAATAGTTTAGGAGGAGATGTCATTTAAAGGAAATGATGATGATACGGATATCGGGCAACGGATATCGGGCAATCTTTCAAGCTCACCTTGAGCATATGCTCAGGTGAGCTCAAAAGACACATCATTTTAACAGTGACTTCTTTCACACAAGCATTGCAGATGACTGTGCTATTTACTTACCTAAAACATGTCTCCTATTGATTGAAAAGTAACAGTAAATTAAATGTTATTTCGATAATAAGCAATTCTGATACATTTAAATTCAAAAACAGGTCTTTCTGACTCATACTATTAGCTGCTAATTCCACAATGCAAAATGCTCATTTAAAGATGTCTCTTGCTTACTCAAAAATACGTCTTGCAGATTTAAGTACTTTTCTTTTTAATTCTAATAATTACTTCCTGATCATGCAAATATTCAACTAATGTTTTAAAGATGACTGTCTTGCTGATTCAATAACACTTCTTTCCTTTTCACAGACATTGCTTGCTTAAAACATAATGCAAGTCTGGCTTGCTTATTCTGGTATATTTCTTCTTTATTTTAATGATATTACTTGCTAATTCCATAATGGAACTCCTAGTAAGACAGTATCTTGCTAAACCAAAACAGAACCTTGCTTATTCTTCAAGGCTATTTAGCAATAGCTAATTTAAATATATTTCATTGTTAATTCAAAGCCACTTCTTCCCAATTCAAAAATTGATTTCTAATCTGCAAATTTAAGGCATTTGTTGTTTATTCCATGACATAACTGATGAACAGAAGATGTGTCTTGCTTACTGAAAACAGTGTCTAGATAGCTAATTCCATAATAACTACTAATTTAAGGACATTCTTTACTGAAGAATGCTTTTGCTAATTGAAAGTTTTTCGTGCCAAGGTTATAAAGCAGATGCTAATTCAGAGATGTACCTTGCTTATTATAAAATGATACTTAAACCTAATTCAAGGGTATGCAATGCTTTGAAATTAGCATTAAGTTCATCCCCTGACTAATATTGATAAATATTTTATTAGCACTATTTATTGTAATGTTATGAATTTATTTTAATACAACGACTGTAATAGATTTTCAGTTAACAGCATGATGAAGTAAAGATGTAGTCTTTTGCAAAGTCAAACTTCTTCATTGTTACTTAACAATGATAACTAAAATTTCCTTAAAAATAAGACCTGTAGCTGTGAACAGACATATACCCCCGAATGTGACCTTGACCTCCAAGCTGGACACCTGATTCTTGCACGCTACATGTCGTCATCATGTGCAACACACATATGCCAGGTCATTCTAAAATACATCCAGGAATGACAGAATTGTTGACTGGACACGACCATCAATGCACTTTTATGAAAATTTCCTTTCAAGTCCAAGTGTGACAAACCTGGGTCTTGCATGTGACACACCGTCTCAATGTTCCACATTTTTAGGCAAAATTATTTCAAAATCCATCTACGACCGACAAAGTTTATGGACCAGATATAAAGCGGACAGACGGATGGATGGACAGATAGACAGGCAATTCAAAAACTATATGCCTCCCTTCGGGGGCATAAAAATCCTACAAACGGTTTATTATCTAATGGTCCAAGTAGGAAGTCCTCAGTATCATGAGGTCTGAAGTCAACACAGCAGAACCTACATCAGCTCTAGTTGGTATGAGGTGTATGTTTAAGTATGACTCCAAGTGGTATAAAACCACAGTCTTCAGGTTAGTTGTGGTATGGTATTTTAATTTCATCTGCGGTATATCAATGTACAGTATAATGAAATGGTGCAAATATATATGGAAGCCCTTCCCCTTGTGTGGTAAGTACCACATTCCATAATACCTCTAGTCTTTGATAGCAAGCATGTTAGTTTTTACACATTAGTAAAATACAATGAACATCCCCTAACCTAATAATATTACATAATATACTGATTCAATGCACAAGGACTTGTGTGGAATAAACAATGATAAAATAAAAAATTTGATCAAAATTTGATGAATAAATAAAGAAAGATGGCCAAGAAAGATAACTAATGAAAGTAACCTATTCCATAGCAGAGTACTGGCCAAAACCTGAATCATGACTCAACTCTGTTATTTCTTTAACCAATACAGAAAAATTCAGGGGCTGTAACTCTGATAAGGATAAACCAATAAGGACAGTTCAAGACCTTTAACTCTTACAAGGATATACAAATTTATGAGCTGTAAATCTTGGCCAGTTCGAACTCATAAAGTAGTGAGCAAAGAAACTTGATATTAACACTAAAAACAGAAACTGAATAAAGCAGAAAACAGGACCCAGAAAATGATAGTCCCAACATTTTAGTTACTTTCTATGAAAACAATAAACGACATAGAAAGGGCCTGTCAGAAATCCAATCTTTTGAATTTATCTTAATTCTTTTCACTTAGAAGTTTCTGCAATACCTTGGAGACAAAAGTTAACTAAGTGAACCCTTGAACACAGCTGAGTTCTAATGATTACCCTAAAGAAAAAAAAGAAGAGTTTCTCAACTTATTAACTTGTTCATTTATAAAAATTCTGAAAACAAAATAAAGTTGATTGAAACTGTAGTGCTCCTACAAATTTTCACTGAATACCACAAGTGGTTATCACATTCTAGAGACAAATGATCATAAATGTTTAAAGTTCATAATAATAACAGATAATATGTCATCTATTAGAAACTGCAATGGATGTTAAACCTCTTCATTACCCCTGCACTTCTGAAGAAACATTACTTTACACTTTAAAGGGAGATAACAGTTTGGAATTGTTGGTGGAAAGGGAGTTAATTTTGAACAAAAGGAAAGTAAAGAATGGTAATTTTGTCTAAAATATTTCTAAACAATTTTAAAAATTAGAGACATAAATCAAAGGGAATTAAATGAGGATGGGAAAATTCAAAGGGAGTTAATTAATTCAAGATAAACAGAAATTCAGAGAAAACTAAAAGGAACCATTATTAAACAATAATGAAAATTGAAGAAATCAGAAGGAAGTTTAGGTACGCCAGGATACGAGCCAGTCCTATACTGAATAAACAAATTCGAAACATCTCAAGTCCTTGTGCACTTCTGAGATTATTAACATTAAAAGCTAAAGGAAGGAAGCAACTTACTGATCTTATCACAAAATTAGCTTTACCTAGGGTTCAGCAACCTGTGTGTATAATATGTCCTGTTTAATCAAAAGAAAATCAAATAACAATTCATGAAAATAAATTATTAGAAAAATGATTTATGAAGAATTGTCAACAGAATGTATGATTTAAAACAAAGTATAGCTACAGAATCACTAAGTGTTAAACAAGATACTAACTTAATCTGGTAACGAGCAAAGAATTGTGTGTGAACTGAGGAAGGAAAGTTAGTTAAGAAAATGATGTATAGACACACATGGGAGATTAAAGGTTTGAGTCCAGCCAGGGACTTGTTCTGACATTGTGAGTTGTTGAGCTACCAGCTAGTATTAAGAATGGTTACCAATGGCTGTCCTCCTGGTACCTGGCATATAGGATAAGGTATTGGGAAGTAAATATGTACAATAGTAGAGGTGTCTTTGTATATCTTTTTCTATATTACAATCAACTTTTTAAAGCAAATCATTTTACCTCTTGGACAATATTGTTTTCTTATACTTACAGATGGCATGAAGGATAAAGTCATAGATTTACCACATTCAATAACTACATAGACAAGCTTCGAGCTAGGGTTTCATATAACTTGCTTACCTCCCTTGTATAGTGGGTATTACCTCCCTTTTATCTTTTTATAAAAACAACTGATACACTTTAACATATGTTATCTGGAAAAACATACTACAGAAATCTTTGTATATGATGTACTTTGAGTTGTGATGTTAAGAGAATGAAAAAAAACTTCTGAAGAATGACCTTGATCTGAAAAGTTAAGATAAGGTGAATGTCTGACGACAACTTTTCTTGTGTTGATGAATAATTACAGGAAATACCACAAAAACATCTTCTGGAATTAATGAATTACAAAGCAAATCAAGCATGAAATTAGCATTGCAAAATATTTCACTATGGTATGCGGCCAAAGACCTGTATGCTTGACTTGTAACTAGAACTGCAAAATATTGAAAAGACTAGCAGGGAAATGAGATTTTTATTTGTAATTGTCCTGAAATGCAGACATCTTATAGCTGTAAGAAATTCTGAAAGAAAAACAGGGAAATCCAGTTTCTGAGAATAAAGACATCACTTATGCTTCTAGCATAGATGCATTACTCTATCTAGGTTGTCTGGATTTCTTTACCTAATCAATAAGATACAGTAACTCCACCTGACAGATTAAAGTACATAGCTACCTTGTTACCTGCACATATCTTGAGATCATTTATTTCAGAAAAAAAAAACAATCAACATTCTGGTTTTAAAAACTAGTCTATTGTTACTATTCATATCTCCAGGAAGCCAACCTACTTTCTATCATACAAGTTCAGAACCAAACTTGCAAGTCACTAATA
Organism: Cyclina sinensis; assembly: GCA_012932295.1. Lineage (NCBI taxonomy): Eukaryota > Metazoa > Mollusca > Bivalvia > Venerida > Veneridae > Cyclina > Cyclina sinensis. The sequence continues at coordinate 3,967,580 of JAAONU010000015.1, forward strand.
CAATTGCCAACTAAAATTTGTCTTCTGAAACAAAATCATATGTCTCCCCCACCCCCTTTCCCCTTACTTAACATAGATTAGGTCCTCCCCATGCATACATCATGAACTTGATCATAAACTTCATGCACTGTTTAAAGAACTTCACCTCAGTGTTGTTACTTCTATTTTTATACATTTAGTATTGAGGATTGAATACTGCAACATTTGGCTTCTAAGTGCAGACCTGGTACTTGCGCTTGACACATTGTCTTATGGTGATTAATATTTCTATCAAATCTTCACAAAATCCATCAAGGAATGAAAAGTTAAGGAGGGGACATGAAAAAGACCCCATTTTTTAACTTTGACCTATAAGTGTACCTTGACCTTGGATGTGTGGACCTGTTCCTTCACATGACACATTATCTCCTGGTGGTTAATATTTCTGCCAAATAATTTCAAAATCCATCAAGGAATAAAAGGTATGGAGAGGACACAATTTGTGACATCAAGACAGAAAACAACATCAAAATATCTTCCCCTACCACTGCATGGGGGAGACATGTTTAAATGTACCTTACCTTTGATGCAGAATTCCTAATCAATCTGTATGGGGATATATAGAACAGAGTTTTAAATATGTAGGGTAAAATTGCTTGAACTATGTTTCAGTTTCATTAGCGATAAAGTGTTTCAACTATGTGGTGTACAAATCACACAACTGTATTTCAACTATGTCGAGTAAAAATCACACCACTGTGTTTCAATTATGTAGAGTAAAAGTCACACCACTGTGTTTCAACTATGTAGAGTAAAAGTCACACCACTGTGTTACAACTTTGTGGTGTACAAATCACACCACTGTGTTTCAATTATGTAGTGTAAAAGTCACACCACTGTGTTTCAACTTTGTGGTTTACAAATCACACCACTGTGTTTCAATTATGTAGTGTAAAAGTCACACCACTGTGTTTCAACTTTGTGGTTTACAAATCACACAACTGTGTTTCAACTATCTAGTGTAAAAGTCACACCACTGTGTTTCAACTTTGTGGTGTACAAATCACACAACTGTGTTTCAACTATGTAGAGTAAAAGTCACACCACTGTGTTTCAACTATGTAGAGTAAAAGTCACACCACTGTGTTTCAACTATGTTGTGTTTCAAGTAGAGGATGGTGCTGAAGGGGGGAGGGGAAGCGAGGGGAATTGTCCTAAACATAATTTCTTCCAAAGGCAAGTACTACAGTCATTCTGCTCAGAACAAATCAGACAAATTTGTATTTAGGTAACTATTAATGAAAGTAATAAAAGATTCTATCTGGAAAACCTTAATAATGTTACCATAAATAAAAGCCTGTTAGGTTGCCTTTTACATCTCTTGCTCTAAGCTTGTATCAGCCTAAAAGAACAGTTTCATGTTCAGACTAATTCCAACATTTAAGTGAATTTTCCTTTCCCTGCCCATCCAATAAATTACCAGGATTTCCCCCAGGAACAAATTGCAATTAAATGGTGTAATAATTACTAAGATTTCTGCTAGAATAATTTACATTCAGCTGATTAAATAAGTAAGCAACTGAAAACAAATCAGTTCTAGTTTTATTATATAATCCCATTCTTATAAATAAAAAATGTTATTTTACATTCTATTGCAGTCACAAACTAATGCCACATGGCTTTCAAAGGTACTTGCAATCTGAAGTTCTTAAAACTTCTCTATTAATTTTCTTATATTTAAAAAAAAATCTTCATAAACAAGAGCATAAATGACTTACAACACACTTCCCCCAGTCACTTGACATAGATGTTATCTCTTTCTCTGTCCACTTTTTATATATTAATCTAAAGATCTCTACATGACATGAATGTCCACAAGTATAATGTAGACAAAATGGATACAATGACTACTAGATGGACAAACAGATGATAATAACTTACGCCCCCTCGGCATGATGAGGGATTAAAGAACATAGGTTCAATCTGCTTCTTGATTCAATAACACTTCATGTCTTTTTGTTTTCACCTCTTGACTTGTAAAACACCTGAAATTCTATCTATCTTCATACTTCCCTTGGAATAAACAAATGAATATAACTCTTCATACCTTTTCAAACGTTACAACAACTCACTCTACGTACCTTTGCCTCCAGTTTCTACGAGCGCTCCCCGATCGTCGCGATCTATGCGCCTTTTCTTTCATGCTCTCCTGGTAACGCTTGAACTTGACCCACTTTCTTCCTGCCGAATCGAATGTACACCATAAAGCAATGACACACATCAGAATCATACAACTGTTGAATATACTGATACCTGAAATGTAATGTTCAGAAAAGTCAATAAAATGACTGCTTTTAATTAAGGTTTCAGTACAGCATCATATAAAAGAAATTGGTTTTTCCATTTAATGGTCAACACTGTCACTAAATTTTCAATCAAAGAGACTCTTTTATTACTTTTGACTGCAATATTATCAAATTATTTTTTTAATTATGCCGTGATTCTCTGAAAATGAACTGAAATTGGTAGTCTGGACTCATTGAAATTGGTACTCAGATTTTATTGAAATTGGTGGTCGGGGTTTACTGAAATTCACAAACTGATATAGGAAAAGAACTTGTTTATGGAAATTACTGAAAGTCTATACATGGGACAGAAAAAGGGTCAGGAGAGAAAAAGATAGGACTGTCCACAAGTTAACCAAAGATATACCCGAAACCTTCATTGGTACTGAAAAGCGTACTGGCTGGTGGCTGGGAAGAAAAGTTAGGATACAGAAAGGGTCTTAAGAGAGACAAATTTGCAATGTAATTAGCAGCATTAGAAAAAAAACATAAAAACGCTTGAAGATAAAGCACTTTTTACTTCATTTTTTGTAGAAAAAGATGAAAACAATAATCAGTTAGCATGATGAAGAACAAGGGAAAATAATGAAAGAATTTAATTCTGAAACTGCTGTAAAATTAGGTGACATTTTCTTTCAAAAAAAAAAAAATCAAGGAATAAAAAAATCAAACAGCTCTTAAATTTTCTATTTTCACATCATTAATATGTCAATCATTCATGGATCCTATCTCTCTCTGCAACAAATTACATTTAATTTTTGCACAATTATGTTTTTGAGCCTTTGCCAGCATTATTTTACTGAAATATCAATTAATAATTACGGCAGTGAACTAGAAGGTGTTCAACAATATTTCCCTCTGATGCATTATGGGTAATTGATTTCAAATTCATTCCATCTTCATCTTCCAACAGTATAATGGAAGAAAAAGCATTTTTCAGCAATTACTGTCAAAATTCATCGCATCTTCTTCTCCTAAGATAACATTTAATGGTTCATGCAATACTCAGAATTCTGCAAAATGACTTTCAGATGTCGCTCTTGGTTCAATACATTCCTGGAGAGATTTTTGAAAAACACTTAGTCTCCATAATGTATTTCTGATATTTAGTGCAAACATATCCGTCAATGCTATAACTGTGTGATCCATTAACTATAGCATGCTGAATCTGCTCTTAAAGCACATCAAACAATTAAGAAGCAAATAGCACTTGTTCCCATTCAACCCTTGACATTATAAATTGCATTGATTATACTTGTAAAATCATACTATAAAAAAAGAACTAATTTTTAAGAGAATAATACATACGTCAGGTGAGCTCTGAATATATTTTCATTCTTCTACCAAGGAGGCTAATACAGACCATTAGTTGATTTTACAGTGGGTCAAAAAAGCTTCAAATTTAGTAGGTCATTCATTCATTGTGACAGAAATGATAAAGACATGCCAGGGAACTCAAAAACACCAACAACTCATTCTTTTCCTGTCTTTCGAACTTAAACGATCTTATGCAGCAATTTTTGGTATTAAATACCAACTACACTTTCAATACTAACAGCCATATTTTCAATATAAGCAGGTAATATTAACTTTTCAATCACATATGTAGTCCTTAATCCCAAAGGAATATGACAGCCTGTCACCCACCCCCTTTTCCGCATTGAAAATATATTTGGCTCAAGCAAATTTTGACCCAGAGCTAGCCCTGTCACAGGATAACATAACACATGTTCAACCCAGTATTTTCATCTATCTTAAAGAAATATATATCGGGATAACACACTTTCAACCCCATACAGGCTTTAATGTCACAGTCTCATGCAATATAATGGAACATAAATGTTCCAAAATCAATTAGTGATAATGTCAAACAGTCATTAATAGGACAGATCAAATGACATTCATCTACAGATTTCCAGCATAAAAAAAAAATTATTGAATTTCAAAACGAGGCAGTCTGAGATCATTAATCAGACAGAAACAGTTTGAGATCATTAATCAGATCAGAAACAGTTTGAGATCATTAATCAGATCAGAACAGTTTGAGATCATTAATCAGATCAGAACCGTTTGAGATCATTAATCAGATCAGAACCGTTTGAGATCATACGATTTAATGTGATACAGAATTTTAATAATCTTAACCAGTTCATTACATGCTACAGTGATTACCTGGGTTACAACAGATCAAAGATATTTTGAAAATCATTTTCCTTTCTTTACTTAGATCTACACAAAAACGTTTATCAATTTTACTTACAACCTGTTGCAGGGTCAACTGTTTTAAAGAGGATATAAAGATTATATATATCTGATTTCAACAACACTGATAATTTGATCTTCATTTTGTTATCACTTGACCAAACAGCATGTATTGTTGTGAAAAAAACACAACATCATAATGCTGTGCTCTTGTTTTATTATAAGTACAGTGTAAACCCCACCCCCTCCAACATACACAGATTTTGGATAGTTCTGATTCAGGCAAAATCTGTTTCCACTGAAAATCGCAGTGACGGATACAGTGGTATAAATCCAACAATGCTATTTATTGATTTTTTTTCAATAGACAAGGGATGTAAAATGTACGTGTGTGTGAACACCAGAAAACCAATAATTTTCAATACTTCATTTTGATGTTCATATATTTCAAAGACAAATTATTTTTCTTTTGATCCATGTATGTCTTATCAAATGTTGTAAATAAGTTGTGAAATAATCGTTGTGTAAAGGTAGCCATAAAAATTCTGTTGCAACAGCCCTCTTTTACTTTCTTTCGAATGTCCGATGCAAGTGGAGATACTACAAACACAAGCTCAATATTTCACAAGACTAGGTCAGGTAAGTTTGACTAACCTATGATGTGATATGTTTTCCTGTTACTTTATGACAATCAGGTTAATATCCTTTTTTATGGACCTGAGCCTTTGCATCAATAAACACATAAGCCAGCAGACCTTTTAACAAAAAATCTTACGACAATTTTTTTTCGTAAGAGAAATCTTACGATAAATATCCTTTTCACAAAAAATCGTTAGTGTAAAATCTTTCTTAACTTAACGATTGATGTTACCCATTTGTAAATGTAAAATGTTACATTTACAAGTAAAATGTATCATAAGTTTTTATCGTGAATAAGAATTATTAGAAGATAAAAAATCTATCTTACGATTGGTTTTGTGAAAATGACTTAAGATTTCACCTACGATTATCGTAAGTGAAAATCTTAAGATAAATCATAAGATCTTATGTGAAAAGGTCTACAGGTCCATAAATTGAGATATGTACCTTATTAAAATACAATAACTGTACATTATTACCATTGTTAAACTATTTAGAACTAAAAGAACAACTTTTTTCCTTCCCCTCCCTGAATAGAAGAGTAAACTGAACAATTCATCTGACCTATTTTCTACCATAATCTGCCAAACCTTTAACCAATCGACCCACATCTACATCTTGTCTGAGATGTCTCTAAAAAAATACACACAGAAAAAGAAAAATGGGAACCATCGTAACAGCGATTAGTTCTTGTCTAAACAACAAGGAAAGTAACACTATGGTAACAGATTTCGTTGGGTTTACTTGTATATATACAAGATACCCTGTGCCAAATATTTGCCATACAAACTTCACTAACGATATAAGCATCTGGCAATATGAACATTATTCACACATATTCCAATACTTCTTATGTCTGTTACTAACAACTCTGTCAAGAACCTACAAGATTTCTTTCTGAACATGATCAAAAATACTAAGACTTTAACTTCGCTGTATGTGTTGGAGAGGGAGCGGCGACGATTTTAAATCATTAGAATTATAAAGCTTTTTGTTCATTCGGATGCCCAAATATACTTTCTAAACCATTACAAAAATATTTTCCACACTGAAAATTTAATCAGAGAAATTAGTCAGTAATTACTTTTGCACATTTTATTGAAAACCTACTCCCCAACAAATACAAAATTTCAAAACTGACAATCTTCACTTACAGGTATACTAAATAGCAAGTTATGTTGATAGTGTATATCTTTCTTCTGGCAGTTTTATGCCACAGTATGATAAGCTGTATTTACCAAAGATACATTAACCTTGGAGAATGTTTGTTTGTCTTTTTTTTTTATGATCCTTGTAACTGTGAAGAGCAATTTATTGTGCAAATTATTACAAATATTGCATTTGATCATTTAACCTCTCCCATCCCCCTCTCCTTCACTCCCTCTTCATAAGTATTTCATAGACATTGACAATAATACCAACAGTAGAAATGCCATTGAAATGAATTGAACAAATCAAAATTAAAGTATCTAAAACTCATTCATCCATTCTTTGGAACTTTTTGCTAGAAATAAAAGACAAGGTGAAAAAAAATATAAATGAGATCATATGAAAATATCAGGTGAATCAGTCATCTGAAGATACTGTGTTTCAAAAGTGTTTTTCTCATTTCTACTCAAGCTGAGTCTTAATATTTAAATTTGCATATCATCTGCATATCATTTGCATACTGATTAGAACATCTGTAGGAAAGTCTATTTATCCATAATCTGTTTTTCTGAGAATCTTGTAAAATAAACTGCTAATGAAGTTAGATAGTTTACTTGCAAGACACACTGACTCCTAAATCAATGTGCTTAAAAAAAGAAAAGAAAAACAAATCATCCCTTGGTTTCATAATAATTTATACCGAGAAAATATTGATTTAAGACTGGAAAATTTAAAAGCAGCAAACCTTTCAAACAGGATGACTTACAAGTTTCACCATTTCTCAGAGCTGAATCCTCCAGCATTTTCAAATAATCTATTTCTTAATTTCATTTCGCTATTTTACACACTTATGATTCAGAACAAAGTTCACGTACTGATAGTAGATTTTTTTTGGTATTAAACAGCAAAGAATTTTCTCTGGAAAACCAATGGTCATTTTAAAAGTAAAACTGCAGCTGGAAGCAACAGAGCAAATCCTATTTCATTCTTTCTTACACATTTCATTCTTTCTTACACGTTTCATTCTTTCTTACATGTTTCATTCTTTCTTACGTGTTTTCTCCAAATCAACTTCCCTAATTCAAACCATTTTCCAAGATCCTAGGCTACCAAAATTAAGTTTAGTTTTTCACCAATATATCAAAACATATTTGTTTTCAACTTTGAAATTCAACCGATATAGTGAAAAATAGTTAGAACTGATTGGACCCTCTGGCTTTTTAAATCGACTGAATATTCACACTGTGGAAAAGTTCTTAAATTACTTTTAACAGTCAATTTAATGCCTCATTAAGATTTTTCTTTCCGTTTTTTTTTTTTTAGTGATCAATACTTGCCCAGTTTCCTGAATACCAATGAAAACAAGTCACAAGTAATGAAAACCTGTTCTGGTATTAAAGTGTCCCAGTTTTCATCTAATTAAGCTGAGGAATTTCTCTGCGAGACAGTGTGTTTCCGTGCCATACACTGTCACTATCTGCATTAAACAAAGCAGGAATTCAGACACCAATCAATAGCTAGTACAGATTTATATTCAATTCTTTTTCCCCCATCTTAGACTTGACTGACAGATCACTTATAGTCTTTGACACGTGGAAAACAATTTTCTCTGGTGATTAATTTTTTTTCTATTTTGCTTCAAACAGATCCACAAACATCTTCAAAGAATTATCAAAAGACCTTCATACCATATCCATTCCTAGCACTCTTAATATTTAATCTGTTCTGGTTTGGTTTTGCACGATACATTTCAGACCTGAACTGGGTACCTTTCAATCACTTTTGGAAAGAACAGGGCTTGCTGCTATAATGAACCACTTTATTCCAAAACAGACCCTGCTTTGAAAATATTCTTTTCTGTCAGACTGGGATTTAAATATAATTTTCTATTTACTTTTTTTTAGGCTGGGGAGATTCCTGAAGCAATGTGACCATTCTAGACTCTTTCATTTTACATGGACATACGTAATGTCAGGATTTGATTTTCAGAAGCCGTTGGTATTTTTGTTTTACAACAACTATTGCCAGCCCACTTCAAACATTTATGTTATACTCTGTTTACCTTATTTTTGCAGTATTTATTTACAACATTTCACTGCATATTACTTCAAAATGTTCTACAGGTAAAAATGCTCTTTAACATACAATTACTCTCTCATCTTTAAGTGTCTAGCAAATGAAACTCTTAACTGCAAAAAAAACATGAAAGTCTAGGTGTCATGTCTAACAAAATGCAGAGTTTCAAAGCAGTGCCAGGATGGCCATTTATTTTCTGTATTCCAATGTAATATTATGCAACGCATTTCTGTATTTTCGACAGAACTGAGAGATTTTAGTTCCACCTTTCTCCATCTCAGAACAGAAACATTCAACAACAGAAACATTCAACATTCTGAGAGATCAACCTTGCCTGCAAACCACTCAAAACCCCCAAAAAACAATTAACAACTCTTGAATATCCTACTGAGTGAAAAATGCCATTGCAATCAAAAGATCATTCCTTCACAGTTGTATTTTCACATGTAAATCAACCCTACTGACAGAAACGTTTCTTCATGCAAATACTGAACAGAAATGATTCTTGTCTGCTTCGTGCTTTTCTAGTAGATTGTCAGAAAACTAAAATAGAAACAGCCATTAATGAATAAATAAAACAATATCTGTTTTTACAAGCTTAATTCTTTCCTATCAGGAAACACAGGTTTAATTACACCCCAAGAGGTTCAAATATATCAAATATCAAAAGATGCTCTAACGTTTTCTGGAACAACACACTAACATAGAATGCTATAATAATACAATAATCAAAGCTGTTCTTTTACATTACAGAGTACAAACAAGACATTAAGGTGACAATGTATCAACTGACAGTGTTTGTTTGTCACCTCAAGAAGTCAGAAAAAGCAACTTCTGTGGACAGATCAATAACCATGAAGAGAAAATTTGAGAATGTGACAGAACAGAAACCTCAAGACCAAGGAAAGCTTTTAAATGAAACCATTATATGTTGTTAAGTACCACTTTATGTGAACTTGGAGATGTTACTGTGGACTTCAGATTTATCAGGTTTGTCAAGGATTTGGTCTGTCTCATCTTTCCTGTAATCAACTGATCTCAATATAGCTTTCCATAGGAATAAAATTCTCAATCTATATTTTTTTCTTGTTTGTTATTACAACATTTAAGCTTTCCACCCACACTGTCTATCATAATAGAGGCTGATCATTATGCAGCATACAGGTTTCAAAGTTTTCCTTCAGGCTTTTAAAGCCTCAAATTTTCTTCCATACTGTCATTTTGTCAAAGTGACAAGATTGGCTTCAATCCCTAGAACATCTCAAATAATATGTGCATCCGTTTGCAGTAGTCTTTAGCTCTATTTATTTTCAATTTATTAAAGTTTCTATGTTTCAGATTGTAAGATTTTTCTTCTGACTCCAGGATCCTGTTCAGGTTACTTAAATATTAACAGAACTTCCCAGCTTTCAGCTTAAAATCTGTGATATTTGTCAACTGGAACATTTTTCAGTGGATTATTTTTCTTTTCCTTTACATCAGAGAATTTACTGACACTATTACCACTGCCATACAGTAAGTCATACTGTGACTGAAAGCAAGCCCTTTGTATTAACATTTATTGTCCCCAATTTATAATTACACCCACTGCCAATAGTTCTTTTTATTATCACTTTTCTTAGTAAATAATAGCATTTTCATGTAAACTAAGATTGAGTTGAAGAAAAAAAGACCCTCAAAGCATTGGCAAGTGGAGTCAATAAAATGAGACCAGAAACTAGCCAAGCATCTAAATAATGTCCACTGTTTTGTTTGTTCAAGTAATGTCAATCATTAATGAATATTTATTTAATGATGAGAGATAATGGAAAAAGACTGCTTGAGTCAAGGAAAAAATCTATTCATGAACTGGTAATTCTGAAAATTTTTGCTACATTTATTTACAGACTAAATGTCATAGTTCAATTACAATAAACATGAGTCATTGGAAAGAAAGATTCAATATTTTATCCAGAAAGGTCAAGCATAATTCTTAAAATAGAAACAGACTGACAAATATATAAGCTAAAGATACAGTATAAACAGACTGACAAATATATAAGCTAAAGATACAGTATAAATAGACTGACAAATATATAAGCTAAAAATACAGTATAAATAGACTGACAAATATATAAGCTAAAGATACAGTATAAATAGACTGACAAATATATAAGCTAAAGATACAGTATAAATAGACTGACAAATATATAAGCTAAAGATACAGTATAAATAGACTGACAAATATATAAGCTAAAAATACAGTATAAATAGACTGACAAATATATAAGCTAAAAATACAGTATAAATACAAAAACAAGAGCTGTCAATGGAAATTGACATATGCCCCGCACCCCCACACCCCGAAATGTAGCTTTGAAATGAAACTTGTGTAAATATATAATTGAATATGCCTGTGGAAAAGAGATCAGACAAAAAATAGAGCATGAACTGAAAGTAAATGGTAAAGTAATGTTTTTCTGCTTCAGATTCTTATATGAAGGTTGAAGACGTAATTATTCAATGAAATAGAAAGCTGTGAGTTTGGCCTTGAATACAAACAATATTGTTTTACTCCCAACCCCTATTGATGTTTTACATATAATAAAATCCCCTAAGCGATTTTGGAGATGTAGCTTGGACAAGATTTTAATATAGAAGTTGGAGTAAAAAATGACTAAGGGCCCATAACACTGCCAAAAATAATTTGACCAGAAACTCCTGATGACAGTTCAATGAAATCCTCCAGTGGTTTTGGAGATGAAGCGTGGACAAGATTTTAATATAGAAGTTATAGTAAAAAATGACAAAGTGCCCATAACTCTGCCAAAAAAATCCGAGCAGAAACTTCTGACGATATGCACAACTAGGCTTGGTGACAAACATTCCTGCGAAGTCTCAATTAAATCCTCCAAGCGGTTTTGGAGACGAAGTGTGGAGAAGATTTTAATATAGAAGTTATAGTAAAAAATGACAAAGTGCCCATAACTCTGCCAAAAAAATCCAAGCAGAAACTCCTGACGACATGCAGAACTAGGCTTGGTAACAAACATACCTGTGAAGTATCAATGAAATCCTCCGAGCGGTTTTGGAGATGAAGTGTGGAGACAATTTTAATATAAAAGTTATAGTAAAAAATGACTAAGTGCCCATAACTCTGCCAAAAAAATCCGAGCAGAAACTCCTGACAATATGCACATCTAGGCTTGGTGACAAACATTCCTGCGAAGTCTCAATGAAATCTTCCAAGCGGTTTTGGAGACGAAGTGTGGAGAAGATTTTAATATAGAAGTTATAGTAAAAAATGACAAAGTGCCCATAACTCTGCCAGAAAAATCCGAGCAGAAACTTCTGACGACATGCGGAACTAGGCTTGGTGACAAACATTCCAGTGAAGTTTCAATGAAATCCTCCAAGCGGTTTTGGAGATGAAGTGTGGACAAGACTTAAATATAGAAGTATGGAGTTATTGAGAAAGAAATATGCTGAAAGAATAGTTTACATTTGACAGATATGTTGACAGAACTGTCTCCATATAGCCTCCAGAGTTATGCTAACAGAATCTTCTAAAAGTATGCTGACAGAAGATTCTCGTAAAAGCCTAAAGAAATACCTTGACAGAACAGTTTCCTAAAAACTTGAAGAGGTATGTTGACAGAACAGTCTCCTAAAACTATAAGGATAGTCTCTTAGAAGTCTCTAGAAATAGACTGACAGAATGGTCTCCTTAAAGCCGTAAGATATACTGACAGAACAGACACGTTTAAGTCATAAAAGATACATCTCCTAATACCAGTAATTTTGAGAGATATGCTGAAAGAATAGTCTCATAAAAGCCTGTAAAGAGACTGGGGAGAGATTTCCTCTCAAAGCTTTGAGGCAGATGCTGAAAAAAATAATCTTCCAAAAATCCTGGAAGCCTTCACTGAGATTTTGGAAATTCAGTCTCCAAAATCAATCAAAAGAGACACAGCTGGAATATTCTCTGGCATGAACAATAAGTAAAAAGTTACCTAAAATAGCTTTTCTTGCATGGTCAGGATCACAACTGAAGTAGAATCGTACAATCCATCTAACACTGACAACCAGCCACGCTAGCTCCCCAAGGAACACAACTGCAAAATATCATATGGTAATGAAATTCTCATGTGGGTTCTAATCTATAGATCCTCTCATATTCATATATAGCATGCTATGACGGTCCAATTAATTAGAAAAAATATTGTTCTATATGATATGAATTTATGATACAGATACAAGTCAGCATAAAAAAGTAAACTAAATGACAGCAGAATGGCCTGCTCTCTGAAATATCATACTTAACATAGTAAAGTATGGATTCTTTATATTCTTCACTGGCAAGAAGTTCTCTGAGTTATATGTCTTGCATGCAAAATTCTAAGAGTTATGGTTCTTGCACCAAAAAATACCGCAGCTTATGATTCTTGTATTCAACACAAAAATTCTATGACTTATGGTTCTTGCATCCCACAAAGCTAGAGTTCATGTATTCTACACAGCATTTTCATTCCAAACAAGATGTTAAATCTAATCCTTAATTCTCTTCAATACATTCAATCTAGGAAAAGCATTTCCTCTGCCGACAACTACTTCTTTGTCCAGAGACGAATTTCCCGACTCTAGAAGATTTGGTGCCAAAAATTCAGACTCAATTTACTGTACGAGAACTGCTTAAAAAATATCAGTGCACTAACAAGCCTGAAGACAGATGAGACTCAGAAGTCAAAACTTATCTTCTGTGGATTTCATTTATGTATTAGAAATAAAATTCTGACAAGATAAAACACATCAGCCTATATTTCAGCAGGAATCTAATTCAGATGTGACAGATTATTAGAAGTCTATCTATTTTGAACTAACAAAACAGAAAACTTTTGCGAAGTTATAAAACTTTGGGATGTACTAAGCTTATAAAATTTGTACCACATCTGCAGTACCATTGTTCCTGGAAATACAGTACATGTACTAGATTTATATTCAGATGTTTAAAAAAAAATAAGTTGTATCATTAAGTATGGACTTGAAACCTAGACTGTCAACAAGAAACACGTGTAGAGTTTGTAACCCGGCAAAATCCGTGCAAACCTAGACTGGAACTTGGGACCCTTGGTTCTCAAAGCAGACACTTTTCTAGGTCATATGCTACATTGTATGTCTCTACTTTATGTTTATTATTTGGCATCTGATACAAACCATCACTAAGCAGATCTGTATGTAAATATTAACAATATTGTAACAAAAAGTCAATCTGAATATAATGTCACAATCACTGCTTATCCAAACTGTCATCTTATCATTAAGAGAGGTTTCATTTTCTACCATTTAGTTTCTATTTTACTTCTATTTTTATAACTGTTTTTTTTTAAAGGACAGAGGAGGAAGTGAGAGAGAGGTCAGTATTGTATGATGGGATAAGCCCATTTAATAATGTGCCTGTTTGCCAGTTGTAACAATATTACAATATCGGCTTTACAATAAATCATAAGATAAAAGGTTAATATTGACTTTCTTATAAAATTATCCAGTAGTGGGCAGGCCACAGCTGTCACTATAAATGCTGTAGAGTTCTGAGCTCAACATGTTGGATCTTAAGATATACAATGTAGATTTCATATTAAAATTGTATCTCTAATTGAACTGTGTGGGTATAAATAAGAAGTCTGGATGTTTTTAAAAGACCTCAGTTATGTAAATTGTGTAACGATGGTTTTAATTTCTTGTACATTACATTGCCTCAGCAACATGGCAAATGACATTTCATTATAAAGATGGTTTTAAGACAAGTTAAGCTTGGAAAGACAAGTTAAGCTTGGAAAACAGTTAAGCTTGGAATTTTTTGTTTAAAATATTTCGCAAACAGGGCAGAAAGGTTTTTGACAACAAGAAAAATGGATTTTTCATTCTGTCTGAACTGAATGTTGAATTCTACTTCGCATTAAAGCAGTATGAGAGAGAAAACATAGTTTCTGGCATTTCGGAAAAGTCTTATTTTGATTAATAGAAAAAATATGGTAAAATGCTATAATCTTCTTTCCCCTTAAAATCACACTGATTAAGAACTAGAGTGAACAAATTGAGTTTATGTACTGTCTAATTTTGTGATGGATTGTCTGCCAATGAATATTGTTTTAAGTATATAAGAGTTTCAGGAAATGAAAATCACTAACAAAGCAAATATTGAAGACAAGACATTCTTCGTATCCTGTAAAAAGGCTTATGTGCATAATGTATAACATGTATAGTACTAATACAGCAGTCTATGTAACTTACAAATCTTTAATTTTTTTTAGTGATACACAAATGTATGATATTTTGTAAAATTACATTCTATTTTACATTTAGTTTTGTCTATTATTTGAAGATAAATCCATTATAAAGGATTCTATTCTTCAATGAACAGACACTGACAGACAGACAAATATTTTCGGAACTGATTCTTGTTTTACTTGTCATGCTGAAAAAAAAAGAAACAGAACTTTTCTTACCTATTCTCCCATAGAGGAGGTACTGCATGCTAATGCGGGGCTTCGTGTCAAGAATACTTCCCCTTATACTGACCAACATCATTATGCTCTCAACAACAATACATGCTAGCAATATTACTATATAACCTAATACTACATCCTTCAATTCTCTTGAACATTCTGACGTCAGATCAAAATCCACTTTGGTGAAAATGATAGACAGAGCCGTCAACCTGAAAAATGGAGAAGATGGTCAAAGTAGATCACCTGTTCAAATTTGTCTTACATTTTATTAATGTGCCTTTCAGGCTAGTCAAAAAATTTCAGTGTCATGAATAAATGTAAAAAGGTAAACAGACTGAACAATATCAATTTTGCGTCAGCAAACTGCAATGCTAAAAGAATCCACTATCTTTTTTGAAGTCAGAACTACTAAATATTACAAGGTATCTAAAGTAACTGACAATTCCTTTTAGACTAAATGCATAATGGATGGTTCAATTTTAAGCAACATTACACATGATTTATAGCATCTATTTTCTTTAGGGCTTAATATCTAAGCCTTTTTCAACATTGTATTACATCTGTTACGATCTGTACAAGACATTCTTTACAAACCAATTCTGATCATCTATCATAAACGAACTATACTGTATCATCAAGAATACCTTGGCGTTTTAATTTACTTACTGAACTTTTCACATAACACATTATACCTGGTTGCTGAACTACAGAAATATTACCTTACTACTGATGTTCTACAGGTGTGACAAAGTAAACAGCCATGAAATTATAATAAAACTTCCTCTTTGGTGAATAATATTTCAGTAATCTTAAAAAAGGTATATACAATTATTAAATTTTTTTTTGGTAATATGGTCAAAAAACACTTGTTGTTATAATTCACAGCCATGATTAAATTGCATTATTCATCATCATTTTTAATTTCTTTTTACATACTTGGCTTACCTGCTGAATATTGTTTATATTTTTATATTTATATAGCTTAACAAACTGGGAAACAAGAAATTTTTCAAAAATTAGCAAACTGGGAAATAAGAAATTTTCAAAACACCATGTGCATCTACATCTCTATACCTCTATATAAATGAGCTTACAGATGAAATTTTATATGAACTCAAAATTGAGCAATTCACAGAAACGGAAATTGTTACTCAATGTTTCCTACAATTAGATGTTAACAAAACAAACACTTATTCATAGGGGTTCTTGTACACTGTATTTTTCCCAATTATAAAATAAAGTTTCCAGAGCCTTGATATGGTCATATTTTTGAAAATATAACTCCATTTGTATCAACTTTTTTCCTTTAATCAAAATAAAAAAGTCAATAAAATTAATAAAAATTCACATATAATATGTTGTTCAGAGGCTAGGAAATTCAAATGCAATGTACAAGTGATAGTACACATCATGACAAACTTTGCACAAATCAATTCTTCTTTCAGTATCTGTTATAAATACCTCCGATACGAGTTATGTTTTAAATACTAAAGGAGATATTAATGAAATTAACAGTATATACTATACATAATGTCAGCATTAAGCAAACTGTGAGGCTGATTTTTCTCACAAGGTTTAATACAATGAACAGGTTTGTGTAAGCTGTTCAAAAGACCACATATTACTAAATCCTTTGCATCTGAATAGATATATCTTCAATTTAATCCACCTTATAAGTAGGTGTTAAATATTACCTGTTTATCATGTGAAGGTGGTAAACATAAAAATACAAGGTCAAGTGAGTCCTGCACTTAGATTTTATCTATCTTTATTTCACTGAAGACAAGAGTTTATTCATCCACAACTAAAAAAAATTATTAGCATAACATTTATTCCCCTAAGATCTACGTTAAGATTGTGGATGTTATAATCTGTAAAGAGGTAAAACACGAGCAATTTTCATAATGAGTCACTCACAACAATAATCAATGAAACAATTAAATAGAGTAAGGTGTTACTGGTGAGTTACTTAAGCAATCTAGTAAAAAAAAACGTGCAACCTACCATATCACGTGAAATATCACCATTAACAATGCTGGTAGCACCATATCATCCGATCCTACGGACCATCTTCGACCGAACACAACAATTCCAGGCATTTCTTACACTAAATTACATCCTACATGAGAATATACATGATAACACAGCCATATTCCACATCGCGTCAATTCATCTGTTCAGACGAAACTTGTGACATCGATCGGGAACCTGTGTCACACTTACGGAAGACTGGGACTTTTTTTTCCGTGAATAAAATCAACTACAGAAAAAAAAGAAAACACAGAAATGAACAATACGGATTGCAAGAAACGAAAAGAAATATGGGTGAACTCTGTGTTTACAAGCTTGTTCAGAAAAAGGAAAACCAAATAAAAATGTATTGACTTTTCAAAACGTTCATTTGGATGCGGTTCTTTTCATTCAATTTATGTTTAGAAATTAATCGTCTGAATCTTTAAACATAAAATTGAGTCTTCTATATATTTTGATAAAGTTACTGTACACATATCCTGGAAAATTGTCTTTTATTTTAGTCTGTTTTTTGTGTCATTTTCATCTTATATTCATAAGATGTCCAGACGAATAAAATCTAAATATCAAATTAAATGATCGCGGATTTCAAACTCTAAATTCGTTGAAGATTTTCTTTCAGTTAAATTTATTTTGTTGTTTGTTTTCATAAGATTTTCATTTTACCGCAAACAGCACTTAACATACATTAACTATTTAAAAATGACATCAGCCAGCAGGTAGATAATTTGTTATGTCATTTTATATACGCATAAGGAAAAAAATTTGATTTTAATGGGGGTAGATCTCAAACAAAGTCATTATTCCTAAGATTTTCGAAACATATAACACTTTGTATTTGGAAATAAAATAAAAGAAATATTCTATTGATATTTTGATTATATTTCTAATAGGTCAATGGTTAAAAATGATCAGATTAACATCTACTCTGATCGCTAAATACCATAGATATAAGCTTAGACTTTATAGAAATTTAGCGCAGATTCAGAGAAGTTCCTTTCAAAAGGCCATTAGAACTGGGGAAAAAATAGTTTTTACGCTTTACCTTCCTTAATGATTCAATCTTAGAGACAAAAATTATAATAATGCAAAGTTGTTCTAGCTTATTCATTAAACAGACAAAAGATTATTTCACAATTTAATTGAACAGCTTGAATGAAAAAATAATTAGCAGAGACACCCTTTATTAAATTTGATCCAAACCTTAAAATACCAAGTTATTATGTTCATTTTCTTTAGGTCTCTGATCTGGCCATGTTGTTAAGCAGGCTATATTTTCTGTATTTAATTTTTCTTTCGGTCAATTTTGATTATAACCAGTCGTGAAATGTCACGTGATACTATGTGAATCCAAGATGGTGGACGGAGATGAGGACACGCAAGCAGTGTCTTGTCACTTACTTTCGTGCTCATTATTTCTTGTTTAAATGAGTTAGAAAAGAGAAGCCGGTAATCTTTTTATATTTTCTTTGTTTTCATTTCGGCTGTGCGTCAGTTTTAAGCTTAGGTAAACAATTTTGATTGTATTTCTCACCTGTCTGTCGGTGGCTGTCAACTGCAAGTAAAGACCACAGCCGGCACAGGATGGGTACCACCTGTGCATTTTCTGATTTAAAAATCTACACGTATTTGTTAAATTTGTTGTTAAGCTAACACGTTAAAGCACTTGAAAGCCTGTTTGACATTCTGGAATTTCTTGTAATCATTCGACCATCATTTTTATGCCCCTGTTGTCAAGAACTTTTAGTGTCTGCAACTGCAAGTGGTCAGCTAATGATGGAAGCTACATCTGTGTTCTAATCTGGAATCATCCACACCCATTGCTGTCATTTTGCAGATTCTGTTGAAAAGACTTAGTAGGACTCCATGTCATAAAAACTTTTGACAGTAGTGCTGTGCATGAAATGCTCAATTTATTTAATGAAGTCTTAGGAAACATTTCTGCAAAGACCTAAAATATCAAAGACTTTCTTCATCTAGCAGATCATACAATATCTCACAGCATGTTGATTAGATGTATTAAGATCATGTTTGCAATACAAACATGCCAGGTATCTGGAGCTGCAGTCAGTGAGAATGGGCATTTTTTTAAGGGAGATTGGGGTAAAAATAAGGGAGATTTTGTAAATTGGATCAGAACAGGGTGCTTTATTCATTTTATCAAAGAAAACAATGTAATAACCATTTTCAATCAAACAAAGATTAAGAAACAACATATTCTCTTCTTTATATTTAATTAAGTGTTTCAGTACAAGAGATAACAGAAATACATCACTTTCAAGATTGTTTTCGTGTCATTATATGGAAGAGCATGTCTCTGAAAACACACATTCCACCAGCACAATGCTGACTTAGAACGATTAGTATGTTTTGTGAAGGGTCAAACTTAAAACAATCACTTCTTTATCTTTCATCAAGTAACAAACAAGTTATTAAAGAATGTTCAGTGTTCGAGGCAAGAGAAAAGTATAACAATGAATGAACTGTGCCACAGGGAAGTTTTGAAACAGACTAAATACACAACATGTCACCTCAATTCCTAATTGGCGATCCTCGGACCGTCCAAGATACTGAATTTTCGATGTTTATTTTTCTCGGAAAATTAAAAAACTAATAAGTTTTTAAGGTCTTTCCGTGAGGCCGTTAAAAGGGATAAAAATATGTGAGTTTTTGCCTAGCGGCCTGAGACTTGGCATGTATGGCAATAAATCACTTAAAGTATTCAACACTGATGTAAATGAATTACATCATGCAATAGAAAATTGATTTTATGCAAAATGATACATGACTTATCAAAATAACAGTGGAAATGAATGCAGATGAAGAAAAGACGTCGTGTTGTAAAGAATGTATGATTCTTGTCAGTATATCTTTCGCCTGTCTAATTAAAAATCAGAAATTCTGCATAACCTTAAATCTTTCATTTTTTATGCAGAAACAATAGAAATATTAATATAGTATTAATAATTAGTCAGTGATTTACACCCAGGGATGTCACTGGTTTTTTAGCATTTTATAAAAATGTTGACTCTCTGCATGAGAAACAATGTATTTGACTTGCTCCTTAAGATTTTTTAAATTGATATGTGGTATTTTAAGTAGTATATGTATGAATGTCTTTTGACTGTTTGTAAAACTCTTTTAGCGATTTATTAAGCAATGTTGCTATTTCAGTAACAATGGCTGATGTTGAGATCCAGATGTTGGAGCAGCAGCGACTCATAGAGCAGCTGAAGTCTATGATACGTGAACGTGATGAGGATGTTCAGAGGAAAGATAAAGAGCTCCATGTAAGTGTTTTAATTACTGAAAATTTAATATTGACATGCATTGTTCATATTCACATTATTAGCTTGATGTCCGTATGGAGACCAGTTTTCAAAAAAAAAAAAAGATTGAGAAACTATTTTCTCAGAAAAGTGTTCAGAAGAATATATTTTTTCCAGTTTTTCGTGCAGGCAGTTAACAAACAAAAACTATAAAATAATCTCATTAAACAATTATAAAATAATTACTACTTGCATTTTAGAAATAAACAGAACTGTTGCATGAATATTTCAATATCTTGCAAACAATGTTCTTGTTAATAATGTGCTTGTAATAATTTAAATACTCAGTATTTCTGAAAGCTTTGCATTTCAAAAACATTTGAATTCTTGCAACCAAAGCAAGCTAAGTTCTATACTAAAAGTTAAACAGACATTAAATAATTAAGCATGCATTTGAAGTACACTTTTAGTTCCTCACATGCATGGCGATTGCTTCCATATATACCTTGTTATAGTTAGATAAGATGATAGACTAACTTTTAGAAAAAAAAAATGCATCCTATCTCCCCAGTTAATATGATTGCAAGATTCTTTGAGAGAAGAAACTTTTTTCTACTCTCTTTTGCATTTTGAAATTTAATCTTGATCTGTCTGTATTTGACATCTAAACCTGTTGGTTAAAATTTTAAATGTTTTTCGAATATCTGTTTTTTATTTCAACTTCTGTATGCATTAAACCATGTAATTGTAATGCATGTCTCTTGCATGTAGGAGGTAAATGCCAAATTATCCAAGATGAAACTTCAGGCCAAGGCTAAACAGGCTCGAGAGGCCAAAGACGCTAAAGAAAGCAAGGGAGGTAAATCTGTGCCTAGGAAAGAAGCTGCAGATAATGCTGATGAAAAGGTAATCAGCTTTGGAGTTTAATATCTGCAACATATCTTGAGTAATTCAGCAGTCAAAAGCTACCCTGTAATGATTAATACTGTGAAAGGTTTGGTTGATATTAAAGTCAACAAATACTTCTAAGAAGCTGTTTTAAGTATAAAATATAATCAGGGACTCATTAATGACCTGTCCTCTATATTTTTCACTTATTGACCCTTGAGTGATACATACGTACATTTTTTGTGGAATAAAACTGCTGTTAAAGCTTTGAAATCTCAGAATCTGGCAGTTATGGTTTTTAACTGAAAATTAACCTGGAATTCATAAAAATGCCTGAGATACTCTTTAATACATTTACATGATGCCTTGAAGAACATGCATGAAAAGTTTAAAACAGCATTTCAGTGCATGCAGTAAGCAATGTACTTGGCATGCTGAAACACATTCACAAGTTTGTTTCTCATTTTAGCTATGGAATGCAGATGATGTTATATTATATAGTTATTTAATGACAATGTAAATTGTTTTGATGTTAGAGTAGGGGAGCCATTATAGTGGAACACATTATTATACTTTATTTGATATTGGTGTTTTGATTGATAAAAATAGCTTATTTGCACAAATTTCTTTAGTATTTTTGCTATTAATACTAGTATTTTGCTTTGCCTGTATGCACCCTCTTCTATGATATAGTAGTTAAGATCTCTGACTGGTTATCAATAAATCTCTCACTGTAGGTCATGGGTTCAAACCCTGCCATTGACTAGACAATTTATTTTAGAAAATTAGCAGGTTTTTTTTTTGAAGAATGGTATTTTAGGATTGGTCCCAGGAACAATCATTAGGTTAACTGTCAGCCTGGTATGACTTGGACTGTAAGAAGGCATTAAGTCAGCTTACAACAAATTGCCTATATGTAGGAACAAGTTGTGCTTGCCTCTGTTGCTCTAAACATTCCCAGTGGGTATTTTGCACATAAGTAAAGTTGTTTTGTATAATGGTTTTCTAGGGAACACCAGAAGACGAAGGCCATGAGCAAACAAGCAGAGCAAAGTCACTGTTGCTGAAGAAGAAACTGGAAGAGAAAGACAGGATTATCAAAGAGAAAGATGAAACTGTTAGTATTAAAGACCAGCAGATAGAAGTTAAGGAAAAGATTATAGCCGAGAGGGAAGATATTATAACTTCACTAACAAAACAACTGGAAGAGAAGACGAAACTGATGGAGGAAATGAATACACAGGGAACTACAGGGGATGACAATGAGGTAAGGGGTTAAATTGTTTGCTTCTGTTGTACAAGAGTTCAGGTTATAAGCTTGGAGTCTTTAAACATTACACTCACTGAAAGATAAGTATTATGTCCAGCTGTCAATCTACTCTTAACTAACCCTTCTATATTAAGACAGTTGTAAGTAAAGTGAAGTAATTCCAGTTACAGAAACAAACCTTTTCCATTTTAAGTTATTTGATTTGTGATCTTCAGTTAACATTAAAGTCTTAAAATGTTTTATTGAGTTAAAATCTGAGCAAAATTTAATGACTTTGTGATATGTTAGATTTTATAAACTTTTCAAACATTAATAAAATCTTGAATCTAAAAAGAATAAAATTCTGATGAAGGTATTTTATATTTAGGCTAGAGTACAGCAGATGTATGCCCAGATTGTTTATAAAGACAAGAACTTGCTGGAGCTGAATAATAAGATACTTGAGCTAGAAAGACGTCTGATTGATCTACAAGAATTCGTTGGAGAAAAGAATGAAGTCATCAGAGGAAGGGATAAAGTTATACAGGTGAGTTCTTGCTTATTCTCAAAACCTACAGTACTCATTGTGTTGTTACTGTTATATTAATGGAGCATTTCTTAGTAAGAGTTCTTCAGCATCTGGCAATGGTTCTTGATAGGTTTATAAAGAAGTTATAGCATAATGTCATACAGTCGTGTTCTTGTTCAGCCTGCAGAAACTCTTACGTATGATGCTACTGGAAGTAAAACCTTGAACTTTCGACCTTTCCAATGAATTTATTACCTTAGTTACTGGGTCATTGACATTCAAGATTTGTTTTAAGTATCATTATTAAACATTAGTTTTTTTTCATGAACTGCCCAATAAAGTAAGTGCCTGAATATCTCTGAAACTGGCATCAAAATGTAATGGTTAGATTACTATACATTTTCTGTTATCCCATTTGCTAAACTTTGGCTTTTTATTTAAATACTAGTTGTTAAGAATATCATATCATGTGACTTGTTACTTTTCATCCAGTACAAACAAGCATTGTTTCATTGAATCACTGGCAGTAACATTTTTATGCTCCCCGAAGGGCGAGCATATAGTTGCCGCTTTGACCGTCCCATCCGTTCATCCATCCGTCCATCATAATTTTGTCCGGAGCATAACACAAAAACTATGAGAGATATCAAAACCAAACTTCATAGGTTGTAATCTCATTAAGGAGCAGTGCAGTGCATAAGATCCATAACTCTTGCTTTATTAATTTTTGAGTTATTGCCCTTTGAAATTTCTCATACTTATTTTTTGTCCGGGGCATATCTCACAAAGTATAAGAGTTATCAACTTGAAACTTTATAAGTAGATAGATCTCATTGATGAGCAGTGCAGTGCACAAAACCATAACTCTTGCTTTATTAATTTTTGAGTTATTGCCTTTTGAAATTTCTCATACTTATTTTTTGTCCAGGACATATCTCACAAAGTATAAGAGATATTAACATGAAACTTTATTGGTAGATAGATCTCTATGAGGAGAACTGCAGTGTGCAAGAACTGTAACTCTATTTTGCATAATTTAGGAGTTATTGCCCTTTGTTATTTTTCATACTTTAAAAAAATACAATAGCCCTTTTGGAATTGGCATTTATTCGGGGAGCATCCATCGGTTCTACCGATTTCTTGTTTCATAAGGTACTACCAATTAATTTATAACCCGAGTTATTGAGTCATTGACATTGAAGTTGTTTTGGTCATTTAACTGATGTAGTGCAGTATTATGGAAGCATTCTATGTATGTGACAGCTCTTGCCAAGCTATCAGACTTATTTATATCCTCTTTCATGTTTTGTCTTGGCTAGAACAGTTAAAACTAAATTGTGGATGCATACAGTTCATGTTGAGTTGAGTTTTTATGTTTTTCATTCATACCCTGTTTACTGTCTTATCATTTAACTAATGATTAACCATAAAAGAAACTGCAATGTTTATTATTTGTATGCATTTTCATTGTAATAGTGCAGTATATTTTCCCGCCATTTTAAGGTGTTACAGTCAGCCATCAAAGAAAAAGACCAGAGTGTGGCAGACCATGCCATGCTGGTCAGCAAGCTTACTGAGAAGGTTGAAAACAATGATGAAGTACTGGGACAACTCAGGGAACTAGTGGACAAGGCAGAACATGATCTGAAACAAGAGAGAGAGAGGTTTAACCTCAGGCTTACTGAGTCACAAAAATATTTCGAAGAAACTTTGAAGGAACAAGAAGATAGTGTTTCTAAGTTAAGAAAAATGGTCAAGGACAAAGAAGCTGAACTTCTTGTGGCTGAAAATGATTTGAGAGAATTGATAGCTAGGCATGAAAGAGATATTCAGAAAATCATGTCCAAAGGGGAAGTGAATATTCAAGATCCAGTGATTCAGATGTTGGAACAAAAGTTAAAGGATACAAATGAAGTGTTAGAAGGTAAAATAAAAGTGATAGAAGTACTTCAGAAAGAGTCTAGTCGGAAAGAGAAAGATTTAGAAGAGAGTAGAGATATTCAGAAAAGTTTTAAAGAGAAATTGCAACAAATGTCTGAAGAAATGATGTTATTCCAAGCAAATTTAGTGGACATGGAGTCACAGTGGAAAGTAGAAAGGAAAAAATATGAAGCCAAAATTTGTGAGATAGTTGAAAAACATGAACAAGAAAATACAGAGAAGGAAGTTCTAATACAGGGTTTGAAGTCATCTGCTGAACAGTTTGAAAGTGCGTATAATCAGAGTGTTAGTCAGTATAGTGCATTGCAAGAGAGGTATCATCAGTTAGTCAAATCAGGAGGTGCTGTTTCAGAAACTATGCATCCGAAATCTGGGGATCTACCAAAAAGTGACACTGATGCTACATCAGACGTTGAACAACTGAAAGATTTGTTAAAAGAAAAAGATAAACAGTTGGAAGAATTAGAATGCTTGAAACTTAAGTCAGAAAGTTTGACAGAAATGTTAAGAGAAAAACAAGAGGAGAGTGAAAGGTTCAAGAAACTGCTAGAAGAGAAAGAACAGGAGTTAGAAGGCTTACATAAAGGTGCTGTTGAAGACACTGCTGCTAGTCATAAAGGTGGTGATACCAAGATGCTCAAAATGAAAGCTCAGCTGACTGCCAAGGTTAAAGCCTTGGAAAAAGAAATTACCCAGTTGAAAAAGGTTGGTTTAATTGTAATAATATTATAATGACCATGATTTGGTTCATTGGTGCCCTGAGTGTTTCATTTGGTTTGTGATAAAATTGACATAAGTGTGCATTTAACCAATTAAGCCAAAACTGATAATATTGTAAGAATTGTGCCCTATCATATCCATTAACCAAAATGGTTTCTAGAAACAAGTGGGTCTTGGAACGAGAGAAGAAATTTTAAAAAGACAACTGAAATTATTAAAATATATTTATTATTATGATGATGTTTATTGGTTAAAAACTCAGTCATATATAAAAACAATTATGTACACTATTATAGGTAGATAGTGTAATCACAGTATTTTATGCTTGTACATAGTTTCGTGCTAAGTCATCAAGAGTCAGTCATGATCTAAATCTAGATCACATAGTTGATCTTCAATTTGATGAACTTTTATTTGTGTTTTAGGGTACACAGTTATCAGAGGAGATGGAAAGTCTTAAGGAAGAACTTGCAGCAGTACAGATAGAGAAAGATTCTCTCCTAGCGAAATGTGCAGACCTTGATCAGATAACTTCAGTAAAAGGTATTTGGTACTATGTTTTCTGTAAGATATAATTATATCTAAATGGCCAGTTTTTCAATTTTGTCAGAAGAAGTTGAAACACATATCTTGGTAAAAAAAAAAAAAGAAAAGGGTTCGCCCAGACTCTTGGAAGTATTTGTTTAATTTAGAAATAGTTTAAAAATTATTCGACTCACTTTGTCTTTTGGAAGGGTTAACATTGCATTTCTGAATACTGACGGATCAAATAAAGAAAATGTTTCTAGTAATATTTTCACCTTTTGGATAGTGTTAAACCAAGAATATCCCTGTGGGACTGGTTTTGGGAGATAGAGTGTCAGAATTTAATCTCAACAAAAATGTGAACACAGTGGGGTTTTTATCGTTGACAGTTACAAATCCAAAAATTTATATATCTTGAAAATTCTGTTTTTGCTGTTAACTATGAAATTGTATACCCATGTATTTAAATGATTAAAATATATTTTCATTGTAATGTTTTACTTCATATTTACCACATTTTGTCTCAACTTCAAAAATTTACTTAAATAAATCTGGTAACAGTGATAGCCTTGCTTATTATACCCCCACCACAAAATGTGGGGGGGGGGGCTATAATGGATTCGCTTTGTCGCGTCCGTCCGTCCGTCCGTCCATCCGTCCGTCCGCTCTATAAATCCTATACCAACTGAAGGATTTTCTTCAAACTTGGCTCAAATGTTCACCTCAACAAGGGGATGTGCAGAACCCATGTTGCCCATGTGTCAGCTCAAGGTCAAGGTCACAATTGAAGGTCAAATATCAAACAATCAAATATTAGACATTATGTCGTGTCCGCTCTGTAAGTCCTACACTAATTGAAAGATTTTCTTTAATCTTGGCTCAAATGTTCACCTCAACAAGGGGATGTGCAGAACCCATGTTACCCTTTTGCCGGCTTAAGGTCAAGGTCACACTTGAAGGTCAAAAACTGACTTAGAAAATATTCTTAAATTTTAACATGTATTTGAATATTTCTGAAACTAGCACAGGTATTTGCTTGAAACTTAACATATATATGAAGTGTCACAATTAGGATATGCAGGTCAAGTTTCATAACTCTGTATTGCATTTTGACAAAGTTATGCCCCTTTTTAAGTCTTTAAATTTACATACAATCAAATATTAGACAATATGTTGTGTCCGCTCTATAAATCCTATACTAATGGAAGAATTTTCTCAAACTTTACTCAAATGTTCAATTCAACAAGGTTATTTGCAGAACCCATGTTACCCTTTTGCCGGCTTAAGGTCAAGGTCACACTTGAAGGTCAAAATTGACTTGGAAAATGTTCTTAAATTTTAACATGTACTTGAATATTTCTGAAACTAGCACAGATATTTGCTTGAAACTTAAAAGATATATGAAGTATCACAAGTAAGATATGCAGGTCAAGTTTCATAACTCTGTATTGCATTTTGACAAAGTTATGCCCCTTTTAAGTCTTTTAATTTACTTACAATCAATACTAGACAATATGTCGTGTCCGCTCTATAAATTCTATACTAATGGAAGGATTTTCTTCAAACTTTACTCAAATGTTCAACCCAACTGGGCAATATGCAGAACCCATGTTACCCTTGTGCCAGCTTAAGGTTAAGGCCACACTTGAAGGTCAAAAATTGACTTAGAAAATGTTCTGAAATTTTAACATGTACGTGAATATTAATAAAAATAGAACAGATAATCATTTGAAACTTCAAATATATACCAAGTGTCGCAAGTAAGATATGCAGGTCAAGTTTCATAACTAAAAAAAGTGGGGGGGGGGATAACTTTGTATTGTATTTTGACAAAGTTAAGTCCATTTTTATGTCTTTAAATTTATTTACTATAATATTTCTTAAACCAAAACAGATATTTACTTGAAACTTAAAATTTATATGAATGGTTACAAGCAAGCTCAGATGACGAAAATTCTACAATTCCATTGAATTATGACACAAGTTATGCCCCTTTTAGGCTTAGAAAATGTTCTGATATAACCATTAATACTTAAATGTTTCTGAAACTAGAACAGATATTCAGGAAAATGAAAGGTTATTTGTAACTGTTTCGAACATGATTTGACAATATATATTTATACTATTACCTGTACAATTTGTTTGTTTTTTTCACCAGAGATAATTTCTTTTTATGTATATGTATTTGTGCCACTAAAGTTATTCCCTTAACCACCTTTCCATGTCGTCTTCTGTCAAGGACATTGGTGGGGGTATGAATCGCATTCAGCGATAGTTCTAGTTGGAATGTGTTTTCAGTGAAGTAAGTTTTTCCTCAGTTTAAAATTGGACACCAAAGGTTTCCTGCAGTCACGTTATTGTTTGTATGTAAAAAGCAGATATAATAAGTTATTTTGACTCAAAGGGAAATGAATGCTTATTATTTTAATCAATGTTTCAGGTCAACTTGAAGGAAGAGTTACAGAACTTGAAGAGAAGTGCTCACAGTTGGAACAAGATAGATGTCAATTGACCTCTGACCTTGAAAAAGCACAGGCTGAGAGAAACCAGTTAGAACAGGAGGTCACCAGTCTACAGCAGGCTCTCAGCCAGGTAGGTTTGTTCAGACTAGTTCTCTGTATTTTGATGAAACTTAGATCTTGTCAAGAATGTCAGACTATTACTGATTCTCGCTTGGAATGATGGTAAGGCAGACTGCAGGCTTCTGTATCAGTTAGTGTTTTACCCTGTTTCTGTTGAAGTAGATAATTTATATCATGAATAATTGGTTACTGGAAAATTTCTGTAGCATAGTAGGTTAGCTTGTCGCTCATCAGTATAGTCAGTCTAGTGTCATGGGTACGAATCCCACTACCAGCATGATATTTTTCTTCCATTTTCAAGCTGTAAAGAGGCAAACAGCTATGTTTATGAAAGATGAATATCTTTCAAGCTTTTACCCTACAGAATGTCAGTAAATGGAAAACTTACATTATTTTATGTCCCCATACAAAATGGTCAAGTGTTCACTGAAAATATTAGCCTATAAAAATGTACAGATTTTAAATAATTTTGTGCCAGATAGAGCATCTGTTTTCCAGTGATTTTAATGCCTAGCATTTTTTCCATTCATAAATATTTTTAGAACTACAATCTCCTGACATAGAGTCAGGCATTTTTCATACTTTGTAAAATTTTTAATTTTTAAATGCATGTATATCCTTGAAGAAGTCTTAATATAAGGTTGAAATATAGGGGTATTAGACATATTTAAGAAAACCTGCTATGGTCATGTGTTTCACTCTTCTTTATTTAGCAAAACCTGCTTTGGTTATCTGTTTCACTCTTTTTTATTTAGCAAAACCTGCTTTGGTCAGGTGTTTCACTCTTCTTTATTTAGCAAAACATGCTTTGGTTATGTGTTTCACTCTCACTTTTTTTAATTTCTGATCTTTTCCATCCAGAAACAGACAGAAGAAGAAAAGTCCCAGCTTAAGAAAGTAAACAGTCTGGGGCTTGATATAGAAACTAAAAGGTCAGAGGTCAGTCAGCTTCAGGAAGAGCTTACTTCTATAAGAGAACAGTTACAGCAACAGACCACTATGGCAGAACAACTAAATGCAGAAAAGTCGTCACTAGAGGTCAAGGTCACAGAGGCTGAGAAACAGATACAAGGTAATGAATATTTGAAAATACAGATTTTAACGATTTGAAGAGACAGATTCTATCTTTCTTTATCATTAATAATATTGTGAAAATTTTGAGGTGGTTCAAGAACTTACTTTTCTTGTCACCAGGCATGACCTTTGCTGTTCATTGAAAAATGATAAAGTATTGTTTTCACTTGTTATATATTGTGTGTGTGTGTGTGCAAAAGCTTCGATATAGTGAAATAAGAAAATCTTGTGTTAGTTTATGAAATGCTCAGACACCTTAACATTTCATTTCTCAAAAACAGAAAAGGTTTAAGCCTTTATTGAGGCTTGTCAGATAAGGTATCTCAAAGAAACACAAAGTTACTTGTAAATAAGGTATAAAACTATGAGACTTAACAAGTTAGAGGCTAAATAGAAATTGACAAGTAAGAGGCTAAATAGAAAATTAACAAGTTGGAAGTTAAATAAAAAACTTGTTAGAAGCTAAGAAGAAAAAAAAAATGAATTAGAAATGAAATAGAACAGCCAGGGGGTTGCTGCACCCGTTTTGGTGTCATGTATTTTCTGTATCATTTTCTGTTTAGCTTTTACATGATTCCCTGCTATTCCTTTGGGTTTGTCTACAGTTTCATTCAGTGGGAAAGCTCAAATACTTTAGATTTCATCATTATGCAATCTGATTAAAATCATATCCTAAACATCGCTACGCTATTAAGATCTGAGGACGACCAATAGAAGGTCACCTTCTCGTGACCTATCCATCAATCTTTAAAAATGCTCACTGATGGTTGGTTGTGGGTTCAAGCCCTTCTGTTGACCATTACCAGTTATGAGAGAAAGTTGGTCGTCTCTTTTGAAGAATTGTAATGGTGAGGTGAACTGCCAGCTGGATATGACTTTAACCATTAGATGGTGTTACACTCAGACCAATCAATAAACACATCATAAAATGGTCATAAATTGATATGACTTGCCAGAGAAGCCTATACATTTGAAGTATAGATCTCTGATACACACTAAATGAGTTAGAGGCTAAATGGAAAAAGATAAAAAATGATTTAGAACATTCACTTGGTTGCTACATGGCCTCCTGCTGCTCAAAACCCTTTTGAATTTTTCTACCTAGCCTTTAACTTATACTTAGTTTGAGTGGTGAGACATTTCATGATAAAGAAATAAGGCAAGTGAAGTATAAACACAATGTTTTACAGATCTGGGAAAACTGAAGGAAGATTTGGAATCAGAGATACAAGAGATGAATAGAAAAATGAAAGAGGAATTACAACAAAGTCTGCTTGATGCTGAACAGGAAAGAGATCAGCTGAAACAAAAGGTAACTCTTCAGTTTCTTGAAGACAATTTTGGTACTTTTACCCATTCATCAATTTTGCTCTTTAAAATGGTCTAGCTAAGAGTTTAACTGGACAGTATTGTAATGTTAAATGTCTCATCATTAACATGTCATTTACAAGAAAAATGGAATCGAATTAGTAGGACAGTTCTAGAAATAAGTAAAAACTAGGAACCAGCTTGGGTCAAAGATGCCTGTATAAAACGTGTACAGTCTTCTTACTGCCTTGTTACTTCTCATTCATTTTGTGCTTAAGTAGAATAATCAGGTGGCTTGCATTCAAATACTCTACTTCTTCTTAAGTTATAACATTTCATAAAACAAGCCAGTTTCAAGTTAAAATTAGAAGAAAACCATTTAACTTTTGTTTTTCTGCCTTGAAACAGTAAATTTTGCATTTTCTAATCAGTTCTCTTGAAAGAAAATCTCACATGAAGAAAATAATCTGAAATGAAATTATATCAGACAATGCTGTGTGAAAACTTTTGTTTCAAACATTTTGAAGTAAATTTTACCAAGAAGCTGTTGATTCAAGAACTGCCTAAGACATATCAGAGGGCATGACAGATACAAGAAGAAATATAGTTTATTTGGACAATGTAGGCTATTCATTTACATGTGAAAAACTTAATATTGTAATCACTGAATCTGACTGTTTCTTCATATTTATACGAGATGAGTGAAGCAGAAATTGAGGTGTAAATGTAAAAAGTGTGGTCATAGTACCTAGAAATTTTCTGCATTCACCCTGAGGAATGTTTCTTCCATTACCAGTTTCTAAGTGCAAATATAGATGTGATAGTTACCTAAAAGGCATGAATGAATGTGCATATCTGAAAAAAAAATGTATTATGTTTATAATGGTGTTTGCTAAAAATTGATTCTGAAATATGGTCAGACTCAGTTCTGTGTTAGTAAATGAAGTTGAAATGCAGTCATGAGCATTGGATTAGAACAGTGTTATGGTGTACCACCAAAATATTCATTGGTTCTTTTAATGCATTTTTGCTGGAGAAGAAAGCTATGATACAACAAAAATGCAGTTCTGCAAAAAATTTATATGGTCTGTCTCATTTGGAAAATGTAGCAGAATGTGACAGATTAATGATAGAAACACATTTATTTTAGATGGAGGAATTACAGACTGAATTAGAGTCTGCCAGCAGTTTATCCAAGGAACAAAAAGAAGAGATAAACAGACTAACCGCAGATCTAGAGACTGCCAGATCTGAGAAAAATGATCTGGAAACCCAGCTGACTACCATGCAGAGTGAATCCACAGAGACAGATACCAAGCTCAAATATTCAGAGGCTGAGAAGGTACGTGTTAAAATGCTTGGGCTAACTTGTGTTTGGACTAACTAATGCAGAAAGTCTTGTGTTCTATTTTATGTCTCTTTTAAATACTGAAAACGGTTGTTAAATAATGAACCGAGAGTCCTTGAAAGAAATAGATTTATACATACCTTTAGAGGTTTACAAGGTGAGTGATGAGCTCAAAGTCTTGTAGGTCTTTTGTTTGAATACTTGAACTGTGACAAAAAATTCTTTCATCCTGAGGCTTGTTAAAATACTTTTGTCCCTGATTAGTGTAAATAAAATGAATTGAAACTTAAATTTCTCTGTCACTTGAAGTTCCCTCTCATTTGAGCATTTTTTCTTATGAAGTGTATATTTCTATGACTAAATTTTTGTCACAAGTTTGATTAGTGTGTTTGCATGCATACATCGATCCCCAAATTTTTCCCCCCATTGCCCCAAATGATTTTGAGTACATGTAAATCATTAACTTTAACATAAATCAAGTGATGACCAGCAACAAATCAATAGTAGTTGTCCGAAAACTTTCGACCAAGTATTGAAACACATGAGAAAGAGAAGAAGAGTATTTGTTGAAATTGATTCAGATTCTTAAAAGCCAGGTTGCCAAATAAACATCTTTGTTTGATGTTGACTTTCACCATTAGATTTTATATTTTAAAATGTGAGGTGAAGTTTTGGGTCTGACATGATAAAATCTTAGAAGTGATTCATTTTGGTCTTGAAAAAAGAGAGGTTGTATTAAAAAAAATTAATAGATCAAATTATTCTGTTTATGACATAGCATATACCCCTGCCTAATCCTTCATTAACAATATCAACAGTAATGATGAAAAAATAATATTTTATTTCATTCAAGGCAACAAGACTTTCTGCAATTCTTTTGTTATTTGACTTTGGTGAAAATAATCTATTCTTAACCTTTTTAGTTTGTTTCTTCTCAGATGATAATAAGTGTAAAATGTGCAGTATGGCAGTGTTAAGATTTCTTTAATTCATTTAATTTAATTAGTATTAACAACAATTTGTTTCCTAAAGCAACAGTATGAACAACTTGAACTGAAAATTTTTGATTTTTAGAATAAAAATAATAATATTCATAATATTACTCATAATATTTCAATTATATGTTTTACATACTTTATACTGAGGTTGAATAGGTAACTATTTCAGTTTTTGTTAAATCCCTGTTTTCATTTTTACCTCACCCTTTCCTTAATAATCTCCCTTGCTTTGAAAGGAGTTTGACATTTTCAGTAAAAACATCGTGTGAGTTAAAATGTCAGGCTTCATTCCTTATTTTCCTGTTTTCAGCTGGAGCAGTTATCCAGAGTTACTGCCCTTGAAGAAGAAATTTCGAATTTAAAGAACCAGCTTAGTATGGAACAGGAACAGCTTTCTTCTGTTAAGGCAGTCCAAGATGAGCAGCAAACACAACTGACCAATTTACTAAAAAATGTTTCACAGCTGGAATCTTCAGTTAGTGAAAAGAACCAGCTATTAGAAAAAGCTGATAGGGATTTACTTGAAAAATCTGAAGAAATAGAATCCTTGAAATCTCAGTTATTTGAGGCTGAGGAAAAATTTGATTCAGAGAAAAATTCAAGTGAGACTCTACAGCAGGAACTTTTAGCAAAAAGTGTAGAAATTAAGGGATTTTTGACATTGTTTAGTGAGGACTTCAGAGATTTATCAAGTGCCAGGCCATATGTAGACAATCTTTTATCATGTAAGCATGACTTGGAAATAGAATGTGACAAACAGACATCAGAACTGAGAACTTTGAAAGACGAGGTTTCAGATTTAACATTAAAAATTGATTCTCTTACAACAGCTAAAGCAGAACAAGAAAACCTTAACAGGGAGCTTGAGTTACAAGTAAAACAACAGGCTAGAGAAATTGAAATCTTGAAAGAAGGAGAATCCACTAAAGGGGAGGAGTATGAAACAAAAACCCAGTCTCTTCTTAGTCAGTTGACGGAGCTAGAAAAGGTGTATTCAGAACTAAATATTGAAAAAGAGACATGTGAAAGAACGATTGAAAAGTTAAGAGAAAACATTCAAGAGATAACTGTAGAAAAAGATAGAATTATACAGGACCTACAGAGTGAATGTGAAACCTTGAAAGAAAACATTCAGGACATTACACAAGCAACAGATGAAACTATTAAAACTCTAAGGGAGGAGAAAGAGGTGCTAATTCAGAGTAACTGTGAGATAAACTCAGTATTAGAATCAGAAAGAACAGATCTAACCAGTAAGCTAGAAACTGTACAGAAAGATTTACAGTCTGAAAAAGAACAGAGAGTGTTGCTTGAAGAGCGAGAACATTCTTTACAAACTGAACTTAATTCCATAGAGAATCAATTGGCCGACAAATCTGCAGCTCTAGATACTGCAATACTAAGTGAAGATGCCTTAAATGAGAAGTGTTCACAAAAAGATATTGTAATCAGTGAACTAAAAAGTAGTATAGAAGAGTTAAACCACAGTCTTTCAGAAAGTCAAAAGGAACTAAAACAGTCAGGTGAAAAGTGTCGTCTCTTTGAGAATGAGGTTGCACAATTAAATTCTGAGCTGGAGTTACTAAAGCAAGAAAAGGATGCTATTCAAGGAGGTTCTTCTGAAAAAGACAGTGCAATAGAAAATGCTTACAGGGATTTACAAGATGCAAGAGAAAAGGCAATCAAATTAGAACAGGCTTTAAGTGTTGCATGCAAAGAAAAAACTGATTTGGCTGAAAGTGTTGAGAAGTTGACTAAATCATTAGAACAGGTGACTGAAGAGACAGTGATAATTAAGAATGCAAAAGCAGAACTGCAAGAGAAACATGAAATCTTGCTCAAGTCAGTGGAAGAGTTTAATGTCACAAATGAAGAACTTTCAAGTAGAGTCAACGACTTAGGTGCTAAGAATTTAGAGTTGGACAATAAAGTTACACAATTGACTGTTGAATCAGAACAGATTATGGAGGATCATAAAAGTGAGATAGAGGACTTACATGCTGAGCATGAGAAGCAGATGGATTTACTGAGGCAAGAGCTTGACTCTCTGAAGATGGAGGAGCAGACCCGACACCAGGTAATCACAGCGGAGCTTGACACACTGAGGGAGGAGAACAGTAGTCTGCTGTCTAAGGTTAGTGCCATACAGCATGATTGTAGTAGTAAGCATGAGAGATTGTCTGCAGTGATGCATGAATGTAATTTATTGCATGAACGGTTGTCTCAACTTCAGAACTCTATGTCATCTTTACAAAATAGCAATAAACAGCTTACTTTAGACAAGAAAGAGTTACAGTCTCTTGCCTCAGATTTATCTAGTAAAGTTGATTCTTTGTCTCAGCATGAAACCGACTTAAATGTTAAAATAAACCAATTGTATGAAGAAATTGAAGAAAGGAAGTCCACAGAAGAAAATAAAACTTGTCATATAAACATTCTTGTGGCTGAACTCAAGTCAAAAACCTTATCATTAGAACAAATGTTAACAGAAGTAAATTTTGAAAAAGAACAAAATTTACATCTTAAGACAGAAATTGCACAACAAAACAATGAGCTTAAACAACAAGGAAGTGAAATAAAACAATTGGCAGGCAAGTGTGAAAGTCAAGTAGAAAGTTTGAATAGCAAGATCAGATTAATGGAAGGCCAAGAAGAACAAATAAACAATTTAATGGAAGAGAATGCACAACTTTTGGCTCAAAAAACTATTTTAGAAAACTCAATTATATCTAAAGATGACGAATTTTCAAAAGCACAGTCCTCTTTAAGCCAAGAAAATGAAATAATGTTAAAACAGGTTCATGTGTTGGAAGATTCATTGAAAGAAAAATGTGAAGAAATAGAAAAATTACTTTCTGAAAAGGAAAATACGAAAACTGAGCATGACCATTCTGTCCAGTTGTTGCATGCCAATATTACAAAGCAGCATGAACATTTACAAAAATTAGAACATGAATTAGAGTCAGAACAATCAAAATATACAGCTTTGAATGTTTTGCATGAGGAATTAAAAGAAAAACTAGGTCAGAAATGTAAGGAATTAGATGATGTGTGTAAAGAGAAAGAAAATCAGGTGTGTGATTATGAAGAAACCATTCAGGTGTTGCATACTAAAATTGCTGAAGAAAGAGAGCTGAAAGAGAAACTTCAAAATGAAATAGAATCTGTACGTTCAGAAGTCCAAACATTGACTAATGTTCAGACCAGATTAAAGCAGGAGTTTGATAACAAATGTGAGGAAGTAGATAAGCTCACGCAAGCTTTGGCTTCAGAGGTTGATGAAAAGCAGAGATTGGAACGTGAAGTTGAGGCTAAACATTTAGATGTTAGAACTTTGACCTCATTTAATGAACAACTTAAGATGGACTTAGACAATGCCAAATTAAATGTAGAAAGTTTAGGTGATGAAATTACTGATTCAAAGTCTGCTTATAATGGTCTTAAAACTGAGTATGTAGAAATTAAAACAAAACATTTAGAAGAAGTTAACAAAAATCAGAGACTTTCAGAAGAAATTGAAGGTATTCAACTTAAGTATGACAATAAATGTGATGATTGTAATCATATTTTAAGAGAAAAAGAGGAACTACTGTCTCAGATGAATATGTGCCAAAAGGGTTTAGATAAAAGTACACTTGAAAACTCTGATCTCATGGAACAAGTCAGATCTTTTGAAACAGAAACCAAAGAATTACACTCAGTATTAGAAAACATGAAAGTTGAAAATGCTGCTCTGTGCAGTAAATTGGAAGCAGCAGATAAAAGGTTAGAAGAGAAAAATTCAGAAACTGATCTCTTAAATTCTAGTCATGAAACTTACCGATCTCAGTGTGAAGAAACCAGAGAAAAACTTGAGTCACAGTTGAATGAGTGCAAGGGGGAAGTGTCTGAGTTAAGAAACCAGTTGGAATTAAAAGAACAGGAAATCAGGGAACACTGGCAGAACAAAGTGCAAGATAAGGTTAATCAATTAGAGAAAATTGCATCAGAACATGCCCATTTAGAGAATTCTTTAGAACTTGTTAATCTAGAAAATGCTGAATTGAAAAGTGCAATAGAAGAATTAAAGAGAAGTTGTGAAGCTTCAGTTAAAACATTAGGAGAAGAGAAGGAAGCAATTTTTGAAGAACTAAGAACAAAGACAGAAGACCTGTCTGTTGCTGAAGATAAGCTGTGCCATAGAGAGAAAGAGCGTTCTAAACTTGAAGCGAGCTTGCATGACTTGTCTGTAGATATTAAAGGCAAAGAAAATGAAATAGTTCATTTAAGAGAAAAACTTTTAGAACAAGAAAATGTTTGTGAGGAACTGAAAGCAGGCAGTGTAAAGAAAGAGAGCATTATTTCCGATCTTGAAATTCAACTGCGGCTGCTCAGTGATACCTGTGATGAAGTTAGGTCTGAAAATTATTCAATGACTTCAGCCTACAAATGTCAAGAAGTACAATTTGAAAAACTTAAAAAAGAAAGTGCAAATGTGCAGTGCAGTTTGAATACTGCCTTGTCAGAAATACATCAACTTAAAGATGAATCAGAGAAGCTGAAGCAAGAATGCCATAATTATGAAAAAGTCAAATCTAAATTACAGAAGACAGTGGAAGATCTCTCTGAATGTACAGAAAATGAAAGGCTGTTGAAAGAAAATCTTGCAGACAAAATGAAGATTTTGGAGAAGGAGCATGAAAAACTTGCCTTTGAAAAAACTAATTTAGAAACAGAAATTAGTACAATGCTGGAGAGGCTGGAAAGCACAAAAGGATTTCTGTCTTCAAAACAGACTGAGATTGAAGATCAGAAGCTTGTTATATCCCAGCTTCAGAAGAGTGTTAAAGATGCTAATGAAAGAGTCAAGAAGTTGTCAGAAAAGAAAGATAAAATGGAAGGTATCTTGGACTCATTACAAGATAAACTAGGTGACAGAGAGTATGAGTTATCAAATGCACAGTCAAGTCTTTATGAAAAGGAAGAGGAACTTAGAGTGTCTGTTCAGAAACAGGAGGAAATGCAGTTTAAAGTAAGTGAGCTACAAGAAGTGAATGTATCACATACAAGTAAGGTATCTGAATTGGAGAAAGAACTCATCCAGACTAAACAAGAATACAGTCACCTTGAAGCTGAGTGCGATGAATTGAAAAGAAATTCTCAGACTTTAATAGAAACATTGGAGAAAAAAGACCTTGAATTAACTGAAGAAATAACAGCAAAAGAAAAAATGTTAAATGAAGTTAGGGACGTTAAAGAAAGATTAGAAGAGAAAGAGACAGAGAACGTGAAACTGAAAGAGGATTTTGCTGAAAATAATTTTGAGGTAAGCAGACTTCTTGATGAGATAAAAGAATGTGAAAAGCAGATAGCACATTGGAAAGAATGTTTTGAAGATGTCTCAGGAGAGAGTGATGAACTAAAACAAAGGTTGTCAATTGCAGATAATGTCATTGAAGATTTAGAAGGAAAGGTCCAATCATTAAATGAAGAAGTTTTAAAAGAGAAAAAGTTGAAGGAGGAGGAAGAGATGAAATCAACAGATGTTCAGCAACGAATGGAAAAAATAACTAAAGAAAAGGATCAGTTACAAACATTGTGTATAGAACAGAGGAAGAACATAGAAGAATTGCTTGCAGACAAATCTGCATTAGATTTGGAAAATTCAAAACTGAAACTTGATCTCCAGACCACTAGTGATGAAAGAAATACATCACTTACAGAAAATGAAGAAATGCAGAGTCTGTTGGAACTTAGAGATGAGTTAATAAAAGGATTAAGGAATGAAGTAGATGATCAGAGAAAAATAATAGCAGAATACCTTGCACAGGTTGAAGACATCAGGGCAGATGTAGAATGTAAGAAGTTGGAAATTCAAGAGCTTAAAGATGGAGAACTTGAAGCTTGTGATAAGATAGAAAATCTTGAAATGAAAGTTGAAAGCTTAACTGATATAAGAAAGAGCCTAGAAAAAGATATATCTGAGAAAAGTGACACTTTAGATGTTCTTTCTAGTAAAAATGATAACCTGAAAACAAAAGTTGCTGAACTTGAGAAAGAGCTAGACGTCTTAGTTCCTAAAAATCAAGAAAATGAAAAGATCATTGACAATTTAGAAAGCATTGTGCAAACACAGAAAGACACAATAATTGGTCTTCAAGAATCCGTTGAATGCACAAATAGTGATTTAAAAGAATGCAAAGAGTCACTGATAAATGCAAAAAGCAGTATTGAAAATCTAGAAACAGCAAATAAAAAGCTGGAGACAGAAAATATCTTCTTCAAGAACCAAATTGAAATCCTGAGAAAAGATTTATCCTCAAAGGAAGAAGAAATTGATAGAAACGAGTATGAGAAAAGCAATGCATTGATTGAGTTTGAAAAACTGAATATCACTATAAATGAACTTCAGCAGAATTTATCGGATAAAGACAATGAAATAAGTAATCTTGCTAATAATATACAGGAACTTGAAGCAAATATGTTTAAAGTGAAAGAAGAAAGAGATCTGAAGATTGAACTTTTGTCAGAGAATGTCACAGATCTAGTGACTCAGATGGATATATGTAATGCACAAAAAAGTGAAATACACTCAGAGTTAGATGATGTCACATCAAACCTAGAAAATACTGAAGCAGCCAGAGCTGAACTAGAACAAAAACTAAGATCTTGTGAAGAGTCTCTTAGAGAGACAGAGAAGGCTTTTGAGAACCTCAGAGAGACACACACTGCATTGGTGCAAGAACATGATGAGCTATTGATGTCAGCTACAGACCAAGAAAAATTGAATCAAGATAGGAATATACAGGTTGAAAGACTTACCATTGAAAAGCAAGAACTGATGTTAAAAGTGTCACAGTTTGAGAAGAAAATTGCAAATCAAGAATCTAACCTAGCAACTTTGCTTGAGGCTAAAACTGTTTTGGAAGAAAAAATTGTTGATATGGAAGATACAGTTTCAAACTTGGAAAGAAACTCAGAAGATCTACAGTGGACAGTTTCTAGTAAGGAAGAAATGAATAGGCTGTTAAAATCAGAACTTGCCGCATTAAAATTGAATTTAGGTGAAGTGAAAAAAACCTTAGAAGAGAAGTCCATAGAGGTGACCCATGCAAAAGAAGAAATTACCGAGTTACTGCAAACAGTAGAAAAGCTCAAGGAAGAATTATTTGACAGAAACAATCAGGTTAATGTAATGGAACATGCAATTAATGACTTAACAGATACAAATCTGTCATTAAATAGTGAAATAGCAAATATGGTTGCTGTGCAAAGGAAAAATCGAAAGCTGATTGAAAGGTTTGAAGAAAGAATAGATGAGTCAACAACCAGGGAGTTAGACTTAAGAGGTATCTTAAATGATTACTCTTTACAAATTGAATCACTTGAAAAGGAAAAAGAAGAAATGCAAACCAGAAGTGAAGAAATTTCAGAAGAGATGAAGAACTTCAAAGAAATGTTGCATAATGAAAAAGATGCTCATGCAGAAACCAAGACAGCCATGGAACACTTGTTTCTACAATCATGTGACAAAGAACAAAGTTTCAATACTCAGGTATCTATTTTGTTAGAGGAAAATCAACAGCTGCTTACTAAGGTTGAAAGTTCTGAAGCAGAAAACAGCAAACATTGTTTGAAAGTTACAATTCTTCAGAAAGATCTCACTGAAATCATTAATGAAAATGATATTCTGAGGACTCAGAAAGATGATATTGAAAAACAGTTGCTGGAGAAGTTTCAGTGGGTGTCTGAAATCAGGAGTCAGTGTGAAGACAAAGATAAGTTATTAGCTGAGAAAGAGAAAAAGATCATTGACCTCGATAAACGAAATATAATGATCAGTAGTGATTTTCGCAATCTTCAAGACCAGTATAAGGCAAGTTTGAAAAATTTTGATAATATAAATACAGAAAAGGAAAACTTGAAAACTGACAAAGAAGAGTTAATTAAAGAATCACAAATATTAAAAGAAGAAAAGAAGGAAATTCTGGAGAGAAACTGCCTTCTGGAAAAACAACTCAGTGAGTCATTAGAAAATGATAATTCTAGCTTGTCAGATAAATTAAAAGAAATAGATGTTTTGACAAAGGAAACATACAACTTGAAAATTCAGCTGAAGAATGCAGAAGTAAAATCATTAGCAGTGATTGTAGGATTAGAAACTGAGAAAGATTCACTTACTTTGCAAATGGAAGAATTAAAACAGAAGTATGAAGATGACATCAACAAATTAAAGCAAGAACTAGAAGGTCAAAATAAGGAAAATGTAATAATGAAGGAAGTTCAGGAAGAATTGAATGCCAGTCTTGGTGATTCATCTGGGCAAGTAGGAAACCTAGAAGAAAAAGTTCAGGTGTTGATAAAAGAAAGAGAAATAAAAGATTTAAAGATTGTCAAATTGGAGAAGTCTGTTAATGACCTTGAATGTAACTTGAATTCCTTGAAAGAGGAGAAACTTACCCTTCAGAGTAATGTTGAAGAACAGAATGAACTTGTTGATGAATTACAAAATGAAATTGAAGAGCTGAAAAACATAAATGATAAACTTCAAGATGTTCTTGCAGTGGCACAAAGTGACCGAAAAACATTTGAAAAGAAACTTAATGAAGCAAATGAAAAAGTAGAAAAGATGACATTATACAGTTTAGATTGTGAAGAAAGAATTGAATCTATTCTCAAAAAGTCAAGAGATTTGTCTGATAAGCTCGAACAAAAAGATTCTGAGGTTATGCGGTTGTTGCAGTGTGTGGATGAACAGAATATAAAAGTGTCAGCTTTAGAGCAGTCTGTTGGATTAAAACAAGAGGAAATATTTGTTCTGAGTCATGCCTATTCAGAGCTGAATGAAGAAACATTATCTGAAAAAGCTGTTATGTCTCATATGATGCTTGAGTTTAGCAGTCTAAAGAAAAAATTCACAAATCTAGTAGACAGTTTGATAGAGAAGGATGAAATAATCACAGATTTCAAAACAAAAGCAGAAGCTAGAGAAAAGGAAAAAGATGATGTTAGAAAGAGTGTCTCACAGAAAGAATGTGAAATTAACTCACTTCAAACAGAAATGAAGTCATTGAGAATGGAATGTTTAGACAGAGAATCTGAGGTCAAATATCTTAAAGAAAAGCTTGGGGAAGTGGAAAAACAGAAACTGGAGATAACTGACTCTCAGAATGAGTATTCTTGTAAGCTGAAAGCTGAGGTAGACAGAATGAAACAGGAACTAAAATCTGTGCAGAAAAAATTAGAAGAAAGTCATGAGACTGGGTTAAGGTATGCTGCAATAGAAGCTGAGTTTGCTCGTGCTGCAGAAGATAAGGATGTTCAAATTGAGTACTTAATGCAAAGTACAGATTGTATGCAGGAAACTATTGTGAGAAAAGATACAGAAATTGAAGAACTGAGAAAGGATGTGAAAAATCTGGAAAATTTAGTTAAAGAATTAGAAGTAAATTTAGAGCACAACAGGTCAAAAATAGCAGAAACAAATGAACATTTAGAAGAGAATATGGTTAAAGAGAAGGCTGAAAAGAAGTCTTTGGAAAATGAAGTGAAGATTACACATGAAAAAATAATAAGACTAGAGAATGAATTGAAAGAAGCACATGAAGGCATTTCAAGACTTGAAAGGGAGTTAGGTGAAGCACATGAAGGCAAAAGAAGGCTTGAGGACAAAATAAGTGAAGATGATGATGGTAAAACATCTCTAGAGCATCAGTTGAAAGAAGCACATGAAGGCAACACAAGACTAGAAAATGAGTTGAGTAAAGCACGTAAAGACATTGCAGTACTTGAAAATGAGTTGAGTGAAGCACATCAAGGCATTTCAAGACTTGAGAATGAGTTGCATGAAGCACATGAAGGTAATACAAGACTTG
Source organism: Cyclina sinensis (assembly GCA_012932295.1). Classification (NCBI taxonomy): domain Eukaryota; kingdom Metazoa; phylum Mollusca; class Bivalvia; order Venerida; family Veneridae; genus Cyclina; species Cyclina sinensis. Next base: position 4,010,774 of record JAAONU010000015.1, read on the forward strand.
AGAATGAGTTGAGTGAAGCACATGAAGGCAGAACAAGACTGGAGAATGAGTTGAGTGAAGCACATCAAGGCATTTCAAGACTTAAGAATGAGTTGCATGAAGCACATGAAGGTAATACAAGACTTAAGAATGAGTTGCATGAAGCACATGAAGGTAATACAAGACTTAAGAATGAGTTCAGTGAAGCACATGAAGGCATTTCGAGACTTAAGAATGAGTTGCATGAAGCACATGAAGGTAATACAAGACTTGAGAATGGGTTGAGTGAAGCACATGAAGGCAGAACTAGACTGGAGAATGAGTTGAGTGAAGCACATGAAGGCAGAACTAGACTGGAGAATGAGTTGAGTGAAGCACATGAAGGCAAAACTAGACTGGAGAATGAGTTGAGTGAAGCATATGAAGGCATAACTAGACTGGAGAATGAGTTGAGTGAAGCACATGAAGGCAGAACTAGACTGGAGAATGAGTTGAGTGAAGCACATGAAGGCAGAACTAGACTGGAGAATGAGTTGCGCAAAGCACATGAAGGTAATACAAGACTTGAGAATGAGTTGAGTGAAGCACGTGAAGGCAGGTATAGACTGGAGAATGAGTTGAGTGAAGCACATGAAGGATTTTCAAGACTTGAGAATGAGTTGAGTGAAAAGAATAGAAAAATAGAAGTTTTAAATGAAAATCTGACTGCTGTAAATGTCAGGTTACCTGAAGTCGAAAAGGAGTACCAAGATTTGGAATGTCAGTCTCAGATTCTGAAATACAGTCTTGAGCAAGAAATAGAGAACAGCATCTCAACAAATGCTGCCATAAACAAAGAGAGAATAGTCATGGAAGAATTAAAGAAATCAATGGCATTTTTACAAAAGGTAAATATACAAATTAATGTCTGTTTAACTCAAGATGGCGATTTTGAAAGAGACAAAGAGTGAACTTTGCTAGATGATAATGAGGCATGATAAAAATTTCATAAAAGTTTAATGCTTAGGAAAGTGTCATTCTGATCAACTTCTAAATCTGGAGTTAGCATCTCATTTGAAATAAAGCCCATTATTTGTCCCCCAGAAACAGTTTTAAAAGTAAAATAAAGCATTGTTCTATTAATAAGACAGTCAAAAAGTGGTCTTAGTAAAAGAATGCTCTTAATAGATTTTCTGTTCTAAATTTTAGACTGGTTCCTTGAAATTGCTGATTTTTAGTGATTTTCAAGTAATTAAAGTGCTCTTAATAGTTGAAACTAGTACTAAGCATTACTGTATATAACTCCATACATTTAAATGTAAAATGAAGACACCAGTTCAATGTTTGATTAGAATTGTTAAAAATAGCAACCTACTTTCAGAATAAAATGAACAGTTATAATGTACTGCATTTTATCTCAGCAGCTCTATTTATGTGGTTGATCAAATTTGATTGAAATTAAGCTGAAGGATATATGTCAGTGCAAGGATTTGTCTTAGGCTTTCTTTCAAATTTTGAAACCACTTATTGTTCACACGCACGCACGCACACACAAATTCTTATTTTTGCTCTGTTTAAGTAATCATATAAAAAATAACTTGATATGGAGAGATTTGGTTATGTATATTTGGCCAGTGTAATTGATACCGAGAATTCCACTATATTTTTTTATTATATTTTATATTATTATTATTATATTATTATTATATTATTTTTTATATTATTTAAAACGTTTTCTAGGTTGTATGAATTGTGGTTAAAATATTTAAGATTCTAAAGTTAAAAAATGAATTGCTTTCCTCAAGAAAACAGAGCTGCCAGTTTTTGTCAACATACCTAATACACTTTTACTTACATTGAGTTTGAATTACCGTTTTAGAAAATTTAGATAGAAAAAAGCAGTGTATTTTTTTGTGCAAAATATTCAGATTCGAATTGTTTTCTGAATTTCTTCCACTGCTGTGTGCTAAGACTTAAAAAAACTGTTTTTGGTTTTAGTTTTATGGCTTATCCAAATGAGAAAAATCTAGTCTTGTTGAAATGTGATGTTAATGAAACCTTAACATACCAAAAAAAAATTTGCTGGATTTCTTTTACTGCTGTAAGCTACAACATTTTTCTTATAAAGTCTTATCTACAGTGAAGTTTATTTTCCTTTCTATATATAAATGTATTTATATGTATTTTAAATTCTGCTTTCAGGAAAAATTGGATAAAAAGGATGCAGAGCTGGAGGAGGAAAGGAGACATTTATCTGAACTGGAAACTAAGCTGGCAGATGCAGAGAAAAGAATTAGTGTAAGTGAAGATAAACTTTCCAATCTAAGCAAAGAAAATGAATTACTTACAATTGAAAATGGAACTTGTGTCACAAAGTTAAAAGAAGCAAATGAACAGATTGTGAGCCTCAGTGAGGTAAAAGGGTCTTTGGAGAGTGAAATTGAGAATCTTAAGTGTGAAATTGAAAATTTGCAGGCTAAAGATGCTGAAATGCCAAAGTCTTTGGAAAGTAACACTGATCTAGAGGTACAGTTAGAATTAACAGTGGAACAACTCAAAGAAATAACTGAAAGAAAAGAATCTTTAGAAGCAGCTCATACAAAAGTAAGTGATCTGTTGGCTTTAGCTAAGAAGGAAATACAAAATCTGGAAACAAAAGAAACAAGCCTTCAGTCTACTGTAGAGACGTTGCATGAACTGAATAAACATTTAGAGGAGGAATTGTCAAAAAATAAGTGTGAAAACGAAAGTCTGGAGGAAATGATAGCTGAAGCAAAGAATGATTATAGCAAAACTGTTGAAGACTTGAAAGCAAAGGGTGAAGAAATGTCAAAGTTACTTCAAGACAGAGAAAAGGTAATAAATGAAAATGAGGAAAAGGTAGGGAGTATTACAAAACAGCTTAAATTATCTGAAGCAAGGCTAAGTGAACTAGGTCTTTCTCTTGAAGAAAAAGACAATGAAATTAAAAGACTTGAAACTTCTGTTGAGGATTTGACTTCTCAAAGTAAATGGTTAGAAAGTGAGATGGAGAAAATATCAAACAATCTGAAAGAGGAGACAGAAAATGCTGAGCAAGTCATAAATACAGTTGAAGAAAACACGATGCAACCTGAGAATGATAGTTTTGATAATGAAAAATTGCAAAAGCAGGTGTGTGATCTTGAAGAAGAACTAAAGTTGTTGAAGGATCAGCTTGAAGCCAGGGATCTTGTTATATCAGATTTAAGAAAAAACAGTCAGGCGTTTGAAGCTGGTGAGTCAGATTTCAAAGATTTTTGTGATCAGTTAGAGACAGAGAAAAAGCAGCTACAACAACAACTTACCTTAAACCAACAGCTGTTGACAAAGAAAGAAGCAAAAATTAAATCTCTGTTGAAGCAATTGGAGGACTTTCATAAGTCATCTGATGTCCAAATTGCAGCAGAGACATCTGAATCATTAACAGCACCAAATCTGTTGCATACAAGAGAACCAGAGAGTGCAGATGATCTTCCTGTTGAACCTGTTAGTATCAGTGATGAAAGTGCAAGCTTGTCAGAGTTGCTTATAGAACAAATTATACCAAAAGGTACTTCAAGTCTAAATTCTTCTTTCTCTTCTGTATCATCTGATAAAGACAAAGAGGTAGAGAATCAGGATTTAGCTGAAAAACTGAAGGTTGTTACAGAAGAAAGAAATAAATACAGAGCTGACAATAAGAAACTTTTGAAACTAGGAAAAGGCAAAGATACAAAATTGAAAATAATGAATGAAAACTTTGAGCAATTGAGAAAAGAAAGAGATGAGCTACTTGCTGAAAGAGATACTCTTGACAATAAAGTGCAGGATTTAAGTACAAATTTCCTGAGTGAATTTGACAGTGCAAACAATGTACAGCTTGAGGTACGAGTTATAGAACTTGAGAGTCTTTGTCAGAGTAAAGAAAATGAAATAGAAAGACTTATAAAATTGCTAGAGGAACAAAATGAATCACAGAAGATTGGGAAAAGTGTTGTTGAACTGAATGTCCTTAGTAAGGAAAATGAAAAGTTAAAAGTTGAAGCAGCCAAACTTCATATGATTGACAAAGGCAAAACAGCTAAGATTAATCAAATTAGTCATAACTTTGAGGAAGTGATTGAAAAGAAAAACAAAGAAATTGAAGACAGACTTGAAAGAATAAGAGAAATAGAAATATTACTGGACAATGAGAAAAATGTTGTTGACAAGTTAAGTGCTGAAAAAGACAAGCTTCATGCAGATTTTGTGAAAATGCAGAAAGTAAGTAAAGGAAAAGAGGCGAAGCTAAAGAAAATGGAAGAGATAATAGAAGAAAAGAACAGTGAAATAGCCAAGAAGAATAGTGAGAATAGTAATTTACATATAAGATTGGAAGAGTTAAATAAACTTATAGAAATGCTGTCTATTAAAGAAGAACAAATGAAATCAGAAATGTCTTCAGTCCAGCAAAGTGTTGAGCAGTGGAAGGAAAAGTACCTTGAACTACAGAACAAGGTCAGTGAGCTAGAGGAAATAATATCTCAAAAAGATAGATCAATACAAGATCTTAAAGGAAATGAATCTCTAGTGAAACAGCTGAAGGAAGAAAAGATAATCCTGGAATTTGAACTTGACTGTGCAAAAGAAGAACTGAATAGAGTTAAGAGTAGTTTTGATGAAGAGGAGATGAAACTTAAAGAAATAAGTGATAATGTAGATAGTGTGGTACAAGAGAAACAAGAAAGGATGCATGAGGCAAGAAAATTAAGTGACACTGTCCTGGAGCAAGAAGATGGCCCAGATGGGAGTGGTGATAGAGAGACTCAGACTGTGTTAAATCTGTCATCAGAAGATCTGTTAAAGAAAGTTGCAAATCTAAGTCATGAAAACAAAAAACTTAACCAAGAAAAGAACAAACTTCAGAAATTAACTAAAGGTAAGGAGGCCAAATTGAAAAAGGTTGAAGAGTTTGTTAAAGAACAACAGAAGGTAATATCAGAAAAGGAAACAGATATTCTGATTTTGCAGGAAAGTGTGAAACAATTGGAAGATAAGGTTGTAGATTTAGAAGATGTTGAACAGGACCTGAGGTTCAAGCTTGACAATGCAATAGCAGATGTAGATGAATGGCGTGACCACTGTCATGACTTGGAGGACAGGCTTGATGCAGCAGATGAGGCCATTGATAGGAAAAATGATGAACTTGACAGACTGGAAGATGAAATTTTGGTATGTAGGGAAGAGATTGAAAATATTTGTATTGAGAGGGATGAAATGGAAAGACAAAGAGACAGTATTATTGCAGAACTTGAAAAGGTAAAAGTTGATCTTGAAACTAAAGAAAATGAAGTTGCCCACTTAAGGGAACAATTAGAGACTGTTGTTACTGAAAAGGAGCAATGCAATGCTGAGATAAAAAAATTACATCTTGTTGGAAAAGGAAAAGATGCTAAAATTAAAAAGCTTGAAGCATCATTTACATCTAAGGAGGATTTAATTGATGCAAATGCTGCTCAGATTTCAGAATTACAGAGACAAATACAGACCCTCAGTCAGTCTTTAGAGGATGCAGAAAAACATAAACAAGTGCTTGAAAGTCAGTTTCATTCAGAGATAAATAACAAAGAGCAATTTGAAGGACAGTGTTCAGAATTACATGACCAACTTGAGAAGGTTAAGCTTCAGATGCAAGAGAGAGAGCAAAACATACAACAGTTAACTGAAATTTGTACAGCATGGGAAAATAGAAGTCAGGAATTTGAAATGGCTTACTCATCCAATCAGAATATGTTACAGGAGAAGGAAAGTGAGAATGATAAATTAAAAGAAGAGCTTGAATCACTGCAAGAAAGAGTACTTGCTTTAGACAGCTATTCTTCTAAGTATGAAAAAGAATGTGAAGCAAATGAAAATCTCTCTCAAGAAGTTAAGAAATTGACTGAATCATTGCATACTCTTGATACTGAAATGAGTAACTTAAAGCAATTACTGGAAGAAAAAGAGTCAGCTGTGCTTCTGTCACAGCAAAAGTGTCAAGCATTTGAAAAAGAATTTCATCAAAATATGAGTATGATAAAGGAGAAAGAAGACACTGCTTCATCTTTAAGGAAAAAATGCCTTCAAGTTGACCAAGAAAATGAAAATCTCAGGCACCGTCTTTCAGAGAAAGAAAATGAACTACATAATTTCCTCGAAAATTCAAGGTCTTCAAGTGAACAAATCAATGAAAAATATCAGTCAGAATTGACAAAATTGATGGAAGAATGCAGAGTGAAAGAACAAGAAATCAAAGAGCTGAAAGTTAAAATGAATGAAATAGAAACGGAAGCAATTGAATGGAGAGCTAAAAATGATGAGAATGTTTCTGGAAACCATCAAGAAATTTCAAGACTGAAGGAAAGTTTGATTGAGAAGGATGCTGAAATAAATAAACTAAAGTCAACACTTGAGGAGACAATATGTACAAACAATGCTACAATTGAAGCATATGAGAAACATTCAGAGCAAATCAATGCACAGCTTGAGCAAATGTACAATGAAAAGAGTGTTTCAGAGCAACAGTTGTCTTGGTTTAATCAGTATCACAATGATACTAAGTCTCGGATACCTTTCCTTGAGGAAGAACTTCTTGATATTCAGACACAACTAAATGAAAAGGATCAGGCCTTATCTTCCAGTCAGCAGTGCTTGTCAGAGTTTGAGAAAATGGTTTCAGAGGCTCAACACAGGGAACAAAATTTGTCTGCAGAAAATGAAAAGATAAAACAATCATTAGAGATCAAAGAATCCGTGATAGAACAATTGTCAGAAGAATTAAACAGGCTGAAAGTTCAAAATACTGAATTACAGAATGACTTGAGAAAATCAGAGTTGTCCCTCACAGAAGCACGAAGAAATAGTCAGAATCATATTTCCACAATGGAAAAAGAAATAAGTAGTCTGTCAGAAGAAAATCTTAAATTTAAGAAAACCATTGAGTCATTACAAAATGAAATAGCAAATTTGAAACAGTATGCCTTGGATAAAGAGCAGGTATCTCCTGTCATAAAAGAAGCCTCAGTTGTTGAAGAAACTATCACCAGAGTATCAAGTCGGATGCAAGGTGCAGAAGTAGACCAGTCTAATTTTGTCAAAGCAGTCTCTGACGATGGCATATCACAAACTTTATCTTCAGTTGAATCTCAGATAATTGCAAATGTTTCAGCACATGAAAGTGACAGTGAAACACATGTCCCTGATTCACATGAAAATGTGTCTGCTCTTGCTCCTGAGTTCAAGAAACTGAAGCAGTTGTGCAAAGGAAAAGATGCCAAGATTAAAAAGCTAGAGGAAAAGCTTAAAAAACTACAGAGTGAAGAATCCACTACTAAGGAGGATAGTCAAAATATAACAAGCAATACTGAACTTGGTTTGAGGGTGGAACAGCTGGAGAAGGCATTGATAGAAACTCAGCAAGATCGGGAAAGATACATTGGAGAAGTTGATGAATTAAAGAGCAGTTGCCTGTCATTAAAACAAGAAATTCAGAACTCAAGGACTGTTTCTGATGAAACAGAAGAAACTCATATGAAGGAGGTTGAGCAGCTTCAGGAAAACATCCAAGCTTTACAGAATGAACTGTTACAAAGTAGAAATGAATCCATTGAGGTAAAAAATGCACTACAAAGTTACCAGTCAGCTTATGAGAGTCTTCATCAGCAGTCTGTGGAGACGGAAGAGAAATTGAAAGTAAGTGTAAACACCTTACAGTCTGAAGTCGCACGCCTTCAAAATTCTATTTCTGAAATAAACGTAAAGTATCAAGTTTTACTTCACCAGAGTACTGAATCAGAAAATATTCTAAAAGCCAAAGATGAGGAACTGCATAACTTAAAACAAATGTTGAAAGAGAAGATGATGGAAGTGAATGACCTTAGTAAGACAAATGAATTACTTCAACAGTCAGGAGAGGGGATGGAATCTGAGAAGCAGAGATTTGAAGAATTACTTAAGGGTGAGAGGGAGGAGATACAGTCACTGTATGAGCAAATGAATCAATTGGTTTCAGAAAAGCTTGACATGGAAGTCCGTCTGGAACAGAAGGAAAGAGATTTAAGGGCAGCTGCTGAGGAACTGAGACAATTTGCCACAGATAGGGACAATCTGGATGAAATAATGGAAAGATGTGAATCCTTGCAGATTGAAACTGAAACACTCAATAGAGATATAAGTGAGCTGCGCAAAAGACTTCAGGAAAAAGAGGAACATGTTAAAAGAGTTGAATCTGTGTCAGAGGAGCTGGAACAGGAAAAAGCTTATTTAAGGGATGAGTTGGAACACACCAAAAGCTCTGTCAGGTCAATGGATGAAAGTATTAAAGATCTCGAAGGCCAGTTAGAATCTGCAAGAGACAGTTCAGATATTACAGCCAGAGAATTGGACTCTAAAAGGGTAGCTTGCACAAAACTTAAAGACATGTGTGAAGAAAAAGATCAACTTATACTATCTTTAAAAGAAACTGTTAATAAAAGTTCTGATGAGGTATCAGAGTATAAGAAACTGTGTTCAAGTTTGCAAGAAGAACTGGAATTATATAAGGAACAGCTTCATGTACAGAAAGAAGCAGAGCAAGAATTATATTCAGGAAAACTTAGTGAACTTGAAATACAAGTCAACATGCTGAAGCAAGAAGGGGCTCACTCATTAAAGAGTTATACAGAGGGCATTGCATCTAAAGATGTTACCATTGCCCAGAAAGATAAAGAAATCGATATGTTAAGAGAGACAGTAAATGAACTAAAAGGTATAGTTACAGAATTTGAGAAATCTCAAGAAGAAAAACAGGTGGTTCCCTCCAAAGAAAGTATTTCAAAGTATGAGCCAGATGCACATGTGACTGGTGGTGAAGGAGATGTGAATAAAGCTCCAGGGAAGACAGCAGAAACTCCAGAAACTGTCCAGGTATATAACTGTACAGGCTTTGTAGCGCATGATAATATGTGTATTCAGTTACATTGTGTATGTCTATAGTCTTGAATCTTGGCATGTTTTACTAACTTGTTGCTCTGATAGTATACTTGATAAAGGAAATGCTTTGATGGTTTGAGTGTAGTCTGTGTGGAATGCTGTGATAACATTAGTAGTATCTATATACTGTACTGAATGCCATGCATGTTGCTCTAGAAAAGCTTTAAAAGCGTATATTTCTTACAATACACTTATACACTCTACCAGTAAAAATGCATGTAATCTATTTAACAATCTGAAGTCTGAAAGACTTAATTGTAAATGTTGTTCTAGGATGCATTGTGAAACTTTTTGTCTCGTATCCTTTACTCGGAATAGTGTGAAAAAAAATAATGTCAGATATGATAAATACCTTTTTTGTAAGTAAACCACTGCAAAATTAAACGGATGAACTGCATTGAATTTGATAGTTTTTGATCAGTTTAGTTTCAAGTTACATAAATATATATATTGCTAAATGGTAGCAAAATGATTTAAGCTTTAATTGTTTTCAAACATTTAATCACTCAGAAAACAAAATGGCAATGGTTTATACTTCAATTCAGTATCATATACCTGGCCCTGTTGCAAGAGCCAATCAGATTTCTTAAATTCCAGTGACAGTAACAATATCATTTTTTCAGCCAATGGCTGGGAGTGTGTTTGTTATGTAACCACTAACAAGACAGTCTACATTTTACTGAGTCTGGCATCCATTATTTATTGAGGCCAATAATTAATAGATATCAAATAATATTATATAAATATATATTATATGTGTATATAATTACATTTTTCACCTTTATATGCAGCTATATTTAGCTAGAGCAATAAATAAGAGGAAATCATAGGCTTTGGCAGGAGTCTACATAGATATATGACATGTTTCTGCTACATTTGATGTTCTTTAAACTTTTCTGAAATAGAGTCACATTGGTTGTCCTTTGTAAACTGCTTGTCATCTTTAATGTGTACAAGTATGGAGCTTGAATATCATTTATATATCCATTCATATGACCTCTTGATTTTTAAAAGTCACTAGTTAAAAGAAACTTCTATCAGGCACAAGCTCATTTGTAAAAACTACTTATTATAAAAGCTCATTTTGAAAAACTATAATTCAAAAGCTTATCTAAGTCTTACTGCAATTTATGAAACAGCAGTTTTATTTTCTTAATTTCAGGAAATTGGAACCAAAGCAAGTGAAAATGGAGCTTCAACAAAACAGCTAAATGATGAATTAGAAACCCACAAAACATTGAACACAGAACTTAAACAAACAGTAATAGATCTTGAACAAAAGCTTGCAGATATTGAAAAGAAGATGAGTAAAAAGGATGAGAAAATTGCCTTCTTCCTAGAAAATATGCAAGAAATGGAAGAAAGACTGACACAGATCTCATCAGAAGAACCAGAAAGTAAAACTGAAGTGGAGTCAAAGGTACAAGAGCTGGAAACAGAGGTCCAAACATTGAAAAAGACAGTGGCAGAAAAGGAACTTAAATTTACTAAAGCATTAGCTACAGCAAAGAAAATCAAGTTACAGTTAAATGAAACTAAGAATGACCTGGAAAGAGCAAAAACTGAAAAAGAATCATTGGAAAAGGAATTACATGAAAGTAAGGTTCATGTAGAGAAAATAGAAAAGGCAGAAGTGCAGAGAGAAGCCCCAGATCAACTTGATTCTAATGAAAAACAGGAAAAAGAAATAGCTGCAGAAAAGGAGGAAACAAACAAGATGATACAGGATTTACAGGCTCAGTGTCAAACATATGCAGAATTTGCTCAACAGTTACAAGAGCAAGTACAGAGTCTTACAGAGACACAGCATGTATCAGATCAGACTATAAAACAAATGGAGGAAAACTTTGCTCAGTTAAGTGATGAAAATGAATCAGTAAAAAGGCATATGCTGGAGAAAGAGGAAATGTTGAATCAGATGGGTCATGAGGCAGAAGAACTTAGGAAGTCTATAAAACATAACAGTGCTATGTTAGAAGAAAGAAGTAAGATGAATGAATTACTACAGGATGAAGTGAGGTCAACAAAAGAATCATTAAATAAGCTTAGAAATGCAGTCTCTTCCAGTCCAAGTGAAGAAGTGACCAAGAGACTCTCTGAAACAGAGAGCCAGCTTCAGGACTGTAAAACAGTGATAGAAAACCTTAATGAAAAGATGCAAGAGAAGGAGATGTCTTTGGCAGAAAGCAAGCAACAGTTCAGTGAATTGTTAGAACAGAACTCATCATATGAAGACATGATACAGATGCTTCAGAGAGAGCTTAAGTCTGATGCAGAGCTCAGAGATAAGTTGAAGCAAGACCTTGAAGATTCAGTAAACAAGGAAAGTGATGTTAAAAGACAATTGGATGAGATGGTAAATGAATCACATAAAAAATATCAGACTCTGGAAGTTGAGTTTGAAGAGTTAAAGAAAGCGCTTGCTGAAAAGGAAGTTGAACTTGCGTCCAAAAATGATGATTTAAAGAAATATGTAGGCTCAGAACAAGAAATTGAAAATCTTAGAACAGTTATAATGGAAAAAGATTTGAAACTAGAACAGTTGACTCAAAATGTTCAAGAGTTAATTGATTCAAATAATGAAAAAGACTCAGTTAATAGCACTATTGAAACAGAATTGAGAGAACAGAAAGAAGCAGCTCAGGTCTTAAAGAAGGAAATGGATTCTCAACAAACTGAAATTCTGGAAGTCCGTTCAAAGCTGACCACCTATGCTAATGAGAAAGAAGAAAAAATGCATTTAATTGAATCCTTACAGACTGATTTAATTAACTCAGCTTCTGAGCTTGATAAGTTGAAGACAGATTTATCTGTAAAAGAAAATGAAATTGCAGATTTGAAGACCAAAATTTTAGAATTAGAAAATAGTTCTGAACAGTCCATATCACTGCATGAAAAGATTGAAGGCCTTGAAAAACACTTGACTTCAAAGAAGAATGAACTTGAATCTAAATCAGAGGAACTTGAAGAGATTAACAGGAGTGTAAAAGATTTAAAATCAGAAATAAATGAACTTAGAACTAGAAATGAAAACTTACTGACTGAAAATGAAAGGATCTTTCAAGAAAATGACAAAATGAGAAAATGTTTGGCAGCATCAGTTGCTAATGAGGCTGTTCTTAAAGGTATAATTGAGCTAAAAGACAACGAAATTCAAAGTTTGAATACCAGTTTATCTCATTTACAGGAAACAAGTACAAGAACTGAAAAAGAATTAAATGGTTTAAAAGAAACACTGTCTTCCAGTGAGAATGACTTGTCAGGTAAAAGTGAAAAAATTAATGAACTGGAGATGGAAGTGGATAGGCTTACAACTACTTTACAAGAACGGGAAGTTTTGAGTTCACAGAGTGTTACAGCTGAAATAGAATCACTACAGATGCAAAATCAGCAACTTGTTCAGGCAAATCAAGACTTAAACACTCAGCTTGAAAGCAGTCAGAGTTTTGTGGAAAGTCTCAGAGTGGAAAAGCAAAGTCTTTTTGATGATTTAAGTGCAATTCAGGATGAAAATGAAGCTCTGAAGTTAAGCTTTGAGAAATATGAAAAAGAAAAGAATGAAACAGTTGCTACAAAGAGTACTGAAGTTAGTGAAAAGTTATCAGAACTTATGTCAACAATTGCTGACCTTAAGAGAGAAAATAATGATCTCCAGGCGGCGGTTAATACTTATAGCTCAGAAAATAGTGAAATGAGAAGTCATTTGTCCTCACTGCAGTCTGAAATGAGTAGTTCACAAAATCAGTTAGATGGGTTAAAAACAGAACATGACTTGCTTAAGAATGAATTGCAGATTTTGAATATAGACTATGAAAAAGTAATGGAAGAAAATTCCATCTTGCAGAATCGAATTAAAATTCATGAAGAAATGGACCATAACAGATTTTCTGTGGCAAGACAACAGGAAGGTGCTCTTGAAGACAGGATAATTGTACAAGAGGTTATGCAGAAGGAATCAATGCCTGTACAACATAAACAACCTATAGCTCAGGCTACACCAGTACAGTCAGAACAGGAGGCATTTGTTTCAGAAGTATTCGACAGTTTGCAGAGCAATCCATTAAATCAAACAATTGATGTTGCAGGATCAGACAGCATTCACTTCAGGCAAGAAATTGAGAATTTGCAGGCACAGTTACTTGAAAGAAACAAAGAGAAGGATTCAGTGAAAAGAGAATATGATACGCTGCATGCAAAGTTTGAAAAATTGCTGGCTAAACTGAAAATATTTAAGGAAAGAAATGACAACTATCAGACAGAAATTGCTGAATTGAAACAGCAGTTATCTGCAAGTGAAAGAGCTGAACGGTCAGAAATAGATCATTTAAAACACAAGTATGAGCTACTTCAAAACCAGCTTATGGATTTGGAAAAGGAAAACAATAATATGGTCGAAACTAATCAACAGAGGTCAGTTTTAAATCAGACTTTACAGAAAGAGAAAGAAAATTTGGAAAGTGAACTGCAGCAGTTAAAAGTTTCTATTGATGAAGCAGAAAGTAACAAGAAAACATTATCACAAGAACTTGAAAATGTAAAGAAAGAAATGAAGGAGAGTGTAAGTAAATTAGAGAGATTGAAAGTTCAAGCTCAAAACAAAAATGTCGAACTGCTTGAGGAAATAGATAGTTTGAAGTCCAGTCTTGATGAAGCAAATGAGACGGTTGAGTCTCTTACCTCAGAAAAAGAAGGTTTAGGGGAGCAAATTGAAAATCTTGTGTCACAAATGTTTGGTGATAAGACAAAGTCAGCTGAACAGGATAAATCATTTTTGGATATGAAGCAGAAATTGCATGAAACAGAACTACTTGTTGAAGAAATAAAGCATAGAGAGGAAATTGCTCAGCGCAAATTGACTGACTTTAAAGAACAATATGAAATGTTAGAGAAAGACAATGAAAACTTCCAGTCTGTCTTAAAGAAAACAACTAGCAGTAATAATGAGCTGAAGCAGGAAAAAATCCGACAGAAGATGAAGATAGAAAAACTTGAAAATGAGTTGAAAGAAAGTGAAACCAGTACTAAGAAAGTGCAAAGTTTAGAAAAAGAAATAGCTGAAGCAGAAACAGAAAAGGGCTATTTGGAAGAGGAAATTGATGGCCTCCGGGAGGATTTATCTCAAGCAAAGAAGGAAGCCAAAGATGCCAAAGCAGAATGTGTGCAAGTCACAGAACAACTTGCAGCTTTGCAAGATAATGTTGACTCCCAGAAAAATGAAATAGAAAGTCTTAAATGGAAGTTGGATGAAATATCAGCATTAGAAGAAGAGCTAGCCTCAGAAAGGAAAAATAAGGAACAGGTAGAAAAGACAAATAAAGATCTTCAGAATGAATTAGTAAGAGCAAAATCAGCAACTGATGAATTGAATGTGAAGTTAGAAGAAATGAATAGTAATGTTGAAACTTTGCAGTCTCAGATGACTTTGTTAGACAAAGAGTTACAGACTGAAAGAAAGGAAAAAGAGCTTCTACAGAAAAATAATAAAGATCTTGAAAATGAGGTTTTGAAATTGAAATCCATTATAGATGGATCACAGGCAGAATTACAAGAAATGAAAAGTAATGCAGTGTTATTAGAATCCAAGACTCAGATGTTAGATGAAGTTGATTCAAAACTGCAGAAATCTGTTTCTGAAATACAAGAAAAGGATAATGTTATGGATGAACTAAAAGAACAAATAGAACTTCAGCAAAATGCTGCTATTGAAAGAATACATGTCTTACAAGAAAATCTAAAAGCCATCAAGTCTGAACTTGAACAAGCTAAAACTGATAACATTGCTCTGCGGAAGCAAGCTGACAAAACAAATAAACAGCTGCAGAAATTTGACTTACTGAAGCAGGAGTATGAATCCCTGAATGAAGAATATAACAAAGTGATAACTGATAACAGCGGACTTGCGAAGCAAATAGAAGAGCTTCATTCCAAACTAAAAGATTACTCCACAAGAAGTTTAAATGTAGATGAAGCTGAGAAAGATCATCTACATAAATCAAAAAATGTTCTTACTACAAGAATAGAACAACTTGAGTCTGAATGTGCAAGACTGAGAAATCAGTGTTCAGAGTTGATGGATACTAAGTCTAAACTAGAACACAAAATACAGCATGTAGAATTCGAAAGGGACTCATTGAAAGCCCACCAGAAAGCGCTAGATGCTGAAAATCAGTCAGCACATTTTCACAGTGATTATTCGAAGCTGCAGCAACAGTTTACAACAGCAATGCAGCAGAAGAACCAGTTACAAGGTGAACTCAACATGACCAAGAAGAGTTTGGCTCAGCGGGATGCAAGATGCCAACAGCTTGCCTCTCAGGTAGGTGCTGAATTTAGTCCTTATAGTTTATGAATTTTAGAGTGGTGGCTTTATAAAGAAATTAAAACAAAAAAATTACCTGGAATCGTTTTATTAAATGTTTGTTTGGCAATTGAATTGTGTGTGATCTAAATTGTCCACTTGACAGATAGATAATAGAACAAGTTTTTCTTTTCACCCATTGCACAACATCATAATTATTGAGTATGATTTTAAGTACTTGTATAATGTATAGGTTAGTCAGTTAGCAGAGGATAGGAGCTTCCTGAATGTTCAGCTGGGTACTCTGTCCAAATCACTCCGAGAAAAAGAGCAGGAACTCGCATTTGTACAACAGCAATATAGAACTCTTTACTCTTCTTACACAGCTCTGCAGGCCAAGGTAAGTTTCTCAAAGACATTTCTATTTCAGTTATGTGAATTAGGCAATTATTTTATACACTAAATGTAATAAAATCGATAATACCAAATTTTTGTTTAATTGGTTTGAGTATGAATCACCTTAATTTCTTGTGTATATAAGAATGATATAAAATTTTCTTGTAGAATGCTGATCTTGAGAAAAGAGTGATTGTTGATTTCATACAGCGATCGCCTGCACCTTCATCAGGCTCGGTGACCCCTGTAGAAGGTCAGCCATCAAAGTCATACGAACTCAAGAAGAGGTAAGGTGTAGATTTTATCTGTATTAATAACAAACACCTGAAATTCTTGTTTTTTCACATTTTTGCCTGCAATAGCTAGAAATCTTTGGCAGTACCCTGTAGCTAGTATCCATTTCTGAAACACATAAGCAACAGCTGACAAAAGTTGTGAACTGTTCATTAACAAAAATAATTTTTTAACAGTGGTCAGTGGAAAACACCATTATAATGGGGAAAAATAGTGTGTGGGAAACAGTAGATGGTACTATCATTTATGGTACTTGTTCAGAGAAAGGTTAACTAATGTATCTTTAGATGTTTTATGTCTCACTGCTCAAGTGGTCACCTCCACTCCCCTTTTATGATTGATTTCTGTCAGCAGGTTAGGACTGAAATTTGTCCCCTTGTCTTGCAAGTAAAAATGCCTACCTTTTAAGGGTTTTTTCTTAGCTGAGGTATTTTGCATGTTTAGGTTGGAGGCGACAGTGAATGAACAGCAGCGGTTAAAGCAAGCGAATGTTGAGCTAGAGCAGAAAACTCGTCAGCTGGAACAGGTGCTTGAGATCACATTACAGGACAGGCTTGGTGAAGCAGAGGTATGTTTTGAAAGTATCAGTTTAAAAGTGTCAGAGTCAACACATATTGTGAGACAAGTTTATTTTGGAATCCTTTCAGTAACAAGTAAAACTCAGACACTTAAAAAAAACATTTTGTTTGTTTGTTTGTTTGTTTTATTGAGGTTTAATGCTAATTTCAGAACACTATTTTTTGGACATATCCCTGCCATCAGTCGAGACTACATGTGTTCCAGGGTACTCAGCAAGCTTAGAGATGTGCCTGGCTACTTAGTCTTTCTGAACAAAGTTTAAAAACAAGAGTTTTTTGTTTATTTAATAGGCATAGAAATTTCATAGAACAAAAATAGGTAGTAATATAATCAATAAATAATCTAACCAGGTCCATTTACAATAGTCAAAGAGATTTTAGTGTACCAATAGTAGACAACATTTTAAGTAGTATATGTATTCTAAGATGATTTTTATTTTTAAGTTGTTCGAGCTGGAGAGTGGTGCTGAGAATGGTGACGCCGTTGGAAGAGTAACAGATCTACAACTAAGTAAGATTCCTTACTTTCATGTTGTGGGATGGTTTATTTTCAGATATGGTTTATAATGCAGAAACTGCAAAAATTTGGAGTAAAGAATTGAAATTCTTTTATTGGAAAGATAAGAAACTGGTGTATGTATTTCTTTTGACAGTGGTACATCAAAGTAAAACATGTGTGTAAAGTGAGTTAAAGAGAGCTTTATTATTGTGGTATTATGTACTCACAGAAACAGGTTGTAACCAAGTATTTAACTGTGTTTTGGCAGCATTATTATTTGCAATAATGCACTGTATCAGGTATCATACAGCCTCTTTGTTATTTCAGTGAGAGATGCAAACAGCAGTTACCTAGGTCGTCTGCAGAGATGGATGAGTCTTCAGACGTAGGTTTTTCTGTTTCTTATACCTTCACATCTATGTAACTTTTATAATAAATAAAAAGTTTAGGCTAGTTTGTTGCCCATTTAGGCTAGTTTGTTGCCCATTTAATTGGTTTAGGCTAGTTTGATGCCCGATTGATTGGTTTAGGCTAGTTTGTTGCCCATTTGATTGGTTTAGGCGAGTTTGTTGCCCGTTTGATTGGTTTAGGCTAGTTTGTTGCCCATTCGATTGGTTGAGGCTAGTTTGTTGCCCGATTGATTGGTTTAGGCTAGTTTGTTGCCCATTCGATTGGTTTAGGCTAGTTTGTTGCCCATTTGATTGGTTTAGGCTAGTTTGTTGCCCATTCGATTGGTTGAGGCTAGTTTGTTGCCCATTTGATTGGTTTAGGCTAGTTTGTTGCCCATTCGATTGGTTGAGGCTAGTTTGTTGCCCGTTTGATTGGTTTATGCTAGTTTGTTGCCCATTTGATTGGATTAGGCCAGTTTGTAAAGCATGTCCTCTTTTTTCCCTTTTTGCTCCCCTGATAGTAGTTACAATTTTTTTGGGAGCAAGACCCCCAGTCTGTATTACTTTTTTTGTTTTTTATTAACCACAAAGTTACTTGCCCATCAGCATGCCTCATATTGTCCCCCCCCCCCCCCCCGACTCCTCCCAAACAGATCAAACTAAACTAGGATTTGAAAATGTGGTAGAATTAACCTGTATAAATGCCTCTGTAGTTGTATGCATTCGAAATAAATAACTAGGATTAATTAGTGCTAGATGTTGTTTGAATGTAGAGTGCAGTTAGTTTTCAAAAAATACCATAAAAAAATACGACAGAAAACGCTAAGAAAGTACTGAAAAATGCACCAGGATAAGGTTTAAAAATGTCTGAAAATAGCAAGTTCATCGAAGTCAAACATTATTATAATGAAATATCTAACTGATATTTGTATAAAACCTTTTCCTTGTTTCGAATTTATTCTGTTTACATTACACTAAGATTGATGAAATTCCTGTCTAATCTGATAAGTTTTTTTGTATATAATTATTATTGTTCACATTTTTTCCTTTACATTTCCAGAGCTGTTCCACCAACCCATGTGTAAGTATTTATTTGTATTTTTATCATAGGTGATCTTTTTTACTTTTAAAAATATTGGTTTGCCATAGCAGATTATTAGATTATAACAATTACACAGAAAAGACTCTTTTTTTTCTGTGACATAAAGTTATGTAGAAGCTATGGTAGGCTTTTTTCTGAAAGAAAAAGTGTATAGTTTGTAACTGTGAAAATCTGTGACTTATTTTTTGGGTAGAAATTTAATAAATTCAAAACCTTCATTTGATGATACTCTTAATGGATACTTGAAAAACTGCTACAGATTGAATTGTATGTATTTACCAAACACAGTTTCAGTTCCACTGACTAGTAAGGCCAGTCACCAAGAGGTCATTATAATGAAGCAGTCCTAGTTACAGAGCTTTTTCTTTTAAAATGTAACACTTTGGTTCTTCAAAGTTGCTTATTTTTGCATGACTCTGAAATTATCAAAGTTGTCTTTATAGTGGAATTAAAGTTCTTTGTGAATATAACGTTTATGTTCTTTTGCTTACAGCGAACGACCAGTGCAGTAGAAACAAGAGACCTCTTTACTGTTCTAGTGATTTGATATGACAGACTCTTCCGTAGATGTAACAAGCAGGCTTCACATGATGTGTACATTTGCATCTTCTTGCCTCCTGGTATAAACCAGATTTTGGAAAGATGTTAACACAGACTTACTTGACTTATGTCTTTCATTTTGATTAGAGTCGCTCTCCACTGTTATATGCGAAATAGTTTTGTTGACTGTTATTAATAACATGCTGAGTGAAGGAGATGTTTATAAAGACATGTATTTCCAAATCACTTATTAATTTTGCTGGCCTCTTTATTGCTGTGTGAAACTGGATTTTTGGAGAATTTTACACATAATTTAGTGACTAGTATAATCTTTCAGAATTAATAGAATATTATGATGTAATATATAATATATAATGAAGTTTCATGTTTTAAACCATCTTGTCGACTTTTTCACAGATAAATGTACATACATATATATACATACATGTATGTATAAAGTAATTTTTGTCTATTGACAAGTGTGATGTGAATAAAATGATGATATGTTAACTTTCGAATTTGAATTTGACAATTTAATTGTCTAGGCAAACTGCTTAAAATTAGTGTTTTTACACCCCCAGCATGGAGTTGGGTTAAAGGAGATTGGAAAAGACTTAACATGGTATCAATGTTGTATTTATTTGCATAGGTTAAGAAATGAATGTCCATTGTACCTGGTACTGTATCTAATTAAATTCCTTTAATTGGAGAAAAAACATCTATGCAATTAGTAACAAGTCTGAATTGCATGAGTTGTGGTTATTTAGTTATAATGTTAGCTTTATAGATGTACTTTTTAGTGTTACATTGAATAGTTGCATGTAATAACAGTAATTGTAGTTCTTACCTGTAAAAAATGGCTGTAAATATTTCAACCTTATTATGTGTTCAAAAGTTTATCATGGTTTTATTTTTGCGATATTCACAGTTTAATTTCTTATTTATGCATTTAGAGTAATGTAGTCCATTGTGTTACCATGTTTTATTTTCTAGAGTTATATTACACGGAGTCAGGGTCTTTCAGATAGGAAATATTTGAAAGACCTTGATGGAGTGGAGAAAGGGCATGATTGTTTTACACAACTGTGTTTATTTAATTAAAGTATTTGTTTTCGAAAACTTCATATTTTTGTATTCAATGCATTGACAGTCATTCCAATTATTTTTCAAAGTTTTCTTATTTTGTCTAATGTGTTGAGGTTCTACTATACCCTGTAAACAGGTTAATCTTAGTTGTCTGTTAGTCATTTGTCATTAGTACCTGTTTATATATTGACGACTAGCGCTGTTTCTTCCCTCTGGTCATGCGGGATGTTTTAATTCAGTTTGTCCTTTTTATTCAAAAATGGTCTTTGACACGGGTTTGACTGGAACACATTCTCAAACTGAGTGTTAAAACCAATATATTCACACATATTTGACTTGGTAAGCATTATGGTCACCTAAGCTGCTTGCTTACATCATATTTCTTCTTATACAGCGATTGTTTTAAATGTTTTCTTGTATCCGATAGCTCGCAATATTTAACTTAAGTTCCCTTTTGTGTCATAGATTTGTTTTTGTTGACTTTTTAGGTGTTAATTTGTATGCATGATTTATGTTGCATGATTTTTGCATATTTATTTAAATTTTATGAAAATAGTGTCAAATAAAATGTACTTACGTGAAACATTCCTTGATTAAGGCTGTGTATAACATTACATCTGTGTAGGGTAATAGACAAATGTGTAATGTATTTGATACAACTGTGTTGTGTGTCTCAACTATGTGTTCCATTAAACACATGAGTATACATACAGGTATTCTTATGAGGTGTCATGTCTTGTGTTATGTATAACAAATGTATACGAGTGATACTACTTACATTTGTATTTAACACAACTGTGACATGAATAACACAAGTTGTGTATTATATCATGTTATTTAGTACACATTATTCTGAATATGTTGTTTTTATCACACAAAATACTTTCATCGGGTGTTTTGTAGCAACACAATCAGATCATATCATGTTACAAAATGACAAAAATTATAATAGGTACATAATGTTACTGCCAATGTTCCGTTTGTTGTGTTACACATATCATTTGCTGTATAGTTGTTAAATGATTGTTTTATTGAATTGATTTTGTTAAAGTCAAGATGAATGATGTTATATGTTTACATAATTTCTCATGATTTTATGTGGTGGGGGGAAAGGAAAGGGCTTTGGCAAAGGGACACAATTCCTTATTTGTCAAACAGTAAACCTTCTGCTTATTTTAAAAAAAACAACAACACTGTTTTCGTTTTAGAATTTTCTATGAGATAAAGGTAATGATTTCCTAAAAGGAAAGGAAATATTTATTCCCAGGATAATTGTTTCTCTCTTAATGCTGTAATTATTTTTTTTCAGACAAAATTTACATTGCAAGAATACCTGTTAATGTTTTCTTTCATGTTTTATTATCAAATCTTAATTGTAAACTTTTTACAATCTTTAAACATGTGCACATGTAATAGTGCCCAGTCCTTTCATATGTAATTGCTATTTCAAGGGTTCTTTTCATATACATATAATCTTATGTACACTGTCAGTGACTAGAGAAACATGTATACATTAAACAGCCATATTTAAGTTAGTTGTATTGCAGAAATCTACGAGGAATCATGGTAGCTTATTTGAAAAATAAAAGATTTATTTATTTACATACTGTCTACTCTTCTGTTTTCCATTTTCTAGTTCTTTTTATAGGCGTTTAAAAAAGAGAAAAAGAAAATTTAAAAAATAAAAAGCTATTTGTGACATGGTCGACCCCACTCCAAAGGACTTGTTAATTGAAAATGAGGTCATTCATTATCCCCCTTTAATGAACTAGTTTTTGTTTAGCACAAGTCAATAAATATTCAATAAACTGTAATCTTTGCAGATGGAAATAAAGTAGTAAAAGTGCAATGTATATGGGTTACAGGTATGTTCTTTATTTACAAAGGCATTTTTAAAGATATTTGTTTTACACCGTAATTCCTATTCTGTAAATATTTTCATTAATTGTGTCAGAAAATGATTTTGTATATAATTTGAAATGGAAGTGATAATACTTCTAGTTTTAATTGAAAAAAAAGTAAAAACTCTACAAATTGAAGAATTAGATCCTTAGGACTGCTTCAGACTAAATCTGTAATAAAAATACAGGGTATTAAATCTGTGAACAGCCATTGTAGAGTTACTTGTATACTGTATTTTTTCAATGCCATCTACTTAACCTTGAAGTTTTCAGTCTGTGAACCAAAAGGGTTAAGGAGTTATTCTCTTAACAAAATTTAAAATTGAAAATTTAAGAAAGAGCTGTAACTCTTTTAATAGAGTTATGGTTCTTTTGCTTTGCACTTCTCGGGTTAAGACATTGAACAGTTGCAGAAGTAAACTATAAACATAATTTGAAACAGAAAATGGCAATACCTGAGACAGTAGCCAAGTAAGAGTTATGGTTCTTTTACTCTGCACTACTCCTTCAAATTTCAAGTCAAAACGTCGTAAGGTTAAATAGGATAGTTATGGGTATTTTACGCACGCTTTCTCAATGCCATTTTACCATCCTTCAAGACTCGAGTCAAAACATGGAAGAGTTAAAGAGTTATTATTCTCTGGATAAAAAATTCCTAGAAATTTAAGCAATGGAAATAACTCTGCAGATGGCCATGGGATAGTTATGGGTCTTGTACTCCACATTTCTCCGTAACCCCTTCAAACCATCCTCCAAATTTCATGTTAACACTTCGAAGGGTTAAATAGTTATGCTTGGACAATTTTTTTTTTTAAAATATGTCAATGGGAAATAACTCTGCATTCAACCTTGGAGAGATACGGTTCTTTAAACCTGTTTTTTTTTCTGCCATGCCTTTAAATGTCCTGAAATTACAAATCAACACATTTAAGGGTCAGAAGGATTGGTTCCAAACAGAAGTTCAGAAAACAATCGGGCGGAAACCATTACCGTACCCTCGCCACCTATTCGGCAGAAAGGATAATAAAATCAGTTTTGTTAACAGGTTTTGCTTTTATAAGTGATACAGCAGCATACTAGGTTAAAATATACATAAAAACCTTGGCTTACAAGAACTTTTTAATCAAATTTATCCCATTTCTTTCAAGTTACCATGAAACTGGGCCACAATTATGGTTTCAGATCAGTATTTTACCGGATTGAATATTTACAATTTTTTCCGACAACATTATACACTGCAAACATAAACTGGGAATCCAGCCTTTATACCCGTACATATAATATTTAACATTTGACAGGAGATAATACTAAATACATGCTGATACAATATTATGCAAATAGATTTTCTTTTAGAAATAGAGACACCTCATGATAGAGTTTTTTTAACTTTATTTTTAAAGCTGAATCAATTCTCAAATTTGCATATGAAAAGGGTCATTTGCAAATGTAGATAATTTTAAACTCGGGCAACGCAGCATGAAGAGGAACCAGCAAACCTGTTTGGGTTTGGGTTTATTGTTAACCCTTCAGTGCCTGATAATCAATAATTACTGAAACGGTTGCATTCATCTGGAAAAAATGTGAAAATGTCGGTATCGGATAGTGACAGCATAAAGGTACCTGATTATTGCACAGTTTAATTAGTTTCTAGACATTCAAGTTGTTGTATTTTAATTTCTCTCAGTGAATGTCCTTTTATTATCTTTAAATAAAGTTGTCGCACATTTTTATAAAAGGTGATAATATTTCCATCATGCGAAAGCAATATCAAAACGGTCAGGCCATGACAATGTTACACACATTGAAAACTGTATGAACATGTGAACACGTGCCAGACATTTTCTTTCCAAGGAAAACAAGTAAAACCGTTTCCTTAAATCAACGAAACACTATTTCGAGGTGCGTGCGAGGGTAGTCAACAAGATAGCTCTTTTTTTTAGCTTCAGGATAAAACAATACATGGCCTGGTTCAGCTTTTAAGTGACAGCGAAAAAGAACGAAAGAATCTGCAGACTATCATTGAAGACCTTAAAGAAAAGCAAGATAACGAAGAAAGGCGGAAGTTCTGTATGACTGACAAGAGTACACAGACCTCGACTGCAGAGCTAAGCACTGACGACACATCCGGGGCTTTGTCATCAAAAGCCGCATATTCGAATAACAACACGCGAGAAAATGTCAAGAACACAGACACATGTGTGAACAAAAATGCAGATGCAGAGAGACACAAAAAGGATCGACGACGAGAAAGAAATAATTCAGGAGTTTCAGATACCAACGTAGACATGTTGACTGGTAACTCGGTCGCCCAGTCAGTCGACTGTGCCGAAGGTAATGTCGATGGCACATTTCCTGAGCATAAAACAAAAGACGGCGACAGCTTTACTAAGATGGAAACTTTAAAATCTGAATTCGAAAACGACTTTGCTGGTGAATATTCGTCAAGTTCGTCTTACAACGATAATGAAATGAATTGTCATGAAATGAACAGAGATATTGCTCCTGGAGAAACCGACGGACGCACTTCGACAATAGTATCAAATGAAAACACAAACTTACTTTGTTGTTCTGGACACTTACAAAACAGTGAAACCGTCCAAGGAAACGTTCAAGGAGAAAATATCTTTCTTAATCATTTAGGCACCATCTTTGGCTGGGTCGGGTCCCTAGTGGACCGTTAAGACTCAATTCCGTTGAATTTACGTCATGTTTTTGTAATAAATTCATGTCCCTTTTAAATGATTCTCCAAGGTATTTTAACCTCAAGCAAATACCATACATAATGATGTTTCCTGATATATATGGTTTTAAGGGGTACAAAGGTCAGTTTTAAATTTCTTAAATGTCTTAAGTTGTAAATATAGGGCGTGCTTTATTTTTTTTTTTCGGGATTCCAGCCTTTCTTTAAATAAAGTTGACTTCATATTTCTTTGTTATTTATCGAGTTTACAAAAAAGAACTGAATAGATTTAGATTGATATGCACAAAATTCCTACGATAACTAGCTGTTTCTATTTATATCACTGATTTTACCTGAAAAGGTGGTTTAAAACAAACTGAAATTTGGCAACCTTTCAAGATCCATTACTATGGCGGACACTGAATTTAGGAATATGAAGGTAACTTTTAACTTTTTAACATTTTCACAGACATAGAGTTTGAGGTCAAAACCTTATAGTCGCTTATAATATTCATTCAACTGTTAATTACTATGTTTCATGATGAAATATCCCATGAAAAAATTAAATCAACAAGGTATCTGTGTTAGAAAAAGTACATGTAAATAATATTGGTAGGTAACTATCATTTTTTTTATATATTTATAGAATGCTTTCTTTCAATAGGATGAGTCAGTCTTTGGACTGGTTCAGCTTTTGCAGTCAAAAGAAAAAGAACTGCATGACATTCGAAGAAAATACGAAAATCTTTACCAGAAATCGTTCAACGAGGAAAGACGGAGGGAGACTCGAAGAGACGAAAGCACGCAGACATGTACTGCAAACAATCCTGCGTGAAAAATTTAAGATTGCTACATTTCTGTAGACAAATATATGCCTATTTTTTACCATTGGACTTACCAGTATTTGATATAATCAACGTTTTTCTTAAGTTGACAAATAACATGAGACTTACTAAATATTAGATGTATAAAAGATTTTTCAAACAAATATCTGTAAACACTTAAGAGAGGATCAAATTTACAGAATGTTTTATCTAATCTTTTTTATAATACTCCAAATAGATAAGACGCTTAGTCGGGTTACCATATGCTGTCAAACGTTTAAATTATTCTTGATGCTGAATTTCTTGTTGTTCTGTGTTTATTTCTTGAATGAAATATTGTTTCAACAAAAATGTATGCCGACTGCAATAGTTTTACCAGCCATACAGGCATTGTCTTTTTTTTTATTTTTATCTGGTGACTGTGGGTACATTATATGTTTTATTTAAGTTACGGATGAAATAAAAACAAAGCAAAAAACAAATAATTTATCTGTTAATACTTTTTTTTATTTTATGTGACGATATATTATTTTATATGTTGTGGTGAATAAAATGTATATTATTTTGCTCATCTGGGTAAAATATGCTTATGGTTTGCCTCGGTCGCAAACCATTTGCTTCCAACTGAATTTCTCATACAAAAATTGTAGAAGTTTATGAAACTTTGCAAGAATATTCTTTGCTTACAGTTCTATGAGGTTTGTTCAAGGAGTTTCCTTCTACCGAGAATTATGTCTCCCTCATATCTGGGTGACATACTGTTTGTTGCCCCACCCGTCTGCCTATCTGTTCGTCTGTTACACTTCGTTTCCATTCAATAACTGGAGTACCAATTGACCCACAGCCTTCACACTTCATAGGGTAATTGCTTTTAAGTAAAACACTTTTTGTTTATGGGGTCAGTTGGTCACGGTCAGAGTAACCTTGAATGTGAAAACGGTTTCCGTTTATTAACTGGAGTACTATTTTACTCATATCCTTAAAACTTCATAGGATGATTCCCCTTACTAAGTAAAAGAACTGCTTTGTTTTTGGTTGGTCGAACGTCAATGTTACGGTGACGAAACAGTAAAAACGGTTTCCGCGCAATAACTGGAGTACCTTTTGACCTAGAGCTATCAACCTTTATAGGGTATCTGCCCATAAAAAATCCGATAGGTTTTAGGTCAGTTTGATCAAAGTTCAAGGTCACGGCGACCTTGAATGTGAAAACCAATAACTGGTCTAGAGCCTTCAAACTTCATAGGATAGTTGCCTTAACTGAGTAGGACAATTGTCAAGGTTATAGTGACCTTGAATGTTAAAGAGGGGCAGACATCCGGGTTTTTTTTGGTACAGAATGGACGTAAAATATGAAAAATTACATAGGTGCTCTAGTTTTAATTATATCCAATTATATGGAGAAGGTGGAAACAGTAGCTAAGTCCATCTTAACGTCCAGTTGATCAATCTTAAAATAGTAGAATCGTTGGGTTTAAGGTATGTGTTCATTTTAGCGCGAGTACAGTTCGAGCATTAAATGTTTTTTTCTGCATCTGGATGTAATATTTTACTAATGGGTTTATAAATGATCAAAGAGATGCAACATTGTTACCTTGTTATCTTGTGCGCGTTTAATCTCGAAACTTAATCGAAGTAAAACTTCAAAGAAGTAAGTTTGCAGTTACTGTCCTAGTCGTACATTGTTTCATGATTTGTTTCACTGAGAAAGATCGCTTTGTTTTGATAAAAATGTATATTCAGAATTACTTCCACTAAAGTAACCGCTGCATTTTACAGTGACTGTTTCCTGTGTATCAAAGTGGCCACAAAGTTTTAACATTGTCCTACCCAATATGCCTACATTTTATTGAATCCCAACTATGCAATTAAACGGTACCAAAATCTGCAAATTGACAGAAATGTTGAGTCTTGAGAGCAGATAGGAAACAATAGGTCTTAAAGTTGGTGTAACTTCAAAACACACAGTAGAAGTCTCTCAGAAATAGGGAAAAGACCATGACGGACGCCCCCTGCCGAGATTAGTTATTTTATATCGTGGGTGATAGTGCAAGATACAGAAAGCATCCCGTTCCAGAGACAACCCTGTTTCTTTTGCATGCTCAGTGTACAGCACTGATACGTAAGACCTCGGTTTAACGTCTGATCCGAAAGACAATTAGTAATGTCAGTGGATGAGCAAGGGATTGATCTCGCAACACCTGGGGACCAATCCAGCGCATTACCACTGGACCACGCATCCACTCCAAGGGCCTAGCCTCGTACCCAGCTTCTATTTTATAAAAAAGATAGCGTGGCAACAATGGGACAAGTAATCTAGACTGAATATGGCCTTACGTAACTTTTTTCGAAAAACGGGTACAATGCATAACTATGTATGGTTAGACCTACGTATTGTAAAATCGGTTGTCTGGCTTCACTCATGACTGGGGATGATACCATGATAAAACAGTTCATATTACCCTCTCCGGGACCGTGCATGCCGTCTGACGGATAGCAATATCGGTAATGTCCACTTCCGCAACACTATCATTTTACATATTTATACAAAAGCAAGACTCACCAGTAAAAAAGGCACATTTCCAGTTGTCTAGCAGCGCTCTTAGATGCCGACAACACCGCAGCTCACGCTAACGTCGCCTCTTCCTGTCCGAATATCTTATTCCTTAGGCTTATGTATCAGCGTCTTGCACGCTTCGACACACAGTAGCTATAGACTAATGCTGTTGTAGGCTAACTCTTTATTTCCCTGACATTCCTTGTAGTTGTGTGAGAGTGATCTTGTACTTTCGTGACAATGCCAACTTACTGTCGAGACGCCACTCTTTGACGTCTTATTGTGTAGACGGCTTGGGCCGGTTTCTGAGTGTCGTCTGGTTAAACACGTGATAGAGTGAGAATTATAATTTTATATGCAACGCGCAACTGTGTCGGCGACAATACTGACGACTCCTTGACGTAAGACGTCCTGTAGACTTTTGTGAATGAAGTTCTTCGTGTGTACCTGTTAAAATTATAATCATGATTGTCAGTAAAGTAACGATTTGCACGGAATTCACGGAACTGCGCCCTCGTGGTCGAAGTCTGATAAAAGTCATATTCTCAAAATCGCTAGGCTATAGTAGGGAAAACGGGGACTTCAGTCAGGATGGTTACAGACATCCTTCAACTATCCCGTGTCAACTATCAGTAGAGATATTGTAGAGAAATGGTAAGAAATATTACCAGACATATTTTGGTTCAAACGCATTAATCTTTTTCAATGTTTTCAACATATTCAAGATTCATTGTACAAAAATACATTTACAGCATTTATGTAGTATAAAATCGAAATTAGACGTAAAAAAGATTAGTACGGGTGGGGTTCGAACCCACGCGGACATTCGTCCATTGGAACTTAAGTCCAACGCCTTAACCACTCGGCCACCGTACTGCATGCAATAGTGTCTTCAAACATAATTTATCAAGGAGTATCTGCGTGTTAAGAACATGTTCAGACGTGGGTAATTATTTCGGTTTACGTTTCAAACTTAAGCCATTTCCTTGTACGGAGAATGTCTTCATTTCCATTAGTAATAAATCAAATGTTGTAAGTACACGGATAAATAAATGCTTTTAAGTATGCCTCCGTAGTGACGTCGAAAAACGGATGTAAACAACTGTCGGTATCCAAGATGGCGGCGACCATGAAATTGCTGTGAAACAGAAGATATTTTTCAGAAATTAACTTGGATCATGAATGGAAACGCCTACGGTATTGATGAAAAAATAAACGTCTAGCATTTTGCAATGATTTAAATTGATGGAAACTTTTTCTAACAAATGGGGGACTGAAAAACTCCCAATCAAGCGCTTTCCTAAGATAAAATTTAGGCTAAAATATTTGAATCTAAACTTGTTGAAGTTCGAATACAGTAGAAGCTAAGAACGATTGCAGAATTCAGAACCAGTAACTTTTCTCAAAAGAGTGCAGCACCTTGTCGTGTGAAGGAACCTTTATTCATACAACTTCGTCTGTCGATGTTTAGTCTAATGGGAAACTGCCTTTCTTGCACCAAACAGAAACGTCAGCCTAAAAGGTAACATATTCAAATTTATTTTCATTTTGCACATACATTAATGATTGAACTAACTGACGGACAGGGTTTATGGTAAAACCCAAGAGAATGGTGCCTTTTTTCTTGTTTTCATAAGATTCCCTATACATCTACATGATACAGCTTCACAATAATCAACATAGCTTATATTAATTAATATGGTATTAATAATATTAAAATGGAGGAGCAGTGGTCGAGTGGTTAGAGTGCCGGACTCCCAATCTGGAGGTCGCTGGTTCAAATCTCACCAGGGGTGAGAGTCTACAGTGACTTTCCACATTCCTCACTTTCAGCACAAGTACTTTTGAAACTAGGAAGCAGTCATCGAGCGGGATTAATATAACTTGCAATAACTGGCTTCCCAATCGATGTAAAAGAATTTAAACTAAACTATTGATTAATAATTTGGTATAATTAAAGTGTGAAAAATCAGAGATTGGGAAAAACCTCAGGTTGAGTATGAAGTTTTCTTTTGTTTGTATTCAGATGTAAGTACTTTTTCATTTTGAGCTGTGAGTTACAAGTAGCCATGTGTATTAATTGAATAACTTAAAATCATTAAAAGGAATAAATTCTATTGAAACACTTGGATTTTACAGATTTTCCCCAAAATAGAAGTTTTTGCACTTTAGGCAATACTGTAAAACAATTATTACAAGTAACACTTGTCACTGCAAATCAAAGTCCAGAATGGAGAAATATTTACATTTTTCAAAAAACATATTTATCTCTGTGGTAAAAGACGATAAAAACATAACTTGCACCATTGATTTATTATATTTCACAACTTGAACATGACATAATTATGTTGGTTAAGTACAATGTAATACCATATTTATACAATTTTAGGAAGTTTTGTTATGAAACATTTTAAAGTTACTATAATTTTGGATCTTATTATGATATTGCAGAGGGAATATATTTTATTGGTTAGATATTGTGTAAGGCATTAAATTAGTAAGTTGAATTGTTTAATTACAGGTCAGTCACATTGGCCATCCTTGGGCTTGACAGTGCTGGCAAGACAACAACAACAAAAGCTTTACTAGGAGGTAAGTTTACATTTTAAGTACTTGGTAATGCAGGAGTTTGAAATTCTTACTTTTTCATTCGAAGTCACAACCTAACTTAAACATGAGTGAACAATTCACATTTACAAGTAGAATACATAATAACTGACCTTCCACCTTCCCCCGATGTTAGAGCTGACATATATATTTGTTTTGAAAATGTTTTCTCTAGCATGGCTCTCAAAATGTTTTGTTAGATGGTTAGATTTGGACAATGCTTTAATTTTGCTTTATCATTTAGTCTTTCTCAGAATGTAGAAAGCTTGGTATGTTATATACTACACTGCATTTGATTTTCACACACTTTTAAAAGGTCTGTTTTTCCCTTTTAGAAAGAAGTTTCAGAACTGTCACAAATTGTTAAGCATGTTGCCAATTGTTTTGTTATATTTCAGTTGAATTTTTTGTACATTCTCTTACTTGTATATTAAGTATTTTTACATGAATATTGTCAACTGTTGCTTTATCAGTTTGTAAACTTTTCATTGTGATCACAGATACTTTGGACACTGCTCCAACTATTGGTTTCAACAAAGAGGAAATCACATTTAAGAACTATGATATCATTTTATATGACCTTGGTGGGGGTCGTCGCATTAGAGACATATGGAAGGACTATCTCAATGAGATATATGGCGTGATTTATGTCGTCGACACAGCGGCACCTGAAAGATTTCCAGAGGTGAAAGAAAGTTTGACGACTTTGTTGGGACATGAACTTGTCAGAGAGAAGCCCATGTTACTGTAAGTATAGAGACAAACTACTTTCAAGGTCTGTTCATGTTTTATACATAAAAACACAAAGACACCTGTCTGCATTTGGACAAATTGTTTTGATTTTCCTTGCTTCTTTTCATGTTGGTTTAGTAGCGGATGTTAGTTAATAGTAAAATTTATGGTAAAAATTATGAAAGGGTTTTATGTGTCAAAAATATTTGCTACCTCTTAGAAAATGATTTTGAGTCTTGTTTCCTAACCCTAACTCTATGTTTCATTAATTCGAGATGTTTATACTTATCTAAAACTTAATTAAAAGTTCACTTTACAAGTAGACTGCTTTCAGTAGAAATAATTTCTTTCTAAATGCTCAGTTTTATCCAACAAGACATTTACTTAATTAAAATTCAGTAGGTTTTGAATTATATGAATTGACATACTGTGTTTGTTAGAAATAGTTCAGATAGCATTTTAAATACCAGCAACAATGTACGGTACTCTTATATATATAATAGCATTGATCTAAAATGCTACAAACTCCTACTTATAGAATCTCTAGTATTTTCTGAACTACATTGAAGTGTTGCATGGAAATCCCTTTTTTAAATACTGTTATTTTAGTGTTAATGAAGTGTTAATGGACATACACAACAAATATTGCTTTTTGTGGACTCAGTGTTTACACTGGTACACAAAATTTACTCAGTACCGTTAAGGCAATAATAACACAATCATTGTACTTGTTTAAGACTTAAGTTCACAAACCATTAGCTTTGATTTACTCACTGATATGCA
The DNA here is from genome assembly GCA_012932295.1 of Cyclina sinensis. Classification (NCBI taxonomy): domain Eukaryota; kingdom Metazoa; phylum Mollusca; class Bivalvia; order Venerida; family Veneridae; genus Cyclina; species Cyclina sinensis. The sequence goes on from JAAONU010000015.1 coordinate 4,042,986, forward strand.
ATACACAAATGTAAATGGAATAAATATACTGGTATAATGTATTGTCTGTAGTGATATCCTTAAAATTGATTTTATTAGCTATTTAATTAAAAAGGTAATTTCAGGCTATTACTTACAGTAGATTTTTTTAATATTTAAAGTATCAGGTCATAGATCTTTTCAAGCATGTTTATACTTATATATGTTTTGCTGGCACCTGTCTCCCATTATCAGTGTATAAACAATGGTTTCCATACATTGACATTCTCAGATTGTTTTTTGCACCACAAAACACAAGAAAAACATTTGTGTACTCTGATATTTTGTTCTTCTTATTCAGAATCATGAATCACAACATTAAAGGATCAGTTTCACTTTCAAAGATGAAATATACTAAAAAATAACAGGATTTCTTGATGTGTTATATCTACCTTTTTTACTGGTTTGATTATCAGAACTTTACTGTGTTATTATCATCATTATTTTTATCATTATTATTATTATCATTATTATCATTATTATTATTATCTGTTTCAGATTAGGGAATAAAGTCGACATTGAGAGTCATGTGGATGAAGTGGAAGTGATGGAAAAACTCAGTCTGGAACAATTGGTCAACCTTAACAAGTGTCCTAGCAGACTGGTAAAACTGGTTCAGCTGTCATTACCTTACATAATTGTGAACTGAAAGAGAAGCTTTCCCTGATAAAAGAAGTCACTAGATTTCCTTATTTAACAGATAAAATCTCTAAAATTGTTATGGAGTTATAAGATATCACCTGAGCTAGCAAATTTTACTTAGCAAACAAATAATAGAGTATAAGTGTCAGAAATGTGTAGCAAAGGTTTGAAAATCTTTGAAGTAATCATCTCAGGAAGAATAATATTTCCTTTGTCTTTTAATCTTTGAATTGTCAAAGGACAATCACTATTTCTTTATGTTGGTGCTACTGAAAATTGCTAATTTACCTAAAAAAATATCTAAAGTCTCCTATATTTCTCTGCTACTGGAAACTGATAAAAAGTACTTCTTGGATTCAAACCCTATACCTTTTGGGTCTGAGTCCATTTCAGAAAAGCTCCTAATGTACCCCCCTAAATGAGAGTTTTTACATGATCGCACATCTAATGATATAAGTTTATGTCATTATTTTTATGTTTTCAGGAAATGTGTTCAGCCATCAAGGGGAGTGGTCGGAAGATGGACCAGAAGATAAAGGATGGCATGACATGGCTGTGTAGCCTGCTGGACCAGATGTACGAGAAACTGAAGTTAAGAGTGGACAGAGATATAGAAGTGGTGGAGGAAAAACGGCAGAAGGAGAAAGAAGAGAGAAGAGAAAGAGTTAGAAAAGCAAGAGAAGAGAGGTATGTGTAGTTAAAATGAAGTAGGTTGCCAGTAGGACCACTTCTAATAAAAAAAGATAAACAGCAAAAATTTCCCGAATTCGAACCCCAACTGGACTTGGCTTAAATCTGGATTAAAGAGAATTCCAGGTGTGATGAATCTTTTTCTGTTTCAGCAAAAGACACCCTTATGATGTTTCAAAGCTTTTTTGGGAATTCTGGGAGGGGGTGGGGGGGGGGAGGGGTGAAAGCTCCATGTTTAAATTAGTGAAGTAGAATTTGCTTCAGGCTTAAAAGAGGCTTTAGGTTCGGAAGATATAAAATTTCTGCTTCTGAAGTCGCATTATGGCCAGTTTTAATGGGATTGTTAAAAAAAATTGTAGCTGCAGAGATGAAATGTTGTATCTCATGTATTTAACAAAAGTTTTTAGTCAGGAATAACATTCACTGTATAAAAGCAATAAAATTTAGCATCTGTGAAAATAGCTGTAAAATGTTACAATATGAAGCATCTGTGTGCAGCAGTTATCTAGCTGGTTTACAGTACTAATTTAAATCTCTAAGACCTGAATGTAACATTTTAATGATGAGCATAAATTAACATGAAGAATGACTGATATTTATTGAATAGAGAAAAAAGGGAGGAAGAGGAACGAAAGAAGCTAGGAGAGGACAAAGTCGAAGACGAAGAGGCCCAGGAAGACTTTGTAGATGGAAATCCTTGGAAGAGGCTGGATTCTGATGAGATCAAAAGAAAGGTAAGGGTATGGATAATGCATAGGGTATAGATGGGAAATAATTGGTTTTGTGTCCTGAAGTTGAATTTTATTTTCTGTGTAGGAAGAGGTCAATTCAGTGTTCATCCCAGAAGCATTATTTTCAAGATGTGATATAACCTAGATAACGTTTATGAAGTATGATAACTTACTTACAGTTAAAATTTACTTCAGTGTTTTAATTGTATTATTGAATACCTGATTTTCAGCACTTACAAAAACATCTATATAATATGATACAGTGTCAGAGTAGGCACCAAAAATGTTCTTTCTTTTTCTTTATGTAATAAACTTTTTTGCTCTCACAACGTGTTCTTCATCTTAATACACTTGTTTTGAGATGTAATCTTTAAAATAAGGTTTAGATACAGTCAAGTCATTTTCTGAGTGAGTTTTTTTTAAGTTTCTAAAGAAAATGAAAGTTCTCCTTTTCTTGATTTGAATTTACAGATAGAAAAATATGAAAACCATAAAAGAAAACACCAGTCACTCCCTGAGGTTACAGAAAATTAGAATAAGTTGGTACTTTTTGCACTCCCCTGTTTCTAATACTTCCAACAAAAAACCACAGGCTTTGATATCAAGCACAATACACCTAAATTGTTTTTAAAATTTAAAACTAAAAGCAAAATTTGGTGAAATGGGAGTTAAAATATCAGTGTTCCACTCCAATCAGCATCTCCACCAGAGCTCTGGAGCTCAATCGGTCTTAGACAACTTCCCCCACCCTCCCTTCCTTCCTCCCCTGGCCCACCACACATCCCCCCAGCCCCAACTCACCCAGCCACCCACCCCCAATCTTTTACGGTCTTTTGGACATGAAAATCAGTCTAGAAAGCAGAAATTTGGTAAATACCGACAAATTTTTGGTTTCACATCTTTGTCCTATAATCAGCTTTCTTATAAGGACTACATGCACACCCTTGTCCTATGATCAGCTTTCTTATAAGGGCTACACGCACACCTTTGTCCTATGATCAGTTTTCTTATAAGGACTACATGCACACCCTTGTCCTATAATCAGCTTACTTATAAGGACTGCATGCACACCTTTGTCCTATAATCAGCTTACTTATAAGGACTGCATGCACACCTTTGTCCTATGATCAGTTTTCTTATAAGGACTACACGCACACCTTTGTCCTATGATCAGCTTTCTTATAAGGACTACATGCACACCCTGGTCCTATAATCAGCTTACTTATAAGGACTACATGCACACCTTTGTCCTATAATCAGCTTACTTATAAGGACTGCATGCACACCTTTGTCCTATGATCAGTTTTCTTATAAGGACTACACGCACACCTTTGTCCTATGATCAGCTTCTTATAAGGACTACATGCACACCCTTGTCCTATGATCAGCTTTCTTATAAGGACTACATGCACACCCTTGTCCTATGATCAGTTTTCTTATAAGGACTACACGCACACCTTTGTCCTATAATCAGCTTACGTATAAGGACTGCATGGCTTTCTTATTTTAGTTGTAATGGTTATCCAGATAATTGTTTGTTTACTGATTCAGACAGGAATGTTTTGTTGTTATGTTTGGGTTCAGAGAGTGATTCATTATACCCCGCACAACGAAGTTGTGGGGGGTATACTGGAATCAGCTTGTCCGTCCAGCCATCCGTCGGTTTTTCCTTGTCTGCCCAATAACTTAAGAATCCTTTGACCCACAGTCTTCATATTTGGTATGGAGGTTGGTCATGACTAGTACATGTTCCGTACTTATTTTGAGGTCACTCGGTCAAAGGTCATGGTAACAGTGGCTTTCACTCAAAAGCTTGACCTCCCAGTTACGCGGCATAAATGAGAAAAAATGACTTAAATCCATTAAAAACCATGTTATAAACAGAAAATTTGATATACCCCTGCACAACGAAGTTGTAAGGGGGGTATACTGGAATCAACTTGTCTGTCCGTCCATCTGTCCGTCTGTCTGTCAGATTTTCCTTGTCCACCCAATAACTTCTGCCCAATAATTGAAGAATCCTTTGACCCGCAGTCTTCATATTTGGTATGGACGTTGGTCATGACTAGTACTTGACCCATACTGATTTTGAGGTCACTGGGTCAAAGGTCATGGTTACAGTGGCTTTCACTCAAAAACTTGACCTCCCAGTTACGCGGCATAAATGAGTAAAAATGACTTAAATCCATAAAAAACATGTAATAAAAAGAAAATTTGTTATAAACCCCGCACAACGAAGTTGTAAGGGGGGGTATACTGGAATTAACTTGTCCGTCCGTCCATCTGTCCATCGGTCCATCTGATTTTCCTTGTCTGCCCAATAACTTAACAATCCTTTGGCCCACAGGGGGGTTCAAGTCATGCAATGGCAGTTTCAGTTTTGAGGTAGTAGGTCAAAGGTAATGGTTACTTTGATCTTTGCCACTAAAAACATGTAGAATACATAATTAAGCAATGTACTGGCTTACTACCCTCAGATTTGGCAGGGAGGTTGTCCATGACCTCTAAATGACCCCTGTTGATTCTGACAAAGGGCTATGCGGGGGTATTCACACCATGACAGTGGCAGTTCTAGTTATGAAAGTTTTGTTTGTTCTGTGTTGGTTGACACAAGCATAAAATCTCTGTTTATATCCCTGTGTGGCAACAAGGTTGTGATGAACTTTTTAACTAACCCCTAATACTAGCACAAGGAGTGAGTGAGGTGTTTTCTTTTCAAAATTTACAAAAAAATAATCTGAAATTCATGACATAATGTGTTTGCAGGAATGCTGCCTTTTTTTAAATGTTAAAAATTTAGTTTATGAAAAAAATAAAAGTGAAACTTTGTCTTATTTTTTCAAACATTGAAAAGTGCCACAAAAGACTAACATTTTTTTCTGGTTCAGTCATGAAGAAGCTTTTAGATATTTACCCTAATACAGCAATTTACTGTTGTAATTAATGAGCGGGTGATTTTTTGCTTCCTGTTAATTTCTTGGCAAAATAGCATCAAGGTTAGAAAAGTTTAATCAGTATCACAAATAGAAAAAGATGGAAATAATGGTGTAATAGATAACAGCTGAAGTTTATTTTGTTTCACTAACATTTTTTTACCATGTTTTATTTCTGTTAAAATAGGAGGAACAGTTTAAACAAGCAAAGGCCAAAGAAAAAGAGAGACAGAGAAAATTGAAAGAGATTGAAGAACAAGAGAAATCACCAGAAACAACTTTAAGCGCAAAATTGAACGGCATGACAAATTCAACAACAAATGCAATGCCCAATGATGATGATGATGATGGTTTAAGAGCGCCAAGGTCATCAAGGTCACTTTTTGGTCTCGGTTGGATGAATGGAGGTACAATAAATACTGAGGAAGAGGGAAGTAACTCTCACAGGTTAACTAGACAGATGTTACCTCCCTTGGAAGGGTTATCTGGCACAACAGCTGACAAAGATAGTCCTGTATCAACAGGTAGAGGAAAGAAACAAAATAAAAAGTTGAAAAATAAGATTCAGTCATATGATGGTGCCGATAAGGAAAATGATCATCACTGTCAAAGAACTTCATCTGTGTCGAGAATTGAGGTAGAATCAGCCAATCCAAATGAGGACGATGAGGATTCAGATTCAATAATTCAGTCATCAGGGAGACGAGATCCATTCCGAAACAGTAGAGGTTTGTACATTGATGACAGAAAGAATGCTCAAGCTTCACCAGACAACATTCGGAAAAAGAGACCTCGTAAGAAGAAGCCTCTTGGGTCATCGGATGGTGAAGAAGGGTTTGACACTCTGCGACTCAGTCAACATTTAGATGATATGGATACATACCCTAGTCACATGGAAGACTCCAGACGGTCCACCCCGCGGAAAGAGCTTGCAAATGGTAAGTTATTTTAGTAAGGGCAGTTTGAAAATGTAAGCAAAAGGCATTGCTTTCAGCTGCTTTTTATGTTGTTTTGATAAAAGTGATTGGTTATCATAACCATAATGGAGAATGTTGTTTTAAGGTGAATCTAAAAATGTGCATGTGAAAATAGTTCATTTTTGAAAAGCTTGATTGAATAATGCAAAAAATAGAAAAATAAGTTAACAGTATGTTTATATTTGAAACTATTTCAGGTGATGTTGAGAACAGGGCAGACACCCCAGTGAAGAAGCTAAAAAAGAAGAAAAAACATCTACGCAAGAACAAATTAGGGCCTTCAGATGATGAATTTGAGCTGTCAGATGTACAGAACACACCAAAGAAACAGCCTATACCATGGGTTAGAAGCCCAAGTCCTAGAAAGATGCTGGATGATGAGGATGGTCATAGTGAGTCAGGAATTAATTAGTCTTACCCCAATAATGAAATATGTTAAATAAGCTATAGACCATATTGGAAATTTTCAGTGATCTCAGTGATAAAAAGATCAAAGTCTAAATCCTGGGATATACTCATGCTATAGAATGGACTGAAAGAAGTAAGAACTTGTCCCCTTTTTATTCCAGAGGTAGAGAATTGCTGATGACTTCAAGGTGCCCCCAAAAATTTTTAATTGAAAAATATGGGACATAAATTTAAATTTTACCTTGTCACCTCAGTGTAAGAATTGATGTTGTGTAAAAATCCAAAGTAATTCATGTTGTATGTTTTGTTTTTTTAAATCTCAAAACATAATGTTTTATTTGAAAGCAAACTGGGGAATGGCTGAAGACTTGACAACTGATGAGGTTCACCAGTTCCGGCGATCTCGACCAAACTTTGACAGCGAAGATGACCTTATTTTGTGATAGAGATTATTTCATCAGAGAAAACAATGCTCATCATGTAACTGTGATCCACATTATTGAAACGACCAGCTGTAGAAACAGTCAATACATAATGAACTTAGCAGGATCAAATTAAATGTGATTGAATGAAATTACCTTGTGCTACAAAATCATTCTTAAGTCCCTCCAGTAATTATTCCTAGGAATGAAAGATGAGAAATGAAGAAAAAGATGATTTGACAAAAAAAGGGAATAGTTAGGCATGTCCCTGATTGGAAGTATTCTTATTTGGCTGTATTTTTTAGCAGTACAAGGGTTAGAACTACCTGTTATGTAATATGAAGAAAAGAATTTCACCTCTCTCCTGGTAGCCTCAGCTGAACTCTCCTTACTTTACAGTTAGAAAGAAATAGAAATGTAAAAAAATGATTCATTTATATAAAATATTTCTTCTGTATTTGGGATATTTTCACAAGCTGACAATTAGCAATGACACAGATGTATTTCAACAATCAAAAGGAACATTTCAGCTTTATGCAAGATTATCTGTATTATTATGATAAATGATTTGATTTGTTTATCTTTTCAAATTATGAACCGTATCTCTCATATTTATGTTTGTCTTAGTTGATGGAGAAAAGTCTGTTAGTTTTATTGACATCTTTATACCCTTACAAACTAGGTTTGGTCAATGTTGCTGTTATTAAAAACGGAATAATGAATTCTGATGAATACATTCACCTGGTAATGTTGTAATGTGATGAAACCAGGTGTGTAAGTAGCCTGTATGCAATTGTCATTTGGGATTGCACTTGGAGAGCCCTATTGCTTTTGTTCCTGTGATAAAGCGAAATATGGGGGTATTTATCACTTTCAGTGATAGCTCTAGTTAATGAAAATTCCAGAAGAGCACAGATTTGTAATTAAGATGTGTTATAAGTTTTTCATCATGTCATTGGTTCTTTCTGTCTTGATCATTGTTGAAAGGCAATTAATTATTCTAAAATATTCAGGGAGTCAGTGAATGAATGTCTGAAAGTTTGTAACTTACATGCTGTAGAATGTGACTCAACATGATAATATGATAATATGATATTGAATGTTGTTAGTGTTAAATCTGAACTCAGATTTTTTTAAAAAGTATTGTGCAGTATCTCTGGCATAATTTCTCCTGTGACAACTGTATCATGGAATTAAGTGGTCAGCAGTCTCTACAGATATTAGTTAGAATCCCACACAGAGCCATAGGCATTGTCTCTTGCGTTAAAGGCTAGTTAGGGTACAAATTCATTATTTTTTTCAAGTGAATACTTGTCAGATTTAGCATTACTTAAACATGAGAAAAAAATATTGATGAAAAGTGTCGCCTTGACAAGAGTAAAGTTTCACCAAAGAATTTTGGAATACATTAGTGCATTAATTATGTGTTATGTCAAGCTGAAGCAGGTAGATTTAATAAATTTACATGTATATAACAGCAACAACTTGTATTTGATATAAAATGATATCATATTAGTACTTCCTTGTTCAATTTCTTGTGTAGTTAAAATCTTTCAAACTCAAGATCATGTTAGTGTTAAAATTATACTTCATTTTCTGTGAGAGCATTGGTCAGAGTGGTTACTTCAGTCATTCAGTCTTTTTTTGTGAAAGTATTGGCCCTAGTTTTACTAACCTCATTATGAGAGTATTGGCCTAAGTTTTATTAACCTCATAATGAGAGTATTCGCCCAAGTTTTACTAACCTCATTATGAGAGTATTGGCCCAAGTTTTATTAACCTCATTATGAGCGTATTGGCCCAAGTTTTATTAACCTCGTTATGAGAGTATTGGCCCAAGTTTTACTTACCTCATTGTGAGTGTATTGGCCCAAGTTTTACTTATCTCATTATGAGAGTATTGGCCAAAGACTAACCTCATTGTGATAGTATTGGTCCAAATGGTTACTTACCTCATATGCTTTGAGAGTGTTGGTTACTTACCTCAGTGTATCATTGTATTACCACAGATAAACCATAACTTGGTCTTTTCATTTTCCTTACTGATTAATAGTTGGATTACACATATTCTGCACTGCATTCATCTACATTGCTGTAAGTTTAATGGTGAAATCAGATATGGGGGCCAGTCACAAGTCTTCTTTTCTATCCATTTATCACAGAATATACAACATCTGCTTCACTTCTCTGTTTACCTGAACAAATTACTTATGTTGTTAAAACTTACCATTAGCAGTTGTGCACTAAGCCTTGATGCTACTCTGGGCAATTTTGTGTGCATCTGAAAGTAATATAGACTTCATCCAGAATGACTATGGTCTGCCCTGTTTGATGTTCAGTTTTCAATAAATACCCCTGTACATGTTTAATGGTACAGTCCAAACTGTAGGATGGACAAGTATATTCTAGAAATCTAGCAAGGTGAGGGTTAAATGATGCAGTCTTTTTAATCATGCTTAAATTGTGTCAGTAAACGTATGTCAACTATTGGTGCATTGCGAAATTTATCATACATTTATGATAATACATTGCCTGTAGGGACTGTACAAGTGATTGCACATATTGAAGCATACCTGTGATAAACTTGTATCAATTTTGTACTTTTTGTCTGATTTATGCAAATAGGCAGTGTCTGTGGGAGGATGCTGTGTTAGTAGTTTAACTCCTACATCTTCAAAACTACCATTGTGAAAATCTGAATGTATTGTGTTAGATCTAATTATTTCTTGTTTAATGTTCAATGTTTATATTTATCTTTAAGCTGTCAGGACATGGTCACATGTACTTTTTAAAAGCTCCCTAACATGCATTTCTTTTAGATTCCCCAATATCTGAAAAGTAGGCAAAAAATTACCAAGCTTGCTATTTGATTTTTAATACAGTCATACACACACTTGCATGCTAGGTACATGAAACTCTTCCACTACCGGTAAATCAAAGTAAGAAAGAGATATTGTGTAAAGATAATATATAATATTCTTTTGGACTATCAAAATAACCATCTATCTCCTACTAATACATGTATATTCTTTTTCAATGTTTTGTGAGGACTGCATCTGATATTAATTTTCTTGCCTGTAGTGTTTAACAGCCTGTCTTGTCAAAATCATATGATGCGAACAAGGACTATTGATTTGAAACTTGGTATGCTAGATCACCAATAAGGGTAGATGTGCTTGATGCATTTATATTTCCCCTTTTCCTCTGACAAGGTGGTTGCAGGGGTATTAATCATATTCAGTGATAGCTCTAGTTTTTTTTATGGTTAACATAATTTTGTCACATTTGTGACATAAGCTTGAGTCCTCAGGGTCAAGGTCATTGATTATTTTTCTTAATTTAACCATGGCCTTTGTGTACTTGACTGTTATACTATGCATAAATGTATTCTGAAATTCTGGTAACCAGTCATAGCCCACACATGTTTAACCTGTTGACATTTGTGTGTTTTCAAGGTTAGTGTTTGACATATGAATCCTTGACCTTGTAAAGTTTTGCTATTGATGCATGGTTAAAGTCAATTTTGATATTATTTTTAACTTGTATTGTCACTAAATGATTTTCTATATAAATTTTACATGAACATTCTGTAATTATACACTGCCCATCTTTAGTTTATGACTGTTTTATTTTTTTGAAAATCTTCATATATTTATTTTTGCTTTTGAACCTCTGTTATAATGTACTATACTACTTTGTACTGTGGGAAATATATAGAATGAAATAAGCATCTGTAGAAATTCTGTTGTTAATATTGGTTTGTAATACTGTCATGCTCAAAGTTATTTAGATATATTGCATAAGATATAATTCTAGTTATATTGTTAATTTTCCTTACTTGCCAGGGAGTATTTGCTTTTTTTCATAGGTAAATCTTGACCTTGGCAGTTGGCTATAAATTAACATATTTGCTATTTTTCAAAGAACTTATTGGTCTGAATAGAATTTTTTCAAAAGTTAATATTAGAACTGTTTCATCTGTACAGAAAAAAGAAAATGGAACAGACATTTCAAGTTAAACTGTTGCATTTTTTTGGGTTCATTTGTAAAATCTGCCCTCTCCCCCCTCCACCACCTTCCCCACCCTCTCCAGTAGAAAAACTTTATGAAAATTATGTAGAAAAATAGTGGCCAGATATAGAAACAGGCTGATTTAAGGCAAGCATGTAAATTGTCATAAATGTTTATACAGCTATTTGTGATATACTAGCATGATTGATGATGTAAATATCTGAATAGACAGCAAGTTTTCTGTTTAGATTGATACAAGTTTCATAGGCAGAAGACATCATATGAGTATGTGTTGAGTCTTTCTTGTGGATGGTATTGGTTACGGAAATCATGGTCTGAAATAAAACACCTGTTTCTACAAAAGCAAAAGCATGTCCTTGAAAAGTGTTTATGACTTGGTTTAATTAATTGCTGTTGCAAGAAAGTTGTTAGTGATTAATGGTAAGAGATAAATGTATGAAGTGTTGGGTTGCCAGTATATGAAACTGTCAAAAAGGGCATTGAGGTCTAAGAAATATGTTGTTGTTTTTTTCTGTTTTAAGGCAATGTTTACTACAGCAAAAGGTTTTTTTATGTCTTTATGATACATTGTTATTGTTGGATACATTGAAGAAGAAAAGTTCTGATTTTTCCAAAAATCTGCACCTCCCCCCAACTCCCGACCCCCCCCCCCCCCCCCCCCCCCCCCCCCCACACACACACACACACAAAAAAAGTGTGCCTTGTGAGATCAGTTGGTTGTAGTGAGAAATAAACATTTCTATCTTCTGTTGAGATGTCAGCTGTCTGTCTGTCCATCCTGTAGGAAAAACACTGAGGTCACTTTGTCCCTAAGGAATATGTTGTATAACAAAGATTTATCTCCTAGAATTTAAAAGTGCTTTTATTACTTTCATCTTGATTTAATTAAACTTTTTTGTTGAACTGAACACAGGCTGAAAAGGTTAATGACCTGAAAAGAAATAAGGTTTAAATGTTCTAATGATAACATTTGTAAAACCATTAGTGACATTTCTAATATGAGTTGAAATTAAGTTGAAGCCTTTTGAATGATTGATATTTAAGAGTTTTGTGGTAATGGAAACATAAAAAAATATAAAAACACAAAAAATAACCAATTTGCAATCAACCTTTAAAATAGGAATATGATGTTAAAAAACATATGAATGGGCTATTTCTTTTTTCTCATGACAATTGCTTTCAACATAAAATATTGACAATCTATCAGATTAGCAAACATCATGTTTTTTTGCCTTATTGTTTTCTGTATTTGAATCTTGTACTATATTTGTATGGCAAATATATTTTTCTGTGAAAAGAAAATTTGTCAGTTGTTTGTTTACATACATCTGAGTTAATATACAGGATGTTTTCAAACATAACTCCTGTTTGTTTCAGATATTTTACTTAAGAATCTTGTCAAGATATAAACTGGGACGTCAGTAAATCTTTTTTCTCTGAGAATTTATTTACAAGCACATCTTGTGATAGCAACAATGGTTTGGCAAGACTTCAGGGAAGTTGTCATTCTGAACAGTAAAATCATTACGAGATAAGTTTCTGTAATTAATATACAAGAAGTAAATTAGAGAATAAATAAATGTTAGACTAAATATTAGTTATAAAATTCTTTTTTTACAAAATTATAATTCTGCACAGCAGCTTTCTGTAGTGAAAATAAATATTTTAAGATTGGCTATTTTTTGTTTAATGTCACAGCCATGTATAGGGGTAATACAAACATTGTAATTGTCGTAAGAAAAATTGATTATGGAAATGTGTAGTACTATAGTCCTTTAAATGCCTTGCCCAAAGACTTTATATAACCCAGGAAGGATTCAAACCTAGGACATTCTGATAAGAGGCGCTAGTTTTTGAGTGATAAGTTCAAGTAAGGAGGTGATGTTTCACAATAGATAAAGACTCGTAAGTGAGACAGTGAGAAATTTACTTCCGTTGTGCCAATATATGGGGGTTGGGTGGGGGGAGGCTGTAATGTTCTTCTTTAGAGTTTGGAAGATTAAGAAAGCTTTTAACCATCTCAAAATATACACTTTGTATTTTTGTATACATAATTTAGAGTTTGTTTTTTTATACAAAAAACAAAACAAAAACACCTTAGCGATTTATTGTTAAATGTAAATTATGTTTTATGTTACTGTACACCTTTAACTGTACAAAATAGATTAAAGATTGTTTTTGCCGTTTAAAATGTCAGAAATTTTATCCAGTGAAATCAGTTTTATCATGTCAGATTGAAAAGAATACCTGTTAGCTCTTTGTTTGTCATTTTGACAGGATAAAATACAGTGTTATACATACAACAAAAAATGACCGAATTTCTTAGTTATGTTTTATTTTTTCTTGTAAAAATACTTAATCACTGAAAGAAACTTTGCAGCCAGGTGTTTTGAAAAGAATATCTGTTATGCATGAAAGATTTTACTATTCAAAACTGGTTATGTTCATAAGCTTCACATAAATAATTCATTGAAACCAGTTGCCTTTGCATCCAATGCTCAACAAAAAGTTATTTTAGGTTCTGTTTTAATAGTGCAAGAAACGGTCAAGATGCAAAGAAACAAATGCAAAAGAATGAAAGTGTGGTGTACAATGAAAATCGGCAATTCTCTGTGAATGAAAGAAGCAGTGAAGTGAAAAAGCTGTTCTATGACAAAATGGTCTGGGGTCTGTTTATCAATAATGCGTAAGTTACTCACAAAAGTATGTACATGTGCTTTGATAAAACTGGCCCCAGGTTAATCTGTAGTTTGACTGTACATATTTAGGGATCCAAGGGACAGAAAAGGTCCCAGTTTCTTTTTACCTGATTCTTTTTACCATCACTTTTACTTTATCATCTATACCTGAAACCTTGGTTACAGATCTCACTTTAAAATCCATCAGTAATATATTTTCATGGAGTGGGGATCAGACTTGCTATGGATGGATTGTTAGTCTAACAATTGACCACTTTTAATCTTTTCATTGCCATTTGCTCCCTATTCAAGTATTGCATAAAAAGTGGAGATTCTTGAAAAAAGTTTGAAAAAAAAGGTGTCAGTTTTAACAGTATTTGACATATCATTTTCTGTACTTATACATAATGTTCAAATAGTCTGCTATTGAATATAATCATTAAGTATTTGTGATATTAATTTTATGATTGACATTCACAAATCAGTTTTTATGATTTCACTTGTTCAGTGGCTCATGTATTAAGAGTTGATACTTTTTTGTCAATTACTTGATAGAAATTAAGTGGTTTGTAATTTCTTGCCCAAAGCATTATTTTAAGGTTTAATTTTCTTTTTAATGCATCCATGTGTGGGCAACTTCAGAAATACATTTATATTTGTTAGATATTTGTAACAATACTTTAAGGTGAACACATTTTAAAGATAGGATCATGTAACAAATAAAGTTGTGCAACTGCTTTTATCCAAAGAAAAAGTAGATAAATAAATGTAAAAAGTAAATTAGGTACACAAAGGTCATGGTTTTACTAGCAGATGGAACACTGGGTTTTGTTAGTTAACCCTTACTCTGCAGGAGGCAATTAACTCTGTATTTGCAACCATTGCAGTCCAGGATCAGTCTGCACAGTCATTCATGCAGTCTGCTCATGGTCTGCACTATTCACCATTCAATCAGGAAATATTCAATAAGCACCCCCAGAAACAATAAATGGATCTATCCTAATTGAAAGATGGACAAGTCCATTTTAGATATTTAGCATGGTCAGGGTTAAACATTATGTATTTGGACAAGGTACTTAGTGAAAACAGGAAGTTTCAAGACTTATCTGTTTATCTCTTAAAATGGTAATCTTAATGCCCAGCAAAATATAATTTTTTTTACATCATTTTTCTACCCAGTGTTGTTTGTTTTAGTAAAGTTGCTTTTTTTTCTTAAATCTAGGCTGAAGGATCAAGAAACATCAGTAGATTAAGTGACATCTTGTGAATCTAATGAAGGAAGTAGGGCAGACTTGACAAAGCCCAAAATGCTGTAAGTAAACACAGCTGGTTTAACCCTGAACATGCTGACACTTTGTAATGGATTTGCCCAGTGTTGAATCTGGAACAGTCCATTCAAAGTTTAAGGGATTTCAATATCAAAATACAAAAATGGAGCTACCAACAGTATAGAGCCTGGTCAGACTGCACGGAATACTGGTGGCAAAGGCTTATCACTTTCGGTTCCAGCACGTTAAGGGTTAAGTTAGTACTTATCCATACTGCATGCCTTAATGAGACATTTGCATGTATGACAGAATGGGTTATTAAAATGTTTGTCACTGGAGCATTACATAGTAAAAATACTCTTTAAAATAATCAAGTTTAGCTATCAGTTAATCTCATTTCTGAATTTCATATCACAACTTCATTTTGTTATTAAAAACCTAACCACATGCATGAAACTATGTAACAATAGTATTTAGAATTGATACTGAATCTGAATTTCCTAGTGCTAAATGATATACTTAATGTATATACTGTAATACCTTTTGTAAATGTCTGTATATGACACATTTCTTATTTATTGGATTAAAAAGAATCTCATGATTTTGAGATGTACAACCCTTTGTTGTGTTTTATTATCTATTGTAGACATTGAGTAAACACTTGGCATTAAATTTCAAAAAACAAAAATCAAAGTTGATGTATAAATTATGTACCATCAATGGGGTAATTTTTTCATTTCTTATGAGTGAGTGCAAAAAATGCTATAAAATAAAGAAGCAGTTAGTACTATTTCACATGAACCAATCTAATTGCTTTTAATTTGTATGTTACTTCCCTGAACATAAATAAATATGATGATGTTGTTTAAGAATTTCATTAGCCTTCATTTTGAAAAATCAATCTTGCCGTAAAGTAGAAAAGTGTTTTGTTCAATGTCTATAGGTTTTTTGTATGTTGTCATACAGTTGTGAAGAGAGCCAAGTACCATAACTGTGATGGCAGTAGTAATGGCCCTTTGCTTTAAGTTGTATTCACTTAAGCACCACAACTTTTGACCAATTAAGTTGTTAGTAGATAATCCTCTTACACCTGGGTGCACTGAGAGTGTGGCTTCTTGAGCTCTTGCTTAGGAATGAAACCTTGTACTCAGGTTGGGATTTGAACCAAGGACCTGTTAAATTCTGATTGAAGTGTTGACTTTCATTCAATCTGTTCATTTCTACCTGGAATATTCTTTAAAACGGACATACCATACAATTAATAGAAGATATACTGCATATCTGTTTGATTTGCTTATTTCCTATAAAATGAAAACTGATTGATAATCTGAAAAAAACAACAACATATGTCTAAAAATTTTTCTATTAGGCATTAAGAATTAAGGACACCTAGAAAGCTTTCATCTATCTAGCCTAAATGGTACAATTACAACTCTATATAAGGACTACTTATAATAATGTTTTCAGTTTATGTTGTACTTAAAATTTTTACCAAAAACACATTAGGTAGTAATTCATTCAATATTATCGTATTTACATGATTTGAAAGAAAATGTAAAACTCTTAATTTTAGGGGAACTTTTATATAAGTGGAGATGAGTCAAGCTTTCCCAACTGGTTTTAATTTTTTTTTATATATATATATATGGATGATACCTTAATTCAAATTCAGCTTAACGTGGCTAGAAGGAAGTTTTTCTCAATCTTTTAGTGATTGTCATGAATTTAGCTGCAATTTGCACTATAACAAACCTCTTATTCACTTTTAGATCTTTGCTCTGTAGGTATTTGTTTTTATCAGTATAGGTACTTACATACCTGCTACTCTATTCACAGTTCAATGTCGATGCATTTTCTGGTAGTGAGTAAGACAGTTGATAAAAATTTTAGTGAAGGGTTCAAGAAAATTCATATACAGATACCCAGGGTAGGGTTCCTGCTTGCAGGTCTACCAAGACAAACCTACAACCCCCTGTTTGCAAGTCATATGCTCTACCTATTAAGTAACTGGGCTAACAATAGGTAGAAACTGTAGTCCTGTAGCAGAACGATGAATCTTTTTTTTTCAAGGTTTAATGTGTTATCACTTAATTGTTCTTTCATTGTGGTGTGGTTATATAACAAATATCTCTTATGAAAGGGTATTTCCCCATTTAAAATTTGTACTTTTATAAGGAATAAAAAAAATCTTGTCAATATTATAATACATTTTATTAAATATACAACAATGAAGCTCAAATATCATGTATCTTTTATTATATTGCATCATATTACATAATTTATTGCATTAATGTTGTGAAACGCTGTAACAGAAACCTTAATTGTTTATATACATCAAATTCTGAGGTAATTTTAAAACTGGCTTGTTATTTATTGTGACAGTATAAGCAATTTATATGAATGAATATAAAAACGCTTGAGGAAAAAAAATGATTAGGTATTTGAATATTTATGTTTGACATGTGATATAACTTGGGTATCTGATAAGCAAAGCAAATCCATAACTTTTAGCAGCTTGACATATATTATGTGGATAAAAGATGTGTTGTGGCTCATTTGTTTTAGGAAATATTAGCTTGTCTTTCTCTGCAGTTTTTAAATAAAGTCAAATTTAAAAAAATAAAACAAATGGACTATTGTAAAAGTTTAAATTGCTGTTGGTTTAAATGCTTTAGAAAAGATATCATTTGTTTTACAGTTACTATGACCCAGGTTCAAAACCGGAATCATTTTTTTGTACAAAAAACTTGCACACTAATCTAACTTGAGAAATGTTGTGTTTTTTAACTAGAGTTGAAAAATATATTCTAACTCTAAAACATTGGTATCTTATAAAAGCTCACCCCTTCCTAAACAACTGCCTCTTTAAATGGCCCGTCATAACACTTGTTGCTTATTTTTAGAAGTTGCTTTAAGAAATCCTTTTGAATGTTGGACAAAGGTGGTCAAACTCTCATTGTGTTAGGGTTATTTAGAATAAACATTAAGTTTATATTCACCTTTGTAAACGAAAAGCCTGTCAGATTTTATTGGTAAAAATTGGCAGTTTCATGTTACTAGAAATAAGCAGGGGATTGTTCTTTCTCCCCGTTGGCATCATCATCACCATCAGTTTTCAATGACACCACAACATGTTCAACTTCCAAGTCCTTATCAGTTACCTGGATGCCTATACTGACACAAGGAATATTACTTGCCATGAAACCAAAGTCCTTATCTTTGTCCAGAGGCATGTAGATGTCAGGGACTTGTATCCCAACGTCTTTCACCACAAGAACACAGCCATTCCTGGTTATATGTTTTTCAGACACTTCAACTTCTAAATCACTCTTTTTTGTTGCTTCATCAAGTTTTTCTGGAACACTTTCCAATGACTTGGATTCAGAAGTGTTAATTACTTCATCTATAACTGGCACTGCAGTTTCATTATTCTGTAAAGTGGATTCTACCTTTTCAATAACATTTTCAGTCCCCACAGCACTGTCATCTGCTATCTTTCCCAACTCTTCTGTTACTTTTTCCTCATTTGAAGCAGAAAGCATTTCCTGATTCTCAGTTGTGATACTGTTTGTTAAATTTGTTGTATTTTCCTCACCATTACTATAGTGTTCTACAATTTGCTGTAGTTCAACATATGCCCCACTCTCATCATCAGGTTCACCTTTAGCTTTTTCTAAACCTGCTAAAGAAGCTCTAAACTCTTCGTCTGAATAAATCATATTTGAAAAACCAGTCTCACCTGACTTTTCTGTTATTTTATCTCCAGTGGGTTCTTCTGCCTCAGAGATATCACCTTCAGCCATCTTTTTGTTTAAGTTGCTTGTTTCGACTGGTTTATCATTTTGAGATTTTTCAGCATTTAATGGATGAATGTTCTCAAGTTTAAGAACCTGTTCTGGTAGAGTGGATTTGAACTTTTCGACATCTTTATCAACACCATCCTGAACTGACTTTGCTTTTGTTTTTATAACTTGTGCATATTCATTGTCTTCTGCTACGATATTGGTTTTCATAACACTTTCAGCTGTCTCTGTTGAAGAGGGTTTGATATTGACATATTCATCTTCAGTACTTTGTGATTTTAAAGTATTGATTGACTTGATTACAGTCTGTTCTACAAGCTGTGTAGCAACAGCCTTTACTGAAGAGTCGTTTTCTGACAACTCGGAACCGCCACCTGCAGTGTCTTCAGCTGAGTTTAATTCTGTCAGTCTGATTTCGACATTTGTCTCTGTAACATCTTTTTTAGTGCTTGATTTGCTTGCTGATTGTGCTTGAAGTTTCTCTGCTTTGGTGACAATCATTGGCATAACTTTACTTGGCATAGGTGCAGTAGTTTTCTTGTCACTATGATGATTTTCCTTGGCTGGTCTCCCAGCTGGATTTGTGGACACTTCAGCATCTTCATCTGCAAGAATAGAGCAAGCAAATACATCTTTTCCCTGAGCAATTCAATTATGCAGCTTTAATAAAACTGCATACATCTTTAGATATTTTGTCTACAAGGTCTCATTTCCCCCACTATTTCATCTCACAAAATTCAGATTAAACTAAACATTCAGTGTGCTGTTTTTATCGGTTTCCACTGTATAAACTTTGTCTTGGCATTTTTGAAAACCATACCCAGCAAATTTTAAAATCTAAGTTCCAGTCTTACATATCAGAAAGTTCACAAGGGTACTTCATAGATATTTTTTTTTTTTAAATGGGGTCATTTAGAATTTTGGATAATACATGTCTGTAAAATTGCGACTCATATTTAGACATCTGGGTTTCATTTTGCCTGTTTGACGATGCTGTTTTTAGAAGTGATACAAGTTTATATTTTTATTAATGAAGAAGCTGACCCAGTATCTTGAATACATAAAAAGAGCACTTATTTTCCCAGTAAGTGACTTGGTCAGTCCAATATTGAAAATGCATTAAGAAGAGCACTTTTTGTTTAATTTATGTCAAACATTGCATCTTGTTAAAAAAAATTTTTACAAAAAAATAGAAAGATAATGAAGATAATTCATGAAAACTAACCTTGTGAAAGATCTGACAAGGACACACCTTCAAACACATCAGACTGAGTGAATTGGAGGTCTTCTTCTACAATACCTGGAAAAAAATTACACAGAAATGTTTTTACATGTGTCCGTAAAAGAAAGGTGCAGTGCATGAGAAAAAGAGCACCCATACATGGGATTCGAACTGATGCAAGTCGGGTCATGTGTAACAGGAAAACCCAGTGAGTCAAAGAATTAATTCCAAAACAGATTTGTCCAAGAACTAGAGTAGGTGTGCACTCAACCATAACCAGATTATTATTGTCATTTTCTAACAAATCAAGGCTATAAAAATGGTTAGCAAATACATTTTAAAACTAATCAAAATTTATTGGTAACACTGTGGTTTGTATGAAGACACTTATTTTTCTTTTCTATAACAGAAACAATTGTCTTCACATGTTTATTTTTAACATAGTTATATGCACCTGTTTATCTTTTATATAACAGACACCAATACCTGTATAATTATTATGTTTATCTTTTATATAACAAATACAATTAACTGCATGTATTTATTTTTCATATTATAGATACAGTTATCTGCACCTATTTATCTTTTATATTACAGACATAGTTATTTGCACCTGTTTATCTTTTATCAAATACAATTATGTGCATGTATTTATCTTTTATATAACAGATAGTCATCTGCCTTTTTTTATCTTTTACTATATTACAGTAAAAATCATCTGCACATCTTGTTCTTGTAAATTACAGACATTGTTACCTGCACTTGTTGGAGAGGTCATCAGACCTCTCCACAGTGTTGGCTTTAATTGCTGGCGGCATCCATTTTTGCGTATCAAATTTTAGTTAATGATCTCATATTAAGCCTAAAATCATGAAAACCAGTCTACAAAGATAGTTATGCGCATGCTCCGAATCATAATACGAATTTATTTAAACGAAACCAAAATTTAACATCGGGTCAAAACGGCCCATGGTTAAAACGACCATGGTTAAAACGGCCCATTATGAACAGAACGTACAGAATAATTTTGTATTCCCTTTACTAAACACAAAAAATACAATAATAGGGATGCATTTCTTATAATGCATGCTCCTTTTTAAAAACTACAAATTCTAAAATGCATTTTTTTTCTGAGAAACTCATCAGCCTGTTGAACAAATTAATATTTAGCCATGGTCATGAAAAAACGGTAAATATTTTTTCGAATTTCAGAGCATTTTTGACAAGTCCATTTCCTCGATTTGGATCAAATTTACGCCCTTTTAATATTTAGTCCAGCTTAACAGATACTATCGCTAATTATTTTGTAATATATTTGGACTAAGAAATATGTAATAAAAGCTTGAAAAGGAAAACAAAACTTAATGAGCCTAAAAAAGCAGCAGCTTAACATGGGAGTTCTGGCTTCAACAACTACATGCATTGTTGTAAAAGAGGGGGGAGTAAAGCCTTTGGGGCTTTTAAGAAGATCCCCAAGATTCTACAAGGTATGGAATACATGAGGTTATCTTAATTTGTTTCATTTATTTAAATGATAGATACGCCACTATAAAAACATTTGAAATTATAGTCAGTTTCGGTCATTTTGCCTAATAATGTATTAACTATTAATAATAGTTAGGTTACTAGTTTTTATAATTATTGAAGTCACAGAACGTTTAAAAAATTCAAAATGATCTTAGAAACAAGTAGATTCATTCTTTCAGTGACGACAGCTGCTGACCTCTCTTTGGCTTACTTTTTAAAGAAAGCCAACTTGTTTGTACCTTGTATTACATACACTACACAGTTCACAATTCATTTTTTTTCTATGAAATGCACAGTTATCTCCCCTAGATCAAATATACATGACATTTTTTCTGATACATCATTTATAACAGGCATATGCCAAAATTGGTTTGAATATACATGGGTAACCATTGTTACTGTGTTAAGACCTCTTTCTGTCAAGTTAATCTAACACAAAATATGAGAAGCATAATGTCACTGTCTTAACAAGGGAACTTGGTACATGCTCCCCCACCCCAAATCCACAAAAAACAACAACAACAACAAGGAACTAAAAGTTTGTTCTTTTCTTCTAGACAGTCAATGAGTGCTGTTTTGTCTGCCTATAGAATTATTACTGTGTTTATTTGGCAATGGTAAGACAACACTCCCCCGTAAGAAATTTTAAGCCTCTCTCGGGTAGCATACTTATATCTCCAGGGTGACCATGCTTCCGGGAAGAATGCAATAATTTTTAAGTGACATAACATTGTAATTTTACGATGTCCTGTGTATTGCTGTGCACACATATTAAAGAAAATAAGCATGCCAGCTTTAGATAATTTATAAGACACTTAAACAGTCAGTAAATTTCTTTTAAATGTGAACATCATTTCGAGAAATAAAGGAAAGAATAAAAAACACTAGACCAGGTACTGAGGAAAGATAGTTCAGACTGCTGCCAAAGACAGAAAACCTGTTATCAAACAAGTGTTTAATCATCATCATCATTATCATCATTATGATCATCATTTTGACTCCATTCAGTTCAACAAAACAACATCAACATTTTTTTAATTATTGAGTAGAAAAGGAGTTTCTGTAGTAAGTCATCATCATCATCAATGATGTCATCATTATTCTCCATCATCTGCATTACTATTACACCTTTTTTTTGCCACGCAGTTTAAAAGCCCCAGCATCAGAAAACGAAAATGTATTTTAGTCTGAATATGAGATGAAAAAAATTGTCACTTCAATTTATGTTCGTCTATTATTGTGTCACTTATTTGCCCTTCTAAATTACAGTCATTAAGTGTTTTTGTAGAAAAAAAAACACACAGCTATTTAATGACATAAAACTGTTTACAAAGTTCAGTAATTGCAACCTTCGGTCTTTCACTATAATTCTTTTATTATGTTTTTAACGTTTATGTACAGTTTTCCCATCTTCTCTTTCAAAGTTTTTTTTTCCTGTTTAACCTAGAAATCTATCTCCATATAAATCAGAGTTTTGACTTGTTCTTTCGCTTAACAGCTTTGTGACATATTAAATATGATAGATCTTTTTAAACATTAACAATTTTTGCCGTACCAAACGTTTGTAAGATTTTAATAACATGTAATTGTGTTTACCCTAAACTGTGTGGTTATCATAGAAGTTAATAGTATTTATTGAAATGGTTACAGTTTGTTAAATATTTAGATTTAGAAAAATAATTAACATTCCAAACTGTTCTTTTTTCCGAGCTTGGCCCCAGATTTCTGTATTATGAAAGGACACCTCATCTAAGGAGTAAATTCAGATATATAAAAAAAAGTAAGACTTTGATTCAGCAACTTTTCTTTGTATTTTTTCAGCTCATTCGTTTACAAAAAAATGTAAAATTAAACTCATTTATAACAAAAAAAAGTTGTAAATGTGAAAATTTAAGTAAAAATGTTTACAAAAAAAATTGAAAAAGGAAATCAAAATCTGGTAAAACTACTTGAAATATTAGAAGATTTTTAAATATTGTTATTGTTACAGTTTTTAATGTAAACACTGCCAATTGCATTTAATGTATTTTATAATGGGGTTTCTTGCAAAAAGCATGTAAAATTTCCCGGTATCTTCTTATCTGTAAAATATAATTTTGATGTTAAACTGATCTTATGAGATGATAGTAAAATTATAGTAAGATTAACATAATTGTGCATTATTATTTTATAGTCAGTTACTGAACCCGAAATATGTGAATACAGATTTAAATAGAATGTCCTCCGCAACCACTCGTCATTCAACGACAAGAAGGAAAAATGGAAATGAAAATAAAATTTATGGATGGATTTTTCCAAACACCCAGATATCAGATTTACCAATGATGCAAAAACAAACATGCACATTTGCAAACATAATAGTATTATTATATGCACCATTTAGATATCAGAAATAAGAATATTCTGAATTTCAAAGTAAGGCACATGTTAGTGACTGAAGTGTTAATCAAATTCCATTAAGCTGATGCAACTCTTAGTATTTTCCCTAACGGAATATGTTGTCACATAGCTCACCTGTTACCAGGTATTTAGTTATGTCGTCATTGACATTGAAATATCTAGAAGTTGATGAATTACTACTTGGCTAATTAACGGAATTTATAATGCCTACATTTATTTACCATGAACTCATTATTTACACTCGTCTCATAAAAACACAGAAGGAAAATACCTAAAATATTTTTTTTTTTAATCTAATGACTGATAAAACTTATCAATGTACCTATGTCTATATCAACAGCACAATCATGCATGTGATTTACCTTACGTTATCACTGTTTTTTTTATTGCATTTTAACTAATGGCAGCTTCATTGTTCTAATATTTTGTAAGGACATTACTTCCAGTGTAAAGAGTTCAGGGTATAATTACAAGCTTATGCATTCTGGCAGAAATGCATTTCGCCTTGAGGCAGATCTGTTTTTAACTGTTACTTTACCTACATTAATTTACAGGTACCTACGTATGACAAGTCAGCATATAAAAAAAAACGATTTTTATCATGCGATAACAATGACGTGTGCTTTTGTGCTGTGACTACCTATCTGAAATAAAATATGACACAATATCCATTGTCATAACGTCACAAAATTGCAGAGGTATCAATGAATAAACTTACTTCTCCTTGATCTTGGTTCCAAAGGTTCACCTGTGGCAATATTTATCAGAGATGTACTTCTCATGTCTAAAGAATTTCTATTCTTGTCAGCTGACTTCTTCTTGTCCTTTCTAAGTTTTATATTCTTCAGTTTCATTTTCTTCTTATCCCCTGGCTTTTTCCTCATCGTGACCTCTTCACCTTCTGGTATGCCAGCTTTGTGAAGATTTGGAGTTGAGCACGAAACTTCATCATTGTCCTTCCGGAATGAAAACTTCCCAAAACTCCACCTTGGCTTTCTCCTTTCAGTATGTGAAGCGCTAGGGTCCATTGATACCACACTTTCTGATTCAGATTCACTCGATTGTTTTTTCTTTCCAACCAGTTGAAAAGACCAACTTTTTTTCTTAAGGTTGGCCTTATCTGGCGGAGCAAGGACATCAGGCCTTCTTACTTTGGACCCAGAACTTGTACCAGAGTCGGTTGAAACATTAGACTGTCTTTCATCTTCATATGATGATCTGTCCTTGTCTTTGTTTATAATTCCACTATCTGCTTGCTGGGCTTCTTCAGATACAGCTGTCTTTTCTGCTTCTTCTAAACCAGCCACGTCGACGGCTCTTTCATTGACATAAACATAGTCTTCATCAGCTTTATCACCGTTTACATACACTGCTTCTTCTTTTTGTTCACTTGTGGTTGCATCTTTTACACTGTTGCCCTGATCAGGCTCAATTTCCTTTGAATGTGGTTTTACAATATTTGTTAGGACTGTTTTCAATGGACTGTTGTCATCTGCTTTATTTACGTCTTTAGTTTTGGTCTTCTGTACAACAGCATATTCTACTGCACTGTTGTCGGGCTCTTCATTAACATTAGCCTTTTCAGTGTTACATGGTTGCTCGTTTACTTTATCAACAACAATACCACTGTCTAGTGAATTCAGCCTTCTAATCTGGCGAGTTTTGTCAACTGATTGACCGCCATTGCTTATTTCCACATCAGTTGCTTTTACAGCCTGGGCGTTTTCTTCTGACACTTTTTCTTCTACAGTTTCAGTTTTTAAATCTTTCTTGATATCAGCAGATACATCAGGTTCCGTTCTTGGTTTCCTTTTGCTAAATTTAAACATTTTACCAATAAAACTCCCTTTGGAATGCTTAGCTTCTTTTTCTGGTGTGTACTTGTCTTTTTCTAAATTATCTTCGTTATCAAAGTGCTTTTTCACAGACTCTATGACCTCGTGTTGGAAAACATCGTCAGCAGACTTTGTTTTCCTTTTCTTGCCTTTGTCTTTCTTTTTAGTCGCTTCAAAAATATCTTCAGTAGAGGTCGTTAGAATTCCACATTTCAGAGCATAGTTTTTGTCTATTGGTCCTCCTGTAACTGGCTCTGCAAATTTACTCTCAATCTTTTCTAATTTTACCTCTGTTGGTTTTACATCGTTTTCTTCAGAAATTTCGCTGTAAGTATTTTCATAGGAAGTTCTCGGATTAATTTGCTCAGCTTTTAGAACTGACACAGATTTTGCCTGTTCTATAACTTCTACCGTTTCTACTTTCTCTTCTATATTTAACTCATCCAAATCCGTTACTTGTTCAGATGTACTTGTTCGGCTGAGCGACCTTTGTACGGCTCTGTCGGCTGCTTCGGTGATCAAGGCTTTACATTCCTCTATCAGAGAGTAATCGCTGTCGTTAGGAACGTCAAGTTTCGACTGCTTTGCAGCACCGGAATCCTGTGTGTCATCTGCTTTTAGCTCCGGACTGCGTTCACCTCCTGTAAACAGAAATCACAGTAATTTACCTATCCTTTTGTTAGGTATAACTTTTTAACAATTGGTACATGTATTTAATTCTTGCGTCTAAGTCCATAGTTATTCGGGCATATATGAGAAAAAATTCAGAATTTTAAATCTTGGCGAGACTTATTTGGCAACAACTTGTATTTCATCTAAATGGTAGTTTGCAGAGTTACTGTTCTTTGTGACATCCAAATTTCATAGAAATTAAGGAGAACAACAAAAAGTGTGTTAAAACGGTAGCCTCCAACCCTCTCCCTTCAAGTATAAAAGAAATGTAGGAACGTTTAGTTTAACTTCTGTTCGATGTTAATACAAACATTATGACATTACTTATATGGCTATTTACATGACTTTAGGTCATGATGGTACGTGTGTGTGTGTTAGTGTGTGTGTGTGTGTGTGTGTGTGTGTGTGGGGGGGGGGGTCCAGGTCAGAATGATTTCAAGAATCTTGATGTCTTCTTATAGTTTTCTTCCCTCAGATAGTAAATTTCGACTGTTTAAATGTGTAGGTCTTATCGCGTACAAAGATTTGTTTTGTTTACTCTTGTATTATTTTTAACAGGTTTGCCACAAAACGGAGACGTCTTAACACACAGGGAAGAAAATCAAAATGTTACGACAGTTTTAACATAGAAGAGAAATATATGAAATTTAAACTTCCTTTATAAATTTCAAAATGTAGACTGATTAATCATACCACATTTTTTTTCTAAATGTGTTCGACTTAAAGACTACCAAGAGTGTTTGTTGTTGTATACAGAGAGAGAGAGAGAGAGAGAGAGAGAGAGAGAGTTAAAAATTCTAACTGCCTGTCTTTAGTACATGTATAAATAATCACTACCACGTCGCATTACAAAGATAATACATAAATGCGGCGTATTTCTAGTGCGGCCGATACATCACAAATTTACTAAATGTCATTAATAAATAACTCAAAGCCATCATAAGTAATGAGTGCATGATACATGAAATTTATATACATAAATTTACGTCGATTTAAGGGTTAAAATTGTTCCAGGGTAAACAGAATTCATGTAAATGAATTTTTCGGTGATTTAAGGTCCCATATATATCTATAAAATGCATTGATTTATGTTAAAAAAAAAAAAATCGGCAATTTTAGATTTGAAGTTTATTCCTTGGACAATGGTTTCAGAGTACCTAAAATCTATGTTTAAAAAAAAAAGCTGGCAATTTTAGATTTAAATCAGTTGCAATCGCACTTTGAAATTGATGTTTACAACTTTATGAGTGTTGTTGTCATATGTTGCATATGAATGTTTTCAAGAAATTCAAGTATTTAACAAATGAGGTTTTGTGGATTCAGTCTGTTTACAAATCGAAGGCAATGTAATGTTGTTAACAGTTCCATCACATATCTTTTCGTACATAGAATTACATTATAAGTCTAAGAGCACTTAGAATTTAATATTTGAGTTTATACATACCTTAATGTTATATTTAAGTCCACCAGTATTTACCTACTTAATTCACATTCCCCTGTCCTACGTAAACCATATTGATACGTGTAAATTTTGCACGGAACTACAAGTGTATTAAATTTATACTCATGTGTTATTTAAACCTGTGAATTTTTAACTCCAAAATCGCTGAGGCATAGTTTTGCGTTGTACGCAGCTTTTTTGAATAAATTAAAGAAAATATTTCTTGCGTCACAATATACTCTATGTTAAATATAATACGTCAAAAGAAAAGCAAAACACATTTTATATCAAATCGCTAGATCTAAAATCCATTCAAGGCTACAAAATAGGGTTTTAAATAGCTTAATTTTGTTAAATAGATGGTAAGGCGATACTTTGCTACAGCTGATAACACGTGTATTACTGCAAGCTGAAATTCCCTAAACTGCGTTCAACAGCCGGTACAAGTGTTTTCAACTTCATTAGAATATTTATTTATTTTTCTGTCGAGTACAGAGGAACCTGTTTTAAAGGTTACCTTTGCACAACTACCGGGTTCACTCTAGAAATACGGATCAGTTGGTTAAAACGCTTTATTCTATACACTTTTTGAATAACTCATTCATGCAAAATAAAGATTATTTAGAGTTCTTGTCTTACTGCACATGTTTGAATGCATGGAGCTGCTAGAGTGTGTAAACTTACTTATTTTTAGAGTATCCTGCTGATTTACACCTTTCGAACCTGAGTCACGTGACAAGTCTTCGATTGGTTCCCTGAGGTCGGGTACCGCGTACTCAGATTCAACCAGTACACGATGAAACTGTCCGGTACTACCTCCACCCCCGACGCTCTGCTTCACACCGTCGGCGTGGGAAACTTCTGTAAAACACAGATCGGCGAAAAAACTTATAAATACTGATTTTAAGCAGTTTATTTTCTCGTCATAGTTATCAGGTTATAGCTGTAGTATTTTAACTCCAAATAAATGTTACGTAATTTCCGACGCTCCTTCCGAGCAGTTTTGCATACCCAAATTGTCAGCACTGTTATCTGTAATTAATTATTATAATCCATGTGAACGTTGAAATAATCCCTTGACACCTACTACTTTTTTTCACTTAACATGGAGATTGAAGCTATAAACAAAAATGTTCCAGTGTGAACTTTTTCAATAGCTAGAGCATATTGAAACCTGGATCTTAAAGTTTCTGCCAACCAGATGGTGTTGGGCCTCTTTTAAAAAGACTGCTTCTATATTTTTTAATTCCAATTTGATCCGCGATGACACATTATAGAGAGATCCTATTCAGTTTTTGTTCACAACTGATCAAATTCGACAGATGCACATTTAGTTCCGCCACAACTACACCGTCGTCTATTTGAATAAATCCTTTTAACCAACTTAAACAATTTGTCACTCTTCTTACATATCCGATTCCGACGCAAAGACTTTCCATGTTCTGAATTCGTTTTTTGACAATGAACTAGCACTTATATCTTTGTATTTATTGCAGACTATTGTAAATTTGGTGTAAAGATATCGAAATCGAATTTTTATACGAGATAATTACTGCTGTTCTGTCTAAATCAATAAATGCACTTTACTTTTCAATGAACTTGTCTGAAATAGGATTTTTTTAAATTAAAATAAAACGTCGCGGCTAAAAAAAACCAAAAAAAAAAAAAAAAATCAAAACAAAACTCTACAACAATATATAACAACAGGTTAACTAAATGTTCATCTGATACTAGTAGTTAGGTGGACAAAATGTCAGTGTGTCGTATGATACTGACTTTCAAATTAAAATGAGAGCTCGAATCGATGGCCGAGTTTTGCCGAAATGGACCCAAATATTGACTAACTTTGACATCGACAGTGACGTCGAGTTTTACTCGAACATCAAGCCTGCTATACTGAAACAGCTGTTACGTCCATTTCGAAACGATGACAAAAAAGCCAAGTAAATATCTAACTTCGATAAATGGTACTAACTCAGCCGACGGGGAGAAAACTGAGAATTATTGTACCTTTACTCCTTGTTTGATTTAACACAAAGTTCGAACGACCAGTCTGTTCGCCGATTTGACCCGATCGTTAGACTCAGTTAACTAATTTGTTCGACTGTAATGTCACGTTTCAGTCAGTCGACGTGTTTGGTCGACTCTTTCGCCACGTTTCCTCTCAACTCTCGCTTCAAGCCTTAGAAAACTACAACTTCGTTTTGAAAGATCGCTTTTTTAAAATGTGATTTATAACTTTATGTGTCTACAAATCTTGTCAATGAGAAAATGCTTTTGCTGAAAAGATATAAAATCCTGTCAAAATATATACTCCTTTTCACATAAATCTTCAGAAAGTAAATCTACATTATAAATACACGTTAAAAGGCTTGATATTGTGATAAACTAAAGAGGCTTTCAACTAAAAACCTTGAACATTTGTGACAATTCTGTACAATAAGTACAAAGAACGAGGCAGTCATAAGGGGTTAAATTGTATATGATGGTATTTTCTGTAAATAAAACATTTACAAAGGTTATCGCGCCTTTTTTTTTTCTTTTTGATGTCTTGTACAGCTGAACCTCGATAGGGAAAACAAAATAAACAATATTTCTAAAGTATCTAAGTCTTGGCTAAATAAAGCTTTTAGAAGTATTTTAAATTGTTCTGCCATCTTCGTCCGTGCGTAATTTATGAGTTTGCGTCCGAAATGTTTGTGAGAACATGCAAAGGATATTAAGTGATACCATTAATGGAAATAACATAAAGGGAGGTAACAAAAATACACTTTCACCAAAATAATATGTAGAGTTACGACACTGAAAATGGCTTTATACTGTATCAAAATTACTCTCTAAGATACCCTTGCATAACAAACTTTAATTCTGTTTGTAGAAAATGGCGTGATGCTATATTCTTTTTTTTAAATACATCTGGTTTTTGTAGAGGTGGGTGGGGATGTTGGCGTAGTTTTCTATATTTTCTGAGATTGCTGCACCTTAAAATAATGACCTCTCTAGTTATATTAGACTTGGATTATTGAAACAATTCTAAGGTAATTATAAAAAAGTAAACTTTTGCCTCATATTTGAAATTACATGCCGATTTTATACTAAGGCCGTATATGAACGTTAAATTCTAGGTTTAAAGTTGTATTAATGTGTTAACATCTGACATACCATTGCCCATCACAGAATCTGTTTCTTTAGGATTAGTTGCTGTTAAATCCTGAAAATTTAAAATGAAAATGTTAGGGAGTTTATATACATGGAATAAAACAAGGAAAAAAGAAGTCTTTATTCAGTAATTATCAATTACTTATTAAAAAGTGTTAAAGAAAAATTAAAACATCAAATCTAATCAGTTGCTAATTTTTATGTTCTTTTTGACAAATAAACTTATCCTGTTGGAAACTTTGTCCCTTTAAACAGAATAAGTTTTTTTTTCTTAAATATATTAAACATATGCTTGAAAATCTTGGTTTTTGTCTACTCTGCCAACTTATCAATATGTGTTTTGACAGAAGGTATTCTTTTATTTACTTATTATTCCATTGTTTTAATTATTTAAATGTCGGATGGTAAAAAGGGTAAACAGCGGCTGGATTTTGACGCAAAGATTTGACGTATGTTTTGTTGTTACGTTTTGACTTTTCGTTGTCGGCAAAGACAGCCAGCTTGTGTATTTTCAGTAAATACCAGGATGAAAAGTTTCACGACTAAATATTTATTATTTAATAAGTTTGAACTATTTTACAAATACTTATTCATTTTTTTCTATTATTTATATTTTAATTCATTATAATTTTACACTTGAGATTATGTATTGTAAGTAAATATATTTATAAAACAACAACAATAATATTTTACCTGTTAAATTTTGATTATCCACTTAATTGATATAATCAATACATCGAAAATCTATTACTGGCCTTTCTAAATCAATAACAGAAGTTGTGTGAACATTTTTCATACGCCGAAAATTGATTATTTGATTGGTTAAATGTGACATCTGACCCCGACTGCAACACTAGTAACTACCGGTGGTTAAGTCACCGCGTGACCCAAGGCGCTGAATCTGTCAATATTTATTGCATATTGCCATAACTTGTCACTTAGTAATACACGGACGTTAGTTGCATGTTTGGGACTAATAACTTATCAAACTTGATCGGAATGTTATCTCCATCATAAACTGTTTGTACATATTAGTTGTAATCTAACGTTCCAAACAAAGGACCACGCCCCTCTAGAGGACTGACCCCCTAGAATGTCGCGGGTTCGAGCTTGATATGGCCAGGGTTTCAACAAACCCGTCTCCGCCGCGAGTACTGGCCAAAACTTAAGATTATAAGTCATGAAGCTAATCTTATTTATTTATTTATTCATTTATTTACAAAAGAACCATTTCCGTACAATCTATCATAGTTTCCTGTGTATATATTTCCCTTTAATATTTGCTGTCCCCATCCGTTAGAAATTGCTGTTCGGCGTAAGTTTGCATCTTTAAACAATAATATTTCTGCTGTTACATAGTATCAGTATATTGTCCCTGGTTCCAGGAAATGACCAACGTGACCACAAATAAATATTTGTCCCGCCGAACGACAAGCGAAATGAACTGTTACTGTACCTGGCAAAATAATTTACCGAATTTCCCTCGAAAAGACAAATTCCATTTCCCGAAACAGCAATTTTGTGGTAGGAATTATTTTGTAATCACAGAGTCTGGAATTCATCGATTATTTATAAGATGCACAGTTTGCAATCTTAGACAATGTAATAGCGCATTATAAAAGTTGTCACTTTCAGGCGAGAGGTAGCACTTTTTTCACAGGCGCTTGAGTTGTCCTTCAAAATATATTTATTGCCTTCACCTTACAGGGACAATGGTAAACGTTAATTACTGTATAAATAAATCTACGAAATCATTAAAAGTAACACACACGATCTCCCCTTGTTAATATCCGAGTTATTTACAAGTGAGCGTGAAGAAAAATCAGCTTTAAACGTCCAATCGGTGACGTCAGTTTGTCTCACGTGACCTTACAATATATTTTCTGCATTCGTTTGCACGTGCGAACAAAAATCCTGTATATTTCTGAAGATGGTTCGGTACATATATGCTTGCTTTGCATGCTTTTCTCAGGAGTTACAAACGGAAGCATGGTAAACTTCAGAGTTGCTATTTCTAGAAATTGTTATACTTTTCACTATTCCGTTCACATATCAATCGATTTTTTTTCGGTAAAAAAGTAACAAATAAGAAATAGATAAAAAGTTTTTGAAACGATGTTCTATATAATACAAGATATATTTAGACTTGTACAAACCAGCTCGTTTAAAAATGACTTTCTCAGCTATATAATCATCCATAAATATCTCCGTATTGTATAATAACTTAAATAATAATTTTCTCATACTTGCGATCTAAAAGTCACCTGGGCACTTTTCATAGATATAATTCAAATCATTTAAATGACGTCAAAAAAAAGCATATGTGAACACTGCAACCTTAACAGTGAAGGAACTCTGCACAAAGACCAGCCGAGAAAAGCTTTATGAGGCTATCCTGGTTTAGTCAAAATAATTCAGGTGACGTCTTGAGCAAATTCTGAGATATTTTTGTTATGGGTCAGAATCTCGCTGTAACGTACGCGAAGGCGAGACATTGACTCATACAAAAAAAATTACAAAATATCTTGACTTGCGTACGATTAGTTGGATTAAGTGGACTTCAATACAAGGTCCTATTTACCACTTATTGTTTTGGGTTTTACGCCGATTTCAACATATAGGTCATATCTCGGCGGTCAGTCCACCTAACCGGTTTTCCTGGATAACTAACCAGTAATTGCCAATTTCTCCGCAAGTGACTGACTACTGTTCCCACATGATCTACTCTGAATCAGCGGTGAGAGACAAATGAACATTAGACTCAATGTCTGAGATCAATTGTCACGGAGAAATTTTGCCATGCCCAGGGGTCGAACCAACGACCGATGTATTACTAATCCAGTGCTCTACCTATTGAGCTAAGCGGGCGGGCTTACCACATTAACATTAAATAAGTATTGATAACGTCGAATCTTCAGCCACTGGTCAACTGTACCAGGGCCATTCGAACAGACATTCTTCTTGACCCTGGTCGCACGAAATTTGTCAAAAATCTAAACTGTTAAAAAAAAGTATGCACTTACTGGTACTCAGTGATTTTACCCGTCTCACGCAAATAACTTAAGATTACAATGACTCGATTGAATAACGCGTATGCACAGTAACAGCACACACACGCGCACATGTACCTACGCACGCGCGCGCAAACGCATACTAATACATACTTAAAGAGACTTCATGGTAATTTTATTAATGAAATTAATACGTACCATTTTGTCGTCCAAAATCCACGGAAATCTTATCAAAGGATATGAACAGACGAGAGCCGAAATTACACTGCCTAACAAGTAAACAGACATTTATTGGCCACACGTCTGGGGTTGAAACAGCAATAAATTAATCTGGACCGTTCTGCTCAATATCATCTTACCCAACTGCAACACAAGTAATTACAAACGATCTAAAATCGAGAGAAATCTTGATGAAATTATCGAACACGGTGGTAACTTTCTCGCTTCGATCAGCTTTTTTTTTTTCGCAACTGCACATTTGCTTTTTGTCAGGCAGCCTGTGTAGGCTGATTTCTTCTGATTTCCTAGCGAGATGTTGTTCTCTCCTATAGTTGACAATGTGTTGTTATAGGTCTCATTGCAAACATAGTTTCAGAAAATAAATAAGGTTTGTGAAATACTTAAAACACACCATTATCTATTCATTTCAACAGTTCGACTTTATAGGACACCCTATTATATCGCAATACTTGCAAACAGGAAGACCGTCTAATTAGATTCTATGCCAGGACATTTCATAATAATACATTCTACGCATTTAATAAAAGGTTTAAGATAAGCTAAGTAACAAAACCAGAAATATTCCTGATCACGAAACAGCACAATTATGATTCAACCCAAGTTTTCACATCTCTATTAACATCTCTGTTCGGGGCGGTTTTAAATCCGCGTCTTTATTTTGCATTTCAAACTCTCTACCACAAGCATTCTGGGACAATTTGATAAACAATAAACCTAAATATACTTCCTCACTCAGACCGAAAGCAAAGGTAAAAGGCCATGGTTCATTGTATGGTAAATGTAACCCATAATTCAGAACACTGAAGACGGACGAAATCACCAAACTGGACATGAAAATAAATACTATATCCTATCATGTATTAATGAGCGATTCAGCTAAGTCAGAATAACAATGTCTAAGATATAAACTCGGCAAGTGAATGCGGCAATGTTCCATGTGTTCTTGTGAGCACTAAGCTGTCACGCCTCATTGCAAATTTAAATACTTATATCCAAAATGCAGTCGCATTTCATGATATAAATCAGTTTTCTAATAAACATAAGCATGAAGCACGATCACACTTCGTTCTTGATAATAGTTTGTGAATGGACTTTGTATTCTAATAAGCATCAAACATTATCACTGACCACTTGTTGAACCTTTTATTGTAATAAGCAAGAAACGCAATCACTCTTCATTTGTGATAGTTTACTTTGTATTTAGATAATGATGAAGCCCTGTGACTCTTCATTTGTCAAAATTTTCTTTGTATTCTAATAAAAAAAACCCCACAGTCACTCTTCATTTGTGATAATTTTCTTTGCATTCAAATAAGCATGAAGAATGGTCACTCTATGTTCGTGATAATGAACTTTGTATTCTTAAAAGCATGAAGCACAGTCACTCTTCATTTGTGATATTTTTTAACATAGAGTGACCGTTCTTCATGCTTATTTAAATACAAAGGTATTAAAATAAGCATGAAGAACGGTCACTCTATTAACTTGATAATGAACTTTGTATTCTAATAAGTATGAAGCACCGTCACTCTTCATTTGTGTTAATGTACGTGAATTCTCCAAAGCATGAACAACGGTCATTCTATCATCGCGAAAATGAACTTAGAATTTTAACAAGCATGAAGCGAAGTCACTCTTCGTTCGTGATGATGAACTTTGTAATGTTTCAAGTTTGAAGTGAAGTCACTCTCCGTTCGTGATCATGAACTTTGTATTGTTTCAAGCATGAGGCACAATCTCTCTTCGTTCGTGATGATGAACTTTGTAATGTTTCAAGTTTGAAGCGAAGTCACTCTTCGTTCGTGATAATGAACTTTGTATTGTTTCAAGCATGAGGCACAGTCACTCTTCGTTCGTGATGATGAACTTTGTATTGTTTCAAGCATGAGGCACACTCACTCTTCGTTCGTGATAATGAACTTTGTATTGTTTCAAGCATGAGGCACAGTCACTCTTCGTTCGTGATGATGAACTTTGTATTGTTTCAAGCATGAGGCACAGTCACTCTTCGTTCGTGATGAACTTTGTATTGTTTCAAGCATGAGGCACAGTCACTATTCGTTCGTGATGATGAACTTTGTATTGTTTCAAGCATGAGGCACAGTCACTCTTCGTTCGTGATGATGAACTTTGTATTGTTTCAAGCATGAGGCACAGTCACTATTCGTTCGTGATGATGAACTTTGTAATGTTTCAAGCATGAAGCGAAGTCACTCTTCGTTCGTGATGATGAACTTTGTAATGTTTCAAGCATGAGGCACAGTCACTCTTCGTTCGTGATGATGAACTTTGTATTGTTTCAAGCATGAGCACAGTCACTCTTCGTTCGTGATGATGAATTTTGTATTGTTTCAAGCATGAAGCGAAGTCACTCTTCGTTCGTGATGATGAACTTTGCCAGTAATGTTTCAAGCATGAAGCGAAGTCACTCTTCGTTCGTGATGATGAACTTTGCCAGTAATGTTTCAAGCATGAGGCACAGTCACTATTCGTTCGTGATGATGAACTTTGTATTGTTTCAAGCATGAGGCACAGTCACTCTTCGTTCGTGATGATGAACTTTGTATTGTTTCAAGCATGAGGCACAGTCACTATTCGTTCGTGATAATGAACTTTGTATTGTTTCAAGCATGAGGCACAGTCACTCTTCGTTCGTGATGATGAACTTTGTATTGTTTCAAGCATAAGGCACAGTCACTCTTCGTGCGTGATGATGAACTTTGTATTGTTTCAAGCATGAGGCACAGTCACTCTTCGTTCGTGATAATGAACTTTGTATTGTTTCAAGCATGAGGCACAGTCACTCTTCGTGCGTGATAATGAACTTTGTATTGTTTCAAGCATGAGGCACAGTCACTCTTCGTTCGTGATGATGAACTTTATATTGTTTCAAGCATGAGACACAGTCACTCTTCGTTCGTGATGATGAACTTTGTATTGTTTCAAGCATGGGGCACTGTCACTCTTCGTTCGTGATAATGAACTTTGTATTGTTTCAAGCATGAGGCACAGTCAATCTTCGTTCGTGATAATGAACTTTGTATTGTTTCCAGCATGAAGCGAAGTCACTCTTCGTTCGTGATGATGAACTTTGTATTGTTTCAAGCATGAGGCACAGTCACTCTTAGTTCGTGATAATGAACTTTGTATTGTTTCAAGCATGAAGCGAAGTCACTCTTCGTTCGTGATAATGAACCTTTCATTGAAACAAGCATAAAGCAAAGTCACTCTTCGTTTGTGATAATGAACTTTGTAATTTAATGTGCATGAAACACAGTCACCCTTCAAACATGAAGCAGAGTCATTTTTTGTTTGTGATGATAAACTTTGTTTTGTAATACACATAAAAGACAGTTACACATATTATGAGTAACAGTAGGACCATGATAATCTGAAATCACTCACTTGAGTATGTCTGCAAGATTATGAATTATTTAACAAAGTCAAAGAGAGAACTAAGCAATGTGTTGGCCTTATGGTTTTGGATATAATTATTTTTGTGTAAAAAAACAATTGAACCTAGGAGGTAGGAGCTTAGCTATGAATAGAAGGTTAATTTGAAGTCTTTGTTGCAGAAGTTTCAGCTTTATGGTTTCTGATAAGATTTTGGGAGTTTGTGTTTGTAAGTGAATATAAAACATCTGACCTTAGGGAACCAAAAAGACCCCATGGAAAAAGGTCAGGAAATATGCAATATTTCCAGTATATTCGTTGCCATAGCAACCAGATTTCACAACATAAGAACAAAATAAAATAATGTTCATTATCTCCATATTGCCATCTTTCATAAAAATATTCCAAGTACTTTTTGAATTATTGCAGGATCCAGTTTAACAGTTCTCCAGTGAACTGGTAGGAGACCAAAAACGAGCTCCACGGAGTGGCCCCAACACTCGTCAGTTTTACATGTCGACAATGGGGGTCATAGTTATGGTTCTTGTGCACTACTCCTGAAGGAGGTCTATATACATTTGTACCTCTGACGTTTCATGTCAAAATTTCGATATTATTAAAATTTTATATTGATACCTTGATCATTCAACTTAAAAAGCAATTTTGACAAAAATTGTAACTTAAAAAGGGACATAGCTCCAAAAATACAGCTTTCAGAACAATGCCCCTTGTATTACAACGCCTGTTGTCTTGGTTAGCAAGCAGTCAAAGTTTCATATTTATATCTTTGATAGTTTTGAATTCTTTCAACTTAATAATCAATTTTGACAAAAAAAAGTTGTTAAAAAGGGGCATAACTCCAAAAATATAGCTTTGAGAACTATGCCCCTTAAGTTGCAAATGCCTCTTGTCATGATAACCAAGCATTCAAAGTTTCTTATCGGTACCTTTTAAACTGTTTGAGTAATGGGCTACATTAAAGTTTTTGCATGACGACTACAACCCAGTGATCATAATAGCTTCTTAGAAACAGACGAGCTAAAAACTGATGACAGACAACGAACAGAGGACAAGCACAATGTGGTCAGGTGAGCTAAACAGGGCAAGCTTAGAACCAGTTACACACAGAGTCTATAATGAAAGAATGGGAATCCCAAGAACACATTTTTCTTGTAATTTTATTTAATTTATTCTCAAAACATAAAATACCATATCAGTACATGCAGATTAAATAGATGTGATAATAAAAAAGGAACATGTACACAAGCTATATGGTTCTTAATGTTAAATGTCTGCTACTACCCTTCACAGTTTCCACTGTGTATAAACACTGTACAGAATGTATGCTAGTGCTGGTAATTATGTGTCATTAAATAATCTCAAAACATAACTGGATTTATGCGAACTGAAAAATTTTCAAAAGGTATCGTTCTTACATTACAATGGAATATTTTCTAAGGTGACATGACAAAAGTTCAGTCATCAGCATTTTTATCATTGAGCAAGAGTATGACCTTCAAACAATCTATTTTTTTTTCGTTTACATTTCATGAAGTGTTATATATAGCCAGACAGCTGTAATGATTGTAACCCAACGTCCTAAGTCAGATCATGTTAACCCTTAACCTGCTGGAACTGAAACTGATTAGCCTTTGCCACCAGTATAGAGCCAGGCCAGCCTGCACATCCGTGCAGTCTGACCAGGCTCTATACTGTTGGTAGCTCCATTTTTGTATTTTGATATTGGAATCCCTTAAACTTTGAATGGACTGTTCCAAATTCAAAGCTGGGCAAATCCATTACAAATTTCAGCATGTTCAGGGTTAAGACTGTGTCTAATTCCAGACTGTAGTATAAAATTTAGTTATGTCCTAAAATAGCTGCGGTTTAATTATTATTTTCAGTCACATGATTCCCACACATGTTTCTGTCTAAAATGATTGGAAGTACTCGGATAACTTGCTTTTAACTTCATAAAAAAAGTTTCATATAAAACAATTTGATTTAAAATTAAAAACAATACTGCCAGGTTTAAATTGTAACATAGAAGGTACAGATTTATAACACAACACTTGAAACACAAAATTATATATATACCACACATTTTGCTCATACAGCAATAACACTGCTAATGGTTGGCTAAAGGTTGGACAAAGTTTCAATTTAGAAATATTATTTGTAGTAGTAACAATATAACCAAAGCTTCTTCACCACAAAAAAAGTCTCTATTACTTGGGAGTTTAAAGTACTTAAGTCCAACATGGTGACTTTCAGACAGGTCGTTCACTTTGATAAGTTATCTTTCCCTCAGGACTGACCTTTGACCTATATTTATATATGTTGTGAGCCATATCAAAGACATGCAAAATCAATTTCATAAAATAGGTTATTTGTAGTATGGAATATATGACTTTTGTTGAAATTTGTAATTTTTTACCATTTACAGACAGAAAGATAGTCACTATATCTAACCTTAAAGCACTCTCTACTCCAGTAAGCTAAATAGACAACAAAAAAAGACACAACTTTAGCACCAACTTTTCATACTTCAGTTGTTAATTCATTTTCGTCTGATACCAAAGAAAGTGAAAAAATAACCACAAAAGATAAAGGCTGATGAAAAGTGAGAAAAAAGTAAAAATACAATGAATAGCTCAAATATTTTTAATTAAATACAAGAGGGTAGGTACACCACCAATTCACACAATTTTTCGAGGCAATTTTTCACTTGGTTTAATACAAATATGATGATTATGAAAGACTTAATATCTGTTTCTTTGTATACAACACAAAGAAATGAGCCGATAATGATTAAATGATTATTTACAATGTTCTAAACATGCACAAATCCACCACAATACTGACCCTTATATTGTCTTTCACTGCAACTTACAAAAACCCCTATGTAAAGCCATGTTTTGTCAGGAAATTAAAATTATTGTATTAAAGGACACACTGACACAGTACAGCTTAAAAATGTCTCGTTAAACTTTCAAATTTGATATTCTAAGGTTTTCTTAAATGCCGAAACATTCTACACAAAATGTATTTCTAGAACAAATTTCATATTACATGACATTTTGCAGAAATTTTTGTATTTTAGATGACCAAACATGTCAAGAAATTCTGACTGAACACAAAACCCTTGAAATTCAGAAACTCCACAAAGTGCGAAACATTTTGAGAATGGATGAAAAAACCCTTGTCCTTTAATCCTCAGTAAAAATTTTGTCACAAGTCAAAAGATTACTGAAACTGGACCAGGTCTTATTAAATCATCAAGGCACTTGATCCAGTCCCGTGTCAAACCTATGCTTTGGGTTCTTCACAAATGGGATCTTTTTCCATTTAATAGTAACATCTGATATGGACAAATCAGTCACAGAAGCATATATACAAGTAGATTAAGAAGTCACAAAAATGTAAATGCATTTATACAAAGCAAAATACAAACAATACACCCAGAACTTTCTATCCAGAAAAAGAAGAAGTAATTTTACTTCAAGATTTGGCTGACGATAGGTTCATGAGCACAAATGCCAGGCAAAGAAAAAAAAATCCATCTTTTCAGAACAGAGATTTAAGAACTTTGTCATTGTTTCTGATTAAGTTAAAACATTCATGACATTACTTGCCATAGAATTTCTATATGAACATATAAGAAATAAATCTTGTCTGAAAAGCAACTATTACAACTACTTATAAATAAAACTTTTTATTGTTTAATCTACTATAAAACTTAAACACACATTGAAAACAACAAATCTACAGCAACTTAGCCGGACTGATAAAATAAAAAACCGATGCAGCATCCCGCTGGCAAAATAACTACAGCTACCTACTCCTATCTACACAGAACAAATAAAATATCAATCTACTTGTACAAAACATGAAATCAAAAGACTTTTTTTTATAACGACAAATGATAAAATAAACACAATATTCTATTTACAAAGTTTTCAAGTAGGATTGTATCGTTTAAATTAACACGGCTGATAAATAGAAAATGAAAGATTAGAAAGGGTCCATATAAACAAATGAAGACACTGCTGTTTAAGATGTCTGAGAATAAGTCATCTGAAACTGAAAATGTTTACTCTATTAGTCACTTCTTTTACACCCAAAAAATTCTTGCATAAGACAGGCATGTCTGCACCAACTACACAAAGTACAAACACGCAAAGCAGTTTTGGCAACCTCACTCCACAGGGGCTACTCTAATCAACAGGATAAGAAGTAACTGGCAAACTCAAGAGAAAAACATGTTACCAAAGAAAAATCTTAACTCTTGCAAACACATAAAAAGTTGTTTAACAATGTGTAAAGTAAAAAGTTTTAACAATAAAACAGATGCTAAATGCTTATACTCCACAGTCTGTTCCCAACCAAGTCTTCTACACACCCTCCAAGTATTCAATCTACTGCAACAGTTTCTCAAGATACATCTGAAAAAAGAAATAGAAACATTGAAAAGGCATTTCTCTATAAAGCAGGAAAAATTCAAATGGTCAAAGAAATAATATTTTACATAAAAAGTAACTTTCATCTAAGGCAGACAAGCCCAAGACATGTAGTTAGCTAATTTCTGAGCTTGCCAACCATGTTTGCCATACTGAAGGCTCAATGAACATATAAAAATGAAGCTTAAAATTGTTTGGACCAATGAAATTTGATAAACTGAATTAGGTATCATTATTCTGCTACCGTTTTTGTCTCATATTCAACAGTTTAGGTTCATTGATCTTACATATTGGGACATGTGCTGTGATAGACGATGTCTGTTTAATGATGATACTTTATCTAGGTAGTATTGTTCAGTCTGATGATGCTATATAAGTGGTAGTAGACTAGTATTATTTTCTGTTAAAAGGAAGTTCCAAGATTATAACTACCAACTGTATGCTTAATCTGTGAAGATTGAAAATAAACTTTGTCTGTAAAAATGCAGTCTGACATAAATATGCCCAAGAAAGACTGACAAATCATTTATATATCTTTGCTTCTGTTTTGACCACTTCTCTCCAACAGCGATCATTAACACTTATAGTATATACTTACAACTTGCAACTGTGTCTCCAGAAAATCTTTTCTGTATCTGATCATGATTGAACTTTAGAAATGCCTCATATTGTTCTGAAAACAAAACAATATCTGATAACTAAAACTTCAAAATAGTTAGGTCATATTTATATGCTAAATGCAAATGACATGAACCTATGAATTTCTTAATGTTAATACCATACCAAGTGTTTCAAAACTTGTGTTAAGTTAGGGTTACCCAAGGTAGTAAAGTATGTACATGTAACATGACACAGATTTACATAAATGAAAATTTCTCTTAAATAACATGGCAACTATTGAATAATTCTATCAACCAAACTTTGATCATAACCATTTTTATTAATCCTTTCAGAAACAAATTAAATATTCCAACAAATCAAGAAGAATAACAGTAGTCACACTTACATGACAAGTCAAAAAGTGTCTTAATAACCACTTATATTAACAAAGATTAACAGGGGACATTATTTCTTCTTCGGTCAATTGATTACTTACCTGCCATTTTGCAAGTAAGAACATTATTATACTGCTCTCGAATCTGTGATTCTCTCTCTTTCAGCATTCTTTCACAGATCATGCTCACTTGTTTAAATGTGAACAGAGGAATGTCACGTTTGTTTGGTGATAATGCCGTGAACAAACTGTTTGAACTACACTGTACTAAACTTTGAACACTTGAACTGTCCATTGCTGATGGGGAGGGTATGTTATCTGTTGAGGCAGAGTGACCTGGGCTGCTAGGGTGTGGTGGACTGGCACACCCTGGTTGGAATTGAAGCTGTTTTCTTTTCTGTAGGCGACGTATCTCCAATGTCAAATTTGCGGCAATTTGCTCTGAAAAATTTTAAACTTTCATCTTATTTTAACATTCCAACATAACTTTTGCTGAAAAAAATCTGGTAAAACATGATAATAAATCATTTTTATAAGACAAACAGATACTTAAACCATACTGAACTGGGACCTTACATGTATGTGAATGAAATTCAGACCTTTTGGCTGTCATACCCTGAGTACATGTACATAAGAAGGTAAACGATTAAGTTTTCATACCAACCCTGTTATCACGTCTGTTAACTGAGCTTGTGTATAATCATCGAAACTTGAGGCATAACAGGCCAGAGTGTTTATGATTTCATGATAAGTTCACACTGAAGCCAAGACTTTTTTAAATGAGCGAGAAATTGTTTAAAAGAATCTTGACACCTGGCTCTTAATGGAAGATAAAATTGTCACACATTTTTCCAAATTTCCAATCTGGCTGAAATAAGAAAGCGAAGATGTTTTGGAAGTCTTTTTTCCCTCAAATGTTGTAACTACTTGATATCCCTCAACCAAGAAAAACGTAGTTACCATTATTCTATTATTTGTTTTAATGTCTAATTTTACACTGTGTCTTTGTGTTGAATATTTGTAATCCCTTGCAAGACAACATACTTTTTATCATGTAAGCTAGATCTAACCATTTCCTGACAGTCGTCATTTGGTTGTAACCACAAAACATGATTGCCATGGACTGTATTGTACGGTGGTGACATTTGTGCGTTTTTATTTATCTCGTGGGCACAAGATACTATGTCGTGACCACAAGTTACCAAGTCCTGGCCATGAGTTACTAAGACGTGCGCACAAGATAATTAAGTGGTGTGCACAAGATACTATGTTGTGGCCACGAGTTAATAAGTCGTGGGAACAAGATAATTAAGTGGTGCGCACGAGATACTATGTCGTGGCTACAAGTTACTAAGTCGTGTGAATGAGATACTATGACTTGGCCATGAGTAACTAAGTTGTGCGCACCAGTTACTAAGTCATGGGAACAAGATTATTAAGTGGTGCACATGAGATACTATGTCGTGGCCACCAGTTACTAAGTTCTGTGTACGAGATAAATAAAAACGCACAAATGTCA
The DNA here is from genome assembly GCA_012932295.1 of Cyclina sinensis. NCBI lineage: Eukaryota > Metazoa > Mollusca > Bivalvia > Venerida > Veneridae > Cyclina > Cyclina sinensis. The sequence goes on from JAAONU010000015.1 coordinate 4,087,461, forward strand.
CCTGTGCCACCATAGTATTCAACAAAATTAATCTTTTCTTATACATTTCTCTTTTAAATGTGGAAATTAGCAAAGGTGCATTAATTAAATAGCTCATTTTTTCCAAGATATTTTTGATTCCTTGAAGTCTTCAGAAGTCTGTCCAATTATTATTAATAACATGTCTAACAGTAACAATGATTCACTAAATATACAACTTCAAACAGTGCCAATTACTGCGAACGACATAAGACAAGCTGTCAACTTGGAACTTACCAGACGTTAATTTTGGATTGACCTCGCCAAATGGCGAAGGCTGTGCGTTTCGAGGTGGAGTGGATGGGGAAAGATTCATTGGTGCACATCTTCTTCTCTTTGGAGTCTGTCCAGGGCTATGCAGAGGATCAAAATCCAAACTTCTTTTCAGCGTCGCTCCACAAGCCATTTCAAAAATCGAAGTCAAATTACGATGGATAAATTTACTACTTTAGACTCTTGTAGAGCGAAAAATAATAGCCTGTTTAGTTAAAAGAACTTTAAATTTACAAAAATGCAATAATTTTTATAGGTCTTTTCCTTTCAAATTTGAGGATGCCTTCGATTTCTTTTGAGATATTATTCCAACCGATCCAAAATGGCTACCAATCAAAACAAATCTGTCGTTCATTTCCGACTGTTTCCGTACATAAACGAAACCATCCATCGTTCATCGTTATCGTCCGGTAATTTTCGTACATGTAGAAAGCAGTGTTAAATTTCGTCTTCTTGTCACAGATTCATTAGCATGAAAACAAACAACTTTCCGCCATCACCTTGCCTTAATCAGAGAAAACTTAGGTTTTAAGGTTTTCAGATTTTTTTTTATCGTGTTGCTAGGTTTTCCTGGGTGGACTGACTAGCTTGGCCTGTGGGAGGCATAGAACTTCATCTTTTTCCTAGCTCCCCCACTCCCTCTATGCCCATCATATTCAGTAATTGATTGTAAGCTATTACTATAAAAGAAGAAGAAAGAACTTATTTTTGAGGTGTAAAACTTTATTAAGTACAATCACATTGCTGAATTTACAAATCTTTGATAGATTTGATTATGAAGTTTTTGTGATTTTCTACCTTCTTCTACCTTCTATGTTTAGCTCGTCTATAAATCCGCTGTGCAGACATCAGCGACGAGTGGTGATGTGGATTGTGCTCCATAAAAACGTGGGCTAAAAACCTGTTCCCCATGTGCGGCACCAGGCGTTCGAGTTAAAATAATGTGAAAACGTAGTGTGAAGTGAAATCCAAACATGTTTGTACACTATACACGATGTTTAATAATTTACACAAATACGTAAGACTGGACAGCAGTCTTAAAACTGTCCAGATTGTCCATAGTTGTGATGTTAGCTGGTAGGTTGTTCCAATAAGGCACAGTTCTTGGAAAGAATGAATGTTTGCACGCATTAAGTCTGCAGTGATAAGTGACGAACTTTACCGAGTTTGTGTATCTTGTTGATAGTTGTGGATGGTATTCAACTGGTACAGCCACCAGGTTATTAAACACTTTATACATGAGAATTAAGTCCGCACACTGACGACGTTGTTCATCAAGTGTTGGCCATTTTAGTTCGTGTAGCAATGATGTTACGCTAGATGGATTATTACAGTTGTATGGCTTATTCATGACGAATCTTGCCGCGTTCCGTTGTATTTGTTCGATTTTCTTTGAAGTATTTAGTTGTTGAGGGTTCCAAATTGGTGACGCATATTCCAGTTTAGGTCGAACCAAAGTTTGATAAGCTCTTTCTTTTACTGTGGTTGGACAGTGTTTTAAGTTTCGTTTGATAAAACCAAGAGTGCTAGAAGCTTTTGCTGTGATTGAATCGATGTGTAGGTTGTATTTCAGAGTATCTGCTAGTTCAACTCCCAGATATGGATGGTTTTTAACAACATGTAGTGATTGATTTTTCATTTTGTAATCAAAAACAGATTTGTTACGTTTATTTGTTATTGACATGGTCGCACATTTATCGACGTTAAATTCCATTTGCCAGATATTACTCCAATCAACTAAAGTGTCCAAGTCTTTTTGTAAAATATTATGATCTTCACTGGTGAGTATGGGTCTATAAATTACACAGTCGTCAGCAAATAGGCGAATTGATGACTTAATATCAGAAGCGATGTCATTAATATATAGTAAAAACAATGCAGGACCAAGCACGGTTCCCTGAGGCACGCCCGATGTTACCAGTGACGGTCTTGATGATTCTCCGTCTACTACCACTCGTTGATAACGACCGTTAAGGAATTCATTAATCCACAAATTGGTTTCATTACGTATACCATAATATTGCATTTTCACAGAGAGTCGCTGATGTGACACTTTATCGAAAGCCTTAGAAAAGTCAAGCACCACCATATCAACCTGGTGACCAAGATTAACACTACGAGCAATGTCATCTGTAGTTAATAAAAGTTGAGATTCACACGAGCGTTTAGCCCTGAACCCATGTTGGTTCTCGTGAAGAATGTTCTGGCTGTCTAAATGGTTCATTACTTGCGAAACTATTATATGTTCAATCATTTTAGATGCGGTTAAACTTACAGGGCGGTAGTTTGATGGTTTGGTTCTGTCGCCTTTTTTAAAAATTGGTACAATGTTAGCGTTTTTCCAGTCCAATGGTACTTCAGATTTATCAATTGACTGTTGGAATAAAGACTGTATAATTGGTGCTATTTCAGTTACACATTCTTTCAAGACTATGATAGGTATATTATCTGGTCCAGAAGCTTTCTTGGGATTAAGTCTGTTAATACACTTAACAACACCGTTTAATGTAACGTACGTTTATCTTGGGCATCGAGCGGTATGGCGAAGTTCCTTTATTTGGTAGGTTATCCAAAGATTCTTTCGTAAATACTGAACAAAATTGGTTGTTAAGCATTTCTGCCTTATGACTAGCGGATTCGGCGATTTGACTGTTGTTTTTCAATGTTCCAATGTTCACGCTGTCTTGTTTACGAGACTTTATATATTTCCAAAAGGATTTCGAAGATTTATCATTTTCTGGATCAAGAAGATTACTAATGTAATTGTAGTAGGAAGTATGGAGTTTATTCCTTACAGTTTTGCGAAGTTCACTAAATTTTTCATAGTCACTTGCGCTATTACTTTTTCTTGCAATGTTATATAAGTGACGTTTTTTCTTAATAAGCCGTTTGATATTCTTTGATAACCACGGTATGTCTGATCTCCCTTTTACAGTTTTCTTCGGTATGTATTTTGGGACAAATTTCAAGATTTTCCATTTAAAATAGATCTAAGTGTCTTGAACAAGTAAAGATGCCAGTCATTCATATTAACTGACCTGATTTAACACTAAGGACATAACAGTAGTCCAGAGGTAATGTATTTGACTTGTTATCCAAGAGTCAGCAGTTTAAAAAACCCCATTCCACCACTGACGTGTATAATTGTCTTTTGAATGAAGTATTAAACCGAGGTCCTTTGCATCAATGCTTTACACTGAGCATGTTAAAGAACCAGATTTACCTCTGGAACTGGATGCTCTTGCACTTTTCCCCACAACCTCAAATGATAAATCGCTTTTTTGGTCATATCAATACAAGACATATATCTATAAACAGTGTGTTCATAGAGGGGTACAGGTGATGAAGCTCAATATGTGAGGTATTGAATACTTCAAGGCACTGACCAGAGAATTCTCCATTCTAACAAAACTACAGGCAGTTTGCTCATCTGGGTTGAGGAACTTACCACCTCTGGCTCAATAGACAGGTGAGGATTTGAGCAAAAGCCCTTTTGGTCGATTCTGGTAAAATGTGGGACCGCTTTTTTTTTACTGAGTTTACAAACAAACATTATGTGTTTTCTTCTTTTATTCACAATAATATTTTAGCAGCATATAAGAAAGCTTACTTTTTCCTTTCAGGAGAACCATGACAAAAAAGCAAAGTTATATATTTTATACCCTGAAGGGTTGCACTAGTATGGCACTGGTTGTCTGTCTTATGTATCAATCAGTTGTTTTAAAAAATTCTCTCTTCAGCCACATCAAAGACAAATGATTAGTGATTTTAAAAAATATTCCCTAACATAAAAAGATGTCTTCCCTGAAGTTTCAATTAAACGGTGGTAATCTTATCTGATATTAAGATAATGGTTTCACAAGACAACAAGCATTTTGCTCTAATATATAGAGGTTATTAACTCATAGGAAACATTTTCTGCTAAAAGTTCATTGAGTCTAAAGTAATTACAGATTTCCATCCCTTATTTTCTCAATGCTTCATTTTTTAAAAGATTGGCCAAAATTATTTAGGTCATAATAAGGTGTAACTTAAATAAAAAGGAATGATATACACGGAGGAACTAAAACAAAATACTGGTAAAGTTTAATTTTAACTTTTACTTGAAATTGACTGAGAAACAAGTTTTCGCTACTTTCATTAAGTCCTGCTTAATGACTGCTTCCTAGGTTCAAACCAGTACTTGTGCTGAAAATGTGGAATATGGAGCCAGCAACCTCTGGGTGTGGAGACAGGTGCTTTACCCCTCGACCACTGCCCCTAAAAACATGGGTGCTGCTATTGAACAAAAATTGTGGTGCTTTTAAATGCAGACAGGATTTTAGAACACTTTAAGCAAGTCATCAGTGTTAAATGGCTTAAACACATTATCCAGTACTACAAAAAATTATTAGCACTTTAGAGACCTACCACAAATAAAAGCAAAAACCAGAAAGGCTGTAGCAATGAACAAGCATGTACAAATTTCTGCTAAATGCAACAAGAGGGCCATGATGGCCCTGGATCGCTCACCTGAGTACTTTGGCTGTAGGTTTGCTGTTAAGCAGTATTTCATTTTTTAATTGAAAATATGTAAGTGCCTACAAACCAAATATGTAAAATATCAGTCAATAAATAAAGGCTCTATGATAGAAAGTAGAAATATCTATCACAAGCTATGGTGACCTTGACCTTAACCCAGTGACCTCAAACCCTACCCATAGGTAGACGTCCATGCAAGGAACCTATATACTAAATATCAAAGATATTGGTCTATAAATGAAGATTCTATGAGGTACAGTAGATAAATCTATTTTTAGCCTCCATGACCTTTAACCTAGTCTAATAATTTCAAAAAGCTTGATAAAGCTTGCTTCATGCCAAATTATAAAATTCTAGGCCTTGTGGTTTTAGACAAGAAGATTTTTAAAGATTTTCTTCTATACTGCTATTTAAAACTTGTGACCCCTCAGGCAGGGCCAATAGTGACCCCGGGGACATTTTTCAAACAAACTAGGTAGAGGTTCACTAGACAATGCTGCATACCAAATATCTAAGCTGTAGGCATTGAGGTGTCCAGAAGGAAGATTTTTAAGATTCCCTTTTTTACATATTAAGGGCCCCCAGGGTGGGGCCAATTTTGACCCTGGGGCCAACATATAAACAATACTGGTAAAGGTTCTCAACACAATACTCCAGACTAAATATCTAAGGTCTAGTCCTATTAGTTTGGAAGAAAAATGATTTTTCATGTTTTTTCCTATATAACTATATGTAAACCAAGAGAACCCTGGGGCGTGGCTAATTTTGACCCAGCGGACATAATTTGAGCAAACTTGGTAGACATCCACAAGACAATGATCCATACCAAATATTTAAGCTGTAAGCATTGAGGTTTCCAGTAAGAAGATTTTTAAAGATTGCCGTTTTTACATATTAAGGGCCCCCGGGACGGGGCAAATTTTGACCCCACGGACAACATATAAACAATACTGGTAAAGGTTCTCAACACAATACTCCACACCAAATATCTATGGTCTAGTCCTATTAGTTTCAGAGAAAAATGATTTTTCATGTTTTTCCTATATAACTATATGTAAATCAAGAGAACCCTGGGGCGTGGCCAATTTTGACCCAGGGGACATAATTTGAACAAACTTGATAGAGGTCTACTAGACAATGCTACATACCAAATATCTAAGCTGTAGGCATTGTGGTTTCTGAGAAGAAGACTTTTAAAGATTTCCTTTATAAGCCTATGTAAAATCAATTGACTTCCAGGGTGGGGCCTATTTTGACCCAGTGGCTTTGATTTGAAGAAATTTAGTAGAGGTCCACTGGACAATGCTGCACACCAAATATCTAAACTCTAGGCCTTGTGGTTTCTGACAAGAAGATTTTTTTAAAGTTTTTTTATATAACTCTATATAAAACATCTGACCCCTGGGGCGGGGCCATTTTTGACCCAGGAGCCATGATTTGAACAAACTTGGTAGAGGTCCACAAGACAACGCTGCACACCAAATATCTAAACTCTAGGCCTTGCAGTTTCTGATAAGAAGATTTTTTAAAGTTTTTCCTATATAACTCTATGTAAAACATGTGACCCCTGGGGCTGGGCCATTTTTTACCCAGGAGCCATGATTTAAACAAACTAAGCTCCAGGCCTTCTAGTTCTGTAGAAGAAGATTTTTAAAGTTCCAACTTTGAAAATCTATTTTTAGCTCCTGTGGCCTAGAAATGCAATGGACCTGAACCATTTGAACAATTTTGGTAAAGCTTCATGCAAGTAACATTCCTGTCAAGTTTCAGCAAGATTGGCCTAGCAGTTCAGGAGAAGAAGTTGTTTGAAGAAAAAGTTGACGACTCACGCACGCACGCACGCACAGACGGATGACGGACATCAGGCGATCACAAAAGCTCACCATGAGCACTTTGTGCTCAGGTTAGCTAAAAATAAACTAGAATGCCCATGGGCAGCATGTCAAGCCCGCAAATGGAAAGCCGCCTATGGGGATGGGACAGTGAAATGGAAACTTTGGGAAGTAATTACAACTAGTGGACTGTCCGGGGATCACGGTATTTTCAAATTCTTCCATGCATGGAGAAGTAATTGCCCAGACAAGGTCTATCATCAACATTTTGGACCTTTGAGCTGTCACTGTGACCTTGACCTTTGAGCTGGGAACTTGAGTCTTGCACGCGACACACCGTCTCACCAAATGTGACGACTATGTCGAGCTATCCACCAGCGGGCTTGACAACAAAACTGTTTTAATTGCTGTAATTTACAGAAATGCTTTAACCCTTAACCTGCTGGAACCTAAAGTGATTGGCCTTTGCCACCAGTATAGAGCCAGGCCAGCCTGCACATCCGTGCAGTCTGACCAGGCTCTATACTGTTGGTAGCTCCATTTTTGTATTTTGATGTTGAAATCCCTCAAACTTTGAATGGACTGTTCCAAATTCAAAGCTGGGCAAATCCATTACAAAATTTCAGCATGTTCAGGGTTAACACAGTGAACACTAAAAAATATCACAGTTTTTATGGACAATGAGAAAGACTAATAAAACAAAACAAAAATTTCTCTCAGATTTAACAAAAACACAGTTACTGTACTGCACAAGAAAAAAAAGTAAGGAACTCTCTCAATATCAAGATGTGCAACCTTCTTAAACAATACATCTTACATGACTTGGTATTTAGAATAATGACAGAGTTTCTCCACCACTGCAGAATAATATTTAAACACATCTTCGCCCCACCCCCTCCCCTAAAAAAATCAAAAACAACAAACAAACAAGTATCTAGAACATAGTGTAAAACTTAAGTCTACGATTAGGTGAATAGAGTTAACAGCAATAAGTAACTCTTATATGATAAGTTGTATTGGGTTTAATCTGATGATTATCTTACTTTTTAATTTACATTAAAGTGGTAGTTTTGATAATGAATCAACATTCCCCGGTAGGACTGTGACATACACCCCTGTTTTCTCTTAGACACTAAGATTATATTCACTAGCTTTCTCCCAGTAAAAGTAGTTCTGAAGCACGGCTCCAACTCATGACACAAGTGCATGGGATATGCTTTGACTTAATACCATTGGTGGGATACACTCTGACATAATACCATAGATGGGATATGTTCTGGCATAATACCATAGATGGGATATGTTCTGACATAATACCATAGATGGGATATGTTCTGACATAATACCATAGATGGTATATGTTCTGACATAATACAATGAATTGAATATGTTCTGACATAAAACAGCTTTACATATGTATTGTTATATTGGAGATATGGAGAAGTAATGACTTGTATGTAAATATGACAGTCTTGAAGCGCTTGATGACAATAATGACTTGTACATGTATATTGTGGTACCAGTCTGCTAAATTTGAAGACTGTTTTGTTGTCCAATATCACTGTGCTTATATTATATAAATTCTATATATTCATGGCATGATACACATATCTGCAGTCAGCTGATTTGAAGACTGGTTTTTTGTAGTACGGTGACAATATTCTGATCAAATCATATCACCTAACAATGGCAGTCTGCCTAAAATGTTTTGTTGTTCCATATGGCAGAGCCCTTTTAGTAGACTTGTCCTCTTTAACTTGTAACTGTAGTCACAATAAGCATATCTGCATATAGTCTTGTCTGTTGTTTATCTGGCAATATTCTATCAAAGAAAACTGAAAAATATGGCCCTAGTCTATCTGTAGACTGGTTTATTGTCCATCATCATTCCAGGCTTGCTTTAAACAAAAAAGATTGGTCACAGTCTGTATGTCTGTAAAGACTGATAGGCAACACTAAATGGATAGGATGGTGCATCTGCAAAAAATTGAAACAGTAAAATGTAGAAACCAATTGCAAAACTGATTTTTATTCACTAAATGATTAAATAATTCAATATATCTTGGCCTTTTTACTTCAAAACTCTTGTGTTTATCATAACATCAGAAGCAATACAAACTGTCACCTTTTTTTAAATAAATAGTAGAAGAAAAAGAACTCCACTGAAAGTCATCGGTCTGTTACAGGTTATCCTGTTCATCATATTTTATGAACTATATATCTGTGATTTTATATTTCACAGTGATATCTTGATCTCAATGCAGACTGCAACTGTTTGTTTAAGTCTAAATATGTACTGTGATGTGTGACTTCAGATTCAAGTTGATTTGTAAGATATATTAGCTGGTAGACAATGATATGAACTCTTCCGGCATGAATCTACACGTATCTCCTAAATGTTACATGACAATACATACCGGTCAGGTATTTGCTTCTGAATTCTTCTTCAATTTGTTGTAATTTCACTAACTCAGTCAGGTGCTGAAAATAATACCTCAACAGTATAAAACAACTCAGGTCCATTTGCATTCATTTTAAAGCATAATACACTGTTTCTGGAAAACTTATGACTCATTTTAAAATGCTGAAATGGGTGTATAGATTGGACAACTGGCACTACAGGATAATTATGCTGATGCTGTGAAAAAAAAAAAAAGACTTACGATAACTCAAATTTTTTTCTAAATGTATTCAGTATCAAACATTCAGCCAAACTTGTGTACTTACTAGAAAAAATGTCATTTTAAAAAGAACAAGGCAGTCTGAAGGACGCCATATCCCCTGCTGCAGTAGAACATTGGAATGAATAAAAAGTGTGAAGAGAGAAGGTTAGACCTACTGATATGACATAGGATAATGATTTCTATGGAAAATGGTCAGCTACATTAGGACCTCACATTTGTAAATGATGGAATCATGAAGATGAAACTGCGAGTTATTCAAATGACGAGATACTGAGGATATGGAAAATTGTGAAATAATTAAAATTTGTGAATGGGTGGACTTCTTAATAAGTTAATGAGAAGAAAAAAAATGTGGACTTTTTTATATTTGACCTCTACCTAAGATCTTGACCTTGGTGTAGCTACCTGGTTGTTGCTCTGTGCACATTGTCTCAATCATTTGTGTCAAGTTATCTTAAAAATTTCAAGCAGTTTAATAGTAATGCAGCAGACACGAAATGTGGACTTCTTTAAATATGACCTTAAAATGTGACCTTGACCTTGGGTATAGCAACCTGGTTGTTGCACTCTGCACATCATCTCATAATGGTGATCATTTGTGTCAAGTTATTTTAAAAACTTTCTATGAGTTTAAAAGTTATGGAGTGGACACAAAAATGTTACAGACAGACAGACTGACAGACGGAGGCCATTCCTATAATCTCCTCCTCGCGCAGCAGGGGATTAATAAATCAACCTGGTCTTTCTGCTTATACCTTTGTGAATAAATCTGACAGAGAAATAATGTCGTTATAATAATGCTGAATTGGTTGAATTGAGTTTAATGCCCTCTTACAGTTTCGGACATACCTATCACTTGCCAAGGACCAGTACTAGACTCTTTCTCCATAAGAAACTCCCAGATTTTTACATAAATGGTAATGTTCAGTAATGGAACTTGAATCCATGACAATCAATCAGTGAGAGATTGAGTGATTTGAAGTCAGCAATTTTAACAACTTGACCACGGAGATGGGTCATAATAATAATGTGAAGAGAATAATTTAGTTGTGTATTACCTTTATGATTCTGCAGTCTGAATTGAGAACCCCAGCTCTATTCAGGTACCTTTCCATGGATAATTCAAGCATGGAACTCTTATGAGGCAAGGTGGCACCACTGAAACAAAGATAGTGGTAAACCTGATGGTTGCTTCTTGGATTTTGAACAACTGTCATTCTACCACATATGTATAATTTCAGTCATGAAGTTTACATTGGTAAGAAATATTTTAAGAATGTAATGGGTGATTGTGTAACATTTTTATACCCTCTTTTATCAGAAAGGTGTTAGAAATCAGCAAGTTAAGCAATGACATTTCAGTACCGAGACAGTAAATAGCAAACACTATGTACAGCCTAGATATGTTCATTAAAGACAGTGGTCACTTAAAGTATGTCATATCTGAAATGACAATATGTAATGACCTGATAATAAGTCAAACCTGAAATCTATTTGTTCAGAACTGGATGTTACTGTGTGGTAGAAATTGAAGGCTTTGGTAGAAATCTCTTGCAAACATCTGAAAGTAAAGATAACATTAATGATACCTCTAAACTTTTAAACTGCTGCAGATACATGTATTTAAACCATATGCTTTTTTTAAAAGTACATGGGTTCAGCAGAGAATGAAGATTTACCCATGTACAGTTTTTACTTATATTCTCATACCTATCTAGAACAGATTTATATAAAATATTTGGCTGCCTTCATCTTTTAATCATCAAGTAAAAATGACTTTGAACAATCAAAGCAGGGGCTCAACATCTCAGGTGGATTTGTCCACTGAGTTTAAAATTTCTATCCACAACTGACTTACCCAACAGTGCAGATAAACAGTCTCAGGGATAATACTGTGAACATGATTATATGAAAACTGCTATTGATATGAACTTCCATCCATAACAGAAAACTGCAGTGCATCAGGAAAAGATGACCTTTATGTGGGATTCAAACTCATGTCTGCTCGGCCATGACTGGATTGAAAATTCAATGCTCCTGACTAGTGAACCCAATAAACTTATGACATAGCTGTGAGGGGTCGAATTCATAAAAACATAGGTGCACTCTTAACCTGACCATCATATAATAATCCGTTCATAGCATAACTTACAGCTGTATAAAAGAGAGCAAGGCAGCATCTGATTTAAAGGATTTTTTCTTGTTATGAATAGAGCCGATGAAGTTCAGTAAAATACCCTGGTACGGAAGACAATACACTGTTGACTTCTCCATGTCTACCAATGTCACATATCTCTGAAAAATTTGTGTTTGTAATGACTTTGCACTTATGTAATGATTTAGTTCTGATTTCCCAGAATGAAAAGTACATTTATAGTGTATTCATTAGTCTTAAAAATATTTCTGAATATTGTAAAATTTATACATCAACTCTCTTAAAAAAGCTAATAAATTTAAAAAGCAAAGAAGAAATTAGCATGCTCAGTATATAGCACTGATGCGTAAGACCTATCCATAGGACATTAGTAATGTTAGTGGCAGAGCAAGAGATCAAACTCCTGACCCTGGATTACAAGTCCTGTGTATTACAACTGGACCACTGATCCACAGGATTTAGGGAACTGCGATTTTAACTTACTCTCACAGACTTTGGTATCAGATAATCCAAGGACCGTTTGTCTGGCCTGATCATGCCTCGCAACTGGAAAGCATGTATATCTGACATTTTTAGCTGCTTTATCTGGCACAGTAAACTCACTGAGCAGGACCTGTAATATAAAGTGTAGATAAAATGAATAAATAAATAACACTGGACTGAGAGTTTTGATGGAGTACATGCCAATTTTCATGAAAATTCAATTTCATCAGAGAGATTTTAAGCTACAGCTCCTTGAGGTTACCAATTGTTGATCCCATACCGTAGGAAACCAATGATTCTTCTGACATGTACAACTCAAGTCCATTTTGAAGATTTAGCCCAGAATTTCTCTTATTCTCTGACAGATTCTCAATAAAATATATAGAAACAGAGTCTTCTATATTTCATTTTGACCACTGAGTATTACTTCAAGCATTACTCTTTAACCCTTGCAATCTTGAATAAAATTATTAACCTGGCGATATTGTGATCAATATTGCAAAAATATCATGTATGTGAGAAATACAGGTCAATTCTGGTACTTGTTTTCACAGATGGACTTTTGGTAATTTTTCATTAGCGTGATTCTGGCACAACTTTAGACCCCAAAGGATTACACGGAACTGAAAACATATATGTTTATATCAGCCTTTACAAAATACCTAGGGGTGTAGGGTACAAACACGCTCAGTGCCTGTACCAGTTCTTTCACCGCAACTTCCTGCCTTCTGGTTCCCATGACAACTACAGGTCGTCCTGTCAACAGACTATACACCATATGTTGTAGATTATTGTAAGTTCCTAGCACCCTTTGCAGAGACTGACCTGAAATGATATACAGTTGTTAATGCAATCAAACAAATCGTAAGAGAACAAAATTACATTGTACTGTGTTCTATGAAAAACGTTCTTTTGTTCATTCAGTGCATTCTGCAAATAACGAAACAGGACATTGTTAAAAATGCAATTCTACAAAACCATTATCTGGCCTAAAGTGAATTTAGGTGATCACATTATGACTGTAGATTGCATTAGAAGATTTCCCAAGAGTGGAAAGCTTAACACATGATACCTGTTTGTTGTACATTTCATTTTAAAAAAATGTTAACTTCTCTTACAAGAAGAACAAAATAATAGCTTTCACTTGAAATCAAAGCCCTAAAACAAAATAAGGTTTTTGCTGAAAATAAAAAAAATGAAAACTTGTCCATTTCTTTGGCAACTTTTGATATCGAGAGCACTCATCTTATTTTGTTACATCTTAGTTTAAAATCTATTTATCTAGATGTTCATTAAGAAACAAGTTCTTACAACTTAGATTAATCCAACTTGATGACTACTTCCTGGATTCAACCAGTACTCATGCTGCAAGCAGATTCACTCACCCCTCATGGGATCTGAACCAGCAACCTGCCGACTGGGAACCTTGCACTCTACCCTTAACCAGCTGCATCTTCTGTGGCACATCTCATCCAGTGAAAAAAATTTTGTACTTTATTAAATGGTGTTCAAAAATTTGCATGTCATTTCTTGAAAAAAATATAACAAAAGTCCCAAGATAATGTACAACTAACCAATGGAAAAGTCTCCATCCATTATACTTTTAAAGGGATGCATAAACTTCCATTTTCTTCTTTTTGAAGCTTCCATACCCGAGGTCTTTTCTTTATCACTGGTCCCAAAGACTGACCGCACCTCACCAGAATTGTTGAGCCCATAATTAACAAACAAAAGCCCAAGTTCTGTACCTTTTTTATCTAACTCCACTACAGAACATTTCTCGCTTACACTTTCAAAGTCCAGGCTTGTTTGTTTATCATGAACGTTATCCAAGTCTAAACCACTATCTGAACTTACAACAGACTCTGCAGCTGTTTGCTGAACGTCATTACCCCTCAAGCCACCTCCATTCATTGTGTCTCTGGCATCTGCTATCATTTCAGTTTGACTGCCTGACCTTGCCTTTTCACGTATATTTTTGTTTACATAGACATTTTTACATTGCAAGGTTTCTTCAGTTTTTGATATGGTTGTATTATTTGTGTCACTAGACTGTGCTGGCTGTTTATCATTTAGGTCCTTTTCGGTCTTCAAATGTCTATCATTTTCAATTATCACAGAAAATTGTTCACAAAGTGTTGACATACTATCTGTCATCAGTGGCATTATTTCACCAGTATTTTCACAAAATTCTTCAGTCTTTTCATGCATTCCATCATTATTTCCAGCTACCATTTTATCATAACTTTTAATTTCTTTTTTGCACACATTACATTCAGCACCAGTTTGAACAAGTTCTTTTTGATTTTCTACCGTAGCACCAGTTACATTTGTATTGCACTTATCACTATCAGCAAGTTTTTTCTTCTTGTCACATACACAGCCTCTTGCATTGCATTTCAAATCTCTTTCAATATCAATGTCAACAAATTCTGAATCAGCAGAATTACTCCTGTCTTTTGTATTGTCTTCCAAATTACCTCTTTCAACAAACGATTCTGGTTTTGACTGTTCTTCCATTTTCGTATTGTTTTTCGCATGACTTTCAAGATCAAATTTTATGTTATCAGCTTTTAATGTGTCAAGAAGCGAGTCCTTCAAATCTACTGCAGAACTTTCCAAGTAGTTATCTGTATCTAAGGAGTTGTCATGGGGAAACTGAAGGTCAAGGTCATCATGGTCTGACCCTTCCTGCCCTGTGGCCCCTGAAATCTCTGACACCTGCCTGTAAGATATTTTTGAGAAATAATATAGACAAGCTTAGCTTACTGGAGTACCACTATAAATGGTACCTTGTGTTTTGGCAATCTTAAGAAGTGGGCAACAAATTAACCATAAATGTTTAGTAACAATACCCTCCTAAGAAAACTATTATAAATGAGCATTTATTTGTTGTCTAAGGGAAGTCTCTTTTTTAATCAAGCTTTGCTGTAGTTTCTTCTAAACCCCATATGCGAGAATCATTTGTTTTTGTAGAAAGAAATGACATTTACTGGTACAGATTAGCAATTATAAAACTTAATTTTCATAAATAACTGTAAGTAACTACTGGTCTCAAACAAGGCTTATTTCAATTCCATCATCATCATCTTCTTCATCATCACCATCATTAATCAGCACCAGTAGCATTTGATACTATAATCATCTAGCCATTTCTTCTTTACTTTTAAAGTTTGATCATCATCATCATAACCATCATCAACAAACAAGAGAAAAAGGAACAAGTATCAAACTAACCTATCAAGCAAGAAGCCACTAGAGGATGCTTCTTTCATACTGGAGTTCGCCGAGTACATGGCATCATCATCATAGAATGATTGAAATGATGATGACAGAGACTTGAAACTCTCAACAGACCCAAGCTGCCAATGGAAAATATGGTGAGAAAATTAACACAACTTAAGAAACATACAGATATAATGTCCTTTTTTATGATGTGATAAAAAAATGTCAGAAATGAAAACTTTTTAAATAGAGCTTCTGAAAAGGGTACTATGGCACAGTGTAATTATGCTACACTTTATACTAAGGACTCGGGCTCGACTCTGAAAACTAAAACTTTTTAATTAAAGCTTGGTGTTACATCAGTGCTCTGTAATAATGTCAGACTTAATACCAAGAAGTCTCTGGTTTAACTCTGATCTGCAAAAACCGCTCACAATCTAAGTAATCTCTTTCTAGTGGAAGTTTAATACATTACTCTTGGAAAAAAAAGCACGTAGAAGATAGCTTTAATCTATAAGCCATACTATTAAGTTACATTAACTCTGCATAAGTTGTTAATGCTCTATCTTAAATTTTTCAATATCTCTAAGAAAAATGTTTAATATTAGAGCTATAACTTTACCGATGTCAAACCAGCATGGTGGAAGGTGACCTCTGAAACTTTCCTTTTCACACAACATGAATTCTTAATACTGAAATATTTGATAAACAGTTTTGTTGTAAAGCAATCTGGCTATAAAAACAGGTTATGCACAAATGAATAATGTGTAGTGGGGAATCAGTGGTCCAGTGGTAATGTGCTGGACTTGTAATCCAAGAGTTGTGAGTTTAATAGACCACTCTTCCACTAACACAACTTACTGTCTTTCAGACAAGACATTAAACTGAGGCCCCATATATCAGAGCATGGAATAGAACTGGTTGTGCCTTTGGAATGGGATACTTTCTGTCTTGCACTATATCCCCCACAACCTTAAACAACTGAACTCTGCAGGGGGCATCAGTCATATAAGCAATTAGTACCAACAACAAATAAACTCAAAAAGATAGAGAGAAAGATGAATAATGTCACAATTTAATGTGTAATGGAACAATACATTGTTTACACTACATGTATTATCAAAGCACTTCTAGTCAGATGACTAAAGACCCAAGACTGTCACACTGCAGTATCTCTGATATTCACGGGGAATGCAAGGTTCTGTGGATGTTACAGGGATAACCACAAAACAGATACACAAGACATTAAAGACTGCAATGATGTTTCACAATCAGCACTTGCATATCTAATACATATCTTCCTGAAGGCTTCCTTATGTGGTATACCATGAAACTTTAAACTCAATGATATATAAATGATTTCCCAGCATACTTTATCTCAGTAAAGAAATAAAACTTTACTGAATGATATTTCATCGAGTCAAACTACAACTGAAAAAAGATGTTGATATTCTGTTGTTATTCTGAAAAGCCATGTACCTGCCAGACGTTGACAAGAAATTAGCACCAACTGTACTGTTACTAAAACAAAGCGCCCCCTTTTCTGGAACTGCAAAATTAAAAAGAATCTCATATCTACATGTAGTTATACAATATCATGGTATTCATAAAGTAACTGTTGTATTCAACTACACACATACTCAACTGACTAAAGACACTAGAAAAACGGTACTTGGATAAGTTACAACAAAATAATGAACTGAAACCAAGCAAAAAATAACATACATTGTATTTCCTAAAAACTTCAAATACAAAATTAAAACAAAATCTTAAGAGCCTATACACTGTCCTAAAAAAAAATGAACAGTTTACATAAAATTTCTCGATAACCATTTCTATAGCAACAAGACATGTTCTTCTCATAAAACTCTGATGTGACCTACATGTACATAAAAGGCCTAAAGTCAATGATGACATTTATATTGTTATAAAAGATAAAATATATTGTAAAAGTACAAAATTGTACAATAAAATGACTTAAATTGAAGTTCCTAAAATCCATTGGAAATTTCATATTCTGATTTCAAATCAGGGAAGGTGACATCAGTTTAGAGTCATCAATTCTGAAATTCATGGTTCTCATCAATACATTCTTATTGTATATTTTCTTTATATAATGAGTTGAAATGTTCACACATAAATCCTGGGATATAAACTGTTTCAAACATGTAAAAAGGTCAATATCTATGACTAATAACCAAGTGCCCCTTATCTGGTGTTGATGGTCAACTTATTCAACCATTTCCAGTAAAAATGAAAAACAACAACATTGTAACTATTCAATTTAAATAACCAATTTTAATTTTTCAGTCAACAGTATATACTCAATGTTGGCCCTTTTTTCATAATATAAGTGGTACAACCACCTTTGCAATTCTTACTCAGATTTCAACAATCTAAACCTATGGAAACTACATTTACTTTAAGAGATTTTGTGACTTACCAAGAGCTGCCATGTCTAGTTCATCCACATATATACTAGTGAGGTCTCTTTTCAGAAACTGAAAAGAGTACAAAGTCAGTATTGAAAATGTTTTGAAGAAAAAAAACAGATGTGATATTTATGAATATTTCACAGTATATGCCTTTGTAAACAAGATATGTTTGTAAAACATGTATGCCCCCTGTCGGCAGCCTATTAGTTACATGGCCAGATTATTGTGACTGACTTTTGACCTAGTGACCAAATATACATGTTATCTAAAATGTAAGTCTCACAGTCCACAAAACCCGATGCCATTTGGTAGCCAAGTAATTGGTCTGAACTGTTTTGACATACATGTGACCTTGACCTTTGACCCCAAAATCAATAGGGGTCATCGACTGGCCAAGACAAATGCAGATATGAAGTTTGAGGGTCAACGGCGCAAGGGTTGTCAAGTTATTGATTGGAAACCGTTTTTTACCTACAAGGTCAATGTGACCTTGACCCTTGACACCTTGACCCCAAAATCAATAGGGGTCATCTACTGGTGATGGACAACCATCCTACCAAGTTTGAAGTTTCTAGGCCTAAGCGTTCTCTAGTTATTGATCGGAAACCGTTTTTAGGATGAAAGTCTCTGTGATCTTGACCTTTGACCTAATGACCTCAAAGTCAAAAGGGGTCATCTACTGGTGATGACCAACCAGTACACCAAGTTTGGTGAACCTAGGTCAAAGTGTTCTCTAGTTATTGATCAGAAACCGTTATTAGGATGGAGGTACCTGTGAGCTTGACCTTTGACCTAATGACCTCAAAATCAAAAGGGGTCATCTACTGGTGATGATCAACCAGCATACCAAGTTTGGTGAACCTAGGTCAAAGCGTTCTCTAGTAATTGGTCGGAAACCGTTTTTAGTATGAAGGTCCCTGTGATCTTGACCTTTGACCTAATGACCTCAAAGTCAATAGGGATCATCTACTGGTAATGACCAACCAACATACCAAGTTTGGTGAACCTAGGTCAAAGCGTTCTCTAGTTATTGATCGGAAACCGTTTTTAGGATGAAGGTACCTGTGAGCTTGACCTTTGACCTTATGACCTCAAAATCAATAGGGGTCATCTACTGGTGATGACCAACCAGCATACCGAGTTTGGTGAACCTAGGTCAAACCGTTCTCTAGTTATTGATCGGAAACCGTTTTTAGTATGAAGGTCCCTGTGATCTTGACCTTTGACCTAATGACCTCAAAGTCAAAAGGGGTCATCTACTGGTGATGATCAACCAGCATACCAAGTTTGGTGAACCTAGGTCAAAGCGTTCTCTAGTAATTGGTCAGAAACCGTTTTAAGGATGAAAGTCTCTGTGATCTTGACCTTTGACCTTATGACCTCAAAATCAATAGGGGTCATCTACTGGTGATGATCAACCAGCATACCGAGTTTGGTGAACCTAGGTCAAACCGTTCTCTAGTTATTGGTCGGAAACCGTTTTTAGTATGAAGGTCCCTGTGATCTTGACCTTTGACCTAATGACCTCAAAATCAATAGGGGTCATCGACTGGTGATGACCAACCAGCATACCAAGTTTGGTGAACCTAGGTCAAAGTGTTCTCTAGTTATTGGTCGGAAACCGTTTCTACCTCCAAGGCCAATGTGACCTTGACCTTTGACCCCTTGATCCCAAAATCAATAGGGGTCATCTACTAGTGATGGACAATCATCCTACCAAGTTTGAAGTTTTTAGGCCTAAGCGTTCTTTAGTTATTGGTCGGAAACCGTTTCTACCTACAAGGTCAATGTGACCTTGACCTTTGACCCCTTGACCCCAAAATCAATAGGGGTCATCTACTAGTGATGGACAATCATCCTACCAAGTTTGAAGTTCCTAGGCCTAAGCATTCTTTAGTTATTGGTCGGAAACCATTTGGTCTACGGACCGACCGACAGACAATTGCAAAGCAATATACCCCCTCTTCTTTGAAGTGGGGGCATAAAAAAGAGAAATTATTGTTTTCTGAAACATAAGTTTTTCTGAATTATTTTCAGATCGAGTACCATAAGAAGTTTCTAAGGAGAAGATTTTTAAAGTTTCCCATTTAAACACACTGGGAAAATAAGACCATGTTTTTTTCACAGATTGCAATAAACTTCATAACTTATATAGAGGGTCATAAAAGAAACATTTGTGCTAACTCATTTTCTAACTAGTCATGGGGTTGCTGAAGAAATATTTTTTTTAGTTTTTCCTTTCGGATGCATTGGCAACCAAAGTTCTGCATAGAACTCGCCAAATTAAACATGAATCTGAAAGAGGGCAATGCAAAAAACATTCTGGTAAAGTTTGGTTGAAATAAGCGAAGTGGTTTTGGCAGAGACATCATCTAAATGCAAATTTTGATGGACAAAACTCTCCCTTTCACATTGTCTTTTTTTGAAAACATGACTATGGTTAACTGTAGCTTGAAAACAAATTACTCTGACATTAAATGTTTAATACCTCTCTGAAAGACCTTAGTCTCTGTAGCCCCTCTTTGGCACCCCAGGAACACAACTCATGTAGACCTCGCAGGGAACGATCAAATCTACGCTTACCGCGGATAGTGCTTACATCAAGGATTTTAGGCTGAAAGACAAAATGAAAATTAAACATATAAATTATTTACATTCCTTAACCTTCTTATATACTTTCATATACTGACAAGGCTTATCATGCATGCCCTGTCTTGATGAAATATTCATTATAAGAAAGATTATTTATTATTAGAAATACATGGCATTCATTTTTAGAACTGGGTGAGCATTCGGAATTATTTTTATTCAAATCGGAAAATGATGTAATGTGCATAAGTTTCCGTAAGCTGCGTGGATAAATATGTTATCCCCTAAGGTTTTCAGACTTTCGGGTTCTGTGTGCTGATTCTGAAATCATAATGAAAACTGACACAAAGAAAACAGAACATTTTTCTTATAATCTTTATTTTTTCACTTATTCATTGTAAGGAATGTGAAACACATCACTGACGTGTTTTCTATTAGTGTCAAAGGTTTTTTTTCTTAATAATAACAAAAGAATACCTTACCTTTTGATCTTTGACTTTACTAAACAAACTAAACTCTGGTG
The DNA here is from genome assembly GCA_012932295.1 of Cyclina sinensis. Taxonomy (NCBI): domain Eukaryota; kingdom Metazoa; phylum Mollusca; class Bivalvia; order Venerida; family Veneridae; genus Cyclina; species Cyclina sinensis. The sequence continues at coordinate 4,108,199 of JAAONU010000015.1, forward strand.
TTGTCCTATCAGTGTAGGAACCAGCTGAAAAACAGAAATATAAGATATGTTTATAGAAGGGAACCAGATAAAATCATTTATGACAAAAAAGCATATCTGTGTGGGAAAATATTTATATAATCTGACAAACCTTTTCTAAAACATGAAATATTCAAAGTTATTTTGTTGTAAATTTAAAATATTAACTTCAGTATCCCACCATTCTAGAAATACATGTATAGAGTCTACTCACCATAACACTTTTTCCATTTAGAATGCTGCAATATTTTCTCTTGGTGAATTCAGTGAGTTTTACATAATATTTAATCAAGTGCACACAAAATCACATGAAAATGGTGTTTACAGAAAATCACTCACACAGTTGACTGGTTGGGTGAGCATCACTTTTACTTCCAAAATCCTTCAGGCTTGAAGAGTCAGAATCTATGTCTCCATGGCAACCTTTACTTTTTAATTCCCTCTCATAATAATGAAATCTCTCTGACAATTCTGTGTCAACCTGAATATGAATATTCAAAATTTCTTGAGAAACCTCTGACATAAAGTAGCATTAATATCTATTAAGACAGCATGTAGCATTTTGATATTGAATTATACCATAGTGAATGACAGTTTTCTTTGTTCTGCAACTGTGAATATTTCCAAAACATTCTGCAGGTATACCCGGCCATGCTATAACAGCAGGATTCTCAGTTATTGCACAGTGCATGCTCCCTCACCTTTGTTCCAGGTAAACTGACATTTCTGCTTTACCATACTGTATAAACTATTAATAATAATCTTTCCTTGTATATGTAATGATACAGCACATTGGCCTACAGCCCTTGTGCATTTATAAATGGTAAATACTTAACAAATCATGCTGTAAATATCATTTAACATGCAGGTATTTATTCTGCTCTCAAAGTCTTAGTTAGCATTCTGGTGTGAAGAAAGCATTAGTCAGAATTCTAGTATTTCACTGACATCCTGTATCTATTTGACTTTGTACTACAATACCCAAGTCTCACAGGAATCTTTAAAAGTTCTCTCTGTAACGCAGTGGTGCAATGCATCAGAAAATATCTGGGTTCCCATTGGATTCGAACCCATGCCTGTCTAAAATAGCTCTCAGAGTTTGTGATTTTACTAATATTTTTATGTAATTGTCTGGAAACTGGTTTCTGTTTCAAGGGACTGAACTCCAACTCTAAAATTTGTAATGTTGGATTCTCTCCCTTGTTTTGTCTATATTGTCTTTATTGCTTCTTTGTTTTTTTTCTGCTTTATGTGTACATTAAATTTTAATGTGTGTGTTACTATACAGTCGGTCAATAGCTTTACATAGCTAATACTGTATTATTGACTTAACCAACTTTAAATAAAATTTGTATTTGTATTTGTCTGGTCATGAAAAGGATGAAAATCCAACAATCTACACCACTGAGCCAAAGAATCCATATATACTCAATGTAAATATGCACTCATCCATAACAGTAAACATTGCTTGCCTTAGAGAAAATTTCACTAATATTCAATAACCTTAAAGTACAGACATGTTTCAATGCACTATGTTGATTTATATGAGTACTTCACCTGTATGAGAGGTTTCAGGTTAGATAGAATGTCCTTGACCTCTTCCATACACTGTCTGAGGGTATTGAGGGCATGCAGAAGGTCATTGTCACCTTGAGATGATACCTGGGCTCTGTTCTGGGACAGTAACAGGTGAGCTGGAAATGAAATGCTGTATATATTAGCCAATTATTTCTTGCATCAAAAACAGCAGTTTTCAAAATGACCTTTACTCCATAGATACGCATTTTGACGCACCTATCGATTAAATGACAGACAATATCATCTTAGAGACATTAGGGAAAATACAGAAATTAACATATTCACCATACATGCTGCATGTATTGAAATATCAATAAATAGCAATGTGAGATTTCCTCCATTGTTTTGGTCTTAGGAATTTTTAATGGTAACAGATTTTGGTTGAATCAGCACTATCCAAAATATGTGAACACTGAAATATCAACTAGTCCATTGCAGGGGCAACATCTTCAAAGTGAGTGCTTCTTACTGATGAGAATGTATAACACTTTCTCTTCTACAAAACACATATAAATTGAATTTTGATATCAACTTCGGTCGGAAGCCTGTCATCTTACCTTTTGTGTAGCTGAGATCTTCTTGATGTTTCTCAAGGTCTCGCATAAACACCAGTCTGTTACCATACTTCATTAATCTTGCCACCTATAAAAGAAAAACTGTGAATTTAATTTCAGCATGAAATGTTTATGTGAATATCATATTTTAACATTATTTGTATAGGACTCTTTTTTTATATTGTTTATATATGATTCTTTTTGAAATTCCTACTTTTCGTTAAACAAAGAAGTTTCTTGCTTCTCTAAATGACTGTTTTGGTTCTAAAAACAGCTTTGCCACAGGAGGAAGGAGAGCTGAAAAAGTCAATTACATCATTTGCCAACAGTATTAAAATTTCATGACCACATGGTTAGGACTATGATGCTCCATCAAGGTAATACTTCCAGATAATACTTTCAGAATGAACACAAACCATTCTGACTTTTTCCAATCCCTTCTCAATGTTTAATGTAATCAAAAATTAAAAATTAACTGTTCATTTGCAAGTATGTATTTCTTTAACATAACAATATAGTTAATACCCACCTTTCTCAATTGCAATGATATCTCTTCATAGCATTTCATGATTTTTCTGTAAAAAAATGAAATAATTTTATACATTTTGACATCATGACAAATAGAAGTCCCCAGATTAATAAAAACTGAAACCCTTAACATTAAGATAATTATTATTTTTATACATAAACTAGGTAAGTTACACACTCTTGCCAATTAGCAAATTTTCACCTTAACAATCTTCTAAACTTCTTTTGATCTAATTTGTTGTATTTTATTCACCTCTATCAGTGCTGCCTTAATTAGATATAGGTTAAAAATATCTGAATACATTGAGCAAGAATGACAAATCTAAAGTAAATGTTACCAATGGTAGACTTAGGAAAACACAGATATCAAAGACAAATTCAAAATTCTAATACCTGTTTAGCATGTTAATATGTAAGTAGTAAGTGTACAAATACCTATTACCAAACAAATTTACATTACATATGTTTGCAACCATTTTTAGTTGTTTTTTTTCAGTGGAAATTTTAAACATTCATGATACTTACAGAGGGTCAGAGGTCACATAGCTGATACAAAATGGCCTCACATAACCTCGAGCCTGTATATCATTCAACACAATGTGATGTATCTGAAATAAACAGACACGCAATGTGATGTATCTGAAATAAACAGACACACAATGTGATGTATCTGAAAAAAAAACAGACACACAATGCCAAATAAACAAGATGATTTTTCAAGATAATTTGTACCAATGTGACTGAGCTTGTGTAGATATGTGAAAAGTCTGAGTTGCAAAATTTTGTACTGCTTTAAATACCTTTACAGTAAAAATATGCTCTTAAGACAAATTACTTCAAAATCATATGACAATCAGAAATTTTAGAGAACCCAAGTCTGAAATGTATAACAAACAGATCTGCTATTTTGACAGTTATCAAGACCAATTTTTGGCTGATCTTATAAGCAGAACTATACTGTACTGTTTTACAAAACATTTCATCCTGTATGTTTAACTGGACTTGACTTGTCAGGTGGTTAAGGTTACTGCCTTGTAATCAATAAAACCTCTCACAGAAGGAAGGACATCAGTGAAGCCTCCTCTACAGACTATGACCATTCATGTGGTAAATTTTGTAGTATCTTACAAAGGATGGCAGTCCAGTACTGGACCTGCCAAAGTGACAGTATGGTAAACTATCCAATGTGATCCAGTATGATTTTTAATGCAGGGAGTTAAATTCAGTTGCTGGAAGATCAAATTAATAGGCAGTATGTTTACCTTCCATTTGTATATAAGTTGTGTTTTCATTGTTTTTAATTCTTCTGTAAAAACTTACAAATGCATGTGTGTCTGTATCAGGATCAGACATGACCACCTGAGCATCTTCTGTAATTTCACAGCCCCTGTTAAATAAATTCATAATGTCTGACACCTTGTTACTTTTGTCAATGAAGCATGTATTCAAGTAAAAAAGGTCTATGGTTCAAAGTGCATGCCAACATTTTTTTAGCAAATTAATATTTTTCTAGCCTTTTTGGACAACAGGATCCACCTTCTCAGAAAACTTTACACAAATAACACTCAAACCAGGAAAAAAGACTTAGGCTAGTCAAGGTCTGTATTGCTCTTTTTGAAAAACACACAGAATAATTTAAATGTACAAAATGTCCTTTAAACATGTACCTATTGTTGTCATAGATTGTAAAATACCAAGCACCAAATATGTGGTGGACTATATACCTTTAACCAAAGATAGAAGACAAAGTATCCACCACCTTAGATATACATGAGAAATGTCTTGTCTAATGATAAAAGACTGAGAAAGAAATATTCAACAATAACTGACAGATTATACATAACAATCTTCATTCACTCACTCAACTATTGATGACTGATGGTCCACTGCCAGTATTTTAACAGAGAATTCATTCTGGTCAAAGTTCTGTCCCCCATCCTTTGGAATGACAATCTGAAATCATAATACAACAAGCCTTTACATGAAAAAAAAAAATTAACAAACAAATAACAAGAAAATTTGATCAACCTACAACAAAATCTTAACAGAGAACCAAGATATACATATAACAATTTTACTGTTCATTCCAACATAAAAAGAACAGTTTATAAAATGAAAGTAATTTACCACAGGTCTTGGTCCTTCTTGTTCGGAAAACTCTGCAATCAAAATGAAGTCCTCTAGTAGTGGTCTGTTTCTGTGTTGATCAGTTTGTTGCCATGGTGTCTGCTGGGTGAACTTTGGAAACAGGTACTCAAGCGTATCTTGGTGCCTGGTTTCATACCTCTGGCCCTCATTTTCCAATATGGAAACCTGAGCTACATCAGCTCCAAACATTCTCGAGGTCTGCCAGTTCAATCTTCTTTAAAGAGAATCTTCATCAGTCTGAAATTTATTAGAATAAAATCTATGTACATGTATGTCTACATCACAGATCTATGTTAAATAGAATGAGCATTTTATTTTGACTAGTTAAAACTCACTTTGCATAAAACCTAAAAATCAAGACTCATTTGAGTAGGGTGACGGTTGTTTCATCGGCCAACTGTTTCGTCGAACTGATTATGAGGGTAATTAAGTGTGAATGACCCTATAAAAATATTTCACACTTTCCACCAACTGAATATTCAGGGTGACGAAATGACTTTTCATTTACTATATGTAATCAGGTCGATGAAATGGTTTGTCAACAAAATGACTGTAAAGCATTTGAGTATCTTATTTCTTTCTCAAGATACTTCTAAAGGGTAATGTCCTTTTTAGGGCACATATGAAAATATATCCAAATTAAATCCAGTGTGCATGAATGTATCATAAATGTGGCCATTTATTATATGTTCTGATTTTCAGTATACATGAACTGATTTGTGAGTCATTACAAATTCATGCACAATTAATTTAGATAATGAGAACTGTAACATTTGATTACTCTCAACCAATCCCTAGTGCAATCCCTGATTGACTTAGCCTAATTTATTAGGCTTAAAGTGTTGAACCCATATATTGATCTGATATTTTTTAGTTGTTCAACCTTTAAGCCTAATTTTAAACTGCATTTAACCGAGCGGATATCGTTCGGCACGATTTTTACCCTGTCCTGGTTATCTATTTAGTTAGAACACCGAGTATTCCAACTGCCAAATTTTGAATAAAATGGTGGATTAATCCAGTACGAAATAAGTGTTTCAGTTCTATACTTATGTATTTGTGTGTTTTCTTCGATTACAGGATCAGGTATGAATTTAGTTATCATATTTTTATCATTTTTGCCTTAAACTCGGTGAAATGTTGGACAAATGAGTCATAAAAAGTGCCCAATTGCCTACGATTGGGCGAGTCCGCTTAACCAGATGCAGATCAAAGTGAGACGTAGAAGGTGAACAACTATAAAATATCAGCCTATAAAATGGGTTCATGCACCTTCGGAGGCGAAATAGTGAGACTATGATTGACTATGCAGCTTTTAGTATTGATCACTATTTTGCCTCCAAAAGTGAACCGATTTTATCAGCTGATTTTTCTTTTTTTTCTTCTATGGTTTAAAGGCTGAACAGCTAAAAAATGTCCAAATCTATAAAAGCAGTTTCAACTCTTTAAGGCTTAAGCATAACAGATTAAAAAATTTAGGCTAGACAGCTAATTTCATTTTCTTCTTCAATTTAAGAAACATCTGAATAACTGACAGTTGGCATTTAAAAATTCTCTTAAAAAATGATGACAAATTTGATTTCTTTCATCTGTTTACCTGAAAAAAAGTTGCCAAATATTATCTTGTATTTTTAATATTGAACAGTCGTTTGTAATATCCGAATATAGTAACACTTTCAAAAGACGTAGTTGCAGTTATGTGTTCAAATAAGGAAGAATGTATGAAGAGAAGACATCAACTTTAATTTGCCTTTTACTCTCCTTTACATTTAAGATTTTGTTCCCAGCATTTTCACATATCTATTTTCACAACACGAGTCGTGCAAATTCCACTTCCGGGTTCCTACAGAGTTATCGTTATTGTGAATACTCTTTACTTTTAGGCCCGTGACATGTGATAACCTGTTAATGGTGTGTAAACCTTAAAGACAGAAATATATTTTATTCCTAATTATTCATAATTAATCCATTAAAAGCCTTTCCAAATCAACAATGACCATTTTGATAAAATGACATTTGGCGGGAAAATTTTATTGGGTATCAACCGGTGTCTTGTACTAAATCTTAACCCTTTTCTGAAATGAGCGCAGCAAGGAGAGATTTTGGATCGTTCCATTCCTCTAATGTGCAAGAACTCCTGAGCATACCAGATGTTAGTTGCCTGATATTTCATATGGAAATATTTTTTTTGCCAGCGGCATACTTTATTAAGTTAATTGCCGTTGCGGGTTTCTCAAACATGTCCAACAGTGACAAGTCAACTCGCACCAAACGAAATCGCCCCAGGTAAAACTCGTCCCATTTTTTGTCAACTCGCCCCATATAAAGAAATATATAGAAAACGATAATGACCTATCATCAGTAATTATGAACTCTTTATTGCTGTGAGAACATGATGGGTAGTGTGAACAATACTGTATATCTATGCCCCTGTAACGAATGTCAGTGAATTTATGCACAACAAAATTGTTCCAGGGAGAGCCCCATGCGTTATAAGAAGATGAAGAAAGCAAAGTCCTTTAAAATCTTGTTGATAACTATATACATATTATTGAACAAGATAATTACACCAAAGCACAAATACCTAAAATGGTATTTTAAGCCTGTGACAAATATAACGATTTCATTTAATTAAACAGAATAAATAAATATATAAATATAAGTTTTTATACCTTATAACACTACTGAAATAGTAAACAGAATATTTCTTTTCATCTTTCATCCAAATGAATGTTCTCACCTAGACAAAGGTGATGATAGGTCATCACTGATTTCTGTATTTTTCTATATATGGGGCGAGTTGACCATAAATGGGACAAGGTTTACCAGGGGTGACCTGGTTTGGCGCGAGTTGACCAGAATTCAGTCCAACTAATTGTATGCGAGTCAAGATAATGTGTAATTTTTTGTATGTGTCAATATCTCATCCCCTGCAAAGTTATAGCAAGATTCTGTTGACACAAAACAAAAGTATCTTGGAATATGCTCAACAGGTCACTTAAATTTATTTGACCATGCAGACATTTCTTGATTATTTTCGAAAGAGTTAGTTAACCAAGAGATGTATATATTTTATTTATCAATCTCTGGTTAACCAAATGAAAAAAATACATCATTTGGGTACTGAGAAAAGTGAGAAAAATCATTATCCAAGGTCAAGACTTTAATCCAAGAACCTCTGCTTGTAAGTCATGCAGGTGCTCTAATAACTGAGCTATCTAGGCTAGTGCTCTCATAACCATATAACTACAGAGGAGGAGATACTAACACATACCAAAAATTACACAATTTCTTGACGCATTCAATGTGTGACCTGAACATCAAATGTGTGACGTGAGCATCAAATGTTTGACGTGAGCATCAAATGTTTGGTTTACGCTGATCTGATTCATCAGTATTGACTAAGCCATTGGAAATCTTGTAGTGTTGTATGAGGTGGCGAGATTCTTTGTCCTGGAATGATGACCAGTGTGGGTCCTAGACATATAATGATAACACATATTCTGAAAAAGTATCATAAAAAGAGAAACTTTGTATTTTTCATTTGTAGTCATATGTAGCTCCTTATTCTTGAGGTAGTTTTAGAATTCTTGTACTTTCAGAGTGAGTATGTTCCACCAGAGTTACCCTTCAGATGTGAGAGTTTTGATACTTACCAAGAAAACCCACCGTCATTTGGAAAATGTATGCGGAGAAAACACTTTTTATTGGAGGTAATTCAGAAATGAGATGATTTTATATAGAAATAATATACTGAGTGTTTGTTGTAACATTTTAATAGTACATAACTACATACATGTATTGTGCCAGACTCCAAAGCCGGTCTGGCAAGCTCAATCAGTAGAGCATCGAATTGTCAATCTTGATGATCCCGGTTCAATTCCCATAAGGGCCGGCAAAATTTCTCTGTTATAATTGATCTCAGACAATGCGTCTAAAGGTCATTTGTCCCTCACCTCTGAAGCAAGTGAGGAAGTAGTCAGTCAGTCACTTGCGGAGTAGACTGGTTGGATACCCAGGAACACTGGTTAGGTGGACTGACCGCCAGGATATGACCTTAGCTGTTAAACTGGCATTAAACCCCAGTAAAACTAAACTAAGCCAGACTCCAAATAGAATTTCTTAAAACATGAAAGCAGATATACTCTCCTGTCCCTTTTCTCTAAGAGGGCTGTGTGTTCTGTATTTGTGTACTATTTAACTTGTAACTTCTGTTTTCAGGAAGATTGTGTGTTCTTAAATCATGGAGCATTTGGTGGGGTGTTAAAAGATGCTCAAGAAATTGCCCAGGTACAGTACACAGTTATAATTTGATAAGATCTGCATTTTATTATCATTGTGAAAAAGTACCAACTCTACACTGCACTCCACACCGTGGAATTCACAATTCACAGAAAATACCCTCTCCAGTTTACAATAACTTGCTTCATTTTAACTGCTTTCATCATTGGCATTGGTCTTATTGGAAACAATATAGTACTAATGATAAGTAGATCCAAATGATTAGATGCATCTGAGTCAGGGGTTCAGTTCTTTAGATAAGTTGCCTAGAGTGTTAGATTTTTTGTTGGTTTTTTGCTCACCTGAGCTTTTAGCGCTCAAGGTGAGCTGTTGTGATTGCCCTGCATATGTCCGTCGTGGGTTGTCAACTTTTTACTTTAAACAACATCTCCTCCGAAACCACTTAGTGAAAGATGATAAAACTTTGCAGGTATGTTCCTTGCATGAAGCTTTACCAAAGTTGTTCAAAAGAATTCCATTCCATGAAAACTCTGGTTGCTATGACAACAAGAATAAAAGTTTAAAAATCTGTCAAAAACTGCTTAGTCCAGAGGTTTGAAATTTTGGTTTGTAGCATTGTCTAGTAAATCTCTACCAAATTCTCTATTCAGATAATGTCCCTGGGGTCACTATTGGCCCTGCTCGAGGGGTTACAAGCAATATAGAAGAAAACCTTAAGAAATTTTCTTGTCTGAAACCACAAGGCCTTGAATTTTAAAATTTAGCTTGAGACATTGTCTAGTGGACCCCTACCAAGTTTGTTCAAATTAATAATATGTGCCTCAGGTCACTATTAACGAATTTAACCCCTAACACTAACCCTAGGTGTCACAAGTTTTATACAGCATTATAGAAGTAAATCTTAAAAAATCTTATTGTCTGAAACCACAAGGCCTAGAGTTTTAAAATTTGGCATGAAGCATTGTCTACAGAGTTGTTCATATTATGTCTCTAGGGTCACCTTTTGTCGCACCTGAGGGGTCACTTGTATTTACATTGAAATATAGAGGAAAAATCTTAAAATATCTTCTTGTCTAAAACTAGTACTACCATGCCCAGAGGCCTGAAATTTGGTGTGTAGTATTGTCTAGTGAACCTCTACAAAGTTTTGTTCAAAGTCCCTGGGATCCTATATATGTAAAATCTTTGAAATACTTCTTTTAAGAATCCGTAAGATATAGACCTTAGATATTTTGCATGGAGCCTCATCTAAATGTGTTTAAATTATGCCCCTGGGGTCATTAATGGACTTCCCCTGATTTTACATAGGCTTATATAGGAAAGATTTTAAAAAATCTTCTTGTCTGAAACCATATGCCTTAGAGCTAAAATATTTTGTATCTTGCATAGTCTAGAAATTCTCTACCAAGTTTGTTCAAATTACGTCCCTTTGGTCACAATTGATTCCCCTTCAAGGTTCAGTTTCTAAAAAATACCAGATCTTCAAAAATCTTCTGTTCAAAACCTGTTATTTTGCTTTTGATGTTTGCTCAACAGCAGCCCCTTAGACATAGTACTCAGGTCAGCAACCCAGGACCATTATGGCCCTCTTGTCAAGTTATTCATAACCTTACAGGCAAAAGTTTGACTTCTGCATGGACCAAGATTTTCTGATGCATTGTTTCGCTACTAGTTCTTAAGTGACAGTTGTTATTTTATTGTCGTCACAGAAGTATCAGGTGTGGACAGAGCAACAGCCACTGAGGTTTTATGACAGAGAATTATTACCGAGGCTTGTACATGTGACTAGAAGACTTGCAAAATTTGTCAGTAAGTACTAATGCCATTACATTCATTTCTGTTAAGTTTTTGTCAGTTTACAATGTTAATATGACTTATATGATTTCAAACTAAATAAGTATTGACTTTTTAGAAGTTTAAAGTTTTTTCATATAGATAGTTAAGTATACCGTAGAGCCACTTTAAATTTCATATATTTGAAACCATGGGGATTTAATTTATAATATGAAGGTTCCAGCTATGCATGCCTAACATTTCTTATAATTTTGCAGTTGGAAATGTTCATGTGAATTGACCTCCTTTATTTTGTATAGTTCTAGATTAGGTGCTTAAAGTGCTATTATTAAAATAAATGGTAATATTGTCAAATTTTAAACATGTCAGTCAGTTTTGTGACTGTAGAGAAACCTAAATAGAAACCAAATGCCCTCCACTTAATTCTTGTCACTTAAAAAAATAACTGATGTAGAAGGAGCTTGGTACATTTTGCATGGATGTGAAAAAAACAATTGTTTCCAATTGTAATTGGTGGTCATTTGGGAACGCGATCCTTGACATTTTGTTACTGCACAAAAAGTCATAAATGAAGGATATTTTTTTGGCAATGATTGTGTCTCTTTACAAATATTCAGAATTTAACAAAAACTTATTACTGAGGTTTGAAATCTGATCAGATTTGAGAGAGTGAAGGCTATATCTTACATTGTAAAAGTTATCAGGACTTCTAAAATATAGTCAAAATGTTTCTGAGAGATAATGGATCTATAAGGTGTGTCTTTGACGTTTCTTGCCTCAGTTCAGCCATCTTTTTTGACTGTGACCAAATCCTGTATAATTTTGAGTATTCAGATTTTTGCTGGTTTTTTTACCCTCTTGTCATGAATATGTTTATGTTTTAGACTGTGGCCAAATTCATTGTAACAGTATTGCCTATTCACTTTGCAGACTGTGACCCCAGAGATATTGTGCTAGTGGAGAATGCTACAACAGCCCTGAACACTGTCATTCAGAGTATTCCTCTCAAACAGGGAGACAGTGTGTTTATATTCAACATCACATATGGTATATAATTTTTTAACAACATGTGAAGCATCTGTAATTGGCAGGGAAACCTAATTGTAACAGAGAAATGTAATGTACTTCAGAATTCCATACCATGGGGGAATCAAACTTTTGCCTGTTAAGGGATGACTTAGCTTCAAGAACCAACATCCCAAGAATTATTGCCTTGACATTTGTTTTCAAAGGTTGACCATTATTAATCAAAGAGAGTGTGAACCATCAGTTAAAGCAGGTAATTGTAGCCTACTTCCTGACGGCTTTATTAGATATTTATAGATTTTAAGTTGCCCCTTTTATACTGGTGTGAAAAAAAAAGCCAGAACAGGTCACATTTTTCTAAGTGCTTATCCAGCAAGTGTTTATGATCACTTATGTTTAACTTTACATATACCACATAATATAGGGGCAGTAAAGAAAATGTTGAGATGGAAGTGTGAACAGACAGGGGCTCAACTGCAGGAGATGGAGGTAGATTTTCCAGTCACTGGCAAACAACAGGTAGCTAGTTGTTACATTAATAAGTGCCAAGAAATAGTTTATTTTGTCTTTTTGTGTGAGATGTAAATGCTCATTGTGAACTAAGGTAAGTACACTGCATCTGTCTTTTGAGATGATTCATCAATATTTAGCTTGTGAACACAGTAGAGACCACATTTTTAATCAGAGCAATTTGACTTCTTCAGAAAATTTGTAGAATTTGATCAGAATATTTAATTAGACCCACTTTTGTGATACTTGTAAGAATTTTATATTAATTAAGTATTAAAAGACAAATTTTTGTTCAGTTATATGGATCTAATAGATTTGCAAATCTATGTTCTGACACTGACTGACATGCTTGCACACTTGTCTGTTGATATTTAACAGTTGATAGATTATATGGAAACCAACCTTAAAGAAGGAACAAAACTTGCTGTGTTTGATCACATTCCTAGTAATACACCTTTCATCATGCCACTGAAGGAAATCATCAAGATATGCAGATCCAGGTACCGTATATGTTGGAATAACATTTTTTTCTGCAATAAAAAATGCAATGTTAACCACAGTATATGAACAGTAATAAAGTACAGGTACTTACGTTTTCTGTATCAGAAATTTTGTGACCAGTTAAATATTTTGAGGTTAAAATTATCCTAAAGCGTATTGTTTATTAGAGTAAAAAAGATGGAGGTACAACAATAAATTGTTGTATTGGTATATATTGTATTTCTGATGTTAACTCTGTTGATAATATTTGTTTTTTCAGCAGATAGCCCATGGTACAAGTTTTGATGTGGCCATGAAATTTTCATCAAAATAATATTAGAAGGGGAAAATGATAGATATTCATTTTAATGTTATGAGAAATTTACCGAAAACGCTTTCTATAATATCAACACAATTACAGTATTAATTATGTTTGTTACTTTGGACATCTGTAATGAATGAAATTTTTGCTGCAATTTATAGAATCGTGTGGCCTCACAATATTTTTGCTCTGTATTTCAGAAATGTTCCAGTATTAGTGGATGGGGCACATGCACTTGGTTCCCTCCCTTTAAATATTACCTCCCTTGATCCAGACTTTTATGTTACCAATGCTCACAAATGGTTCTGTTGTCCTAAAGGGGCAGCACTCATGTATGTTAGAAAAGAATTACAGGCCTTGACTAGACCACTTATTGTCTCCCATGGTTTTAGATCTGGGTTCAATTCAGAATTTATTTGGGCAGGTATACTCTATTATTATGCATGAAGATTTATCATGTTTGTTTCTCAATATATGTTGTTAGAAAAGTGCATGTTGAAGAGTTATGTTATATCGCTGTAAAAAATTCATAACTGCATTGCTGCAGCATGCTATATACATGTATTTAAAACCAGTGAGCCTTATTCTTTTATACAAGTTAACACTCAATTTTGCCTTGAAAAGATGGCAAAGGCAGAACATGATATTTTGATTGGGCCAAAATGTAGAACTATGTATTTGCTTTATCTTAATTTGTCCAGAATGATGTCTGCTTTAGGAGCATTTAAGACTTAAGAGTTTTTGTTCATGTCTCAAAATTGGAATCACTATCATTAAAAGTTACTTGTATTATAAATATTAAGGTATTTTTGTTACTAAAATCAAGAGAATGATATTTTTAAGGTAAAAATTCGGACCATATTTATGTATTAAATAAAAGCATTATATGCTGTATAATTTTCAGGCCTTCATGACTACAGTCCATTTTTAGCACTTCATACTGTGTTAGATTTCTGGGAGACAATTGGTCAGGACAAGTTATTACAGTATATGCATGGTCTGTGTCAAAAAGCAGGTAGGCAGGTTATTTTTGTCAAAATGTTCCGCTTTTTCAGTGTTCTGTCCTTGCTTACTGTGTCTTTAAGAAAAACTCCTTGATACCACATAATTATGATTCAGTTTACAAAGCTTATACCAGTAGTAGGTCTTACGAACACGAAAGTCGGTTACAAAAAGATGCAGTGCATCTTAGTATACACAACCCAGAGTGGGATTCGAAGTCTGATCTCCCATGTGACACTCCAACGCTCTAACAACTGAGCCAAAGAATCCATTCCCTGATGCAGTTGACAGAGGTAGGAGGACAGTACTTAATGTTCATCCACCTTTGTCCTTGACCTTCATGTGACCTAATGACCTACTTCCTTGTTTTTAATACCACTGCAGCATCTGTGATGTGGTGGCACATAGCGATTGACTTGTGTGTGTGTCCATCATATGGATTATATAGTGAGCTTCAAAAATCTTCTTCTCATAAACCAAAAGTCCAATTTCAACCAAACTTGGCAGTATTGTTCCTTGGGTTGTTCAAAGAATTTGATTCAGTACTGAAATCTGGTTGCCCTGGCAACCAAAAGAAATAATAGGAAAAAAAACTTTAAAAAATCTTCCCCTTCAGAACTACAAGGCTTAGTGCTTTGATATTTTGCATGAGGCATTACCTAGGGGACCTCTGAAAAGTATTTTTTTTTTTTCAAATCATGGCCCCTATGGTCAAATTGACCTCTCCCCAGGGATGTTGCCACATATTGGATAATAGTTGAAATTATTTAATGAGCATGCTATAAATAGGAAAGTTTTTGTGATAATTTAAGTGCAATTACTGCAACCAAAATTCATTTTGTTTTTGTTTATCTCCAAAGATCACTCCTCATATAAGGCGAAAACACAGGCCTCTACATGGTGCTATTAAGTTGTCCGGCTTTTCGTATATTTTAGGCGTAAAATACAAATAAAGTTATTTATTTGTAATTTTATGCCACTGACTTGTTTTATACATGTGTATTGACAAAAAAAACACTTTAATTATGGAAGGACTTCTGCATTTGTCATGTTATCATTGAAAAAAGAACAAAAATACTTTTGAAAACGAAAATGCCAGCTCCACAGGAGTCACGCATGCGCATATTGAAGAGGGAAAACAAGAGAACGTGCCATCGATGAAGAATTTTCTATAACAGTGGTCCTGTGGTGATGCGCTGGACTGGTAACCCAAGATCAATCCCCTGCTCCTCCACTAACTTTATTGATTGTCTTTCAGATGAGATGTTAAACCGAGGTCCCATGTATCAGTGCTGTACACTGACCATGCAAAAGAACCAGGGGTGTCTCTGGAATGGGATGCCTTTTGTACCTTACACTATCCCCAACAACATAAAATAACTAATCTCTGCAGGGGGCATTGGTCATATGGGCAACCAGTACCAACAATAAATAAACTCAAATAGATAGATCAAATAGATAGGTATATAGAATTTACTATAGCTCATTTACTTCGCATATTAAAATTCAATCAGGTATGTCAGACTTTTTTTTAGTAAAATGTGAAAATGTGTCGCAACATAGTTTGTGGTTGATGTTTCTTCTATTTTAAGTGTAAATTTGTGGCTTATGATGTGAAATCCGGTGGGTGGGTCCGAAGTGCTGTTGTTACATGGCTGCATAGGGGTTCAACTTTAAACAAATCTTAAATTACCTTTCAGCTATCCTAATTGTATTCTATAGCATATTGGTACTGTAAATTAAAAAAAAAATAATTCTAATGAGTGAGCAGGTAGTGGTTGTAATCTCAACCAAGACCAGTTTGTATATTACAAAATTTTGGATTTCTGATTTACTTTAGCAGGTATTTAAAATATTTAATGCCTCTGGCATCTCTGTGACAGTTTTGCCTTTCTGTTTGTAACACTTCTGTCCATATCACTTTTTGTCACATCCAAGCTATTGGATTGAATCTTTGCGCAAATGTTCTGGCTCAGTATCTCACTGACTGTTCCATAAATCTGACTTGCAATTTGACATAATAATGGCACATTTTCAGCTTACAGATTTTCGATATAACAAAGCAGTGACTGGGGGTTATAAAACAATGAACTTGGGCTATTCCATTCATTATTCATAAAATCTTAGTCACATCAAATAATCAATCTGATTATTGTTTCCTCTGGTTTTAATACATGGATGATTTATTGCAGGATTAATTTTCAGTGACACAGCTATACTGCCCATAAAAGAGGTCTGTATAACTATACTGTTGAAAAAAGCTTATCTGTTTTGTGTTCTTTTTTATAATGTGCATATGAACCAGGAACTTATACATGTACACTGAGTAGTGATGCCAATAACGAATTAACAATTGCCATTCATTATAAATACTGTTGATCAATTTCCAAAATAGATTTGATTTTTACTTCAATTAGTGATAAAATGATTTGTAATAAAAAGTTTGTCATCAAAAACTATCTAAAGAAATAAATGTATCTGTCCCTCTGAAATGAGAACTTCTGCATAAAAGCAGTTTAAACTTTTGTCTTTTTGCATGACAAATAATATTCAGTATCCAAGATGAAATCAGTATATTACCAAAAACTTTTTCACTAGCAGTATGTCAAATCATAGATAAAAACTTGTTGCCACTCACAGTAAATAATTGCTACAGACAGTCTCAGGCGAGGGATTTACAAGCTCTTCATCCTCTTGCATGGCTTGATTGTACCTTTTACTAACATTTTCAGGGCCTCTGCAGTGTCTGAAGACATGTCGAAAGATTCTTACTGGAGATGCTGGAGACGACACCATGCAGCTGCACAGGCTTTTGTCTTAGAGAGTAGCATTGAAGATGTAGTGAAGTGTTTCCATATGAACAGGTTGAAAACTTGAATACCATTGTAACTAAAGAGCAAGAAAATTCTGGGAACAGCAATGATGAAAGATCCATCTATGAGAGTTTGCATGGTTCAGATGACTGTGACAGCAGTTCTGATTTTGGATTTTCAGGAACAGTCCAGTCATCTAGTGGTAGTGAATCTGAAGAGGATAGAGAAGATGAAGGGAAGACTATTTAGGAGAAATTGGCATCATGGACTACCACACACCGTTTAAGCAAGTCTTGTATTGATGAACTATTGCAAATTTTATGCCATGCTATCACTGAAAATCGTCCCAAAGATTCTAGAACATAATTGCAAACTCCCAAGACTATTTGGTATGAAGAAAAATGTGGTGGGCAGTACATTTATTTTGGGCTAGGAGATGGTTTAAAATGGATTTTGAATTCAAAGTGTTTTTCCTCAGATAGCCATTTTTAAGGTTGAATTTTAACATTGACGGTATCCCTTTGTTCAAATCCTCTGACCTGTTGTCCTATGAAAGTTTTTGAGGAAAGAAATGTATGAACACTTCCTAGCATTAAATGTAGACATTAAATGTAGCCATCTCAATTCTGCTACAGTCTGACGATGATGTCAGATCTGCCTGTTTAGATTATGCAGAAGAACTTCTCCTCCTATTTGTGCAAAAGAGCAAAGACTTCTATACAGAACTCTTCATTGTTTATAATGTGCACTCTGTCATTCATCTGCCTGACAATTTTAGACATTTTAATTGTTCATTGAATAGTATGTCTGCATTTCCATTTGAAAACTACCTACATTCCATTAAGAAGTCGGTGAGAAGTGCTAAATACCCAATTGTACTAGTTGCCAAATGTATTGATGAGAGGAATCATGCTGAAGTGACGGATGTAAAATCGAAACGAACAATTAGCACTATTTCTACACAGGAACAAAACAGATGCTTTTGTTGAAGGACGAGAGCTACGCATTTGTAAAAGAAAAACCAGATAATAGAACATTAGTGTGCAATATATGCAAGCAGGATCAAACAGAAAGCTATTTCACACGACCATGTGAGTCTAAACTGATCAACATTGCATTGGTTAAACCTCATCAGCGCATGAGCAGAAGATCGATTGAGCAAAAGGTACTTGGAAAGAAAGTAGTTTGCCTGCGGACGGATCATGGCCATTGTGCTGATCCCAATGTTACACAGCCATGAGAATTGACAGGTAATGATATATATATACTAAAACAGAGAACTGTGAAGTATTGGTGTGAAGTTTTGGTCTGCGAATTAATATTGTCTGATGGTACTTAGCTTTGCTAAGGTGGTAGGAGATATAATGGATATCCATACAGGTATATTAAAATTCGAACAGATTTATACTGGTATTTTTACAGGATTCATACATCATGTACATGTCAGGGAAAAGTGATTTTTTTCAAGGTTAGGGAATTTTCTAACCTGATGTTATTTTAGATTTGTGTTGAAATGCACAGGCAGTTTTTTTTATTTTTGACATCAAATCATTCTCCATTTTGAATTAATACATGTACATAATACATGTATGTATGACCTCATAACACTAAAGTCTGTTACTTTCTTGATATTCATCTTGAATTGTTTGAAGAAGAAAATTGTGTTTGATAAGTAGCCTATAACTGGACCACATTTCACATGGAAACAATGTCAGTGAAAAATTGTTGCATTGAAGGGAATGGCAGTGAATTCTGTGTCAGTTGAAATGTATAAACCATGGTTTATGTTATTTCTGTATACCAGTGAATGTTTACAGCTTATTTGTATTTGGTATCCCTATTTAGACTTTTTCTTTACAGAAAGTTTACAGGATTGTGAGGCATGTGACAACACCACAACTGAGGAAAAGCAGAGGAGGAGGAAGATCCTGGGAGAAAGAGGACAAGAAAAAAGGGATTGTATGAGGATTTTGGTGTGTAAGTTTTAGACAAATAAATTACTATACCCCTACTTCACAAAGTCCCATCCTTTCCTTTGTGATCTAAGAAACTACTCAAGTAACTTTCAGTGTCAGTATATAAATGGTCACTGACCAAGTTCCATAACCGTTAATTGCATTTTGAAAAAATTCTGGTTTATTTTTATGGCAAATTCCTTGTTAAGGTTTTTGGTGCAAATTTATATCTCAGAAACTACTCAAGCTGGTTGATTGAAACTTCATACATGGCCAAGTTTGATATCACTTAACAAGAATTTTGACAGAATAATGGCCTTTTTTAGCCTTAATACTGACTCCTCTTGTTCTTTTTGCAGGGGAAACTGGTACAGTTATAACTATTTCTTTCAATTTTGTCCAGTTGAGCTTTAATATTTCATGTTTTGCATTGCCTAGTGGTTGTCTAAAAAGATTGTTAAAATTATGCCTCTTGGGTCAGTATTGGCCAGGTAGTGGGTGTCTGCAGTTTTCAGGATACACGTACAAAGTGTAGTTTCAACATCCTGTGGCATCTTGTCTGTCATTCTGTATTGTTGTAGTTCCTTCGTATTGCCTTGTCCATTATTGTGTAATTTAACCATCAAGGTTGCAGAGTTTTCAACTACTTTACAAAACACTTAACAATGTAAGCCTGACATAACCATATCTTAGGCATGAATTTATTAATTTTTCTTCTTGCAGATGTAGATTTTCCAATGCCTCCAAAGAAAGGAAAACCAATTTTAGGGCTGGTGTAACTCTATTTGCCAGATCTCCATTGCCTAATTAAAATCAAGTTCAACTTGGTCAACACGCATAACTTTGTCAACAAGCGAGTCCAGATCTCAGACACACACATCACTTTCTAGACACAATTCAGGTCTCCCACACACTCATCACTGTTCAAAAAACAAGTCAAATTTGACCTCCCATATGTCACTGTCTGCAGAAAAGTCAAGATCACTTTCAAACACATCACAGTCCAGATGTCCCTTGCATAAATCACATTCTGCACACAAGTCAGGGTCACTTTTAATTACATCACACTCGATGTATGAGTCCAGATCTCCTTTGCATAAATCACATTCTGCACACAAGTCAGGGCCACTTTCAATTACATCACACTCCATGTATGAGTCCAGATCTCCCTTGCAAAAATCATATCTGCACACAAGTCAGGGCCACTTTCAATTGGATCACACTCCATTTATGAGTCCAGATCTCCCTTGCATAAATCACATTCTGCACACAAGTCAGGGCCACTTTCAATTACATCACACTCCATGCATGAGTCCAGATCTCCCTTGCATAAATCACATTCTGCACACAAGTCAGGTTCACTTTCAATTACATCACACTCATTGCACATGAGTCCAGATCTCCCTTGCATAAATCACATTCTGCACACAAGTCAGGGCCACTTTCAGTTACATCACACTCCATTTATGAGTCCAGATCTCCCTTGCATAAATCTTAGTCTGCACACAAGTCAGGGTCACTTTCAATTACATCACACTCATTGCACATGAGTCCAGATCTCCCTTGCATAAATCACATTCTGCACACAAGTCAGGGTAACTTTCAGTTACATCACACTCCATTTATGAGTCCAGATCTCTCTTGCATAAATCACAGTCTGCACACAAGTCAAGGTCACTTTCAGTTACATCACACTCCATGCATGAGTCCAGATCTCCCTTGCATAAATCACATTCTGTACACAAGTCAGGGTCACTTTCAATTACATCAAACTCCATGTATGAGTCCAGATCTCCCTTGCATAAATCTTAGTCTGCACACAAGTCAGGGTCACTTTCAATTACATCACACTCATTGCACATGAGTTCAGATCTCCCTTGCATAAATCATATCTGCACACAAGTCAGGGTAACTTTCAGTTACATCACACTCCATGTATGAGTCCAGATCTCCCTTGCATGAATCACATTCTGCACACAAGTCATGGTTACTTTCAAATACATCACACTCCATGTATGAGTCCAGATCTCCCTTGCATAAATCACATTCTGCACAAAAGTCATGGTAACTTTCAAATACATCACACTCCATGTATGAGTCCAGATCTCCCTTGCAAAAATCACATTCTGCACACAAGTCAGGGTCACTTTCAATTACATCATACCCCATGTATGAGTCCAGATCTCCCTTGCATAAATCTCAGTCTGCACACAAGTCAAAGTAACTCTCACATACATTGCAGTGGAAGCACAAGTCCAGGTCACCCTTACATAAATCGCAGTCTGAAAACAAGTCAGGGTCACTGTTTCTCATAATGCAGACTGCCCACAAGTTAAGATTGCTCATACACAGATCACAGTCTACACAAAGGTCAAGGTCTCCAATACACAGATCACAGTCTACACACAGGTCAAGGTCTCCCATACACAGATCACAGTCCAACAAAGGTCAAGGTCTCCCATACACAGTCTACACACAGGTCAAGGTCTCCCATACACAGATCACAGTGTATACACAGGTCAAGGTCTCCCATACACAGATCACAGTCTACACAAAGGTCAAGGTCTCCCATACACAGATCACAGTCAAGGTCTCCCATACACAGATCACAGTCTACACACAGGTCAAGGTCTCCCATACACAGATCACAGTCTACAAAAAGTCAAGGTCTCCCATACACAGATCACAGTTGTCCTTTGAAGTCCCGGTCAGTCGAAGGTCATTTTTGGAATATTCACTTTCTGGGTCTAGTCCATCAAGATCATCAAGTGTTACAAAGTCATACAGGTCAAAAATCAAGATCATGATGACTGTTTTCTAATTCAAACTCACCAATCTGACTGTCTAAAAAAAAAAATAAGATAAAAATAAGCCGTCTTCATAGATCCAGATACTATCGATGATTGCGGCTGTCAGTATAAAAGACAGTGTGAAAATGGAAAGGTTAATATAAAAGTTAGGCATTAGATCATAACTGAGCACTAGGTGCATATGAGCCTTGAAAAAAAATCTTGATTTTGGTTAATGGAACTTGAATTTTACTGAAAGTCCTTGAAATTAAAATGCAAAGAAAGAATTGTGTTGTGTGTTAAAATTGCCCATCACGGCCTGAAAATGAAACTGGATCTTTTTTTTCTTTATGCGAGCATGAATGTTCACTTTCTAGTCCAAGGTTTTGTTACAGCTCAACTTTTCTTTGACTGGTGAAGAAGATATCTAAAGAAAATAGTATATTTAATAAGAGAGCATTAAAATACAGTTGTTTTCTCATTCTGTCTTTATGTTGATGACAAATGAACTTATGTCCAGGTTTAATATGAAGTGGGGGAAGCAGAAGATGGCTTTCAAATCGACCAGTGTTTGTAAACTTGTAATAGGTAAATAATTAAGCATCAGAAAATATTTGGAATATCCAAATGTCTGTATATTTCTCATATGCAAAGCAGTGAACACTTATTTAGAGGGACTTTTTAAGAAAGAATCTAGCTGTTGTCATAGCCTTGTTGTCATCAGTGCTGGTGGTATTCTAGACTTTGTCATTGTTGGTGTTTAAAATGGAGGTCATAACACTGTTGCTAAAGATTTGAAAAATGTTTGGACAAAAAAACCTTTGCACAAGACCTTTAGACTGACTTACATTAAGGGTTGTTACAGTAACAAGTATTCTATTTGATACTAGATGTTGATTTCTATGTATAGTTATTCACTAGGTCATCTCTTAAAAAATGTTTGTGGTAACACTATTTATGATTTTACTGAGGATGCATTTCTTTAAGAAACTAGAAAGTCCTTGAAATTATGTGCCACTGAAATAACTGAATTTTACAAGTCTATGAAATTAATACTAATGAGTGTGGAATGTTTTTTAAGGCACAATGTATTATTATTTCAGCTAGTTTTATGAAGACAAATTATGGTGCAACAGAGCAGTCAGCTTTAGAAGCAGTTGCTGTTTATCTGAAGTATGCTCCAGACAGGCGTGGCGGAGGGGGCAGGCAAAAGAATGTTGTTTCTGTCTAATTCATTGATTGGTTGATGGGACATTATGGTGTGGTGAGAATATGAATGACATTCAGTTGTATATATAATTTAGTATTACTGTATAAGTGGTAAAGTTCGCGATGTGGAAATGTTCACGATTTTTGCAAATTCATATAAATCGTGAAAATGTCATCCAGCGTAAATTTCATCATTCATAAAGGAATGCTTCTACCCATGCAGTTGCTTTTACACTTGTAATTTCTTTTAAGAACATATATTTTCTTATTCATTGATTTGTATATATAAGCAGTGCATCCATTTAATTTGCCTAATAATGATAAAACTGAAATAGAAAGAAATTTGAAAAAATGTTTATTTCGATTATTATCACATGACATTCTTGGTTATTGAAAGGGAAGTAACTGTTGCATTGTTTAGTAATATACAGATTCAAAAACTATTTACTATTAACTTGATGTTGCTTTCACACCTTATAAATCAAGTCTTGTACAGCAAGGTCATGCAACAAAGCAATGCATTTTGTAATTATAAAAGGAAATCACCCAACTGAATGCAAGTTTGTCATGTAACAAAAGGTGACCAAAACAAATTTTGACGGATTGTTTACAACTCATATAGTTACTAGAATATAACATTTTTGTGTTAAACATACCTTTCTATATAGTAAGTACTGTGAAATAGCAAATTATGTTGAACCAGATAGTACAAAGAAAAATGTAATAATCAGAAACTAATAAGTTATAATTGAAGTCAATGATTCAGATTCAGCAAATATTTCTGCTGGCGAACCTTCTGAAAAATTCTAAAATTATCATTTCACAAACCTTTTGACAAGCGAAAATATCCACTTACACAGTATATCCATACATTTTTTGTAATCTTTGTTTTTCTTTGTTTCTTTTGTTTTTTAAGTTTGAAATGTTTGTTGTGACTATACAAATTGACCTATTCATATATATTACCCAGTACATATTTTGACAGCTTACAAATTGAATGAGTTGGGCATGAGAAATATCCTTCAACGTTTTGTTGAAAATGTCAATTTGTTCCCTGTCATTATGTACCTCTTCATATTCATTATTTTCAATCATGTGTCAATAGTAAAGGATAATTGTTTGCTTAAAAGAATTGTTAGAAGAATTCTATAAGTCTTTGTCTTTCATTCTTATCCTTTCCTTAAATGTATGTGTGTAAGTTTTTGTATATGTGAAAAAATTCATTGGGAATAAATATGTTTAAACTAAAACATTTTCTTGTACCTCTGAAAGGGGCTACATAGAATCAAGTGCTTCTTGTTGTAACTCATCCCGTCCTGTCACGGCCCAGGGCCCAGGTGATCTTAGTACCTTCTCAAGATAGATATAAGTTCCATAACTCAGTCTGACATGCACCGTAACAGAAGAAGACCTAGAATTTTTTTTATTTTTTTATTTTTTTTGTAGGGACAAAGTGAAAATTGGTGGTATTTATCAGCACTAATGATAGTTCTAGTTAAAGTTTGAACTTGTATTTTTGCTAACAAACTGTTGTTGACAGTGCAAGTAGATAAGTCATTTAATGGCTCTAAATAAGCGTCAGAAAATCATGTGCTTTGTATATCGCTCTTGTGCAACAACATAGACTAAACACTTGGTGATTTTGTTTTTTTAGCTCACCGGAGCATGCAGTGCTCATGTAAGCTTTTGGTATCAGTGATTGTCTGTCGGTGTCCATCGTCCACAATTACTTCAAAGGACATCTTCTCTGAAAGTAGCAGGCCAAATTTTATAAAACTTGCCAGGAATGTTCCTTGCATAAAGCTCTATCAGAGTTGTTCAAATGGTTCCAGACCATTGCAGATCTTGGCCATAAGAGCTAAAAATATATTTAAAAAATGAAAATTTAAAAAATCTTCCCTGAAACTGCAAGGCCAAGGACTAAGATATTTGTTTGGTATGTAGCATCATCTAGAGGTCTTCTACCAAATGTTTTCAAATCATGGTCCCAGGTTCAAAATTGACCCACACCAGGGGACCACAAGATTTTACATAGATTTATATTGGGAAAACTTTGAAAAGCTTCTTGTCTGAAACCACAAGGCCTAGGGCTAAGATATTTGGTATGTACATGTAGCATTGTCTAGTGGACCTCTACAAAGTTTGTTCAAATCTTTTTTATCAAACTTATTCTAAATGTATAGCTCATACTAGAAGTGCATGTAATAAAATATTGTTTAATGTCATTTATAGGTGCAATGCTGTGTGAAGCTTGGGACACAAAGCTTGGAGCACCCGAGGATATGTTTGGTATGTTACACTTCTAAGAAATTTTCTACGTAGAAATATAAGGTGAAATTTAAACATGGAATTTTCATTTTTGCTTGAAATTACTAATGTCTTGTCAAGAAAATAACTGTATGTACTGGTCACATTTCTTGCATTCTTGATTGTTTAAACAAAGTTGATAATTGGATTAACTTCAAATTCTATGATACAACATTTGCAGGTAGCATGAGTTTGGTTGAGTTACCAGAACCCCTACAAAATATGGAAGGAAAGGTTGATTACTCCACTGCAGAATCTATACAGAATATACTATATCATCAATATAATATTGAGGTAATTATCATAACTTAAAAGATTGATTTGATTAAGTTTACTGAGAAACAAGTTCTTGCAACTTATATTAATTCCTTGCAGTGACTGTTCCCAGAGTTCATTGATCCTGTGACATTCAAGAAAAGTTCTGCAGACTTTATAAGAATCTATTGAAAATACTGATGAACCTACAGTTTAGAATCCTTAATCTGCTAAATTCCTAAAATGGACTTGTTCATCTTTCAATTTGGACAGTACCATTTATTATTTAATGGGGTTATTAATTGAAAACATTGGCTACTTAGTAGAGCATACTGCAGGGAACGAAGGCAGAAAAAATACTGTTAGCAAGGAAACAAAGGTTTATTATACATATGATGTCTTGTCGTATTCCAGATACCAGTTAAATGTGTTCAGCAGAAGTTGTACGTAAGGTTATCAGCTCATATTTACAATGAATTGAGAGAATATGAAAAACTGAGAGATGCTGTGAAAGACATTGTCAGATCTTCAGAATGAATGTCATCAAAGTTGGAAAAAAACGTGTATCCAGGAAGTGAAGAAGAATGAAATAATTGTTACAGTTTGTAAGTCCAGATAGACCACTAAAATTTGCATGAAGAACAGATTCAATGAAGCATTAAATCAAATTTAAATTGGTTGTCTACTTGTTATTTTCACCATCATCAATACATATACAGTGTTGTTCGCATATGTCTGACTTACCTTCCAACTTAAATATAATCTAACTCTAATTATTTGTATAAAGATAATGTTGTCTTTAGAGGAATGACAAATTATTCAAAAACAGGAAAATACTAACAAAAAAGGGTTTTAAGAGTTTGCTGAAACAACTTTTTTTGTGACAACTTGAACTTCAAATGAAATTTCACACGTAAACAAGTTTAGAACATAATTGTACACATTGTTTAAAATGGAGGTTGGGTAATTATTAAGCAAGTAAAGCTTTTTCATTTTTTTTTACCACTTTGTAAAATGCATTTCTCAGTCCATATGTCATAAAGTGTACACATTAGTTTTGCTGGACAACTCCTTTATAACACTAGACCTGTTACTTTGAAAGTGTACACTTACACTCTAAAGGAAGAAGCATTGTGGATATTGTTTTTACATATAACTCTGATGGATTTTATCCCTATGCTAGGTGCATTTCATCGTGCAATTGTCAGCATTATATATCCAAACAGTTAGACAAAAAACTGCAAAAAAAATTCTGAGAACTTTTTTTTGCTATATAACTCTATGTAAAACATGTGACCCCTTGGGCGGGGCCAGTTTTGACCCAGGGGCCAAGAAACACTTAGTTCAGCAGTTATTTATACAGTTTTGAATTAAATAAATGTAGAGCAGTCATAAAGTATATTGCTTATCATAAGGAGAATTTCAGAGTCATTTCCCAGGATCCCAGAAAATTCACAGGGTCTTTAAAAGCGTCTGATTCATCTGTCAGCGGGACCGTGGCCATAAAAGTTGCTAATTAATCATCTGTGTTCTCTTCACTTTTGATATAAGTCCCAGTGCCTACCCCTTCAAACCCAAACTGGTGAAGGATCCAAGGTAGAACCATTTCCTATGGTGACATTGCTATCTGATTTTTTAGCATGTTTTGCAGAAGCTTTGGCATATGTGTGATCAGTGTCTCTATTTAAGATTACTGACATCTTTTTAATTGAAGCCACTGCTTGTGCAAGCATTTTGATATTCTGCATGGCTTTTGAAAATATGTCCAGTTGTTGTAGCAGAGCCTCAGCTATCTGTCTTGCTGAGATCTTCCTTTTGCACATATGCAGCTGCACTCAAGCTTCCACCTTGGCCTTCTGCCAATTCCATCACATTGTGTCTGAAATTGTAAGCAGACACTGCATGGTTTATAAATCATCATATAATTTAAAGTCTATCAATGTAGAAAAGAAGTTTGCCATACAGTTAACTATCCATGAAGATAGTGTAACTATCACATACACAATGGCTATATGGCAATAAGGTTGTGTTAATGGCACTTAGATGTTCTGTGGCTCTATCTTTTCTCAAGACAAGTAGGTCTTCACCGTTCCTTGAATTATTTTTCTGCATTTTGAACATCTTCATAGACTTGCTTCAAAGCTTCCACAATATACACAATGGCCATATGGCAGTAAGGTCGTGTTAAGTGGCACTTTTGATGTTTAATGGCTGTTTCTTTCCTCAAGACATGTAGATCTCCACTGTTTGTTGAATCATTTTTCTTATTTGGACATCTTCATACTCTAATTGCACAGCTTTCACAATATACCACATGGCCACATGGCAAAAGAATTGTGTTAACTGGCACTTTTGATTGAAAGACATCTAGGTCTCCACTGTTCCTTGAATTATTATTTCTGCATATTGGATGTATTCCTAGTTTTGTTACACAGCTTTCCCAACATACCAGATGGCCACTCAACAATACAGTCTTGTAAACAGGCTCTTCTAATGTTTAATGGCTGTTTCTTTCCTCAAGACATGTAGATCTTCTCTGTTTGTTAAATTATTTTTCTGCATATTTGATATCTTTGTAGTCTTTTAGCACAGTTTTCACAACATACGAGATGGCCACATGACAATTAGGTCGTGTAAAATGGCTCTTCTGATGTTTAATGGCTGTTTCCACTTAAGGTCTTCACTGTTCCTTGAATATTTTTCTGCATATTGGATGTCTTCGTAGTTATATTGCACAGCTTTCGCAACAAACCAGATGGCCAAATGACAATAAAGTCATGTAATTTAGCACTTCTGATGTTTAATGGTTGTTTCTTTCCTCAAGACATGTAGGTCTTCACTGTTCCTTAAATATTTTTCTGCATATTGGATGTCTTCGTAGTTGCATTGCACAGCTTTCGCAACAAACCAGATGGCCACATGACAATAAAGTCATGTAATTTAGCACTTCTGATGTTTAATGGTTGTTTCTTTCCTCAAGACATGTAGGTCTTCACTGTTCCTTGAATATTTTTCTCCATATTGGATGTCTTCGTAGTTATATTGCACAGCTTTCGCAACAAACCAGATGGCCACATGACAATAAAGTCATGTAATTTAGCACTTCGGATGTTTAATAGTTGTTTCTTTCCTCAAGACATGTAGGTCTTCACTGTTCCTTAAATATTTTCCTGCATATTGGATGTCTTCGTAGTTGCATTGCACAGCTTTCGCAACAAACCAGATGGCCACATGACAATAAAGTCATGTAATTTAGCACTTCTGATGTTTAATGGTTGTTTCTTTCCTCAAGGCATGTAGGTCTTCACTGTTCCTTGAATATTTTTCTGCATATTGGATGTCTTCGTAGTTATATTGCACAGTTTTCACAACAAACCAGATGGCCACATGACAATAAAGTCATGTAATTTAGCACTTCGGATGTTTAATGGTTGTTTCTTTCCTCAAGGCATGTAGGTCTTCACTGTTCCTTGAATATTTTTCTCCATATTGGATGTCTTCGTAGTTATATTGCACAGTTTTCGCAACAAACCAGATGGCCACATGACAATAAAGTCATGTAAAATTGCACTTCTGATGTTTAATGGCTGTTTCTTTCCTCAAGACATGTAGGTTTTCACTGTTCCTTGATTTTTTTTGTCTGGGTATTGGATGTCTTCTTGTTTTGTTGCACAGTGTTTACAACATACTAGATGGCCACATGACAATAAGGTCATGTAAAATTGCACATCTGATGTTTAATGGCTGTTTCTTTCCTCAAGACATGTAGGTTTTCACCGTTCCTTGATTTTTTTTTCTGCTTTTTTGATGTCTTCTTGTTTTGTTGCACAGTTTTTACAACATACCAGATGGCCACATGACAATAAAGTCATGTAAAATTGCACTTCTGATGTTTAATGGCTGTTTCTTTCCTCAAGGCATGTAGGTCTTCACTGTTCCTTGAATTATTTTCCTGCATATTGGATGTCTTCATAGTTACCAGGTATATTGCACAGTTTTCACAACATACCAGATTTAATCTTTAAATTTTTAAAAAGGTATTAACTTTTTTAACAAGATATAATTGTTTTTTTTTATGTAAGAACTTTTATTTATTTACATTAGAACATCATATTTTTATAAATTATCGCAACTTTTGAACTTTACATCATTGCAACTTTTTAACAAAACATAATTACTTATTAGTTCTTCTTTATACAATATTATTTGTGCCCAACATAACCTTAGTTGTAGATGGGCCACAACACTCCATTCATTCCATCCTTCCTTCCTTCCTTCCTTCCTTCCTTCTATTCCCTTCCTTCCCTTCCATCCTTCCTTCCCTTCCATCCTTCCTTCCCTTCCATCCTTCCTTCCCTTCCATCCTTCCTTCCCTTCCATCCTTCCATCCATCCTTCCATCCTTCCTTCCTCCCTCCCTCCCTCCCTCTTCACTGTTAATTATTTTTTCTGCAGCAAATCAGATGGCCACTCGACAATAGAGTCATGATGTTTAATGGCTGTTTCTTTCCTCAAGAGATGTAGGTCTTCATTGTCCCTTGAATTATTTTCCTGCATATTGGATATCTTCCTAGTTTTGCTGCACAGCTTTCAAAACATACCTACTGTGTTCACATTCAATTGTGTTAGTATGGTCTCCTTTTGTTGGGCAGTTTCGGTTTTCTGTGTTGTTGTTGTTGTGGGGGAGCAGATTTTTTATATGTTGGTCTATGGGACATTGACCATTGATGGGGTCTGCTCCATTTTTGGATAAAAAATAATTAGTAGATGTTTTGAGATGTGTCTTTGGCCTCTCAAGTTTCGTGATGGTTTCCAGTAGGTTATACCCAAAGAGATTTTCTGCTGACGCTGAATTGAATATTCTGTTTTCATGATTTCTAGGGCCTGCATTATTTGTACCAGCATCAGTGCATTGTTGTTTATTGACTGCTGAAGTCATTCACCTGAGTGTCTCTTCATAGTTGCCTCAATGATATCATTGACTTTAAGACCTGCAAATTCTCAACATTTTTGGGTCTTTTGTGTTTTTCTATGAGGTTCAGCAAATTCTCTCCGACATGTTCATCCCTCTGCCCTTTCAATGTTTTTTAGCTCACCTGGCACAAAGTGCAAGAGTGAGCTTTTGTCATACCCCAATGTCCATTGTGCGGTGTGCGTTGTGCATCGTGAGGCATCAACAATCTCATTTAAACCATATCTCCTCTGAAACCACTGGGCAAAATTCAATGAAATTTGCATTGGATGTTCCTTGCATGAAACTCTTCCAAAATTGTTCAAAGAAATCAATTCAATCAAGAGCTCTGGTTGCTATGGCAACTGAAAGGAAAAACTTTGAAAATCTTCTTGTCTGAAATCACATGGCCTAAAGCTTAGATATTTGGTATGTAGCATCCTCTAGTAGGCCTCTACAAAAGTTGTTCAAATTATTCCCCTAGGGTCAAAATTGGCCCCGCCCCAGGGGTCTCTGGATTTTACATAGACTTATAAAGGAAAACTTTTAAAATCTTCTTGTCAGAAACTACAAGGCCTAGAGTTTAGATATTTGGTATGCAGCATTGTCCAGTTGACCTCTACCAAGTTTGTTCAAATCATGGCTCCTGGATCAAAAATGGCTCGCTCTAGGGGTCACATGTTTTACATAGAGTTATATAGGAAAAACTTTCAAAAAATCTTCTTGTCAGAAACCACAAGGCTTAGAGTTTAGATATTTAATGTGCAGCATTGTCCAGTGGACCTTTACCAAGTTTGTTCAATTCAAAGCTCCAGGGTCAAAAATGGCCCTGCCCCAGAGGTCACATATTTTACATAGACTTATATAGGAAAACTTTAAAAATCTTCTTGTATAAAAACTACATGGCATGGAGCTTAGATATTTGGTGTTGAGCATTGTATAGTAGACCTCTACCAAGATTGTTCAAATCATGGCCCGTGGGTCAAAAATGGCTCGCTCTAGGGGTCACATGTTTTACATAGAGTTATATAGGAAAAACTTTCAAAAAATCTTCTTGTCAGAAACCACAAGGCTTAGAGTTTAGATATTTAATGTGCAGCATTGTCCAGTGGACGTTTACCAAGTTTGTTCAATTCATAGCTCCAGGGTCAAAAATGGCCCTGCCCCAGAGGTCACATATTTTACATAGACTTATATAGGAAAACTTTAAAAATCTTCTTGTATAAAAACTACAAGGCATGGAGCTTAGATATTTGGTGTTGAGCATTGTATAGTAGACCTCTACTAAGATTGTTCAAATCATGGCCCGTGGGTCAAAACTGGCCCTGCCCAAGGGGTCACATGTTTTACATAGAGTTATATAGCAAAAAACTTAAAAAATTTTCTTGTCACAAACTGCAAGGCCTGGAGCTTAGATATTTGGTAGTATGCACTGTGACCAAAGTGGGGTCATCCTCCTAACCCCCCCAGTGCCCCCAAATTTTTTTTCCTCCTGGGTCTTTGCTATGGCAATAAAATTTGGACCATTTGTACAGTTTTCAAGATGATTTCAAAATCATTATACCTTGATTTATATTTTTGACCTACTTTTTTGCTTTTTAGCTACGGCAGTGAAATTTGGACCATGTGCACAGTTTTTCATTTGGATTTCAAATATGTCATCGCATAATCTGTGTTTTTGACCTACTGATCTACTTTTTGATTTTGGAGCTATGGCAATGAAATTTGGGCCATGTGTACAGTTTTTTGTTCAGATTTCAAAAATGTCATAGCATGACATATATTTTTGACATACTGACCTACTTTTTGTTTTTGCAGCTATGGCAATGAAATTTGGACCATGTGTACAGTTTTTTGTACCGATTTCAAAAACGTCATAGTGTGACCTATATTTTTGACCCACTGACTTACTGTATTGTTTTAAAGCTACGGCAAATTTCATTCATCTTTGAACCCAGGTGAGTGCTTTAGGGCCATTGGCCCTCTTGTTTGTTTTTGCTGCCATATGTTCACTCATCTCACCAGTTTGTTCCGGATCTTGAAAAAATTGGGGAGATCATCAAAAGTGTCCAGCTCATCTGTCACAAGGACTGCAGCCATCAAGAATTCTAATTCATAATCTGTGTTCTCTTCATTTTTAGCTCACCTGTCATGTAGTGACAGAGTGAGCTTTTCTGATCACCTTTTGTCCGTCGTTCGTTCATCCGTCCACAAATAGTTTGTTAACACTCTAGTGGTCACATTTTTGCCTCAATTGTCATGAAACTTGGTCAGGATGTTTGTCTCGTTAATATCTCGGACGAGTTTGAACATGGGTTATCAGGGTTGGAAAACTAGGTCACAGAGCCCAAATATAGAAAAACCTTGTTAACACTCTAGAGGCTACTTTTTCAGTCCAAATATCCTGGAAATTTGTCAGAAAGGAACTATCGATGGTTTCTAGCTCAAATTGAAATATGGGTCATCTGGGTTCAAAAACTAGGTCACGGAGCCCAAAAATAGAGAAATCTTGTTAACACTCTAGAGGTTGCATTTTCAGCCCAAATAATCTGGAAATTTGTCAGAAAAATTGCCTTGAGGATTTCTAGGTCAAGTTCGAATATGGGTCATCTGGGGTCACAAACTAGGTCACAGTGTCCAAATATGGAAAAACCTTGTAAACATTCTAAAGGTAGCATTTTCAGTCCAAATAACCTGGAAATTTGTCAGAAAGGTTCTATCGATGATTTCTAGCTCAGTTTTGAATATAGGTTTTCTGGGGTCAAAAACTAGGTCACAGAGCCCAAAAGTAGAGCAACCTTGTTAATGCTCTAGAGGTTACATTTTTAGTCCAAATGTCCTTGAAATTTGTCAGAAAGGTTGTTTCTAGGAATTCTAGCTCAGATTTGGATATGGGTCATCTGGGATCAAAAACTAAGTCACATGGTCCAAATATGTAAAAAACTTTTTAACACTCCAGAGGTAACATTTTCAGTCCAAATATCCTGGAAATTTGTCAGACAGGTTTTTTTGATGATTTCTAGCTCAAGTTTGAATATGGGTCATCTGGAGTTGAAACATCTAGGTCACAGAGCCCAAATATTGAAAAACTTTGTAAACACTCTAGAGGCTACATTTTAAGTCCAAATGTCCTGGAAATTTGTCAGAAAGGTTGTTTTGATGATTTGTAGCTCAAGTTTGGATATGGGTTATCTGGGGTCAAAACTAGGTCACAGAGCCTAAATATCGAAAAACCTTGTTAACACTCTACAGGCTACTTTTTCAGACCAAATATCTGGAAATTTTGTCAGAGAGATTGTTTCGATAATTTCTAGCTTAAGTTCGAATATGGGACATCTAGGTTAAAAAACTAGGTTATAGAGCCCAAATATGGAAAAACCTTGTTAACACTCTAGAGGTAACATTTTCAGTACAAATAACCTTGAAATTTGTCAAAGAGATTGTTTCAATAATTTCTAGGTCAAGTTCGAATATGGGTCATCTGGGGTCAATTAACCAGGTCCATAGCAACTTTGTTAAAAGCAGTCATACTCAGGTGAGCGATACAGGGCCATCATGGCCCTCTTGTTACAGTTAGACCCATTGGCATCACAGTCATCCCAAATTGGTGAAAGATCTGGGGTTGAACTGTTTTCCGTGGTGACATTGCTCTCTGATGTTTTGGCACATTTTGCAGCAGATTTGGTATGGTCTGTGATCTGTTTAAGATTATTGACATCTTTTTATATGGAAGCCAGTGCTTCTGCAAGCATTTTGATATTTGCTTGGCTCTCAAACATTTGCGCAGTAGTTGTTATTGTAAGGCCTCAACTACCTTATTGGTCTTGCTGAGATCTTGCTTTTGTACATGGGCAGGTACACTCCAGCTTCTACCTTGGCCTTCTGCCAATTCCATCATGTTGTGTTTTTGAAATTGTAACCATGCTTCTAATTATTGATAAGCAGCCACTGCACAGTTTATTAATCATTGTATAATTTAAAGTCTATCAGCATTAAAAATGAAGTTTGCCATACCGTAACCTGTCCATCACGACAGCATCCTGAAACTGCTGTCCAAATTTAATTATGAAGACCAAACAAAAAATTCAATATTAAGACATCATGATAAAATGTCCAGCATTTGATTGCAAATCTCCATGCATTCTTTAGTCTAGCAGCTTTCTTCAAGAAGGATTTCTTTCAGTCTCGGCATATAGAAATGAATGCAGGTGTGATGTAAGAATGACAAGTTGGATCATGAGTCAACTTGCTCCACATTAGACTGAAACTTCAGGTCACACCATCGGATAGCCAATGAATGGCCAGCATAATTTCAGAACAAATGGAACATTAGTGTTTTTCTGCAGATGTATTCATCTCCATGGCCTTGTCAGATTGCAGACCCATGGCTTGGACAGATGATAGCATATTTCTGCATGAATGGAAGAAAATGGTGGTCAGTGGGCTCATGCAGTAGACCTTTCCAAAGGGATAAAACAACGGAAAAAAATCACTTACCTATCTAAAATTTAAAAAAAGTGTGTGTAAATTGTTTATCTCCTGATCGTATTAGATGAGAAAAAAGGTTGTATATCTAAATAAAGAAAATAATTGCTCTAAATTTTTGATAGAATTAAGTCTTTAAATTTCATTTAACATTTACAAACAGCGGCACCCCTTGCAATACCTCTTTTTTGTTACTTGACATGCCCTAGGGGATTCTAAGAGCTACCAAGTATCTTGTGTCAGTTTTAAGGTAGCTTTTCTGTGCAATACATGTAAATAATGTTCAGCAGTTTCCGACACTTACCCTCCCCCTTTTTTAAATAAATAATACATGTGTATGTATTTATTTATCCCCCCGCCAAAGGTGGAGGGGATATTAGGAATGCCCTTCGTGTGTCCGTGCATCCGTGCGTCCGTCTGAAACAGTTTTGTCCGGAGCATAACTCCAAAACTACTTGAGGGATTTTATTCAAACTTCATACACTGACAGAGCACATTGGTAGGTAGTGCAGTGTGCAAGTCCAATAACTCTACCTTGCCTTTTTTTAGAGTTATTCCGCTTTATCAAATTTACCCGATAAATTTTGTCCGGAGCATAACTCCAAAACTGGTAAAGGGATTTTATTCAAACTTCATACACTGACAGAGCACATTGGTAGGTAGTGCAGTGTGCAAGTCCAATAACTCTACCTTGCCTATTTTTAGAGTTATTCCTTTTTATCAGAATTACTTGATAAATTTTGTCCGGAGCATAACTCCAAAACTACTTGAGGGATTTTATTCAAACTCAGTACACTGACAGAGCACATTGGTAGGTAGTGCAGTGTGCAAGTCCAATAACTCTACCTTGCCTATTTTTAGAGTTATTTCCCTTTATCAGAATTACTTGATAAATTTTGTCCAGAGCATAACTCTAAAACTACTTGAGGGATTTTATTCAAACTTCATACACTGACAGAGCACATTGGTAGGTAGTGCAGTGTGCAAGAACAATAACTCTACCTTGCCTATTTTTAGAGTTATTCCCCTTTATCAGAATTACTTAATAAATTTTGTCCGGAGCATAACTCCAAAACTACTTGAGGGATTTTATTCAAATTTCATACACTGACAGAGCACATTGGTAGGTAGTGCAGTGTGCATGTCCAATAACTCTACCTTGCCTATTTTTTAGAGTTATTCCCCTTTATCAGATTTACTTGTTTACATTTTAAAAATCCCAGCATATACATGTTTATCTAATTCTTGAATTCTTGAACTTATTATCCCCGCGAAAGGAGGAGGGGATGTTAGAAATGGTCTCTGTCCGTCCATGCATGCGTCCATTCAAGTTTTGTCGGGATCATAACTCCAAAAGTACTTGAGTGATTTTCTTCAAAATTCATATACTGAAAGAGCACATTTGGAGGAGGTGCAGTGTGTAAGAATAATAACTCTACCTTGCCTACTTTTAGAATTATTCCCCTTTATCAGATTTAATTGAAAAACTTTGTCCAAAGCATAACTCAAAAAGTGCTTGAGCGATTTTCTTCAAACTTAATACACTGACATAGCACATTGGTAGGAAGTGCAGTTTGCAAGAACAATAACTCTCTCTTGCCTATTTTTTGTGGGATTTTCTTCAAACATTATTACATTGAGTGTTTGAAAGTACAACCTTCAGGTAGCTTCTTCCCGGCGGGGGGATTAACCATGTGTAACATGGCTCTTGTATTTACTTTGTTTTGATATTAAGATTGCCTTTGCTAGACAGTTATTAAGTATGTATTGATGTTGACATGTACATGTATATTATTATTGTCATACTTTGTTTCAATTGAATATTGTTAACTTAATATTTCTGTTTGTGCATGATATTTTGTCATGATTATGTATTCTTATGTGCTGTGCATTTTGTAGATTGACCTATAGTTGGTCTGAGTTAATAAAGCTCTCAGTATCCCCTTATTTGTTGTCATCATTCATTTGTTTAACATGACTAATAGGCCTTAAGCTGTAGCCCGCCCGGCTAGCTTAATTGGTAGAGCATCAGATTGTCAAACTTGACGATCCAGGCTTAATCCCCATCAGGGCTGGCAAAATTTCTCCGTGATATTTGATCATAGGTCATTTGTCATTCACGTCTGAAGCAGTTGAGGAAGTAGTCAGTCACTTACGGAGAAATTGGCTTGTACACTTGTTGGATACCCAGGAACACTGGTTAGGTGGACTGACTGCCGGTATATGACCTTAGCTGTTAAACTGACGTTAAACTCCTTGTAAACAACCCTTGAGCTGTAGCCTTGGTCATTGTTTGTTTGACACGACTGATAAGCCTTAAGCTGTGGCCTAGTTCTGATGAGCTTCAGCTGTTGGATATAGTATACCTTTGCGAGGCCACATTAGGGTCTTATCTATTGGATGAAATATTTTTATCTTTCATAGTCTCTTTTCAGGTGAGTGACCCTGGACCATTTTTTAAAACTTTAATCCTAAAAATCATTTTGTTTCACAAAACCGGTGCCAAGGCTTTTTTTTATAAAATCAAGGCCTTTTTATAGTAACTGTCCAAAAGAAGACACAACATCATACACATATATCACCATATTTATTTTAACAAACAATACAATGACCTCTGAAACTGTACAATAAAATACAACAGATATATGAGAAGTTGACCACTTAGTTATCACAAACAGTACATGAAAAAAAATCAGTTTACAAAGTTCAAGATGAGATATTGGTGTATTACAATGACATGACTTTTTTGTGCTATACATTATGTTATAGTAAGTACAATAATACATTTGTATGTCTAAACATATTTCAAACATTGATTTATTTTGTCAAAACTGGATAGTATGAAAAAGTATATTGTTGCTCTTTCTTGCAGCCGGTCTGGCTAGCTCAATCGGTAAAGCATCAGATTGTCAAACTTGACAATCCCAGTTCAATCCCCATCATGGCCGGCAAAATTTCTCCGTGATAATTGATCTGTAGGTCATTTGTCCCTCACCTCTTAAGCAAGTGAGGAAGTAGTCAGTCGCTTGCAGAGAAATTTGTTAGTACACTGGTTTGATACCCAGGAACTCTGGTTAGGTGGACTGACTGCCGGGATATGACCTTAGCTGTTAAACTGGCATTTATCTCCGATAAAAACAAACAAAAATCATTCTTGTAGAAAACAAAGTTGCTCCAAAAAGTATACTTCTGGTGTAAATTGAAATTTGAAATGAATTGATATCTTTAGGCAAAAAGCTACCATTCTTTGAAAACAACAACAAAAACGAGAAGGCCATCTTGGCTCTAGATCGCTCACCTAAATACTATGCCTTTGGGTAACTAACATCAATGTTTTATAATAAACAAAGGATAGTTCAAAAACATCCAGACATATTTTAAGAAACCCTAAAACTGAAATACAAAACAACAACATTTCAAATAAATCAGTAGCTTGGTAAACGCCATTATATACAATATTTTACAAAAACTTGCAAAACAGATAGACTTTAATTGCACAAAGCAAAACAATGTTTTAAAACACAAGAAACTGTTTATGAAACATATATTATCTATATACACTAGTACAAATCTAATGTACAAAAATATTTTTATAAGAATCACAGAGATAAATAATTAAAATTTACATATATACAATTAATACCTTCTTTCGAAAAATGAACACAATATATTTACAATAAGTGTTTTACAGTTTGTATTTGACCATACATGTCATTTATAATTCAAAACCCGTTGCATTACTTTTGAGTGGTTTACCGTGAAAACTTCCAAGAAAATTTTTCAAATTGATTTTAGCTCAATGTGACTATCAGATAAATACTATCAGTTTGTAAATTATGTATGCTTTCACCTTTTCTTGGTTATCTTTTGTTAATATGATTGTAAATGGCAGAAAAAAAGTTAAAATGCTAATTTTGAATGCTCCAAAACTGAAAATAATGACTTGAATGTATTGAAACTTTTTCATTCAGAATTAAAACTGTTTTTGGCAGAAGCTAAGCTTTTGGAAACCTCCCGAAAATACTTCAAACAATCTTTATTGCACTTCAGAAATTTGCTATCATCTTTATGTAATGTTCAGTTGTTGCTGTTGATTGATAAGCTTAAACTAAATATTGTCATTGTTGCTATGCACGGCTTCTTGTATGGCTATGGACAGCCTGTTCTCTCCTACCCTACATTATCACCGTAACAATGAAGAACCCTCCCATGAAGTGACATTTGATGTTTCATGGCTGTATCTTTCTTCAAGACATGTAGGTCTTCACTGTTCCTTGAATAATCTTTCTGCATATTGGACATCTTCGTAGTCTCGCTGCACAGCTTTCACAACATACCAGATGTCCGCATGGCAATAGAGTTGTGTCAACAGGCTGTTCCATACATATTTTACATGTCTGCATTTCTCGCAACTTCTCGTTTTCTGCCTTTAGAGATTTTGTATCTGAAAATGAACGTAAGAAAATGATAAGTTTCATGTAATATTAGTAACCAAGCAAAACTGTTGATTTTACATCAAGACAGACAAATAATTAATCTAGATTTTTATGATTCATCCAAATATTTCTTTCACAGCAACATACCTATATCTCCACCAGTTGTGCCCCCTGATATAGATTTTGCCCCTTTCTCTAATGCTTTTTTCTTTGATTTTTTCTTTTTGGTTGATGGGTTGATTTTGGTTGAATCTGCAGAAAGAGTTAAGAGAATATGCATTGTATTCATGTTCTGTGGACATATAAAAAATGTTAATAAAATAGATCTATTAATTGTTTTATTTAGTTTACCTCCTAGCATAAAAATTCTGAAAAATGCTTTCAAATCAATACAAACAAAATTGCACATCTCTAGTAGATAAAAACAAAGGAAAGGGACACATGTCTAGTAGGTAAAAACTTACCTGTGCCTCCATTTGACACGTCGGTCTTCCCATTGCCACCTGTTTGCTGAATTTCTGTTTCAGACCCTGCAGATGGCTTTGCCTTCTTAACATCACCAGAACTAGATTTACTAACTTGTCCGAGTTTGTTGCCAGTCTGGTTTGATTTTCTTTCCTGGTTTTCTCTTTCTGAGGTGTTCACAGCTGAAGTGGAAGTAGGAGATCCTGTCTGCTGAGACCCGGTTTTAGTTGCTGTCAATGTAGAACTTACAGTAGATGTAGTGGTACCAGCACCAACAGCAGAAGTTGTAGTTCCTGTGCTTGAACTGGTGATTGTTACAGTGCTGGTCATTGAACTTGGTGACTGAACACTACTGTTAACCACTGTAGACCTCGGTGGTCTGATGTTCAGATCTACAAGGAAAAGAAAACTGCTACAGAAAATGTTAAGTAGGTTTAATTAACTACTCATGCAATGTTTTCCATGGGACATTATGCACTAAGCTCACTAAGTCTTACGAGTTAGAAAGTGGTAATTGCAATTTTCACTTACTATCTGTGAGAAAGCCTTACTATGGACAGTTCTAATTCCACCTGGATGATGATAAATGAATTTTTTCTCAGGAAAAATGTTAAAAATTGTTTTTGAATATTAACTGATCTGTAGCAAGTCCTAGTAAAACCTTCTAGGCAGTAATGAGTGAGCTAGTTTTAAAATAATTCTTAAACTATATTGAATGGGATTGTAAACTGACAAGATGCATGTTATTTGTAATGTGAAACATTCCAGTAATATAACATTTTTTCATTTGTGGCTTTGACATTGACATCCTCTCAGATTATCTAATTGGTATGAGTTTATTTAAAAGGAAGGATTTTAGTGGGTGTTTTTTGTGCAATTGTAAAGTATAAAAATTTCAGAACAGTTTATTTGATGTACAGTAACATTTACATACCTTCATTAGTTGTCGACCTGCGGTCCTCTTCATCAAGTAACCAGGTCAGTACCTGCTGAGCATTCACTACAGACGATCCTGTGAAAAGTCAGTAATTAAACGAGAATTTAATTGTATGCACCTTATTAAGGCTTAGAGTTACCAGGGAAAAGGGAAAAATTAGACCATTGTGTCTGTTATCAATAAATATAATACTTTTTGTAAAAGATAATTATAGTTTTAACTTTGTTTATACTGTTCGTGTTTTACATTTAAAGAGGCAACTATCAGTCAGAATCATTTCTTGACATACGTATTTACTGATAAAACTGTATTCAGGGAACTTCTTAAATGACTTGAATGTACAAACCAGTTTGATGCCGAACAGCTAAGATGGCCTCTCGCGTACGTTCAGCAGTATATCCCATCTCTAGTATTACTTCTGCAGCCTCTGTAGCCATTGGGTCAGTAGGACTACGATTTTCTGAAACAGAAAACCCACATATATGTCAGACAGTGCAGCTTTAACTTGAACTTAACTGTTCTCTTTACACATGCAGCCTCTTCCTGGGTTCCTAATCAAATCAGCAACCAGGGATTTTCAAAATTTTTGGCTGATTTACCTTGATGTTTTTGCAATATCTTGGTAAGTGAAATCAGTGGGTGAATATGTTTAAAAAGTCAGGCTATTGAAGTCAGCTGTGTTCCACATACCACATACTTGCGTATTTTTTAGAAAAATGGCCCACGTATAAGTAAGCAATTTTTAAGTAATTTTCAATGCCCTTGTCAGAAACTGGATTGTAAATACATCAAAAAAGCCTCAAGAAAAGGCAGAGTTAACTTTAACCAGAGGTTAAATAGAATAATGTGTTTAGGAACAAACTAGTGCTAGCTTTCCTTCACCCTTAGTTTAAGAATTATAATATATGAAAACCTGCAGTTATAGTTCACAACGCCTCTTCCTATGTCCTTGATTGAATAAGTTACCAGGTTTTTTTTTTATAACTTTTTACGGAATTACTAATTTTGCAGGTAACAGTTTTGGAAGTCTGTTTGCAATACTTTCAATATCTTGATAAATGATTATCATTAAGTGAATTTATTTAGAAAATCAATTCTGTGACGTCACATAAGTCTGTCTTACAGTCCTGTGATGTCAGCTACATTCATCTCGATGACACTGGATGATTTTTGAAATGAATAGTAGAGGGGGAAACCTGGAGAGTAAGTGTGTACAGAAACATATTAACTGATAAAGTTAAAACATTGTAAACATCTGAATGGAAATCTTATGGGCTTTAACCTACCTATGCACGGAGCACAAAGAAATAAAATACAGTGCAGTTTTTGTTGTGTCATCCATTTAACTTTTGAATACAAAGCAAAAGGGGATTTGACTGAAATTACGTAGATATACTTACCATCATGTCTTTGTGCGTGCTCGGACTGTTGCCTGTGCTGTTGAGCCATCTGTAACAAATTACAAAAAGATTGTAAATCTATGACTTGCAAACATACTTTTATTATTTCAGTCTTACCAGAACTAAAATTAGATTAATAAAAAAACATTAATTATTACATAATGGTACATTTCCATTACAATACATTACTACATGTAATGAGTATTCCAGAAATACCACTCAAAATATATACCACTCAAAATATATACCACTCAAAATATATAAAGATTACTTTTAAAGTAGATTTTCATTTTTCATATCTCCTTAAGAGACACATTGTAATAGAACTGTCTCCATTCATCAATCCCCCTTAACAGTGATTCTTAGTTTAGAAGAAGTTACAAAATCTTATCTTTCTAACTGGGACGTGATTTTCTTATCAAACTTCTTTTTGAAATTTCCAAAAGTCATGCTAATATCATTTTCTATTTGTCCAATATTTTTATTAGCCTTAAAGAGGGGATGTTAAATCCTGTCATTTATCCCAATGAGGACTGTTTTCTGTGTGTGATGTCAGCAAGTTACTGTTTTCTGTGTGTGATGTCAGCAAGTTACTGTTTTCTGTGTGTGATGTCAGCAAGT
This sequence comes from Cyclina sinensis, assembly GCA_012932295.1. NCBI lineage: Eukaryota > Metazoa > Mollusca > Bivalvia > Venerida > Veneridae > Cyclina > Cyclina sinensis. The sequence goes on from JAAONU010000015.1 coordinate 4,151,023, forward strand.
TACTGTTTTCTGTGTGTGATGTCAGCAAGTTACTGTTTTCTGTGTGTGATGTCAGCAAGTTACTGTTTTCTGTGTGTGATGTCAGCAAGTTACTGTTTTCTGTGTGTGATGTCAGCAAGTTACTGTTAACTGTGTGTGATGTCAGCAAGTTACTGTTTTCTGTGTGTGATGTCAGCAAGTTACTGTTTTCTGTGTGTGATGTCAGCAAGTTACTGTTTTCTGTTTCAGTACTCACATGTTCCTGATGCCTCCTTTGTACAGCAGCCACATATCGCTCGCCTTTAAGTATTTTCACATATTCACAATTTGGAAACCATCTTGTATGCTCCAAGACTGGATCATCACCTTAAATGGAAATACATTGTTAATAATCTCGAAATTTTACATTGAGAAACAAAATGTTGAGCACATGGTCATAAGCGGAAAATGTTCATGGGCACAGACAATAGCCAATAAACTATAACTTTCCAATGCAGTAGTAAGAAATTGCATTGTTAAATGTCTTCTATCAGTATGATAACATCAACTCTATAGTTTTGAAGAAGAAGAAAATATTCCCTTGGAGTATTATGGTCACCTGAGTTTATATCTCGGCACAGTCTTGATCAAAAAGTATATTCTTTGACGAATAAATCTGTCGGCAAAAATATTAAATTGAAAATATCAACTGAATTTAAATCTAAAACCTTATGTCATTTAGCGAAGAATTTTCTTAGATAAGCATGGAGTACAATCCACCAGATCTGACAAAAATTGAACTAAAACACGCTTAAGTGACATCTACATGTAGCAAATACAGTAAAACCTCAATAATGAGACCACCTCTGCGACCAGCAATAAGTGTTCTTAATACTGAGTTGGTCCTAAAATTGAGTTCAGATGATGACATGAAGGTATATGGTAGATTTATCGACCAAGTGTGTGTTTTGCGTCAATTGTAGTGTCACTGAGCATAACTTATTTGTTTTATTTGTCCTTACTTTGATAACTAATGATTTGATCAAAATAATGATCAATATATGGTTAAATCTATATAAATTGCAAAAAATATTGTTTGCGTATACTTTTCTTTCAGTCTGTTAAGTAACTTTTGCTCGGCTATCATTAAAATTTAATGCAACATACAAATTATGCAGCAGTTAGTTCAGCTAAGTATAAAATTATTTACAAACAAAAAGAGACTTACCTGGTTCCCAGTTTCGGAGCCCTCCTCCACAGCAATAGCAGCGTGTGAAGTCTGCGACACCTGTAAATAGAGTTAGATTTGTCTAAGCACTTGCTGCAATGCTTTGAACAAAATTAATTGTAATTGAAATTATACTAAACAGGATAAATAGAATTCTTCCTAATATATTTAGCGTAAACAATCGGTCTAAGATATAATTAAATTGTTTGAGCTTAACATACCTTCTGGATATCTTGCATAATTTACAAATTTACCAAAATTAGAGTCATCTTTAATACACTTGCCTACAAAATAGAAGCCTGCTTCAGCCATTTGGGTAGCAGTCTGATCAAGGTGATTCGGCCATCCTTGGAATGATTCAACTCTTCTCTCTATATCAACAAACTCAGAATGCCTAGGATTAGAGACTCTGATGGTGTAAGGATCAGCATTGCCTGCTGTCCCACGCCCTTGTGTTATCCTACCAGCAGGGTTAGACACTCCTCTTGACATGCGTCCTTCAGTATTTTGACCTGTTTGATTACCTATTCCTTCTGTGCCATGTCCAGTGGTTTCTCGGCCTGTGTTTGACAAATGTATGCCAGCAGTAGCAGCATTTCTTCCTTCCAACGTCTCCTTTACAGTTGCAACTGGTGTCTGTGTTTCTGTACTTAAACCTTAAAAGTTAGAGAATACATCTTCATCGGATCGAGCTAAACATATATATATTTGAAGTTTAGTCGTTCCCCTTTTAGGCAGAAATTGCAACAAAAGTCTTGAATAAATATTAAATATTACTGGTGAAGTTTTAAAATTTAGATTTACTTGAAGGTAGATTGTAACAGTTATTACACCAGATGTAAATTTTGATTTTCATTTCTTTGTTTATTGAGAGATAGAAAGTATTAAATTAGCTTATTGTTTATTTATTTACAAGATTTTAAGTGCGCTATAGTAAATATTCATTATTTTTATCATTTCAACATTATACAAAACTACTAACAAAAAACTGGTGTAAATATTCATTTGTTCATTTAGCACATTTATTTTACAGTTTTGTTTATCAAGTAGATCTAATGACATTACCGGCAAAAGCACTTGGTGCAGACAAACTACTATGAGCTGATTTTGGCTGAAGACTGGGAAGTTGGCTGGAGCCACCCGATCTTGACAATCCATTCCCAGCAGGATAAATCCCAGCTATGATAAAGACATTTAAAAGGTTAGATGAAAATTATTGTAGAGATGGTAGAAGAATTTTTTTTCATTCTGTGGATAAGGGTAACTTCCTTTGTAAACAAGAATTCAATCTGATATATATTCCGTAGGGGTTGGTGTAACTGTAACTATGTTGCCATATATATGTAATTGAAAATTAGATGTATAGAAGTAAACAAATTCAATTTAACTGAATTTTAGATTAAAGAAAAACGAGTCTATAAGTAGTGTTTTTCATCTATAAAATGTTAATGTTGACTGATATTTATGGTCAGGAAAGTCACTTTACCATTACTTCTTGCATCCTGGGCGACATTATTACGTTTTGGTGCTGTAACAGTTGAGTAGGTGTGTCCAGAGCGACCAACAGCTCGTAGTGGGGATTTCTCAGGTAGTACCAATAAGGAACGGCCCCTACTCTGCAGGTCCTCTGTTGGTTGATGTGATACACTTTCTCCCCCCTATAAAAAAAAGAACAAAAATTTTTGTTAGTGAAAAATGAAAGACAAAGGCTTTTTATCTAAGACATGTAGTTCTTTAAAGTCTCCTAAAAGATAAGTTGTCTGTCTGTAAAGCTTAAAATAAACTTCTCTGTAACAATCATAGGTAAAGAATAAAAGGACATAATCTTTTCTTCTGCAAAATTCTTGCATTAAATTTTAAATTCGACTTAAATTTAGTTCTATACAACCATTCAAGAATTTGACATAAAACTTCAATTAATGACCTTTATATATGGCACTGCTTGAAAGTTCTGAATATGTCAAATATAAAACGGAGCAAAGGGACAGAAGTTTTGTAAGTACAGAAGACAGGGTGACGAAGTACTTCTTCTGACAATTTTAGGTGGTGTTTTTAGACATCCTATATTTTTCTTGTAATAATGGACTAATCTATTAATTCCACAGCTTGGTTGTGAAAGTCTCTCTAAAGTAAAACAGATTTGAGCAAAAGGTGTGATACATAGCAGGCTGTTGGCATTATATACATAACCAATCTTAAGCATGCATTTCACTTACACTTATAGAAGCATGATGATCCCCAGAAAGCTGTATTTTTTTTAGTTTTTCTGCTGTTTCACTAATGGCTGCTTCTGTCAAACTTGAAGAGGCAGCTGCAGCTCCAGATGCAGTAGATGAAATATTTTCAGAATGTAATTGTTCTCCCGTGTTGTCTGTAGACCTTATCGGTATATTTTGAGACATCCTTCCATTGCTTGTTACAAACGGACAGTTTGGAGATAGACGCCTATGCTCTGCATTCACATCATCTGACCGCTCCCAGTTAGAACGCTGAGCATTGCAAAGATAACATCTTGCTGAAGAAGGATCTCCTGTATGGTCACTGAAAAATCCATTTCTTGCTAGTGTCAGTGTATTTCCATTTCCTCTGTAGTTCTGAAAAGAAGCCAGTCTCAGCCATTCATACTGCATCTGCTCTTGAGTTGATAGTGGCAAACCATTAGAAACTCTGTTAAAGAAAGAATCTAAGCCATATACTTGTCTTGTTCTTCTCATTGGTATATATAATTCCCTAGCAACAGATTTAGCAATCTTTCTCTGATGGCTTTTTATGAAGTTCCTTAAGATTCTTTGCTGCATCTGTTTTAAAACAAACTTGGGTTGTACAGTGTATAAAATTCTTTTCATGTGCCTTTTATCTTGAGACATCTTTTCTTCTTGGAATTTAAGTGCATATGTGTGAGACCTGTTACTTCTCTGTGTCGAATGAACTGAAGCACCTAGTCCGGAGTCTCTGTACCATGAAAACTCACTACTGCATTTCTGTGACCAGTGTGGTAAAGATGTTTTAGCGCCCTTTTTTCTGACATAAGGTTTTCTCTCATATGAACTGAAAGAAAGTCTAGAAAAAGCTTCTTCTGTCAACATGTGAGTAATTCTGGATTTCGTTTCGGGTTTAGGTGTTCTACATATTCTTCTTCGTCTAGCTTGTTTTTTATTTCTTTTCTCATCCGTTGCCTTTTTTGCATCTGATTTTCTACATTTTCTTCTGTCTCCAATATCTTTCTTTTGACAGTTAGTTTCATGATCATTTCCTTCAGCTGATGAAAATGTAGATACTTTGCACTGTAAATCTGTGTTTTCATATGCACCTCTTGTATTTTCAGTTGTCCTTCTTTGTTGTTGTAAAGGATAGGTGTCTTTGTCATGAAAACTGCACTGACTATCAATATGCTCAAAACCTTTCATATTAATAAAGTCTACTAGATCACTCTCAGAAAATGTTTTAGCACGATATGGCAGCCCAGTGTTAACAAAGGCGAAGCTTGTTACCAAGGTTGGTAAACTATGGCACCGTTTTGCTGGTATAATACTACGTTCTTTCTTATGTTTACTCGCCTCATCTTTAAAACCAATATTCTCATAACGATCACTATTTTCAACCTCTGCTGTTATACTTTCATTTTCATTCCTTATATCCTGCTTTGCTTTTTTATGTTTCCTTTCATCCACATTTCTAACGTTTTCTAAACTCTTTCCTGTTTGACCTTTTGCTGTTTGGTTTGATATACTCTGAACTTCAGTGTGAAGTTTAACTTCTTGTAGAATCCCTTCATCTGATACTTTAATTAAAGTTAAGCTATTTCCATTCAACCTATCAAAGAGAAATGCAACGACATCTGGACAACGGTATGAACTGATGGAGTGGGAATCGTATCTTATGAAATCTTTTGAGAGGAAATGTTTGCCACAACTTCCATGGTAAAATTCGCTACTTTGGCTTGCAGCATTTGTTTTAACATCATTATCTTGGTATGTTCTATTATAAGTTTGTGAACATTCAATGTTTTGAAAACATTTTTCATCTTTTGACAGTTGGACCATATTACTGGCTCTTTCAGAAGCGTTTTCATTTTTCATTTCTTTATCATTAAGCGTTTCTGCCAGGGACATGTCAGCCAGAGTAGGAACTGCCTGTTGTCTATCGTATACAGTTTGTAGCCTGTCGCTACATGATCCAAACCCAGAGTCATTACTTTCTGAACAGGTACGTTTTCTTTCATTACACAAATTTCTCAGAAGAGAAATATCTTTGTTATCATTCTGCTTTTCTGCTAGGTTGTGTTTGTCATTACAGTTTACAACATTTTCAGGAAAACTTGTTAGCCCCATTTCTAGCTTTTCTTCTGACTTTTTCAAGTCTGTCTCTGTCTTGAAATTAATTGGTTCTTGTTCAACTGAAGCTCCAACCTCTTCAATATTGACATTATCTATATTCCTGTCATATACCATGCTTTTATGTGTACCCAACTTTTCCAATGAAACATTTTCTGATTTCATAATCATATGACTAGTAATACCTGTATTGTTTTGCAGACCTGTGTTTTCCTTGCAATTTATAGTAATAACTTTTTGCAACTCGGGGTCTGTCGTGAACACATCAGGAGCTGCAGACACATTTTCCTTTTTAGAGCTCGCCACAGTATCAGTCAAAATTTCTGAATATTGGCTAAGGAAAGAGTCTGTATGAAGTATTTCATCAGAAGGTCTTCCTTGAAAGTCTGTCCCACTAGTATTCCAAGGGTATCCTGAAGACGGCACTTGCTTTCTTGTTAAAAGTTCACTGTATAAGGTCTTTGAACAATGATAATTCTTCGCATTGGTCTCCTCATGCATTATGTTTGGATCTGGAAGCTTAAAAAATGCCAATGCTTCATTATCTGGTTCAGACTGAAGGTCAAGGTTCAGTTGTATTTCCTTTCTTACCGTGTCTTCTTTATGATGTATTAAACCTTCCTCTTCATCACTGACATCAAAATCTGAAAGTACTAGGCACTGATTTGCCCTTCTATTTCCATTTACATTTCCATTTACCTTTCTGAATTCATGACTACCTATGTTTTCTTTATTTCTGTATGGAATCAGGCCTATTCCTTGCTTTGAGGTGTGAGGAACTTCCCTTTCTGACTTAACAGATGTGTCATCAGGCCGATTATTGTCAAGATTCTGAAACTGATCTGATATGGTGGTTTCACTTTTACATCCACTTGTACTTATTTTATATTTTCTTATATGCGGTTGCACTGCAGCTATGTTAGTTTCTTGTGAAACAGGGTTTGTACACTGTTGTCTCACTGACACAACTTTTCTTTGGCTCTCAAATCTCATTTCATTTTCTTCACAATCAGGATTCATATCACTTGACACTGCTGTAACTTTAACAGAAAGGTTATCCCTGGATTCACACTTTTCTTGTCTACTTGTTACTCTTTTTATTTGAGAACCAATACATTTACAGTCCTCTTGCCTTTCAGGAGCTTTACTTGTTAATCCCGCATTATTAATAAAAAAAGTGCATTGATCAGTTATGTCTTTTGCCTGATCAGGTACCTTCAAATGATAAGATAAATCATCTGAGTCTTTTGGTTTATTAAAACAACTTAACAGATGTTTTTTTGAAGTTTTTGCTTTTGCTTCTCTTTCATTCTCGTTTATGATTTCTACAAGGCCACTTTCTGTGGTATTTGAGCCAAAGTTGAAACTCTTGTTATTTCGCATTTGATTTTTTATACAGGTACTTTGGTGTTTCTTTTTCACTATTCTATCCCTGTAGTTAATGTTAATATTCCCATACATTTTATAAATGCAAAGATCACCCTTATTAAACATTGGTTCAAATTCCATTGATGTGTATGAATCTTCATCGTTGCTAGACTCTGAACCCAAACTTGATGAATTACACCGTTGTGTTTTACACTGAGACTTCCAAGATGATTTGTGTAACTTTTGTTGCTGTCTTGGTAAAGAGTCTGTTCTTTCATGGTTTGGACTACTGTGTTTTGTCCCCATGTCTGACGTTGACACTGATCACATAGAAGAATCAACCACACTTTAACATTGAATGATACTGTCGATTTCTAAAACAATCTTCAGTAAGTAGTCCAGATAAATTACATAACATTTGATAAATGTCACAGAGGGGTCATAGGGGTACATTACATAATTCTAGACAGATAGAACAGTTCAAAGCAATACTGGTAAAAGATAAGCTTAGAATTATCCTTTATGGTTTCATGCAAAAAGAAAAAAACATAATATAATGATTTCCTTCCATATTTCTATGTAAAAGCATGTGACTTTTTGTGCGAAACAAAATTTCAAAAACCTCAGCCTTGCAGTTTCTGACAAGGAGATTTTTTGTAAGTCCTTGTAAAAACACCTGACCCTTCGGGCAGAGCCAAAATAGCCTCATGCAGCAGAAGTTAAAACATCTTTGTAGAGGTTATCAGGGTACATACACTTTATTTGAATATTTCCAGTTGTGTCCTCAAAAATGATTGGAAATCTAAAATATCACCTGGAATTTAACAGGGTTGTAATGTTAATATTATTGGCAGAAGTTCTGGCAATTTAATTTCGCAATTGTTCAAATATAAAGGCTATTTCAATTAAATTAAATACTAACAACAGGGTAATAAAATTACACAGTTAGAAGATGATAAGACACTTTTTGTCAAAAATGAAGATGATGTTAAGGCAGTAATTAATGTTACATATAGTTTTGCCAAACATTTTAGGCTAATAATAAATAAATTTAAAATAAAACATGACTGGACTATGGAATATTTGAAAATTGCTTATATCCAAATCAAGAGCAGCACAGAAATCATTATCAAATATATTTTTCAACTTCAACTTCAACTTAATACTGCCAAAAGTCAATACTGACTATTCTAGGCAGGCGCATGTCAGGAACATTTAAAATTATAAAAGTTAATAACAAAGAAAACAAGATTTATCTGAAGATCTTACTTAAACATTTATTTTAAGTACTTTAAAATCGATAAAACTTGTTTAAACCACTGATAAAAGCTGGCACAGTTGGGGTAGCCTTAATCTCGGTCGGTAATTTGTTCCAGAGTCGTATAGTCCTTGGGAAGAATGAGTTCATGTGATGTTGTGTTTTTGATTGTGGAATGAGGAATTTGCTGTTTCTTGTGTTTGTAAGGTGATTGTGATCAACATTGACCTGATTGTTTTTTATTTTGTGTAGCATGACCAGGCTGGCATGGTTTCGCCTTTGTTCTAAAGTTGACCATTTAAGTTCTTTGACCATTTTAGTTCTTTGATCATGTTTGTTACACTGCTTGTATAGTAGTAATCATTATGAACGTACCTTTTTTAATGTAAGTAAACTGTTCATGAAAAGTAACAAAATCATATGAGCAAATAAGATGGGAAAACAGTAGATAAATATCCTGAAATGTATAAAAAGTAATACTACACATATGTATTGCGGCCTCAAAGGCAATTATACCAGAGACATAGATAACATAGTTAACATAATATGTTATCTAAGTCTCTGATTATACTGACAACACAGAAGTTAACAGAAACTTATTTTTTGACTCCATGACTAAGTTCAAAACATTCAGTGCTGTTTTACCAGACATAAGTTGGATATCATTCTACTCATTTGTCCTTGACATGATGACTATGGAGAATAACCTCTTTTGTCAAGTTAATAATGTAACACATACTTTCTAACCTACATGAAGTAAACTTGCATAAAGAGTTTAGTGCATCTGAGCTGCTAGAAAAATGCTGAAATGACAGGTATGAATTAGTTAGTTTTCTTCTTTAAAAGCAAAAATTCAAAATCTGCTTATATTTTCAAAATATGAATTTAAACAGCTTTCAAATGATATAAGAATCTTAAAATTCGGCTAACAAAGAAAAATGTTATCTAAAGTTAAAAATTCTGCTGCTATCAAATGTATATAAATATTGGCTCTCTGCCAACCAGTAGTTCAGCTATATTTTCATTCGGAACACCTCGGCGACTTCAATAAGTCTGTATACCGAAGTTGTCGGAAAAGGCCGAGTTGTTACGATTGTATATTTATCTATGGCACATTCTATGACACTACTAAAAATACTATGATTGTAAAAATAGATTTAGGATACCACACAGCTATAAATAAAATATTTACTGCACGTGTGTGATACCACTACAGTTCAATCGGAATACACAATATGTATTAATTATTTTGATAGTAAACTAAAATAATTTTACTTATAAAATATCAGAGATTTTTTCTTAAAATATGTATTTAAACAATAATAAAACGATAGAATGTTTAGAAATACTGATACGTATCGATATATTAAGAAAAACTATCGTATATGAAATAAATAAATTAGCAATGGAATCTGAAAAAATACTTACAAATAATGAAGTTACCTTTAAGGCATATGACGTTGAGTAACTGCAAGTTTAGTTTCGTTTCAGCATAATATTGCCACGATTTATTCCGTATCAAGTATAAAATAGAACAGCAAAAGAGAGTTATATGGTAACCCGTTAATAGTCATGGCTCAATTGGGATAATACGTAAGAGATAAGTTTGCATAAAATTTTCAACTGCGTTTTACATCTTGCGTTTATATTTATCACAAAAAAATTCTCCTCTGAAGTCAAAGAATTGATTTCCATCAAGAACTCTGGTTCCTTTTACAATTTAAATATCTTCTTATCTAAAACAACAGTGAAGGCCCTGAGCCTTAAGAGTGGGTATGTAGAATTGTCTAGTGAACCTCTACCAGTTCTATTCAGATTATACCCTTTGGGTCAAAATTGGCCTTGCCCAGAGGGTCTGTTGATTTTACATAAGCTGTTTACAGGGAAAACCTTTAAAATCTTGTCTGAAACCACAAGGCCTATAACTTAGATATTGGAGCATCAGTTAGAGGTCATCTACAAATTTTGTTCAAATTATGACCCTAAGGACAAAATTGGCCCTTCCATAGGGTTCACTTGATTTTAACGGACTTATAAAGGTAAAACTGTAAAACAATCTTGTCTTAAACCATTAAGCAAAGGGCTAATATTTTTGTATGGAGCATCATCTGGAGGTCCTGTACTAAGATTGTCCAAATAATTTCCCTTGGGTCATAAATAAACGTCACATGACTTTACATAGGCTTTTATAGGGAATACTTAAAAACTTGTCTGAAACAACGAGACCTAGATTCAGTTGAATTATATATATGATCTTTAATGGACTTACAGTTTTCTCTGCCAATTTCTTACTTCACGGTTCGTTTGATGACTCTTGGTCTGATTCTACCGGCTGAAATGACGTTGATATCTACATAGAGGTAGCTGAAAACGAGGTCAGAACCTTGCGTGGATGTGCATGTGTTGATCTGTATAAATAAGCCAACATTAAAATTATACCTGCCATGTAAAAAAAGAAAGCAAACACTTGGACATTTTAAGCATGATAGTGAAAAACTTCGGTAGAAGTTCCTTTGAAACATACTGTTAACTCTTACAGTAAATTCAACCACTCAACACAAATGATTTAATTGGCATAAAACAAATAACAAGTCAGTTATAGCCATACCAAATAACCAGTTCACTGATATGGAAAAGACATGCCTGTGTAGATAATTCCTAGAAGAGCACTGTAAAGAATTAATAAAAGATAACTTATTTCTTTAACATTAAGTGAAATTAGATTGTGTTATAAGACTGTTTATCAAAATTAATTAACCAAAACATTATAACTGAACCTTGCATCAAGTTTAATCATGGATATATATAGTATTCGATGTATATCTCTGTATAAATAAACAAGTTTTTAATGCATTTTTAAAAAAAGAAAATACTAAGCAAACACCTGATGTAATTAGGATACTAGTAATTTTGTTGCAAAATATATGTGTAAACAGTTATTATCATCCCATCGAAATCTGCTTTGCCTGACGGTAATGATAGATAGATCTACAATTTGTTTGTTTGTTTTTTGTTTGTTTTTAATTGTACTTTGTAGACAGTTATTTTAAGTTATTAGAGTACTAATAAACATTTTGTCAGCTGCAGTTGAATTGCGCCTTTTTATAGAAATATACTGTCCTAGGACAAAATATAGAACATATAAAACACCTTTACCATGAGAGTTTCAAGAAATGGCTAATATATTCACTTCAGACAGCACCGTATTTGACAGGTTTATAAGTTGAAGAGATACACGTGGGGGGGGGGTGTTTTTTCCAAGTCTGATCATAAAAATAACTGTTACTCCGTATGGAATCATTCACATTATGAAGACCTACTGTCTGTTGACAAAAAGCAGACATAAAAACGCCAAACGTCAGAAGAAACGAAATATGATTATAAACATGGCACGAATTTACCTCACCTATTTAATTATGAGGGTACACTCCCTCAGCAGCTATGTGAATAGTGAATACACTACGCAACATTCGACCGATGCGCAGGAGAGATGTTATAAACTTAAATTTCAATCTTCGGGGCTTTAAATTAGATACAATAATATTTGTTCGAGTACTATTCTGAGCAATTAAGCAAAATATCAAATATTTTACCGTCTAGTTTTTAGGAAATTAATAACTGAAATCAAAGTCGAAATCGATTTACCATGTTGAAAAACTTTGTTACAATCGAATTATATTTAAAACGAAAGAAATTGAATTTAAATATATAACAGTGACTAATATTGGGATTTCCACAAATGCTATATTTAGATACTAGGTGCACGTTTATATAATAAAAAAGTAAATAGAATTTATAAGTATTCACAGCCCAAACATCAGCACATAATGTGAAACTTTTATTTTTATTCTAGTAATGTTAGTAAAATAATTTGAAATTCACTGCCCGTATTTTTCATCAAAACTGATCATATTATATATTAGACTAATGAAGAATAAATTTTAAAAGAAATTGTTATTTGATGTGTGTTTTTCTTTTGTTTCCAAATTATAGTTAATTACAATTAGATGTGTCTAAAGAAATTTGTTATTGTCGCAAAATACACCATAGCTGTACTTAATGCATAAATGAATAATTACGATTCGATAGTTTACTGAATTATACAATTGAGAAAAAGAATCTTTATATAGGTGTGAATTCCGACACTTTTAAGGTAATTAACAACTGTAGGTTGTTGAGAGGTGCGAAAACATTATAACTACTTGACAAGATTAATTTGACTGCGGATGACTTTGAAAAACAAGAAAAAAGAGCAGATCAGAAATAACACAGTCAGAAAACAAACATACGAAGTAAAAAATACATAGTCTATGTGTATAGTAATCGACAACTTCTTAAAAAGGTGTGAAACACTATAAATATGGTGTGAAACATAGTCAAATGTGTTGATTAAAAAAATGTGTTGATTGTAATGTACTTTCATCTGTTATTAAAACTTGTTTTCCCCATCTGAATCTTCAAGCAAAAGCTAAAGTTATTAGATCTTTTATTTTTATTTTTTTTATTGAGCAGGGAATTTCAAATGAGTCAAGTTTGGAAAAAAAAATCAGAACAAAAATTTCACAACAAAAATACATACTCGTATGACGGCAAGAAGCATTATAATACACAACTTAAACGTCTTATAATGGAAGCTGATATGAATTTAACTGGAGTAAAAATTATTTTTTGGATGGTCCGTTTTGTTCCTGGATATCCTCCGTTTTGTCTCACATCATGGTCCGTTTTGTCTCAAAACATGGTCCGTTTTGTCTGGTCCGTTTTGTCCATGGTCCGTTTTGTCCGTAATTCGTTTGTTTTTGTGGAAGATGAGAATTTATTTCATCGAGTGAACACCATATGTGATATTTTCACGATATTTCCCTATATTTCATTGGTAGGCATAAAATAAAATAGTTTATTTCACAAATTACAAGTATGTATACAAAAAATAATCGTATTCCTTAATTTTAAAATATAAGGTTCGGCCACTTAGCCGAAAACTTAGTCTCACGTACTATGATGTGATTTCGAAAGAAAAAAATAATATGAAAAATAGTACTAGACTAAAATGAAATCTTACAAGTACCAGGTTCAAGTTTTAAAGAAAGCAATTATTTAATTGAACAGTTTGTAAAACGAGATCTAATTAGTTTTAAAATAAAAAAATACCTTTTTGGTTTTCCTTTATCGTGTGAGTTGATGTATGGTCTGTCTTGATATTTGTGGTTTTTATGTTCGGGAAACCAGATTATTTTTTTACTTTTGTGAATTAGTCAGCAGAAGAGTCTAATCAGAGACAGTCTCTGTTACCTATGTCTCTGGTCTAATGTTTATTTTTGTATTAATGGTTCCAAGCAAAGGATTTGTACAAGGGGTAAACAAATACACAGTACATGAAGTATATTAAGCACCGTGTGTTCAAATACTGAGGATAAAAACAGACATGTCTCATGGCCAGATTACATATTACTATGTATATTTGTAGTTTGCATAATCCTTTACTTTACAATGCATAACACATTACATCTGATAGACGTAACACATAAACTCATTATCTATGTGATCACATTGACTGTTACTGCACACCTAACATTCTCTAGTGGCTGTTATTCTTGGTATCACCATGCTTCAAAGTTTAACTTAAAAACACTCCAGAGTTGATCTGCAAGTCACTGTTAATCTTAAAGTTTCTGCTTCAATGCTTTTTTACTTAATTCCCCATCTAAATTAAGTTAATGTAACTGTACAAAATTTGTTGCACTTAAACAAGGTATTTATAACCAACAGAACCAAAACAAACATTGAAAGATTCGACAGTCTTGACCACAACTTTACACAATGAAATAAAAATGAAAGACTGACTATTTATGGACAAGAATCCTTTTAAGAACTGATTTTAGCAAATATGATGTAAGGGAGATAATATGCAAAACAAATTAATAGTAAGCTTTACTCAGTCGTCTCCCCTAGACCTTATTATAATCTAGTCCTAACGTGTTCGGGTGGACTAAACTTTGTGGTTGCTATAGCAATATTCAACATTTGTGTGTGTGGGAGCTAGTGTATTACTGACAAAACTTGTGTTAGGTAGATTTCTGTATTGTCTACAATACCCCAATGACGTGTTGATATTTCCTCGATATTTGTTAAACTTAAAATTAACTGTATGAATGCATACACTTTGAAGACCATTAGGATGTTGAAGACCAAATTATCTTCATAAATCAACATTTCATCACCTAAATCTGCAAAATCTTTTCTGTATTTGAATGAAGCATTTTTTCTCAATTATGTTGTTCCAGTCATCATAATGGCGGACACATCTCCAAGTTCATAATAGATTGTTCAAAGGACTTATTAGAAGGCCACTACAGTTAATTTACATCAGACGCAGCTTACTAAATGCTTGTGACACCAGCAACACATGGAAGGTCTCTCCAACACCAGCATTCCTTTCATAAATCAAATGGCTCCAATAAATGAATAAAATATGGCTCATTTTTAGTATTGATTTTATTTCACAGATCCAACTATAACTATTGACAAACAGCTAACATATAACATACAGCTAATATATGTATAATAAATAAACGAGTTTTTATTGTGCTGAAAAGAAAAATGAAGTCAATGTTTATGAAGGACAAATTTCACTATTCACAGATGTTAGTTTTTTTGAAGGTATGTTAACTCAGTTGTTGGAACTATTATTCATGTTTTTTTTCTATCTGCTGCATAGTATATATTTATAAAAGTGTGTCAAGCCATGAAATATTCACTTTACCTGCAAGCCACTAAACATATTTGTAACTAGAACATAGGGGCCATTCCAGTGATATATATATATACAACCCAATATGGTCATTTTCCAAATGGACCATCTACCATTACGACATTTGACTAGGTTTTTTATTTGTATGAAAAGTCGACCCCCAGCAGAATATATTTATCTTGTCTTCCTGGTGTGGAGAAATTCTTTCTGGAGTGGCCCAAAGTAACTGACTAACCGCCCAAAAGAATGTTTTATTCCTTGTGACCAATGTCTGGCCTTTATTTTCAAAGACTCAATTGTATAGCTACCTTTTTGTATAAGGGAAACAAAAATCTTCATGTTCCTTATCATACTTAATCACTGATAGTAAGGAGACTAATTCTCCAGCTAGTAGATAAATATACTGTTATAGTATTATATTAAAGGAATTAAATTCATGTAAAAATGAATATTGTTAGTGGTCTATATGAATCATACCAGTGTTCTGGTTTTTTATCTTTTATTTGAAATATTTTTGTTTATACTATCTATGATTACACTGGCAAAAATTACATAAATGTATATCTAAAGTTAAAAAAACGTGCAGTTTTTGACTTCTCTGCTTCGTGCTTAATGAAATAATTATTTGCAGGTAATTACAGTAAAAAAAAAAAAAAAAAAAAGAAAAAAAAAAAAAAAAAAAAATATAGATAAAGGAGAAGAAGTCAAATGTATACATATCATCCCTGAAACAGCAAAACGAACTCAAAGAAACATAAATCTACGTAAAGAATGCAAAACTTGTACTTTTAACAATATGTAAAAGCAAAATAAGTATGTTATCAAACATAATTAATGCAATATTCAAACTAAAGCCACCACACCATAAACAGATGGTGAAAACTCAAAATAATTGTATTTAAGAGCTGTTATATTGCCAGCATCAAATATTTACAAAAACTATAGTTATAAACTCAGTAGATGATACGAAAATAAATAGATTGCTTTACATCAATGGCTGTTATTTCTTTATCCAATGAAAAGTTTAGGATTTAAATACCTTATTATAAGAAAAAACTCTTTTGTTATTATCGTATAGTTTTAAAACAAACCCACACACAGAATTAAATCAAACAAAAACAAACAACATCAATGTTGCAAAATCACACCAATATTCCTGGCTTGATTAACTTCAGTTAAAAAAAAAACAACAAAAAACCAAAAAAACAACACAATACCTAACCCTCATGAAAGCAAGGGCAAAAAAGGGTAAGAATTACTTATGGACAGTACAGACTCAAAATATTTTATTTAAGAGCTATAATATAACTAGTACCAAACATTTACAAAACCCTATCTACAGAACGAAAGACCATATCTCCATGGCTGTTAGTATTTTTATACAATGAAGAGTTTAGATCTAAAAAAGAAAAGAACCCTTTGATTATTGTTGTATAGTTTTAGATCAAAATCTCAAGCAGAGTTATATCAAACAAAAACAAACTAGCAGAGAAAAACTTTATATTCAAACTCGTTAGATGTATAAAAGATGCAGTGTTCAATAAAATCAATACAAAATATACACCTTGAGAATATAAATGATATTTTGTCTGCAATATAAGCCTTAATAATTAAAGGGATATACAGGCAAAAGTTTTATGCTTTCCTTCAATCAATATACTCTAAATGTGCTCGAAATAAATGCAATGATTAGTCCCAGTAACAAAGATTTCCTCTATTTAAATGAAAAACTGGGTGGTTTCCTAACTTGACCCACGTGGGTCTAGATAGAAAATTAAGATTTCGCGCTAAATTATGCAGTGAATGATTGGACGGTTGAAGTACGTGTCACGTGATCTAAGGCAAGAGAATCGACGATTGGCTGTTTTTGTCATGTCACCAATTTAAAATAACTGTTCGCGATTTACCTTCAGTTAAAGAACGTTCAAATATTTACATTCAATCCCGCATTTCACTTTATCTATATGGACAACTTTACTGGGAATTTAAGGTTCTTTGTACTGAAGGTGATTTAAGCAAAATATATTAGTTTTTATTTTTTGGCTTTCATTTGCCTGTGTATGCCTTTAAAAACTGTCCATGAATATGATTATAACCATAACTACTGTAATATGTATATTAAAAGGTACATTCATGTTGGACATATACTGGTAAATATCACACTATAAATGGCTCGGTATACATGTAAAATCTGGTAATGCTATGATGTTTTTATAAGTAATTCACTTCAAGGAACAAGAGATAATTTACTTGTCCAAGTCAAATTCGAAACACGCTTTGATGCAACAAAATTACACAAATGTTCCCAACTTGATTAACTTCAATTCCATCAAACCAGAAAAGGTTTTAATAAAGCAAGCAAGATGACCGTCAATATAAATCTGGTTAAACCACAATAAAAGTATCACTCAAAGTAATGGCGACGTTAGAGGAATCTGATGACTAGTTGACTATAAAAAGCTTAGAGATGTAAAGAATGGTTGTATTCTGAATAAATGTGATCTTTGTAATATGTTCAAAGCTTTGAAGAGCAGTTTTGACAATTACAAGTAATGAATCATATAATAAATTTGCCAAGCAAAATATGGGTTTTATACATCTCATAATGAAGCATTTGTAATTTGATATAATAACGAAATCATTGTCTTTTCTTTCTATGACTGATTTCATAACATGGAAAAACTGGTTTATAGGGTTAGATGAATATAAATTAATCAATATACCGGCCAGCCCAACCAAGTGGATGGTCCATGACAGTTCCTTAAACATTGTTCAAAACTGTGACACATACACAGCGGATTATGTGCAGAGATATTAGGGGCAGATCAGTGCCCCAGCCAGTAACATTGTGTTTCCAGGGAGATCTATAACCAAGGTCCCATGTGCTGACGCTTATAAGCATTCAGAGCCAGGAGATACTTTCTGTATCTTGTACTGTGCCTGTAACCTCAATAAATCATCTGGGCAAGTGACATCCATAAATAAACTGAGAGTGAGATTTTCAGCCACTCTACTGATAAAGAAAAACTCTGATTAGAAAACACAAGACAAAAATCAACCAAAAGCTTATTAACAAAGAAACTTTCGACTATACAATACAGCTAAGCAACATGAAATTATGTGTTAAGCTATTGTTAAATTCAGAACTACATCTAGCTATATGTTAATTCTTGTTTAGGGGTTAAACACTACAATTCAACTACTATTTCAACAACAGTTACTACTGAATCTACTGTCTGATACTACTAATAGTATAACACCAATATCTGTGAAACAATCACAAAATCTAAGTCCCATCACCATTTTTTTTCCTTGAAAAAAAAAAACAAAACCCTCATTCAATGTAACTTATTCATAAAACCAACTCCTCTATAGAAGTTTCCCTCCAAAATCATTCTGACTAAACATCTAGTCCTATATGATTTCCAGATTTTTTTTTTCTTTTAACCTTAGATCTAACTTCATCTATACAGGGCCTTAATTGAGGCCCTGATCTATACTTCTTTGTAATCCTGTAATCTTTTTCAGTTTAAAAAATGCTAAGACATCATCAAATCAAGTCCGTACTAATTTCTGATATTGAAATGTAGGAGAGCTAGCATAAATGAAACCTGTTAATCAACATTTATCAAAATATATCAACATTATCTTCAATGATTTTCACAAGGTTAATTAGTCATTAATATGAATTTAATAACATGAAATTATATAGCAGAAATTTCTTTTTTTTACCAACTGTAATCCATCTTTTCAATCATTGAAAATATTTTTGTGTTTTCAATTTTCTTTTTTTTCACATAAAGAACGGTTTTCATTACAGTTAACACAGTAACTTTATCAATGCTGCTATCAATTTTGTACTACATTTGATCTGAACTATTAGTTAGACCATATGAATTCTCTTACTTTTTCTGTCTCATAGATTTTATAATTTCCTACATACAGATTTATAAGATTATTCATGAATGCATGTTTGCATTGCTTTAATTAAATACATGGCTATTACTGCATGACTTTGGCAAGCATTGGGGAAGCTTTGTTACTGCTAAACAACGCTTGCTAGTAAGTAGAAAAGTGTAAACTGCAAGATAATATTCACAGTTTGTTCTCTCCCCTTGGTCTAACAAAGAATGGATACAACATAAACAAATAGGTCTGATTAAGGGAAAATGTTTATAGGCAGGTCTTCATTACTTATTTAAAGATTGACAAAGAAATTTAGAATCACAAAATGAAAATTACTTCTAGGAAATAATGTCCGTTTACATGTAATACATTTACTGCAGCCACATGAAAAAAAATCTATCAAACATATTTGAGAATAAAGAAAATGTCACTTGAAAAAAAACAAAAAAACTAATGTAACATAAAAAAAAATCTGTTATTTCTTTCACTGACATTTAACTTTCTTATTTCTAGAAATGCCTAAATGAAGAACTCCAAAAAAACCCTCAAAATAAATTCTGTTTAGACACATCTATAGAACAATTACAAGAATTCAGA
The DNA here is from genome assembly GCA_012932295.1 of Cyclina sinensis. Taxonomy (NCBI): domain Eukaryota; kingdom Metazoa; phylum Mollusca; class Bivalvia; order Venerida; family Veneridae; genus Cyclina; species Cyclina sinensis. The sequence continues at coordinate 4,170,423 of JAAONU010000015.1, forward strand.
GGTGATACCTTGACTGAAAGAACAACTACAGTGCTAAACAAGCTTCATTTACATCAACCTGTAACTACGAAAGATAATTTTCACCTATAAAAGAGCATATTTTGATAATAAACACTATGAATACCTTTATCTTTAAAAAAAAGAAAATAATACAGAAAAGATGTTATCCTAAATTTTAGTAGAGCATTCCGATTGTATCCATTCTGGCCCTGTTAAAAAGCCCTCATCTGTTAGGGAGCTGCCCTTTATTGTAGTATAAGCTGGATAATGCTTTTTCTGTGAACTGTTAGCAGAAGTATTTAGGGTTGAAAAAGAAACCAGTTGATGGCAGGTGTTCCAAATTTATGACATGAAGGTCTTCACTGTACCCTTGATCCTTTTTCGGCAAATTGGACATCGCTGAAGTCGTGCCGCGCAACTTTCGCAGCAAACTAAATGGCCACAAGGAAGCAGAGTTGTGTTCACCGGTTGTTCCATGCAGATTTTGCACGTCTGCATCTCTCGCAACTTCTCATTCTCTGCTTTTAAGGACTTAGCATCTGAAAAAAGTTATCAGGACTTCATTTTTGAGTTTCATCTATTTTGAAAGCTTTTTGACCGCAGTTTGATATCATGTAACACAACTTTATATAAAATGCTTACTTAGAGAAAGACATATGCCCCCATTAGTTGTTCATGTATCTCCTTATATTGTGCAATCCTCAACACTACAATCTCTTGGCAACAAAAGAACATTCAAGTCTTTCTATAAATGTTTTAAAGGGAAGATATGCTTTATTAATTTTACAAACCCGCATATCTAGATTATCACTAAAAGACATTTGTCAAGAGGCATCCAATTTTCATCACCAATACAGCAATCTGTTTGAAGTTTCAGCAATGTAAGTCAACAACAAATCTACAATTTTATTCCTGCCACATGTAATGTACATCTGTATATTGTGTAAATCATTATGTCAACAGGAGCTTTACAAACCTGTAAATCCACCTGTGGCACCAGAAGTCTCAGATTTTGTTCCTGACTTAGTTTTAGATTTCTTCTTTCCTGTTTTCTTCTTGGTTGTTTTGCTAGTATCTTTAGTTGAAATGAAAAAGAAATGTAATTTTATTTTGCTAGAATTCTGATAAAAACAAAAGTTTTAAGGTTCATAACTTTACTTCTTTCAGTTTTTTTTCTTAAAGCAACAGTTACTGCAAGACAGGAGAAAGCAAGCGTTTAGGGTTACATGTATAATGAGTTTAAAATTTCTGAAGAATCTTACTACCATTCAGCTTTATATTTCTTACAGGAAGTAAAATTGTACTCCAAAATGAGGCTTTCAAGCACAAAAACTAGACTAAATCGTCATGACCATCAGACATTCTTCCCATGATAAAAATAACCAACAATCTCCCAAAATGTCTCAAGTAACCTCCAAGCAGAGTTACTTCCCCTAGTCCGTTCCAGTCACAATACCGAGGCTGTTAGGAAACTTTAATAATTTGAATAGCTAGAGATACTGCTTGTAACAGGTACTGTCCATAAAATAACTGGAAAAATAGCGTTCTATTCTTACTTTGCACTTTACTTAAGCTTTTCTGTTTTTCAAACATATTACCTGCAATTCTAAAATTTAGGACATGAAACTACTGAGGCATTTAATTAAAGTAAAATATTAATTCCTTAAAAAAAGTCATACCCCCTGTAGCTGGAGACTTGCTCTCATCACTGTCCCCTCCTGACTGCTTCCCTACAGAGCCTTCTCCTGACTTGGTACTGAAATTGCCAGCTGGGGAACCAGTCTGCCTTCCTTCTGTCTGCCGATCCCCTGTTGCTGAGGTACTGGCTGTAGAAGCTGAGGTACCAGTCTGCTGAGAACTAGCTGTGGTTACTGTAGGTGCAGAACTTGTAGAGGTTGTGGTACCAGCACTAACTGTTGACAGACTTGAAGTGGTATTTATACCAGAAGTTGTTGAGCTGGCTCCCGTATTTACAGTGGTAGAAGCAGCACTGGTTCCAGTGTTAGCAATAGAGCTTGGTGTAGCTGATGCTGTACTTCCTGGTGGTCGGACACCTAAAGCTTCTTTAACAAAAAAAAGACCCAGAATTTAAGTTTAAATAACATACTTCATAAGTATTTTGATACAAATCTTATACAGCATGACAGTCACCCAAAATTATACCTCAGTTTGTGCAAAAACATACAAAGGAGTCACTGCAAAACACCCCAAGTACATATAACATTAAGTGGATACAGTAGTTTTACACTGATTCCTCAACACTTTAAACCTATTTCACTGTTCCTGGTCAGGAATACTTAAGGAGACATGCAGCTGAATACATTACTGTGATGTGTAATGTTCATGTGAACCAAGTACTGTCGCAAAAGTTTAACCTGACAAAATTATCTTGTCTTTTTTATCATCAATAAACTGATGTGGACAGAGTCTGATTTACAACATTTCACAATACTTAATGTCAGATCACATTTGTAATGATTGATTCCATTATATGACAACAGAGAAATTTATTCACTATCATAAACTGAATAAATACCTTTACAAGGGTATGATGATAAATCTCATTCCATAAATGTCTAACTACTCCTCTTAATATCAAAAAGTAGCACATAGAAAACTTAAATAAGAAAGAATGTTGCCCAAGTGTTTTAAAATACTAAGCAAAACTTTAACCTTGATGAGCATCTTTTACAATTCACAAATGCACGACGTATTTTTAGTGAAGTACTGACACCAGGCGATAATTTTGATGTTATCTAACTTCTTTTATAATGTACCTGTTTCAGGGCTGGTCTGTCGATCCTCTTCATCCAGTAACCAGGTCAGTACCTGCTGTGTGGTCACTGTTAATGAACCTGAAAGGAAAATAATATAAGATAAGATGACATGATTAATCATTACCATATGTGTATTAAGTTTGATGATTTGTGGCAGATATAAAATAAATACAATTTCAAAGCAAAAATGTGTTCATTTTGAAATATGTTGTTGAACTACTTCCGGTAGTCAACATCTGCATGTGGCATTACACTTGACAAAATGTGTATTTTCTGAATTATATGGAAATTAACATGCTGCATGTTCCTGTCTTCATAGACGTACATCTTTGTGTATTCTACCTGCAATATGTAAACAAAAACTCTCATAATTATCTATTATGCCTCCAAAATATGCATATGTTGTTATTTTTCTCATACGTTATCAACAAGTAAATATGTTGGAAGAAAATAATAAACAAAACTTTTCACCTTTTTCGACTGGGTCTATCTAATGGACCTTCCAACTGGTCACAGTCTATAACCTTCCTGCTAGAGTTTATTTCTTAATCATATTTAGTGAGCAGTAAAAGTAACCATCATTCCTTGGAAGGAGCAGTACAAGACTCCCATTGGGTGTAAAAATCTGTCAATCTTCACAAATGAGCCCCAGCAGAGAGGCTTGAACTGATGACCATTAATCAGTGAGAGCTTAAGTGATTTGAAGTCTGTCTCTTCTACCACTTGACCATGCAAATAGGTCTATGAAAAACTGAAAATCACAGTCATGTGTTGTACAAACCAGTTTGTTGTCTAACAGCTAAGATGGCCACTAGGATACGGTCAGCCGAGAAGCCCATCTGTAGCAATACTTCAGCTGCGTCTGTAGCCATGGGGTCTTGATTTTCTGAAACAAGATTGTCAGTTACTTTTATATCCATTTTACAGAAATACAAACCAAATCATCTTCTCGTGAAAGTATAATCTCCCCTTAAAACTAAATTTTTCAATATGAAATCATGTCACAAAAGAATTCATACTACTTGTTTAAATCTGATTTGTCTTTATGTGCAGACATTTCTTGCTAACACCAGAATACTTGTGGTAGTTTTTATCTAATAGTATTTGCAATGAAAGGAGGAATGTGTCAGCTATTATACACCTAATATTGATGCGACTTTCAGGAGGGTGTTTAAAATGGTTGACAGTAAAAGAAAAATTTTACTGTGTATTTATGTCCGTACTGATCTAATTATTAACATTTCAGACATTTCTGACTGTTTTGTTGTACAGTATTTAAATTTTTCTTGCTGAATTCATGAGCAGTAAAATCTTTTTTTTAACCAAATCCAATCTATTCCCTTACAAGCAACCTTCAAACTGTTTGCAGAGTTAAAAAGAAGAAACTTTGAATCGTAAAAAAAAAATATAAAAAAATGTACACACCATCACGTCTTCTTGATTGCTCATTTTCTCGCCTTTGCTGTTCAGCCATCTGAAAATCATGACATATTAGTTTATTCTGTATAAACATATTTCACATTGATTGGACAAGTTTTTGCATCTTATATACACCTCCTTGATGACTGCTTCATGGCTTCAATTCAGTGCTCCCATGTATAATGTCACCGGATAATCTCATCCCTGTAGGGAATCACACCAGTGACAATGGTATCAGATGTCTGGCACTCTACCTCTAGACCAATGTTTCTTAACATGACATTTGAAACAGTCAGTCAGACCGGCGACTAGCATCCAACTGCTCACCTGTCCAATGCATAAATTTCAGATGTTGATGTCTTTTCAGGGATGGGGCCAGACACAGTGTTCTAGTGTCAAACAAACTCCTCACTCATATACTGGTTCTTACGACTCAGTGTAAAGCACAGATGGATGGGATTTAGTTTAGATGTGTTTAACTTTCTTTTATCGTCAAAGGCCTATCAGGTTGACAGTGTACCTAACCATCATTCCTTGGAAGTACTAGACTCCCATCCTCTTTAAGAGACTTTCAAACTTCTCACATAACTGGTCCTGGTCGGTGGCAAGCCACGAACCTATGACCTTTAATCTGTGAGAGATTTCATGAATAACAAGCCAAAGTCCTTAACCAATTGACCAAGGGGGCAAACCTCATCTCAATTTCATCTTTTACCTGACAGACCTTTAGTGCTGCGAAAACGGGGAGCTGAGAATCAAACCTCTGACCACCCCTGGATTGTCACTCTGAACATTATGTAAACTTCAGCTATGCTCCCTGATACAAATGCAAATTCTTTCTTTACTCAAATCATACCTGAGAGTTGGGGCAAAACAAATGTATTTCCTGATTTATGATTCTTATGAAACTTGAAGAATGAGTTTTCATCGACAAAATAGAAATAGGCAGTCAATATAATACAAACTGCTTTATAGACAACCTCTGGAGTAAGAACACCTAAATAAAGATCAATGGAAAGACACAGTGGTTTATTTATTGTAGAAATGCTGGAGAAAACAGAAATCTTTATTACCACCATTCATTTGTTATTATATGGCCATTGTTCTAGTAAAGAGGCTAAACTTACTGATAGCTTAAAGATCATGAAATGTACATTATTATAGAGCTGTCTTTATACTAAATATTTACATGTTCCTCGTGGCGTCTTTGTACAGCAGCCACATATCTCTCCCCTTTCAGTTTGTTGATGTACTGGCATCGAGGAAACCATCTTGTATGCTCCAGGACAGGGTCATCTCCTGAAATTCATAAAGGCTATTTAAAATGCTGCTCTTTTTAAACATAAAAAACTTCCAGTTAAATTGCCCACAGTAATACCATAGTAAGCTGATAAGATAACCTCTGTATTTTTCTAAATCAAAACATATTCAAGTTCTAGTACGATGGCCCAGCGCAATAGTATAATTTAATACAAAGATGAAACTACAAGTTTCTTTGATTATTCATACAGATGGAAGCAGGGGAGGAACCAAAGTTCAAGAAAAATGAAACATTGGTTTTTGGTTGGATCAATGGACTCTGAATCTTAAATCCTCTAAGAAGTCAGTAATCTTCAACATTTATATCGGTGATTATGAGTCAGAAACCAACACAGTGGTCAATGTAAAATGTATCGGCCATATAAAGCTGTTAAATCTTCTCTCTGCCAAAGTTCAAACATAGGTTGAATCTGAGTAAAATATCAATCGATAATCTCTTGTTAAGAAGAGACGCTTGGACTGTAGGTATAAGCTGTCAATCAATGTGCCTAGCTGTCAATCAATGTGCCTAGCTGTCAATCAATGGAATCAGAAACACAAAGATGATTCAGTCTCTTCCTATGTATACACAAAAATCATGTGGTACACATGACATGTGTAACATTGCACATAGAACACTGGGAGAGGACTACTTTGCATTAATTTGTAACTGATCTCTGAAAATATTCTTTCTAAAAGAAGCAACACCGTCCCCTGATTTTGGTTCTTCTGCATGATCTAAGACGCCAATTAAAAATGGCTAGGTATTTCTTGCAGGAAAAGTACATCAGAGCTTGTTAGATTACTCAAGAATGTAGCCTTGAAAAGCATGTTTACTGATATCGTGACAATATTGAATGTGTCATTTCCAGAAAACTTAAATGATCAATGCTTTTATCACAATATGAACATGTATTATAAATAGTCTACATTATCTCACTGTTTACTGCCACATCGCATAAATAGTTACAACAAAATCCAAATTTGGCTGTTTAAATTTGGTTTGTGTTACACACTTTCTGCTTCCCCAAAACTAGACAGGCAATTCAGATTATAACAAAACAGGTTATTTTACCATTCAGATTTCCTGTTAAGATTTTCAGTTTCACAATAGATTTCTATGAAAATAACAGTTAATGAAAGTAAGGGTTTTCCTTAAACAATAAAAGCACTTAAATGTATGAACAATGCATTGTTTCATTTCAAATAAAATGACCTAAACATGACTTGTATTTATTTTTGTACTGAAATTATTTAACAATCGGGCTAAAATTTCTAAATTTATGAACATCTATTTTTGGGATCCTAAATTACAGCTAAACCGTTAAGAACCAGTACAAATATTTTGTTGATCAGTCCATTTATCTTACTGTTAAGGATTTATCAGCTCTACTTTATTTAGCATAAAAAAGCTAATATATACATCATTATTTTATAGTCACAAGGGTATGCCTGAGTGATTAATAGAGGAAATGATTAATCAGACCAATAATTAATCATCACTTTATCTCAATCTATTAATCATCACTTTATCTCAATCTATCAATCATCACTTTATCTTAAAGTTGTACTTGTGGTCAATGTGACACACAAAGTATCATGGTAATTTTGAACACAAATACTTTATGACTTTAAAATGTAATTTTGTAGTTACAAAATTCTTGGATATGTACCTCAGTGGTTAATGTTACTAACCTGGCTCCCAGTTTCTGAGCCCTCCACCGCAACAAAAGCAGCGGGTGAAATCTGCCACACCTAGAAATACAGAATGGTTTTGGTAAAAACAAGTACTAAAAGTTATAGGTCAAAGTTATGTTTTACAAATTGAAGTTAACTACCTATCGAATACTGATTGCTTCACAGTTCTCCCTTGCAACTGAAAACTGAGCCCTCCACCGCAACAAAAGCAGCGGGTGAAATCTGCCACACCTAGAAATACAGAATGGTTTTGGTAAAAACAAGTACTAAAAGTTATAGGTCAAAGTTATGTTTTACAAATTGAAGTTAACTACCTATAGAATACTGATTGCTTCACAGTTCTCCCTTGCAACTGAAAATGTCAATCATAGTAACAATTACCCCCGACAACAAAGAATAACATTAAGTGCATCTTTAGGATTAAGGAATTGAAACGAATAGTCCACAAAAAGGCAAAAATTTGTAACTTACAATGTAATATGGCAATGAGCTTTGGTATGCAATGTTATAAAAGACAAAATCTGATTTCAAATTCTTTAAATTGCTGCTTATTATTCAAAGGAAGAAAATCATTATTTTTTACACTTTATAACTAGTCTGTTCTTGTTTATACATTTTCTGCCTTACAGCATTTATGTATGTTGTTTTCTTCTGAAACATACTCACCTACAAAGAAGAAACCGGCCTCTGCCATCTGTCTTGGAGCTTGATCAAGGTGTGGTGGCCATCCCTGAAATGTTTCAATACGTCTGTCAATATCCTGGTTGTCAGGATGTCTGGGGTTTTCAATAACTATACTGCTTGGTGGGATGCCCCTCCCTCCTGCACCAGGTCCTGGGGTACCTTGACTGGCTGGGAGAGCACTTCCTGTAGTACTGTGACCTTCAGTAGTTTGTGCTGAGCTAGCAGCTGGTGTATTTGCTGTGGAAACTGGGGCTTTTGCATCAGTCTGCTGGGCTGTAAACATTTTATAACTTTATTTATGCCAAAATGTTAAAACAACTGAATTTTAAATGAACATTTCATCAATTATCATAGAGCTGTTCAACATTTTTTAAAATGAAACTACACTTTTTGCTATCAGTACCTTTAATAATTGCGGCAATGTCCCTGTAAAAATGCGCTGTTAACCATATTTCTCATTATTTCAAAATCAGCTACATATCAGTAAAGAGCTCATAAAAGGTCTTGCAAACTGCAGTATTTATCTGATGTAAAACCCTTATATTAGCTCTGCTGGACTTCCTTAGAATTATATATTATTTGTTCTGCTGGACATAGATCATATGCTGATGATTTTTTTCCCTGTTTTTTAAACAGAAATAGTAACATCCAAACTTTTGTGTCTAAGTACTGCTTATCTTAGATAAGTTAAGTAACCATTCTAGAACTCATGCTCACAGACAAAACTCTCAGTTTTTACATCAACAGTGAGAAGGGAACTCTTCAATAATGGATGAGTAAGTTTTTGCCGAAAGAGGAAGATTAATACTTTATTTCTTCCTCCAGTGATACATGTATAAAAGCATGACATTAAATTTCCCTCCACAACAAATAAGGTAAATATTTCATACAAAAACTAAAGGGAAGAAAAAATACCCTGATATTAACTTTAACAAATGAAATTAAATCATTTTAATACAATGACTATAATAAATGGCTAAATGAACCCCCAGAGTGATAAGGCCTCTAAAAGATGAAATACAAATAATCAAGTTAATGCAAGGCCGTCGTCGATGGTCCGGCCGGTCCGGCCTTGGCCGGACCAATATTTTGGCCAAAAATGAGTAAAAAAACAACAACAACAACAACAAAAAAAAAAAAGAAAAAAAAAACACGCATCGCTGATTAGCAATTTGACACTTAACTGGCCCCTTATGCAATGCGCGGTAATATACAAACATGACGCGAAACAATTGGACACTGTTAATTGACCAGGTATATGTAGGGGTACTACAAAGACAAGTGTGAAGTTATCTTAATTGGCATTCGATGTGGCTCCGGACAGTTCACCGTATATATATATATATATATATATATGTTTATTCAAAATATTACATCACAATTCTTTAAATTTTACTTCTGTTCACATACAAGTATCTTAATATGAATAGTTTAAGATAGTAAAATATCATGATGTGTGACACAATTCCATCGGAACCAAATCAACCAAAATCATTTTCGTTTCCAAAACGAACATTTGGTGAGTACATTTTTTCATCAATGTTATATATATTATGTCCGTCCGTAAATTTCACCCTTAAAACCTACGACGCACAAATCTGTAAAAAATCGTTGACATATTACTATAACATGTACTAGCGGCAGGCTGTAAACTGTGCCAAATATACGGGAAAACGCCCCTGAGAGCATCCTAGAATAAAAAATTTTCCGGGGGAGCATGCCCCCGTACCCCCTAGATTCTGGCTAATACCAACCAAATTGGCCGCACCAATCATAAAATCGTGACGACGGGCCTGTAATGTGTGGTGAATTGACAGTCTATTTATATTTTTAAAATATATCCGGATATTCGTTCCTGATATATAATCATATGAAAGCAGTGTTACAAATAAGATGTGTACATCATCAAAATAAGAAATAATATTAAGAAATAACTTCATGGTCAGTCTATGCATTACAGCCCAGTCTTGCAATCTGTCCTTAAAGTATAAAGAAATTGTTAAAATTCCTAATATGTACTGTTGATTTGCTGTTTGTTGGAAAACATAAACATATGAGCTATTTTGTAAATAGATACAGGAAAATGAAACAAAAAAAAAGTAAAATTCCAAAGGTAAGGTTTTGTACCCTAGCCAAATATTGGTAAATAGCAGAGAGACACAATTATGTTAGTCATTCATTTTGCTTCTAACTTTCGATCAAAATAATGTAGGCAGGTATACTATTGTTAAACACCAGGACAAGCCATAACCACAGTAAGAAACTGCCACCTGCCTTGCATAGCCTGTACGAGGACTTAAACCCATGACTCTCCAAAAAGGAAAAACATTTGACAGAGAAAAATGTGTAAACGTATCTCTTATAAGAGAACTATTTTTTCATGCTCTTTTGAAAGAACTATCTTTTTTGAAGCCAGCAGAAACACTAAACATAGTATGCAATTTTTGAAGAATATCACTTAAGTAACTTTACACAAAGAAGAACTTTAGCCATTGCACTGAACTGACAAACTATCAGAGCGACGTATAAGACCACTTATAGTTGTTTCTTTATATATTTGTCTGTAACCACAAGTTTCAATGAATAGTATTAATATAAATGTGGTTTGAACACTCAAACTGCATTATGTCAGACATGGTTTCCCATATATTTACAAGCCAGTCCCAGTATTCAATAATGCATGTGATCGAACCTATCCCTACATTCATACATGTATATAATTTTTTGAACTATAATTACAGTACTTCTTAGTAGGTGGTGAATACATCCTGTATAGAGTATACATCATTTGAAATTGTACTATACATGATGAGGAATAGCTCAATTTTATTAAGTAGATGGTGGTTAACCAAATTATTAAGAAACATGAAGGAACATTTTAAATCTAATACTATTCTGGAGGTTAAGCCAGGATGTAAACTTTTTCTTAACAAAAGATTAAAGCTTTTCATTGTCAAATGACAGTTAAGGTTTGTCTTGTTTAAACAAACAAACAAAAAACAAACAAACAAAAAACCCACTTTTGAGGATACTGAAAAGAAATGAAGAACAATAACTTAGCAATACCATAACCAATTTGTCTGTACTAAACTTTAAATCAAGCTTCTGAAATAGCAATAACTTTTAGCTATTATCCAAAGTAAATAGAATGCTTAAGTGTACCAGTTTTACTAAGATTACCATGAAAAGCCCCGGCACCAATTGGCCCACCTAGTATTGATGAGGATTGGGTACCTTGTAACTGGCTGGGTGTGCTCAAGGTTGCTGACCCACTTGTCATAGTTGCAATTCCAGCTGAAATGTGATGAGGGAAAAATATTAAGGTGAAGAGTCAATTAGTTTCAAAAAGATCCACTGACATATTACTTGATTTTACCAATGTCATGCATTGCAGTTAAGGATTTGAAAACTGCATTAACTATTGTACATCTTTAGGCAAGACTAATAAAAACCAACTTGAATTTTGGCTTGTGAATCATACATAGCCCCCAGATATTTTATGTGGAGGTATAATTTACGTTTTCTACAGACACTAAAAACATGTTTAAGGTGTATAGACCACAGCCTGACTTAAGATTCAAATTATGGTACTAACGTCCCATAGTTATGTATGGTGACCATAGCATTTGCAACTGCAGCTCTAAAGTTGTGGGAAGGTCTTTATTTAAGGGCTTTATAGAAATCTGGAATCTAACACACCTGACTCTTATAAAAATAAAAATGTAAATTTATCTTATTTATCTTACAAGTCATAGTGTATGTGTATTGTAATGTTTTTTTTTCAATGTATTCATGTTTAATCTCTATGCAGCGGTTTCATTTAGTTTTTCAGTTGGAGGGAGTACATGTAAAGTCGGCAGGTGATTTGCTGCCAGTTTGTTATAAATTAAGCCTGATTTTAAGAAAAGTACCCGGGAAAAAATCAAAAATAGCCGGGTAATTTACCCAGCTTCTGGGTCTTAATGAAACCCCTGTCTATGGAGTTATCCACTTTTAAGATATATTATATAAAAGAGTGTTATATAAATGTGGAATAATAAAAACAATAATTTTACTGGCTTGAATTGTTAACCTTTATTGTTGCTGTTTTACTATGCAGCTATTATTGTATGTTTTCAAGATAAATGCCTGACTTTTCAAAAACTATACAAGACAAAGTTCTATACTTACAACAAAACCATTAAAGAAGTGTTTTTACTTAAGACATCTTAACCCTTTACTCCATAGATACGTGTTTTAACTCATATGTGACCAGTGCAGATCCAGATCAGACTGCACATCCGTGCAGTCAGATCAGGATCTCCACTGTTCGCTTATATATCCATAAAAGTATTCCTGACTGAAAAGCGAACAGTGGAGATCCTGATCAGACTGCACGGATGTGCAGGCTGATCTGGATCTACACTGGTCGCATATGAGATTTAACACTTAACCATGTGGTAAAGGGTTAAATATTAAATGCCTATAGGGTTAGCATTATGGACATGAACACTCACCATTACTTCGTGCCCCTGTGGCAACATTGTTCATTCTTGGTGCAATAACAGTAGTGTAAGTATGTCCAGAGCGACCAATGGCCCGTAGTGGGCTTTTCTCTGGCAATACAAGCAAGGATTTGTCCCTGCTCTGGGGGTCTTCTGTTGGCTGCTGGGGTACACTTTCTCCGCCCTTTTAATGCCATACAAAAATGTTACTATCTAAGAATTCATCTTGTACATACATAGAAACAAGAGGGCCATGATGACCTTTAAGTGGTCACCTGAGTATACAAGTATATGCATGCTATAAATGTATTTTTATTAAAATTTGTCATTAATCTATAGCCATATAAGTGAGGAAGAAAGTCCCGTTCCTTGCAGCCTACGTTTTAAGGCATCTTTTTTTTGTTTAAATTTATTTTCAAATTAAGTCAGTGGATTCCATGGAGAAATATTTTTAGGTTTTTCCCATACTGACGTACAAGGAGTTGTGTCTACCAGCTTTGTTTTTTTCATAGATCAAATTAAATAAATTTTACAATTATTATAGATGGTCACTTATGAAGAATGTTCCAAATTAATTTTTCTTTAAAAGCTGAAAGATCTAAGGAGAAAACTTTTTAAGTTTCCCATGCAGACATACAAGGAAAATAAGCTCTGCCCCTAACTGTCATGTTTTCTCATGGAATGTCATAACTTTCTCAATTTATATACATGGTCACCTACAAAATTAATTATTTTCAAATCAGTCACAGGGTTGCTTAGGGAAAAAGCTTTGACTTTTTTTCCTTTTGGCTCCATAGTAACAAAAAAAATCTGAAAAATGGGCCAACATTTTGGTAAAGTTTGGATAAGAGGCCAACTGGTTTCAGAGAAGTTGTCTGAATGTAATTGTTGACAGAATGGACCCCAGAAGCTCAGTTGAGCCTATCAGCTCAGGAGAGCTGAAAAACAGTTTACCGTAACAGTTTATGTTTGTTATGGTAAAATATTTATCATTTTCTGTCTTCCAGTCTAGTTTGCATTTTAAGTTTTTCAAATCTGGTATGGTTTTTTAATGATTTTCATGTAGAGCATTTCCTATGTCTAAAAATAATTCTAAATTCCTACATGAAGAGATTGTCAATGTTATTTCAAGTTTTTTTAATCGCTTTACTCCTTTCAACATAATTATGTACTAACTTCACATTAGTGTATATAATGCCTTTAAATTTAGTCGATGAAACAATAAAAAGGAAAGCTATAAATAACAACATCATATATATATATAAACATTTTTAAATTTCAACATGGCAGATATCAAACAATAAACAGTAGAGAACTGAATGCTTTACAAACACACTGGAAAGGAATTGTAAATAAGTTTGGGAATTCAAATTAACCAAGGTGTAGGGTTAACTAAATAGTCTAATAATGTACTTACACTGCTTGAAGCTTGATTCCTTCCTATTTCTGCTCTTTGCAAACTCCTTTCTGTCTCATTTACTGCAGCTTCTATATTAGAACTATTAGTAGAAATATTCATAATTTGACTGGCGGCACTGGACTGTTGTTCTGATGTATTAGTTTGTGCCAAGGTGCTGTTACTATCTTCTGATGATATAGATATATTTATAGAAGCCTGCCCATTGTTGGTATGGAATGGACAGTTTGGCGACTGACGCCTATGCTCTGCATTCACATCATCAAACAGTTCCCAGTTTGAGCGTTGTGTATTGCAGAGATAACATCTGGTAGAAGTAGGGCCATCTGAACGGTCATGGAAGAACCCATTTCTAGCAAGTGCTAAAGCATTTCCATTTCCGGTATAATGCTGGAATGTGGCAAGCCGCAGCCATTCATACTGCAATCTTTCTTCTGTTGTTGGTGGTGGATGTTCATTATTGAACCTGTCAAAAAAAGACCCCAAACCAAAAACTTGCAATTTTCGATGATCAACATGTATTTCCCTTACAATTCCTTTCACTATCTGTCTTTCATATTCTCTTGCAAGAGCTTTCTTTAAAATGCTGTTCCTTCCTTCCTTCAAGAACTTCCCTATCTTGTAACATTTAGCTCTTATCTTATTCAATGAAGACTTTCCATATTTTTTCTTTTTTAATGTAAATTTGGAACTTGGGAAACTAGAGTCCCTGGATTGAGTAGCTATACCTGAATCTAACCTTTCCACTCCTTGAAAATCCTCAACCTGTTTTGATTCAGGATTTGGAAGCCTTAACTTTTTATGATGCTTACACTTCTTATTTGGAACATCAAGACTATTTCGACAATAGCTACATCTGTTCCTTATAGAGGAGTCAATGCCTTCCAAGCTGGAGTCAGATAAACTGCTATCTACATTTTCAAGTGCAGATGAGTTATGTCTTCTTCTGTCCCTCTTCTTTTTTCCTCTAGATGTTCCTTTCGCTTTCTTATCACTCTTAGATTCATCTAATTTATCGCCCTGGTTCTCACGTAAGACTTCTAACTGTCTTTCACTGATTGGATCACATTCTAACCTGTCTTGAGCAGGTCTATTCTGATGCTCTCTATCTATTCCAATTAAATTGTTATCCCTTTGTCTCTGGGTCTGAATCTGAAGGGTTTCTTCATTCTTCAGCTGTTCAAGTTTTTTATCATTTGTGGAAGAATCACAGCAGGATAAATCATCAAAACTATTATTTTCATAAGGCCCATTTTCCTTGTCCAAATTCTTCATACAAATGCTCTTACTTTCAATAGGCATGCTCTCATTTTCAAGAGGTATAGTTTTTCCTACAAAAAGCATGCTCATATTTTCCAAAGGCTTGGGAAGTCGTGACTGGATTTTCTTAATATCTGAAGCCTCTCTATTTGATATACATGTATGACCACATTCGCTTGTATCAAGAGAATTATTAGCATTTGATATAATAGTCAGTCTACAGTTATCCTGTTCAGTGGATTCAGTTGCTATGGTTTGAATTTCTTTACAAACTACTTTTGTGTACCTTTCAACCATTCTCTGCATGCAATTCCTTTTCCAATTTGTCAGAGTGAAATCTGCACAGCTGTTGTAGTCAAACTTAAAAACTTGACCATCTAAAGCCAGGATTTGTAAGGTTATAGATTTTATAGGTCTAAACACTAAAGTTTTTGAGTGAATAAAGTCTACATAAGTCAGGAAAGAGATATCCTTAACTATTATTAGCGTCTCCATTTCTCTAAACCTATCAATTCTACTGAAGATATCAGTTTCTGTTTTTACAGTCATATCTTCTGCTAAGTCAGTTTGAAATTTATTTTCACAACTGAGTGCCTCATAGGTCCCTTCTATAATGCTACTTTCTGCAATATGTTCATTACTTACATCATCATTGCTTGCACTATCTGATGACTGGTTTTGTACCACTGTATCAGATCTCACAAATTCAATTTCTGGCACACTGATAAGTTCTTTCTTTCCACAATTTCTTTTATCGACTTTGATTACACTTTTACAGTTTTTTTCAACAATAGTCTGACTTTTACTCAAACAACAATTTTTCCCAGCAAAAGTAAAATCTTCTGTCAAACCAGTTTGACTGCTATTTGTTTCATTACATCCTTGAAATTCATCAGACATGGTCGAATTATCTGTCTGAACAGTCTGCCTATCATTTGTTTCACTACATGATTTACATTCATCAATTTCAGTTTTACTATCATTCACAACTTCTTCAACATTTTTTTCAAAATTCTCAGAATTATTAGTCGGTTTTTTGGAGCTAAAAGTATTATGCAGTGTTTTGTCTCTCAAGCTAAATTTCTTCACCTCATTTGAAGAGCCTGAGGGTGAAATCAATGCACCTTTTCCATAACTATCTGTAAACAAAGATGAATAACTGTTATCATATACACACCTCGAATAATCTGAAGCTGAGCTAAATGCACGCACAGAAATATCACAATCTGTGTTACATGGATACCCAGTGACAGATCTTGAGAGTAAACTCATAGTTTCTTGCACCTGAATTTCACTTGTTCTTTCATTTTCATCAGTTAATACTGTTTTCCTCTGGGTAGGTGATGGCACAGAAATATTGCTGCACAAATGACGAGTTCTTCTTTCTTCACCTGGTTGATCTTCCTCACCTTCAGCTGGGAAAGATGGTCGTTGTCCACTGAGAATGCTAAAATCCACACCACTGCTACCTGAAGCCTTTTGTCTTGCTGATCTTTCATCAGAGCAATTTCTACCCTGGTGGCTATCTTCTGGACGCTTGTTTACACTATCAATAATCTGCATCATATCCACATGGGAAGATTCTCTGCTGTTATTTATTGTAGAAACTTGACTAGTATTACCATCAGAATCAGGACTCTGCTTCAAATCCATCATACCAGTATCAGTAGAAAATGACATTGCATTTGGAACATTTCCTATTTGAAGGATTTCAAACTTTTCATTTCTTGTAGAATAATCTTCACTTAGAGATCCATTACAATTATAAGTTGAGAAAGAAGATTTATTGAGGTCTGTGCCTGAAGAGTTTGGCTTTCCAAAGGCACCAAACTGATGTGTAACTATTCTTGTTTCATTTTCACCAGACTCAATGAATTCGACAGATTCTTCAGTACAAGTCTGTAACTCTGTTTTTGCTACTTTCTTAATCATTACTTTTTCCTGGTTTCCAAAATAATAGTTTACTGTTCCATAATTATACTTTATTTGACAATGACAACCCTCCCGACAGCTTACACTTTCTTCAATGCAATGCACTCCTACCTGCCTGGACAGTTTTTTACTGAAAACTTTACCCATCTTTTCTGTGAAAGAAAAAATCAAAATCTTGTAAGAGGATTTCTCTGAAATAGCCTTTTTAATTCAAATAAGCTTCTTAAAATTACAGAAACTGAAGACAATACATATTAAAGGACAAGAAGCGCCACAATGCAAGGAAAACCAGGTTTTCAACGACCAAGTATTGATGTGACAGGAATTAGGAAGAAATATGGCAGTTTGGTGTCAACAGGTCAACGCAAACTCGAGTTATTATGTGAAAACTGAATTTCTTTTTTAAAGCAACAGTGACCTTTACCTTGTTCAAAGACACCTAGGTAGCAATCCCAAGTTGCATCTTGATATCAGCTACCCAAATACTAAATTTGGTGTCAATAGGTCAAAGTAAACTCAAGTTATTATGCGGAGACTGAATTTCTATTTTTAGCAACAATGACATTTACCCTGATCACAGACATCTGGGTAGCAATCCCGAGTAGCGTCTTGAAATAAGCAACCCAGACACCCAATTTGCTGTCAAGAGGTCACAGCAAACTAAAGTTATTGAGCGGAAACTTAATTTCTTTTTTTAGCAACAATGACCTTGACCTTGATCATATACACCTGGGAAGCAATGTCAAGCTGCCCCTTGATATAAGCTACCCATACACCAAGCTTGTTGTCAATAGGCCAAAGCAAACTAAAGTTATTGAGCGGAAACTTAATTTCTTTTTTTAGCAACAGTGACCTTGACCTTGATCATAGACACCTGGGTAGCAATCCCAAGCTGCCTCTTGATATAAGCTACCCATACACCAAGTTTGGCGTCAATAGGCCAAAGCAAACTCAAGTATTTGAGCGGAAGCTGAATTTCTATTTTTAGCAACAGTGACCTTGACCACAGACACCTGGGTAGCAATCCCAAGCTGCCTCTTAATATAAGCTACCCATATACCAAGTTTAGCATCAATAGACCAAACAAACTAAAGTTATTGAGCAGAAACTGAATTTCGATTTTTTGCAACAGTGACCTTGACCTTGATCACAGACATCTGAGTGGCAATCCCAAGCTGCCTCTTGATATAAGCTACTCATATACCAAGTTTGGGGTCAATAGGTCAAAGCAAACTCAAGTTATTGAGTGGAAACTGAATTTCTATTTTTAGCAACAGTGACCTTGACCTTAATCACAGACACCTGGGTAGCAATCCCAAGCTGCCTCTTGATATAAGCTACCCATACACCAAGTTTGGCATCAATAGGTCAATGTTAACTCAAGTTTTTGAGCGGAAACCAAAAGTTGACGCCCGCCCGCCCGCCGACTTCAGCATTACAATGACCAGTTTTCGTTGAAAACCTGGTTAAAAATTAATTCAAGTGCTTTTATCTAACTCAAACTAGAGCTATCACTTAATGTGATTAATACCCCCAAAACACTGCTACAGAACAGAGGAAGTTATCAATTTAGTAACAGAATACTTTAAAAAGAGTTATGGTTGTGGGTAATTAAAGATAGTTGAGGTTCTTGTACATTGCATTTCCTCTCATTGTGCTTGACCATTGTATGAAGTTGCATTGAATTCCAAAAAAATAGTTTTCAAGTTATTCTCCAGACAAAGAAAACTAACAAAGGGCAATAACTGTGCAAACAGTGAAGACAGAGTTATAGCTCTTGTACAATGCACATCCTCTCATTGTGCTTGACCATTATATGAAGTTGCATTGAATTCCAACCACGAGTTTCCAAATTATATTCTGGAAAAGGAAATCCAAGGAAGGGTAATAACTGCAAATAGTGAAGATGGAGTTATACCTCTTATACAAAGCACTATCTCTCATTGTGCTTGAACATTGTATGAAGTTGCATTGAATTCCAACCACGAGTTTCCAAATTATGCTTCCTACAAATGAAAAACCAACAAAGGGCAATAACTCTGAAAATAGTGAAGACGGAGTTATGATTCTTGGACACTGCACTTCCTCTCATTGTGCTTGACCATTGTATGTAGATGCACTGAATTCCAACCAGTAGTTTTCAAGTTATGCTCCGGACAAGGAAAACCAATTAAGGGCAATAACTCTGAAAATAGACAAGATGGAGTTATGTTTCTTGGACACTGCACTTCCTCTCATTGTGCTTGACCATTGTATGTAGTTGCATTGAATTTCAACCAGTAGTTTCCAAGTTATGCTCCGGACAAAAAAAAAAAAACAATAAAGGGCAATAACTCTAAAAATAGTAAAGATGGAGTTATGATTCTTGGACAAGGCACTTCCACTCATTGTGATTGACCACTGTGTGAAGTTGCAATGAATTCCAACCAGTAGTTTTCA
This sequence comes from Cyclina sinensis, assembly GCA_012932295.1. Lineage (NCBI taxonomy): Eukaryota > Metazoa > Mollusca > Bivalvia > Venerida > Veneridae > Cyclina > Cyclina sinensis. Next base: position 4,189,832 of record JAAONU010000015.1, read on the forward strand.
AGTTTTGCTCCATACAAAGGAAAACCAACAAAGGGCAATATCTCTGCAAATAGTGAACATGGAGTTATGATTCTTGGACACTGCACTTCCTCTCATTGTGCTTGACCATTGTATGAAGTTGCCTTGAATTCCAACCAGTAGTTTTCAAGTTATGCTCCAGACAAGGAAAACCAATAAAGGGCAATATCTCTGCAAATAGTGAACATGGAGTTATGATTCTTGGACACTGCACTTCCTCTCATTGTGCTTGACCATTGTATGAAGTTGCATTGAATTCCAACCAGTAGTTTTCAAGTTATGCTCCAGACAAGGAAAACCAATAATGGGCAATATCTCTGCAAATAGTGAAGATGGAGTTATGATTCTTGGACACTGCACTTCCTCTCATTGTGCTTGACCATTGTATGAAGTTGCATTGTATTCCAACCAGTAGTTTTCAAGTTCTGCTCCAAACAAGGTAAACCCCGACCGACCGACCAACCAACCACCAGGTGACTCATAATTACCCCCCAAACTTCATTTTGGGGGTATAATGATAACAAATTAAATCAGAGTTTTCTTATTCTGGGCCCAAGTGCGCACATTTGACCAAGTTGGCTAAAAGGGTCCATCTATTCACCATGCCTAAATATCCTGTAAAATTTGAAAATTAACAGGTTTAGTTGTTCTTGACTTATTCATTGTATGAGCCCAAAAGCAATAGAATTCATAATAACAGGGTTTCCTTGTTCAGTTGCTGCTTTGTAAATGACTGGAAACTATCTTTAAAAGGCAGGCTTTTATGAGTTTTAACTTTGACCCACAACGCACAAATTCAATAAAGTTACTTTACTAATTAAGCCCAGTCCACTACTGTGTATTATTTCTTGAGTTATTTACTGGAAACTGGTTTTTAAGTGCAGGCTTGTGGAACCATAAGGCAATAAATCAATAGGGCTCATATGTTAAGTATTCAGCATGCCCAACCATCCTGTTAAGCTATAATGTCCTGGATTCAGTAGTTCTAAGGTTATCAGGAATATTTCTTGCAGAGCCTGTGGACCTGACCTTTGACCCCATGAACCCAAAAATATTCATGTTCATCGACACATTATGCCAAAACTACCTACCATGTATAAAAGCTTATTTGTTTTCAGGTTTAGTTTGGTCTACAAATTGAAAGACTAACTTATATGCAATACTATATGGGCCCTCTTCAAAGAAATGGGCTTTTAAAATTAATATCAAATACGGTGTCAGACTGAAAGCTTTTATTTTCATCAAATATGTGTTAATTTCTTTAAACTTACCACAGCACGTTATTAGTTACTACTAGTTACAGCTTGACTTCTATTAAGTGCTTCTGGGGTTTCCTCTTTAGAGCCGCCATCTTTGTTAAATAACTTCAAATAATTATCTCTTTGGATGCAGGAATAGTCAAGTTTTCTCTCTAAAAGAGAATCAAAATGGAATTTTATAAAGATAAGAACGCCTAAAGCGACTGACTCACAGAATTTAGCTGAATTTTTTTTTCTTTCAAATATAAGAGAAGTTGATATATTATGCAAAAAACATAATATCATGCTTCTATACACCTTGAAAACTGTAAAAAGAAAGTGTTGACTTAACCAGGATTTGAACCGATGACCTTTCGGTCAGTAAAATATAGAGCGACAATCTACACCACTGAGCCACAGAGACTAGTTATCAAGATGCGTAAAAATTAATGTTATAATTAAAGTATCTATCCTGTGACTAACTTTTTAAATTTAAATTTAAATTTTTTACCAATAAAAGTTCGTAAAACTTTATATTTTGATGTTTTTCTGTAACAAAAAATGAGTCAGTAACTTAGTTTTAGTATGTTCTTCACAATTACAGCAAGATTTTCAAGATTTACAAACATTTTCTTTTTTTTAATTGTCTGTGAGTCAGTCACTTTAAACCAAAACAATCATGAGCATATACTGGCATCCCGTCCGTGGTGAGATTCTCTCACGATCTTCACATTCCTCCACGCTGCGCAAATACTGGTATGGAACCCAGGAAGCAGTCATCGAGCGTGATGAATCTAAGTTTTAAGAACTTGTATCGCAATCGATGTAAAATAAATGAGTCTTAACTATATACTGGCATGCAATATTGTCATTTAGAAAGTGAATGATTTTACAATACTATACATACCTACTTGCTAAGACAGATGATAACTCTCAACTGACAACTGGATGGAACATGTATTAGAATCATACAATGCACAACTGGAAGTTCTGGAGGGTAATATAATGTTTTGGAGTTTTTATCAGACTGAAATTGACATAAATAATATAATTAGTACTGTTCACATTGCATAAATGGAATGATAAAAGGTTAAAGAAATCATAACATTTCAAAGCATTTTCATCTAACAATTTGTTCTCATATTTTGAATGGTAGACAGACATAAAAGGCAGCTTTCCAAAGTTAAATCTGTATCACTGAATCATAATGACAGGCAAGGGCACGTGTGTACAAGTGGACAAGTAAGAATGAAGTGCTTTACTTGGCAAGTTTTAGAGACTAGACATTTTACAAAGCCTCATAATCTTAATTAAGATGGTTAAATTTTCAACTTCCAAACACCATGGAAGTTTGGATGAAAATACTGTAACAAGACCTGTCATTGTGAACAGACACATGGCCCCAAATGTGACTTTGACCTCTGAGTTAGACACCTGATTCTCATGCGTGACACATCATCATGTCCAACACATTTATGTCGAGTCATTTTAAAATACATCCAGGAATGACAGAATTGTTGACTGGACACGACCATCAATGCACTTTTATGAAAATTTCCTTTAATGTCCAAGTGTGGCCTTGACCTTTGACCTACAAACCTGGGTATTGCATGTGACGTATCGTTTTAATGTGCCACACATTTATGCAAAATTATTTCAACATCCATCCACAACTGACAGAGTTATGGACCAGACACAAAGCTGACAGATGGACAGACAATTCAAATACTATATGCCTCCATTTGTCATTAAAGGCTAAGCTTGAAGTCGGTGATTGTTTCTTTTCAAGATGTAACAAACTGAAAACCAAAGAGATCAAGTATTTGCTGGAAGTTAACATTTTGAATCATTTGTTTAGGTAACCATTTCCATTTACAATTTGCAAAAATGAAGTAGATTTTTATAGTCTAAGTTAGTACTTGCAGTAACAGAATTCTCTGATTTTTATTTTCTTTAATAAAATTACATTCATATTTCTTCTGCATGCTAAGTGTACAGCACTGACACATGGGACCTCAGTTTGACATCTCATCTCAGACAGGTATTAATGTTAATGGAGGAGCGAAGGATCAATCCTGGGACCCCTGGCTTAACCAGTCTAGCGTGTTACTATTGGACGGCTGATCCATTCCTCAAAACATTCTCATTATGGCAGTGCTTTTTATAGTTATTGCTTATGGCAGCTTCTATGTGAAGCCTCCAGTTTCTATCAGGTAATTTCAAGTGTCTTTATCTGGAATAGCGATCTGGACCCTTGGGATCATCTTGAAAAAAACTTCAACTTTAACTTATTACTACCAAAAGTCAATACTGACTATACTAGGCAGGTGCATGTCAACATCATTAGAATTGTCAGAGATAAAAACAAAGTAAACAAGATTTTTTACAAAAATTCTCATATAAACATTTTTTGAGAACATTTTAAAATCCATAAAATTTCGTCAATCCATTGATAAAAGCTTCAACATTTGGGGTGCCTTATTATTCTTGGTCAGTAATTTGTTCCAGTCATACACTCAAAGGTGGGAAGAATGAGTTTATATGTGATATGTTGTGTTTTTGAGTTGGTTGATTCACAGCCTTCAATGGGCGATTTAACACTCCGGTAGTGACGTCATCCTCAGGTATAAACACATAAAAACTCACAGGTATATATATACAGAGTTGGAATCAGTATTTGTTGTTTCTTGTGTCTGTTTGTAATACTACGCACAAGGTGTCAATCACCTGAATAACGATCAATCAAAGACATAATTCTTTTGTCTTGACACCGAATGCCTACATGTATGTCTTGTTAGGTGATCATCGACACAGACCAGTTTCATTTTTACTTTGTATAGCATGACAAGGCTGGCTTGGTTCTGCCTTTGCTGGAGTGTTGAACATTTTAATTTCTTAACTGTTTGTTATACACTACTGGTATAAACAGATGCTTGGGGTCTGGTCCATACTGCACCCCCTCCCCATCCGATGATTTTAAATATTTCTTAATAGATCTACCATATGAAAATAATTAATAAGCTCCTTTACAACCTTTACGGTGGAAAACAGTCGAGACCCCAAGCATGTGTGCTTGAATAGTGGAAATCATTGCGGCTGACCTCTGGACTAATAATAATTGTGGAGAAGATTTCTGACTTTGAGCTATGCACTTGATTTTTCCAAAAAAAAGAGAGATCATCTTACTGTCAGACTTAGGGAGAACATTCAACTTCATAGTAAATTTAAAATCTAGGACGCAACAGTTATGGGCGCATCCATTTTTTGCAACTAACTGTAATCCGAGTGATTTCCCCTTCTACGGGTTGGTATATGCATATGCATCACTGTTGTACACCGTACACCGGAAATACCCCATCAAAACGCCGAAAACGAAAGTACAATCGCCAACGTCGAGTTCACTTCGGGTAATGTTTCAACTTATTTCTCCATCATAACTTAATCAATTTCTCCAAACTAAACAATATTGTGAAGCTAAATATGTCAGGTTTTTGAGCAGTATTTGCTTTTTCTGCAAGTTGGGTATTTTTTGTTTAATTGGCGATAAATTGTAGTGTAGTTGTTGAATTTTGCGAACAGTGGTGATATTTTCCACTAAATCAAGCCCAAAACGCATTTGCTGTATCAGAATCTATCTTGAATTATGAAATATAGGCATTCCTTCACTTGTATGAGAGCTGCCATTCACCAACTATAGCTACTTTTTACAAAAAAAGCGAAATATTTGAGAAATCCTCTTCTCGGTATCGAAATATCCGAATACTTCCTACCTGCCCCACTGTATAGGTTTTAATAACAACACCCTTGCAACGGAAAACCAAACCCATATCGTTATTGTTTTGCAGCTTTTTTTTACTCGATAAACTGCGGAATTGATATATTTTGCATAAATTATTTTTTATCTCAATCAAAGATAATGCCATATTACTTTAAATACATCTCCCTTTATTTCCAATGGCAGATTCCAACAAAATCTAAATGGAAATCTAGCAAACAGTGTTAATTCATTGATATTGAATTGGAAAACTGATTCGCGTCTGATCCATCATTTAACAGGTTTGCATTTGTTTAAACAGCATGCTCACTGTATAGCACTGATACATGGGTCCTCGGTTTAATGTCACATCCAAAAGACAATTAGCAATGTTAGTGGAGGAGCGGGGGGATCGAACTCGGGACCCCTGATTTACCAGTCCAGCGTGTTACCACTGGACCACATCCGCTCCAAAAGTTTTCTCTATAATGTAAAGTTCTTTAAAGTGATGCCAGTGTGTGTGTCTTTGAGTTTATTTATCGTCGGTACCGGTTGCCCATATGACCGACACCCCCTCCAGAGATAAGTTATTTTATGTTCTGGAGGATAGTGCAAGATACAAAAAGCATCCCATTCCAGAGCCACCCCTGGTTCTTTTGCATGCTCAGTGTATAGCACTGTTACATGGGACCTCTGTTTAATGTCTCATTCGAAAGACAATTAGTAATGTTTGTGGAGGACCGGGGAATCGATCTCGGGCCCCTGGGTTACCAGTCCAGCCCGTTACCACTGGACCACTGATCCGCTCCTGACGCCAGTGAAATATTACTCTGAATTTTATAACAGTCGTACTCTCCTGCGCATCGGTCGAATGTTTCACTTTCTTACCTCTGCTAAAATTCAATTTTCAGAACGATATTTTTATTTTTAGACAGGGAAATCCACGGTTACTTTTCAGCCAGTCAGTGTCTAGCTTACAGCGAAATGTCCATAATATGAGGAACGTTGAATGTTATTGTTTTGAAATCTATTAATAGTAACAAGTAACTGATAAGAAATACAGGTAACTTTTTGAAGGTTGGCAAAAACATGGCGGTTGATAAAAATGCAAAACATAGTAATTTTGTATTAACAGTTACAAAGTCATTTGTCATCAAATAATTCAATATTTTATATCATTTAAAAGTTCTGTAAACTCATATTTTACATATTTAAAAAATAATTGTCAAAACTGTTTACTTTTTTTATCTGTAAATGGTTAAACATAGTGCATCTGAGCTGCTAGAAAAATGCTGAAATGACAGGTATAAATTAGTTCAGTTTTCTTCTTTAAAAGCAAAAATTCAAAATCTGCTTATATTTCCAAAATATGAATTTAAAGAGCTTTCAAATGTCAGATATAAGAATCTTAAAATTCGGCTGACAAAGAAAAAAGTTATCTAAAGTTAAATATTATGCTGCTATCAAATGTATATAAATATTGGTTCTCTTTGCCAACCAGTTCAGCTATATTTTGGTAACAGGTGCTTGTGATCAGTCAATGTGCCTTTACAACTGACAACCCAAAATGTTAACAAACAATGCATGTCTACAAGTTACTTATGTATTTCACTTTTGAAAGTGTTTTTTAATATGTATACGTAAAAAAGCAGTCAAACTATCAAAAAGGTTAAAATCATGATGTCATGGTTGTTTTTAGACGTTTAATTGCTGTATTAAGATGTTTACATAAAGGCGTAGTTGAAATGTATTTACAGAATTGTCAGAAAACACCCGTCTATTTATAATTTTTGGAATCACATGATCGTTCAAACCAATGAAAGATGGCTTAAAGATTTTTCGGTTTTGGGGATATTTGTGCACTTTCATTGGTTGTTTAAAAGTTCATTGTAAAGGTCAATATCATAAATAAAATCTACTGGTTTTAAAGCAGCGGTGTGAAGTAACGGTAGTGTATTCATTTAGCTGCTGAGGGAGCGTATAACAGTCGTTGTTTCTCCGTTGATCTACTCATGAAAACAAGACATATACATTGCGGCGATAATGTTTGTTGGTCAAATTTAACAGATAAGTAATTTTCAAAAAGCACCCGGCATTGTCTTTATCCTGACTTTACACGCGAAAAACATTTTTACGTTGAAACAAATCTTCAAAAGTCTTGTATTGTCTCATCTATAAATTAGCGAATTATTAAAAAAAATGAAATACAAGTTCTAATATTTAGGAATTGGCATTCTACATCTATCGACACATAAAAAAATACCCGTCAAAAAAATTAGGGCGGAGCTTAATAATGCTGCCGAATGTTTTACGTCACACGTTCCATGCAGTAAGCTAGTCATTGGTTGATCGCTCCCAGTCGCTTCATTTGATTGACATCAGTTAACATGTCCCTTTAAGGGATGTCGGTGACTTAAAAGCATTTCGGAAACACAGCCCTAAGCCAGAAGGCATGTCGCACGCGACAAGCGACAATAAGCTAGCTAGAACCCTGGTACCAAATCCGAATTATATGTATTGACTGACCCAAAATCCATTAATAGAGCGTTCCCTAGGTGTAATTTGGTTACTTATGGATACTGATTTGCACACTAACACTAACTGTCTAGTATTTCAACTTCATACACCTGATCTTAGGCAATAATTACTTGGATTTCATTTCCAATTTCATTATATCCGCCGCGAGCCTCCCGCACAGGGAAGGGAGTGGGGGGTGGGGAATGATACTGGAATCAATTTGACCAGCTAACTGCCTGGTTTGGTTATTTGTTGAGGGTCTACTTCAAAAAGAATTGGCGGTATCAATTTGAAACTTGTTTGATGAAACAACAGATGGATAGACCTCATTAGGGAAAATATAGATCTCTTTTGCATAATTTTAGAGTTACTGCCATTTGTAAATTATCAAACTAACCTTTACAGATGGACAGATCTTACAGTGGAGATCGCAGTGTCCAAGAGCCACAACTTCCTTATGCATAATTTTGAAGTTATTGTCCATTGTGATTTTGCAACCTTATTTTATGGCCGGTGAATCACTCAAAAGTATTAGATATATCAGCTTGAAACTTCAGACTTTGATAAATTTCATTGATAAAGTGCAGTGCCATAATGAGCCAAGACGTTTTTATGTATGATTTTGCAGTTAATGTCCGTTGTAATTTTTCATATATATTGTTCATAACTTTAAGGCAATATCATGTATTAACATGAAACTACATAATACTCTACTGACAAAGTGATATGTGGGAGTATTTTCAACAGGACAGTGGTTTTCAAAGTTCAATACCGAGTACACTGGTGCAGCATGTAGAGGAGTATTCAGTCTCTTATAGGATCAGCCAATAATTATGAGATATGAACACTTTTAAACATGGAAGGAAAAGAAAATATTGGCAACACTGGTTCTGTGACCCAAACAAATTCAGTGCCTTCTGTGCTTTGATTTATTCATAGGAATTAAGTAAATGGGATGATTATTCTTTCAAATGTTGTTGTAATTATTTTATGACTGATTCCTCTCACCTTATATTACCCTCCCGCTTTTTAATCTGGGCTTGGGACCAGCATCGGCGCAGTTACTTCTTAACAGTCCTGAAATAGAAACGGGCACTCTACAGTACTAATAAATGAAAATATACTTCAGGGGTTAAATAACAGTATTAGTAAGTGTGAATAGGACACATCATCGTGACAAGTGGTAAAACGTATCTCTGTTAGTAATCATTCATGTAATTGGTCTTTTTGCTCGCTCACCGACATATTCATACTGATAGATTATTAACACTATATAGATACATTATTGAAGACTTTAATACAGAAAATCAGCATTTACAGAAAAAACAAGCAAGTCAAACTTTTGATCTAAGACGTACTTTTGCACATTTGTAGTAAACACATACAAAAATGCAAAGTATACAGGAAGCGAAAACTACCATAAAATATCTACTTTCGGATAGCATGTGTGACTATTTACTCATAACTAATCATCCCTGTATATGGTCCGAATATGTAGCTACGCAGTGCGCATATATCAATGTTAAAATGGACGTTTCCTTAGATGCCTGATTTTGAGATTGTCGGTCGACAGTTTGAATTTACAAAATGATAATTAATCAGCGTGTAAACACAATAACGAAAGTATTCAAGAAAACGGGCCTGTTTATATTATATGTTGGTATACATGCAGTATCTATCATATGTCAACAGTCAGTGGAAATGTACCCAAACATATAATTATCTCAATATTTTACAAGATACCCTCAATTTAACTTTAACCAAACTGCAACTACAATGTTTTTGTTAAGTTTTTGTGGCCTAGGCCATATGACCGATATTTTCTGGGTTATTTGGGATTTATCTATCTATCCGTCGTTGGTAACAGCTGCCCATATGGGCGACGCCCCCCTGCAGAGATTAGTTATTTTATGTTGTGGGGGACAGTTCAAGATTTCAGCTTCAACCTATTACTGCCATAAGTCAATACTGACTATAATAGGCGGGTGGTCAAGATACAGAAAGCATCCCGTTCCAGACACACCCCTGGTTCTTTTGCAGGACCTCAGTTTAACGTCTCACCCGAAAGACAATTAATAATGTTAGTGGAGGAGGAGTCGATCTCAGAACCCCTGGGTTACCAGTCCAGCGCGTTACAACTGGACCACTGATCAATCAAATTAAAATCATATCCAAAACATCGCTTTGCTATTAGGATCTGAGGACGACCAGTAGAAGGTCACCTTCTCGTGACCTATCCATCAGCCAATCAGAGCAACGCTTCCACCCTCATTGGAGAGGTTATCAGACCTCTCCACAGTGTTGGCTTTAATTGCTGGCGGCATCCATTTTTGCGTATCAAATTTTAGTTAATGATCTCATATTAAGCCTAAAATCATGAAAACCAGTCTACGAAGATAGTTATGCGCATGCTCCGAATCAAAATACGAATTTATTTAAACGAAACCAAAATTTAACATCGGGTCAAAACGGCCCATAGTTATAACGGCCCATTATGAACAGAATGTACAGAATAATTTTGTATTCCCTTAACTAAACACAAAAAATACAATTATAGGGATGCATTTCTTATAATGCATGCTACTTTTTAAAAACTACAAATTCTAAAATACATTTTTTTCCGAGAAACTCATCAGCCTGTTGAACAAATTAATATTTAGCCATGGTAATGAAAAAATGGTAAATATTTTTTACGAATTTCAGAGCATTTTTGACAAGTCCATTTCCTCGATTTGGATCAAATTTACGCCCTTTTAATATTTAGTCCAGCTTAAGAGATACTATCGCTGATTATTTTGTAAAACATTTGGACTAAGAAAGGTGTGATAAAAGCTTGAAAGGGAAAACAAAACTTAATGAGCCTAAAAAGCAACAGCTTAACATGGGAGTTCTGGCTTCAACAACTACTTGCATTGTTGTAAAAGAGGGGGGAGTAAAGCCTTAGGGGCTTATAAGAAGATCCCTAAGATTCTACAAGGTATGAAATACATGAGGTTATCTTAATTTGTTTCATTTATTTAAATGATAGATACGCCAATATAAAAACATTTGAAATAACTAAAATATAGTCAGTTTCGGTCATTTTGCCTAATAAGGTATTAACTATTAATAATAGTTCGGTTACTAGTTTTTATAATTATTTAAGTCACAGAACGTTTAAAAAATTCAAAATGATCTTGGAAACATGTCGATTCATTCTTTCAGTGACGACAGCTGCTGACCTCTCTTTGGCTTACTTTTTAAAGGAAGCCAACTTGTGAAAGTAAATGTTCAACGTGTGAAAATCTATTTATATAGCTGGCATCCCAAACAATTATCTGCCACGGAACTCAGTTAAATTTATTTGTCAAGATCTTCCAAAATAATGAAATTAATGTTTGTGCAGATTTTTTTTTATAAATATCTAAGTATTTTCCGTCTCAGATAACAAACATTGTTATGCTAGATAAGTTTACATGCTGTTTGAACACGCCGTGTGTACATGTAAGCTATCCAGACGCGTCATATGCTGCAGTGTCATTGGCTGGGATATAAATAACAATAGTGGAAATTCTAGGTTACCGAGAAGACAGACATGAATTCGTCGTCTTCAGATCTAACCGTAGAGAGATTGTGAACTTCAGTCAGATTGGAATACGGCATTAAAGCAAACTGTGTAAGCATCTTCACGTTATCTTATTCGTTATACAGATTCTTGGTGGGGTATACGGCCTCGTATAGCCTGGTCGAATTGATATAACCCGAGCCGCAGCATAGTTTGTCTAATGTTCCGTGCACTTTTTTATATAAGGCAACACACTGAAATCATTCCGATTTTCTGACTATCTATAATTGCACATTTACAGCAGAGAATAACCAGTGCCGAAGCAGAGAGGTCACCGATAAAGCATATTTCGCAGAGACTGCCGATATGGTTATACACCGTGCGATTATGCATCGTGCTACTAGAGGAAATAACTATTTTTAATTTTGGGTTTCCCAACATATATAAATAGAAATGAGAAAAAATAATCATTTTGATAATGTATTAAAACGGAAAATGTAATTTCAATCTGTTATATTTCAAGGATAAAATCATTGTTGACGCAAGTTTTAATCGAATAAATACAAACTATCAAACTTAAGATGTAAACATAACTTACTGTAATGTCCTGTTTATATCCAGTTATAACACGTAGACAAGTTTTCTCACAACGAAAAACAGCTCTGTTGGGTTCCTGTATCGCTCCGCGCCTGATTGACAAGCTAGTTACACCCCTAGTTACATATGCTTTATTATCGCCGTTCCTGGACGGCGATATATTACAATCAACAAGATTTGAACCTGGACGGCGATATATTACAATCAACAAGATTTGAACAGTTTTGCCTGTACACCGCCTGCCTTTAGCAAATCAAAGCAAAGCATTTCATATCACATGATAACAAAATGGACGTCAAAATTCTTCTGCAAGGGATGCGTAAATGGACTCGCCCAACCACCATGTTTGTCGGTTATTGTTATTCTTACAACTGAAAAATACCATCATCAATGTACGATCTCAGTACCAGTCTTCAGGCTCTTGTAGGATAAATACAGGATAATCGCAATTTTTTTGCTACATGTCATTTTTTACTAGAGAATGTAGTCTAAATAAGAGTATGGTTTGTTTGTTTTTTTTCCAAAACTTGCACTTAAAGAAAAAAATAAATGCTTGCTTCCGGGCGATTCTAATCAGGATACAAACTCCCCGCAGGGGTTACTTCCCCTGATTAGTACAGTAAAAGTAGCAAAGCGTGGCTTGACCGGTGCGAGGAGTTTGATCAGGATTTTTCCGTGTTTTATATATGCTTGATTAGGGCAGGGCCTTAATTTAAATTAAGGCCCTGATTAGGGTCAGGGCAATATCGTATTTTTTACCTAAAATTTATTCTTTTTAAATTGTACATATAATATTCTTATGGTATTGAAGAACTGTATCTAGCTTTTGTTAAGTATACATTTTTTAGAAATAAATAAAGTTAAAAAAACTACGCAAATAGTCAATTAATTATGCGTAGACTGGTTTACGACAAAGCAATATTTACAAGGTTTTAATGCTGCAAATTTTAACATGATGTAAAAAGATATTGGGATGTTTTTTATTAAGAAGCCAAATCGTCCGCTTTCAAAAATAGTCCAGCTACAATAAAAATAGAATGTATATTTCATTTACTTTATAATTTCTGTGTGAAAATTATCAAATATAACTTCGCTTTTCAGTGCAAAGCATGTTGTAAGATTATCAAATTAATGAATGAAGAACATGAAATACATTCATCTATGGATAAGACGAAATGCATGGCTGAACGGCGATTTCAAGCATTTTTGGAAATGCTAATACTTGTCTTATTGAATAGGGATAGGCGGAGCGAGCGGAAGCGAGCGAGCCATTCGGAACACCTCGGGCGACTTCAAGTCTTTTTAGCTCACCTGTCACGTAGTGACAGAGCGACCTTTCTGATCACCTTTTGACCGTCGTCCGTCCGTCCGTCCACAATTAGTTCGTTAACACTCTAGTGGTCACATTTTTGCCTCAGTTGTCATGAAACCTGGTCAGGATGTTTGTCTCATTAATATCTCGGACGAGTTCGAACGGAAAACTAGGTCACAGAGCCCAAATATAGAAAAACCTTGTTAACACTCTAGAGGCTATTTTTCAGTCCAAATATCCTAGAAATTTGTCAGATAGGTTCTATTGATGATTTCTAGCTCAGGTTCAAATATGGGTCATCTGGGTTCAAAAACTAGATCACGGAGCCCAAAAATAGAAAAATCTTGTTAACACTCTAGAGGTCACATTTTCAGCCCAAATAATCAGGAAATTTGTCAGAAAGGTTGCTTTGACGATTTCTAGCTCAAGTTGGAGTAGGGGTCATCTCGGGTCAAAATCTAGGTTACAGAGCCTAAATATTGTAAAACCTTGTTAACACTCTAGAGGTAACATTTTTTGACCAAATAAACTGGAAATTTGTCAGGAAGGTTGCTTCTATGATTTCTAGCTGAAGTTCAAATGTGGGTCATCTGGGTTCAAAAACTAGGTCACAGAGCCCTAAAATAGAAAAATCTTGTTAACACTCTAGAGGTTACATTTTCAGCCCAAATAATCAGGAAATTTGTCAGAAAGGTTGCTTTGACGATTTCTAGCTCAAATTAGAGTATGGGTCATCTCGGGTCAAAAACTAGGTCACAGAGCCCAAATATGGAAAGACCTTGTTAACACTCTATAGGTAACATTTTAATTCCAAATAACCTGGAAATTTGTCAGAAAGCTTAATTCTATGGTTTCTAGCTCAAGCTTGAATATATGTCATCTGGAGTCAAAAACTAGGTCACAGAGCCCAAATATCGAAAAACTTTGTAAACACTCTTGAGGCTACATTTTCAGTTCAAATGTCCTGGAAATTTGTCAGAAAGGTTTTTTTGATGATTTGTAGCTCAAGTTTGGATATGGGTTATCTGGGGTCAAAAACTAGATCACAGAGCCTAAATATCGAAACACCTTGTTAACACTCTAGAGGCTACTTTTTCAGTCCAAATATCCTGGAAATTTGTCAGAGAGATTGTTTCGATAATTTCTAGCTCAAGTTCGAATATGGGACATCTAGGTTAAAAAACTAGGGCATAGAGCCCAAATATGGAAAAACCTTGTTAACACTCTAGAGGTAACATTTTCAGTACAAATAACCTTGAAATTTGTCAAAGAGATTGTTTCAATAATTTCTAGGTCAAGTTTGAATATGGGTCATCTGGGGTCAATTAACCAGGTAAATAGCAACTTAAAAGCAGTCATTCTCAGGTGAGTCTTGTTACGAAGTTGTCAGAAAAGGCCGAGTTGTTACGACTGCTTAGTATATAAGCTACATTTTCGCAGGCCGTGCCAAATTTGAAACCTGTCAACTTAGCATACATTTTTTCCAATTTTGGGTAATCGTTTGTGTAAAAATATTAACAAGAATGCACACTTTGATATCGGGGATTTGGATTTTTTGTTCCAAGATGATTTCAAGGAAAATTTAACAGTTACAGACTAAGAAAGCATTACAGTTATATTTGCCGGACAATGTTAATAAGGTGATTGTTATAAAAGGAGGCAAAAAGGTTGAACTCGTGATTTAAGATCCGGGAATACTAAACTTGTGATGTGGTCCTTATACTGGACCCTTAAAATCATAAACATTATCTTTTCAGTTCATTTGCTTTAAGTGGATAAAGGACAACGGTATTGTCGTTATTTTTGCTAAATTTGAGAGCATTAATTAAGTTCTTGTTTCACATTAATTTGAATTGGAATAAAATTTATAGCGTACGTTTGTGTATTTTTGGTTAATATTAAAGGTAAGCAAAATTTATCTTTTAGTGTAGATCCTCGTGTCTGTGTAAACATAGCCCTGGAATGTGTAGTTGCAAATATGGCTACGGTAGCAGGCGGAGCTTAGAAAACGCGCGAAAACTGTATTAAGTAAAAATTCTTCCTGAGTCAGTGCAATACTTTTTGGATCTGTCCGGCGAAATCATTGGCTGAAAATGTAGGTTTTATTCTAAAGTCGATTAGTCGAGCAACAGTTCCGTAATGTAACTGAAAAGTCGTTTCGTCGCCCTGAATATTAAATAGGCGGAAAGTGTAAACTATTTTTGTTGGGTCATTTACAGCTAATTACTCGCGCATGTATAACTGTTTAACCTAATTATAGACATAATAATGATTGATGATAGTTGTTTCTGTTATTTTCTGTATAATTGTATATATATTGTTGTTGTTGTTTTCGAAAGAGATGATCATTTATATGTTTTTTAGAAGCGAAGGCTTCTAAAGCTACACAGCAGATTTTTTAGTTACAATCACATGGCCGCCTCTCATCCATACATCCGCGTTGAAAAATAGTATCACAGTTTGTATGAGTTTTCATTGCAGTTTCGACAAAAGTTCTTTGATATTGCAGAATTCTATTGATTTTGAAAGCATGAGGTATAATTTCAATATTTTGGTAAATCAAACTTTAAAAATAAAAGTTAGTAATTTAGTACTCATCCGCGAAAAATTCATTCATAAGCGATACGCAGCAGTGCGACAATCAATAACTTTCAGAGTAATGTTTACCCGCCTATTCGTCTGCCGGACCAATCAGAACGCTCGGAGTCAGTGATTTTCGAATAATAACTATAAGCTTGTTTCAGAGTGTATGGTACTGTCCAAGTTATTCCCCTTATTAGAGATTGATTGCTGTGTTAACACTAACGGATTGTTCACACGTGGCGGCGTTTTGAGGGGAATAGACAAAAGATTAAACAACTTCTACATTAGTGTATATCAAACTGATAAAAATATAGGTCGATTCCGGTGTATCTCCGTATGTGATTTTTTTTTTAAAATCGCCGACTTTCTTTGTTGTAAAAATTGCAACGAAAAGAAACTTTAAATATTTACAGTAAATATATTATTTCTGATGTATATGAATCATAAATATAATTTTTATTACTTAGATTCAGTTATTTATGAAATACAGGTCGATTCCGGTGTATCTCAATCCCCATGCGATTTTTTAAGAAAATTGCCGCTTTTCTTTCGCTTGTAGAAACTTACCACGCTTGAAAACTTTAAATTATTTTGGTTAATATATTATTTCTAATGTATAGGAATGACTCATAAGTTTTGTATGACTTAAATTCAATATATTTATGAAATACAGCTCTATTCCAGTGTATATCAGTATTCAAAAATTTTCCGAAACATGCCGATTTTCAGTCACGTATAAAAACGTTCCATTCGAACATAATATTCCGTCGGTAAATTTATTAATTCTGATGTACAGTAATGATTAATATCATTTGTATTACTTAAAATCAGGTTATTTATGAAAAACAGCTCGATTCCGGTGTATATCCGTCAGGCTTGTTTTCAGTACTAGAGTATAGTACTTAAGTACCAGTACCAGTATTTGCAAGTTTATGCAGTACCAGTACCAGTAGTAGGTTTTGACTCAGTACTGCAGTACATGTACAAATTTTAGGAAAGTTTTGCAGTACCAGTACCACTTTTTGTGGCAGTAATGCATTACCAGTACCAGTAGTCGCTAAATTTTGACCGAGTAATGCAGTATCAGTAGCAGTACTTGCCAAAAGTACTTAAGAAGTACTGCAGTACCAGTATTACTGGCACAAGCCAGCACATAAGTGTGACAATCTTTTAATATAGAGATTATATGATTATAGTTGAGATGGCTTTTGCAAAATATTCAAGAGAAATATTATTTGACAATATTTCAGCCAATGTGTATGCGCAGTATAGTAGATAAATGTGTGTCAGTAATGTATAATGTTTTACATTTTGTATATTTACAAAGTCTTTCAGTTTTAACTATCATTAATTCTCATGAAGATATTGGTACTGCATAACTTTCCTAAAATTTGTACTTGTACTGTAGTACTGAGTCAAAACCTACTACTGGTACTGGTACTGCATAAACTTGCAAATACTGGTACTGGTACTTAAGTACTATACTTTGTACTGGGCACAAGCTTCCTTATGTGACAAGGAAGTCCCAACAAAGACTCTACCTTGGCTCATTTTTGGATTATCTCAATTACTCTTATGTTGAAATTATGCTTTTCTAGAGCATATCTAAAAAAGCAATTAAAGAAATTGATATGATTCTAATCACATGGGTGCAGTGACAAAGAACAATCTTCAGACATTTTAACTTTCGCTTCTGACAGTACTCTCTGTGCTTTGATTTTCTAAATGTAGCACATTTCGCTCTGTTTACAAAAAGCATATTTCTAACAAAAAAGTGCAAAAATATGATTTTTTAAAACTAAATATAGTTTTATAGTTTCTTTTTTGATATTCGGGTATTTTAAAGGCGTATCAACCTGAAAATGTAACGATTTACCACAATAACGATTCGCCACAGGTTCGTATAACGATTCACCACAGAGTAGTAACGTACGACTCGCCACAAAGAAATAATGATTCACCACAAAGTAATAAAACAAAATGTTGTTGTATTTATGTTTTTCATTTATATTTGTTTGGAAATTTGATGAAAATAAATATTTAAAAAGATAAATTTTGGTTTGAAATGACTTCATTATTATGAATTCTCGCACATTTATCTCATTATTGATACGGAAAATATGAATACCAAAAATATCACATTTATCCCAATGATGGATCAGTTCAGTGACAAATCAATCAAAATTCTTATTATTCCTATTATTCATTCACTTGCTGACCTCACTTTTACTTATAAGCTGTACATAGGCTGTTATAGCATAAGTCATGCCTTTAAGGTAAATGTCAATTTCTTATTTTGATTTTACTGACGTCCTTAATTTAAGTGAGAAAGCAACTAACATTTATTAACTGACTTCAGGACACCTGGACACTGCTCCCATTTTCTGGGCCTGATAAAAAACTTCAAATATTCAAGCTTCACAAATTCAAGACTGCATGTGCCTGTAGAACAGCAATAAGAATTGCACCAGTGTGCTATGTACAGCAGTGGCAAGTTCCTCGAGGGTCAAAGATAAAACCAGTGCCAGTAAATCAAGTGGTTGTAGCTAGACTAACTGAAAAAAGGGAACGGGAGCGAGAACACTGTCATAAAGATCTGATACTAACACACTGTAAAACACTGTTTTTATTTTCCTAAAAAAGTACAGATTCAAGACTTTATTTCATTTCGGGTTCCATTTAAATAATTTTATTAAAATAGATTTATACCACAAATGCTGGTGGAAACTTACATGTTTATCTTATAATTAAAGGTTACGAAAAAGATGAGGAATTCTTTAACAGAAATGAATACGATCAACTCATATTTATATTTCATTTTCGTAATCATGTAGAAAAGCACAATACTACATATACCATTTTCTTATTCATTCTGCAAGGGATTACACAAATCAATTGAAAAAGAGACAAATATTAACACACCTTTCTATCATCATAATAGATAATTAAATTAAATACACAGTGATATTATATCATCGTACTTTTTTTCAAAGACTGCCAACAGTGACTGATAAAGATATTCAGGAACTTGCAAGGTTGACAGGGACACCCGTGACTTCATCACAGGTTAACAGGATGTCAGTCAGTGTTCCTCTAGTATCAACATCATTGGGCAATGTACAGATGGGCTCTATACTCTCATACCAGGTAAATTTATTTACAAGGAGCAAGAAGTTCAAAAATACTTGGTGAACATTTTTTCCTCCACATTACAAGTTATGATTTTATTTTATTTTTTAACAAATACATCCTGGAAAAGTGTAAAGTAACAATAGACAGACCGGATGTTATTGACCACTTTAAACAATGATCAGGGTATATTATTTGACAACAGTCTGAATTTTTTTTACTTTACAAATCAAACGTTCAACATGTACTCTGTGTTTATCAATTTTCCTTGTGTATGAAGTGTCTGCGACAGACATCTGTCTACCTGAAGCAGCAAATGGTGGTATATTCAAACATAAACCTATCTTTTCAATTTCTTTATGAATGTTAGTACCCTTATCCAATATAATAACATCACCATCTTTTATATATCCTATTGATTTTAAAGACTTTATTGTGTCATAAAATCCTAACTGCTCAGTGATTGTTATATCTGATATGGAACCAGTAAAAAGTTAAGAAAAAAAATAACAAGTACCGATTTTGATCACATACATTAAGTTCTTTTAAGGGTTATACTTAACTTGTAGTCACTATATAACTGACTTTGCAAAGCAAGGGCACTGCACTGGTACTTGTTTTTAGTTCTGTACCATCAATGAAAATAATTGATGTTGGAAAGTCCGTTTTATATTGTTTAGGCATGTTCCCTATAATAATGTTCCTGTGAGGCCAAATATTAAACTGCATGTAGAAAAGCACAATACTACACTGACCAAGCCTTTCAGATTCTTTTCCTTTTCCAGAACCAGTTTCACATCAAACCTCTGTACCATTTTTCCTGAATTAACACATTTTCATTGGGCAGTCTTTTGCCTGCGGTTTTGAATTTCTTCTTCCAGTTCCCGGACTTCCATTTAAATGGCTGTATTTTCAGCACTCTAGCATATCTATTTGCAGAAATCCCTGTGAAAAATGAACCATTTATTGCTAGTTCTGAAATGTAATAATTCTAACAGACAGAGCATATTAAGTTCACAGACCAGGCATCACATTATTCACAGTTATGTGGGAATACAAGTGTTACAAAAAAGCTACAGTACAGCTGCGTGCAGAATTTCATAACCTGAATGAAAAGAACAAATGTTTGAATCCAGGGAATTTGGAAAAGGAAACAAGATGTCAGACATCATCAATTTTATGGTTCAATGAGTGGCAAAACCGAAAAACTGCCTCAAACTTAAAACAATATTGTTAAGGAAAGGTCAGTCTGATGAAAAAATTTCTTTCATGTATTTTTCGCACTCAAGTATTTATACAGAATCTATTGATTTATATATGGTAAAATACATGAAAAGGTAGCAAAGGAAACTCGTTGAATGATATTTACATTCCGACATTTACACGAATGTGGTTTAGTTGTCAATAATGAATTATCGTTTTTAGAAGCTCCATTAGATGGACAGCTGTGTTATCAAAGTAAAAGTGGCATTGTAGAAAATGTCCTTTCTCAGCGAGAAATTTAGGCAGTAGTCAAGCTTGTGAAGAATTAAGGACATTTATATTAACAAAATGTAATTGGTAACATTTGTTTTGAAAAGAAATCACATTTATTATTATCAGATTCAAGGGCAATTGTTGGTGGTGAGTAGCTGTGACCTTTGCGAATTTATCCTTTTCACACAAAAAGACATGCATGCAGAAAGAATAAACTGCTGATGGGACATTTATGGAATCATTGTTGGTGAAATTAGCAATTTTTTCCAGTGATTTTGGATTGGAATTTCTCTCCAGTGCCTAAAATCAAGATATCTGCATGTACTACATGCCAGTTAGTGTTAGCTTTTGATCAGGTGGTAAAAAATTTGAATCTCAACAGAGTTTTAAAACCCTTATAGTTTCTACTCACAACTCATTCAATAAATTATACACAAAGAAATCTGATTGTAAAGTAATTATAAGCATTTTTCACTAGTTTCGGATATAAATTATATCAAAGAATTAAGTAAAGAATGAAGTAAACTCAAACATTTGTTTTACCTATTTTACTTTCGTATAGTATTGAATTACTTACAGGCATCTTCAGTGTGGGTAGCTGTAGAAGTTCCTGACATTGTGTTATTTTCATTCAGTTAATTCAGTCTGAAAATGTAAACATTGCATATAGGAGCTTCCCCAGATGGATATATAATTTTTCTATTTATGTTGCATTTGTATTAACAGTAGTATGTTTTTTTAGAAAATACCATAGAAATCTTACACTTTATCTAGTCACTCAAATACTTCTATTTACCCTATGAGTGCTTACAGAAACAGATTTGTATACAAATTTAGTCCATCAAGAAGGCAAATGCTCAATTTGTTCTCAAATGACTTACATTGTTGTGTTTTCTCTTTACGCCCTTAGCCGTTTTGTTGGTGGCTTGCTTGCTGGAATGCACTTGGAACCATCTGCACTGACTGGGTCAGGAAATTCTTTTGATGGACCATTACCAGATACAAATAATTGTCAATGAGTAATGTCTTTAAACATTTTAATATATCAAAAAGTCAAATTCTTGCAACTAATATATTGCCAATAAATTCTGAGCAGAATCTCTGACTGACACTTATGTAAATGAAAAAGACATTGAAATCAGATCAGGTTGTCCAAGTTGCATTTCAAAAGATTCAAAACCACAACCACTCTTCCAAAGAAAATGAACTGATTTTGATCATATGTTATTCCATGTCAAATACATTCCACACATGTGCTTTAATGTGAGATGTTCTCTTCAGTATTAAAGTAGAAAAAGTATAATACTGCACCTGTACCCCGTGCTATATACATCTACTAGTTTTTGTGGTAACCTGGTAGTGTCCACTTAGTGACCAAGTATACCCGAGTTCGATTCAAAGTTGGGGCATGTGGATTTTTCCGGGATACATGAAGAAATTTTCTGTAAAGATCAAGTGCATTTTACATTGTATATATGTATCTGTGTATATTTTCCATGCTTCAAGTATGGCAACAACACCTTGTTTACCATCTTGCTGGCGTTGGAAGGTCCAGAGTGAGAATTCATCCATTTGAACACACTAACAGGGTCCATTTGCAGGCTCTGTACTAATTTTTAGTGCATGTCAGTGACAAAAGATATATAAACAAGAGCCATGTTACACATGGTTAAACCCCCGCCGGAAAGAAGTTATCTGAAGGTTGTACTTTCAAAAACTAAATGTAACAATGCACGTATGCAGATTGAAGAAAATCCCTCAAAAAGTAGGCAAGATACAGTTGTTGTTCTTGCACACTGCACTTCCTACCAATGTGCTATGTCGGTGTATTAAGTTTGCAGTAAATCCCTCGAGTACTTTTGGAGTTATGCTTTGAACAAAGTTTTTGAGGTAAATTTGATAAAGCGGAATAACTCCAAAAGAAGGTAAGTTGGAGTTATTGTTCTTACACACTGCACTTTCTCTCAATTTGCTCTGTCAGTGTATGACGTTTGAAGAAAACCCCTCAAGTACTTTTGGAGTTATGCTTTGAACAAAGTTTTTTAAAGGGAATAACTCTAAAAGTAGGCAAGGTAGAGTTATTCTTCCTGCACACTTCACTTCTTCCCAAGGTGCTCTGTCAGTGTATGAAGATTAAAGAAAATTGCTCAAGTACTTTTGGAGTTATGCTCCGGACAAAATTGTGACGGACGCACGGACGCACAGACGGAGACCATTTCTATCATCCCCTCCGCCTTTGGCAAGGGAATAAAAATATCTGAATGAAATTGATACAAATGATTGATTCTTTCCAGAAATCGGTAAAATTAACATCTTCAGAAGCTAATCAGAAAATGAGATAATGAAATAATATTTTTTTGCCCTGCATTAAAATGATCGGGGGGGGGGGGGGGGGAAGCATGTTACACCTGTCTGCGCGCGCGTGTGTGTTAGTTTTGTCCTTTATATATTTAGACCTTGATTGGCTTTTGAACTACACCATGTTTCTTGGTTCAAGTATAATGATATAGATGAATAGATCACAGGATCGGCTTTTACACCAATATGCTTGTTTATTAATCTTTTTATAAAAATATCCAAAATGTTGCGGCGAGATTGATGGGGGTCTCTCTGCACTATAAGCAGTACACAAAATTAACAATTCTATAGAAACACAAAGAGAAGCTCAAAAACCACAACAAACACTCATTAACTGACTAAATCTTACTGTGCAATAAAACTTAGCATCCCCAATCTTTCCACACTCACGTAAGACATGAATTTTGAAATCAACTAAATGTTTTAGGTTCACTAAATCAGCAAACCTTCAGTTTACGACTCCTGTGAGCACTCTGAAAGCTTACAGAGCTTACTAAATGCCAAACAAAATGCAGGGCAGTGTAGGAAGAAATTTTGATTTTATTTTATCAGGACAGCTTTTTCTGCAGTTTTGTCTATATATATTTTTCTTTGTCTGAGTTGCAGTCTTAAAATTTGAGAAACTTACCAAGTCCTCTTTTTGCATACTTCTTTTCAGTATTTCAGCTGTAAAACATCAAAATCTTACACCTGCAGACAACAGGTAATGCAATTACTGAAAAAATGAGAACCACCAAAGAAATTCTTTCTTTATCTTATAAAATTTAATTTACTTCACAGGGCTTTAATACAGATCAATTAAGACCGACTTTAAATAGCTTCAACTTAAATATTTTTGAAGGATGTATCTGGTCTCCTGAAAAGTAGCATGAAAAGTGGAACCAAGTTTCAAACAAGAAAGACATTTCTGCTCTTGTGAACATACCTAGAAACTTAACAAAGTATCTAAGCCAATTTCCAGTGTAGTCCTACAGGCGCGTCGCACGCCCGCAAGGATTGGGGCGGCGGCGGCGTCAGTCAACGAACGGGGAGGGCCAGGGAGGGGTGTTCTCTCCCTAATGCACTTATTAAAAAAAATAAGCAAGTGGTGCAATTTTATGGCGTCTTTCCAGTTGCTGAAACCAGTTGCCTCCTCTACTTTCAAGTTTGTAATCTTCCACCCCATCCCCCTTAGCTATCTGCATACAAACAAAGTAGAAGGCGATATCCCGGCTCTGATATGATAACCGATATGTACTCATCATAAGTCTGTTTATTTTGTAAGGCTATTACTTGAAATCAAATAAATACCTACCTCTTCATAATGAAACCACGAATGGCTATTGAACTACTGTGCATTGAATGAATGTTGTTCAGGGTTCTTTTTGCCAAAAGATGTCTTTAGAAAACTAAATTTATATGGCTGGTTAGCTTTGTCCTTGTTGAAATTACTTGAAGGGGTAATTTTTGTAGTGTATGTTTTTCATAAGACTTTTTGAGTACAAAACAATTTATTTTCAAGAAAGTAAGCATTTTCGCACTTTAATACCGGTTGCCCATTTGACCGACGCCCCCTGCAAAGATTAGTAATTTTATGTTTGGGGGATAGTGCAAGATACAGAAAGCATCCCATTCCAGAGACAGCCCTGGTTCTTTTGCATGCTCAGTGTACAGCGCTGATACATGGGGCCTCGGTTTAACGTATCATCTGAAAGACAATTAGTAATGTTAGTGGAGGTGCGGGGTTCGATCTCGGGACCCCTGGGTTACCAGCCCGGCGTTTTACCACTGTGCCACTGATCCGCGTCTGGGGCGTCGATATGGTATTTAAGTGTCAATTTTGCCTAGGAAACCGACAACCTTTCGCTGTTCCAAAATGCAGATAACCTTTAACGTCAAAAACTTGAATATTTCATTTAAAGAGTGATTTTAATAATTTAAAAAATTGTCGTAAATAGCCAAAATTTTGGGTCAAACAATCTGCTGTTATGAATTCTATTTTGGATATATTCTAGCTTTTTCAAAAAGAGGCAAAAGAGAGGTACATGAGCTTGCTGTTGAAAAATCATGTTTCTTTGTGTGCAACAACCCTAATCAAAGTACTCCAGATAATGTACTAAAGTATCAGTAGCGTTATGAATTGATAAACAGCAGCAATCTATCTTGAGTCTGAAAGTTCAACTTTCCCTTTGGCTTTGAATATTTTTCCATAATTTATTTCATCTATATCTAAAGCGCAAGTATTCAAGAGTGTATATCAAAACCCCTTAGTCAAAAGCCCCTGGGTCTAAAAATGAGGTAGTGGTCAAAATTCCCTCGACAAAGATAACAAGGTGGTCAAAACTCCCTTGATAAAAAATAAAAAGGTAGTCATTTTTTTCATTATTTTTAATTACCATGGTACATACATGTGCAAATATAGATAATTGTCCAATCGAAATGTCGTAAATTTAAAAGGTCTTTATTCCTTCTCAATATAACTCAGTACAACTAATGTTTCCTAATGAGTCCCCTGTCCTAATACTTCCTTGCTCAACACAGAAGAGACAGAAGATCGAATAGCGATCAGCAAAATTGAGAAACATAAGGTAATAATTACCACAAACTGAGGGAAAATTGCTGAAATAACAAAGATCAAAGAGAAGACTAAGGAGGTTTTGAGTATCTCCCAGTTTTCAGCTGTGTCAAAGCTTTCTCTCGGACGAAAGTGAAAAAATTGAAACATCTTGATTTCATTCAGATTCTAAGATACTGAAAGTTTTTCATCACTTTTTAGCAAAGTCAGTTCGTGTAGACTGCGGAGAGAATCGATATTTTATGCATCTCCAGCGGTTTGTGTTTTATGCACGAATATAAACCACCCCTACTATACGTTGGCTCTTCCACATTTTGGTGATCTTTAAATGAGAGCCCTCGACACTTTCGTTGTAGAGCCCTACACCAAAACAAGGCTGAAAAAGGTAAGCACATTTTTTAAAAAAAAATATCCGTTTTCAAAGAAAATGTTTGTTTTTCAAAAATCGAAGAATGTCATGCCACTCGTCATTTTGGATGTAGTTTTGATAAGAAATACCCCAAAATGACATTATTAGAACTTTTACCAAATAGCAACTCCCGTGTTTTCCTTTAGAAGGTGATTTCGCTACCGTACAGTGGATGGTCCACTTAATCGTGCATGAAACATTGTTCCAACCTCCCCTTTTGCTCATCACAAAAAAATATTTCGCAGAGCTCAGTTAAAAAAATATTCACATTTCTTCAAATGTGAACAAGCCATCGACAAGTTGCTGGCGCCATCGGCAATGTGAAAGAGCCCATGCAAATGTAATACATGTATTAACAATTATTGAATGATGGTGTTGGCTCCATCACATTTGCGAGGGCCCTATCACATTGCCGATGGCGACAGCACCTTGTCGATGGCTTGATCACGAATTTTTTGGGTTTTTTTAACCGAGCTCTGTGAAATATGTTTTTGTGTTGAGCCAAAGGTGGGGGGGGACAATGTTACATCATGCACGATTAAGTGGACTTACATCTACTTCACGGTAGAGAAATCACTCAAAATGTTTCTAACCTAAAAGAAAAAACACGAATTAGTATTTGGAAGAAAAGTTCTAGCAACGTCATTTTAGGGTATTTCTTATCCAAACTGCATCCAAAATGACGAAAAATGTTCTACGTGGCATGACATTCTTCGATTTTTGAAAAAAACAAACATGTTCTTTAAAAAACGGATAATTTTATAAAATGTCCTTACCTTTGTTCGAGTGCTCTACATCGAAAGTGTCGAGGGCTCTCATTTAAACAGATCACCACAAAATGAACCCAGCAAACAGTATATATGGGACCCATATGAGTTCTACATGTGCCCAATGTGGGCAACCAGTATAGGCCCTACATGGAGAGTGCAACCGGGGCCTATCTGGACCCAATATGGGCTGCTCATCTAAATGCTGTATGAGACCTGAATAGGTCCAACACGGGCACCCTTGTACACAATATGGGCTTATTTAATGGGCAGCCCTTTTCTTTATATACACATTCCATTAAGGGAAGTTAGGGACTTGCATTATTTGGTTATACACATCACTTTAATTAAAGATGGTTTCTCTTTCAAATGTTCACAATCCTTTTCTGAATGGGCTACAAACAAACTGCAGATGTAACGTTCAAATTGACCATCCTTTCAATACTTTCCGGATACTTTTAATCAGTCACTTACAAATTTCAAAGAGTTACCACCTTTGGTCTTCCCTTTTTATTGAAATTATCAAAAGGACGGACATAAGGACTAACTGTTAATCTGAAAGACATAACTACACATTATTTTCAAACAAAAATGTATTATTAAAAATCTCATTTTTGTCAAAAATTCATTATTAAAATTTAAAGGAGCAAAGTTAACAATAATATTTGTAGAAAATTATTTTACATGTCCACTGCACTTATCAAAAAAACTGCTGTAAATATTTTATTTCTTCATCAATTTTAATGGTATATAGCGCGTGCGATCCGGAATATTATGTCCTACACAATGGTCCTGATGATTCTTTTGTCAGATGAAAAGAATTTCATAACATTTGGGAATACTGATGCGCTTTTCGCGATAGCAAACATATTGTTACGAACTCTTTAATTTTCGAATGTTCAGAGAAACTGTACATCTAGACAAATAATTGTTAGGGCCTATGTGTAGGGCACAAATTTCCGCATCGCATCAGCTATATACCATTAAAATTGATGTAGAAATAGAATACTTTCACCAGTTTTCTCCTCCGAATCGAGTCAAATAATGCTGCTCGCGATAGCCTAAATGACGTCATATACAATGTGGTATGGCCACCCTGTTTAAGGGTTTTGTTGGACTGTTTGAGTATCAAACAGATGTTTTCTGTTCACAACACTCTGGTCCTTTTCTTTTTATTTGAAGACACCTTGTAGTAGTTATGTGCCTGGCTATGTTTGCCGGCCTGTTGGATGTCATTGATTTAACACTGCAGTCTATGGGAGAACCATTAACATCGTTCCTGTTCGATTCTAAAAATAGTTATGAAATTCCAGTTGTAAAGGCGCCCGGCTTCTCTCTTTATCGCTCGTTTAACTGTGGTATACAGTATATTGCTAGACACAAATATTATGCTTATTTTGTTTGCCCGTGACAATGCTTTTAATGAAGGAAGAGAACGTTTATTCTGACAACCGGCTTGTCTTGCTCGAATTAGATCGGACTCTTTTTTAAAATTGATAAATTAACCATTTTGATCGACCTTATGCACTAGTGTTCTAGCTGTTTACATTTAGAAACCGTTCATTCCGTGATTTTTACATTAGATTTTTCCTCCACTTACCAAGAAATGCAAATTATGGTTCTCAGCATGATGATTTCCCTGCAATACTTAAAAAGACAATATCCGTTACTAGCAATTATTGGTACCGTGCACACGCTATATATTATATGTAACGAACCCAAACATTCCGCTGTGAATGTCGATTTCTATTTATAAGATAGTCAAGAGGAAGCTGGAAAGTTTTGGTGGTTTTTTTCGACAATATTCTTGTTCATACCTTTGGGAGATTTTAGTTTAAGTATCTACTGAAAAACACATTCTACAATAGCTAGTTCTGAATTTGGGTCGTTCAAATCTTGTATAATGAAAGGATACATCGGCAGTGTGTGCCTGTGCGGGAAAAAAGAACAGTCGAGACCCCAAGCATATATGTCTGGAAATAACATTAAGAACAGGTATATGATGACATTTCTAACGGCATAAAACTTCTACAACACCAGCAGAAATGCAAAATGGTTCGAGTAAAATAGATTGGAGCAAAAATGTTTATAACTGCCAAGAAAACTGATAACTATTTTATCATTTGTTACCATTTCTTGAGCTTTGATATTGATATTATTCAATTGGTGGTTTCATACCTCTATACCAAACTGCATTATATCCGCACCGGACACGTGATTTTCACATTGACGTAGCCTCTATTATTAGAAAGTATAAAGACACAGATTACAATGACTTAATTTTAACTTGGTTTTCCAGTCCATCGACTGGAATTCCAACTCGATAAAAATAAATTCTGGAAATCATTTAGTCATATTTGCCCTAGTTATTGTAGTCCCACTACTTTCACTTCTAACGTAGCCTATATGTTTTACTTCGATCGCGTTACATGGAAAGGGTTAAACATAGAATATCATTAAGAATTGATATGACAGGTGAAATAAGTAACGTATTTGTAGGACTACAGTTACTGGTTCAGTTTTGTTGTATACTTTTAGTGTACATTAGAGGATTGTCAAGTTTACCGTGCGGTGTCCAATTGGTACAACGGGTAGCATTTTGTCCAATCTGATTAAAGTCATATCCTAAACATCGCTGTGCTATTAGGATCTGAGGACGACCAATAGAAGGTCACCTTCTCGTGACCTATCCATCAGCCAATCAGTGCAACGCTTCCACCCTCATGGAAGTAAATGTTGAAATTGTGAAAATCTATTTATATAGCTGGGATCCCAAACAATTATCTGCCATGTATAAACTGTCACTGAACTCTGGTAAATTTATTAGTCAAGATCTTCCAAAGTAATGAAATTAATGTTTGTGCAGAATATTATTTTTTTTAAAATATCTAAGCATTTTCCGTTTCCGATAACAAACATTGTTATGCTAGATAAGTTTACACGCTGTCTGAACACGCCGTGGGTAAATGTAAGCTATCGAAACACGTCATAAACTACAGTGTCATTGGCTGGGATATAAATAACAACAGTGGAAATTCCAGGTTATCGAGAAGACAGAAATAAATGCGTCGTCTTCAGATCTAACCATAGGGAGATCGTGAACTTCAGTCATATTGCATTTTGTCGGATTTGCGAAAGGGTGGGATAAGTAACTTGCTCGTAACTTTTTCAAAGTTTGGTTAAGGATGATACGATCATTATAGTTCTTTGTTTAAAAACTAGTTTAACAAAATCGGCTTCCACGACTGAATTCCTATTTATGTAGTACAGTACGAGCAGTATTTGTAAAGCAGGCGCAGTAAAGACTCGATAATTTACATGCATCCTTACATGTAACAATTATATCTTCAGATGTTTAAGTACTAGAGCCTACGGTTACTGAACAGAAGAATTTCAAAAAAAAATATTTTACAAAAATAGGACACCTGAGATGGGGTAATTTTTCACCCTAGGGGTTTAATTTAAATAATCTTAGTAGAGGGCTTCTAGATGAAACACCGTTTAAATTACATGTATATAAGGCTAATAGGCCTTGCGGTTCCAATCCCTGTTATAATTTTAGAAATATGCTTAGGACAAGCATTTTAATATTAACAACAATTTTAAGCCGAAATGAGAAAACTAAACAAGATTAATTACAGTTCTTGTGCACTGCACTTTCTCTCAATAACCTCTTTTATTGTATGAAGTTTAAGGGTAATTCCTTCAATGGTTTTTGAACTAAAGAAAATCCAAAAAGCATTAAAAATTGTAACAAAGGGAGATAACTGAGAAATGGAGCAAGAAAAGGTAACATTTCCCTTAGCAACCATGCTACCATGAACTTAAAACGATCAATGAAAGTGTACCAATATTCCCGCGACAGAAAAATCTAAACACCTTTTTTCATTAATTGTAACGATCACGTGACTGCAAAAATTTTAAATACACAGAATTTTGTAAATATTAAACGACACGTTAATGCGGACATTAGCGGATTATCTACCCTGAATAGTCTGCATTTGATGTTATATGAGTAAGGTATATAATTTCTAATCAAGAATGGCACTCACTTTAGTCAGCAATAAAACGTCCGCACACAATCATAACCTTGTGATTTTAACCTTTTCGTTTTGGCTAAGTTCCAAAACTAAAGCCCCGTTTTGAAGAATTTTAGCAGGAGACGAATTCCATTAACGAGTAGTGGCTGAACACTTCAATCACTATGTTCTAACAGGGCCCTCTAACTATAAAACGAACCCAAACTCTGCTTTTGTTGTTGTTTTAAAATCACAATACATTAGTTAATAAAACTTCCTAGCTGAAATTAAAAAAAAAATGTCCTAACTTTCATAATGTTTCACATAATATTTGTAATTATGCGATAATTAGTATCAACCAGTCAAAAAGTTTTACTAGTAAAGCAAACTCTTTGCTTTGACATAGCACAGACCACAGCCCAGTAAGATCACAAGTCTGTGTAACGTTAAAGCTAACAGCTTTCTGAATAGAATCAGCACAAAAGGTATTTGTTAGTGACTTTATTTCTTCATCAAGAACAGATGCAATATATATCTGTCCAGCAGACATCTTCTCCTGACTGTTCTTTTTCTGTGGCAAAGTAGTGAGAGCTTTCTAGCGTCGCAACTGCTCAGCCTGCACTGCATTCCATTTCTTACTGCATTCAAAAAAACGGGATGATATTTTGAGTATTTTAATTCCAACTCCTCCTAGTACGAAAGGTCATGTAAAATATTCTGGTCTTTAGAAAGTCAGAGTGAGAAATTCACCGAGAAAGTTGCAAGTAGAAACATGAATATCACGGAGCAGCACCAATGCTCGTCTGTTGTTTTTATTGCAAATGATCATGCAAGTTCCTAGCCATCCAAAGGATGTTAAACAAGAGGGCCATGATGGCCCTGGATCGCTCACCTGAGTACTTGGCTGTAGGTTTGCTGTTAAGCAGTATTTCATTTTTTAATTCAAAATATTTAAGTGCCTACAAACCAAATATGTAAACTATCAGTCAATAAATACAGGCTCTATGACAGAAAGTAGAAATATCTATTATAAGCTATGGTGACCTTGACCCAGTGACCTCAAACCATACCCATGGGTAGAGGTCCATGCAAGGAACTTCTATACTGAATATCAAAGATATTGGTCAATAAATGAAGGCTCTATGAGGTACAGTAGATAAATCTATTTTTAGCCTCCGTGACCTTTAACCTAATCTAATAATTTGAAAAAGCTTGATAAAGCTTGCTTCATGCCAAATTTTAAAATTCTAGCCCTTGTGGTTTCAGACAAGAAGATTTTTAAAGATTTTCTCTTATATTGTTATTTAAAACTTGTGACCCCTCGCGCAGGGCCAATAGTGAACCCAGGGACATTTTTCTAACAAACTTGGTAGAGGTCCACTAGAAAATGCTGCATACCAAATATCTTAACTCTAGGCCTTGTGGTTTCTGACAAGAAGACTTTTCAAGTTTTCCCTATATAATTCTGTGTAAAACATGTGACCCCTAGGGCGGGACCTGTTTTGACCAAGGGGCCATGGTTTGAACAAACTTGATAGAGGTCCATTAGATAATGCTGCACACCAAATATCTTAAC
This sequence comes from Cyclina sinensis, assembly GCA_012932295.1. Classification (NCBI taxonomy): domain Eukaryota; kingdom Metazoa; phylum Mollusca; class Bivalvia; order Venerida; family Veneridae; genus Cyclina; species Cyclina sinensis. Next base: position 4,221,683 of record JAAONU010000015.1, read on the forward strand.
TCTAAGCCTTATGGTTTCTTCTGTGAAGATTTTTAAAGTTTTTCCTATATAACTCTCTGTAAAACATTTGACCCTGGGCTGGGCCATTTTTGACCTAGGGTCCATGACTTGAACAAACTTGGTAGAGGTCCTCTAGACAATGCTTCATACAAAATATCTTAACTCTAAGCCTTATGGTTTCTTCTGTGAAGATTTTTAAAACCTTTTCCTATATAACACTATGTAAACCCCCAGGGCCGGGCCTATTTTAACCCAGTGTCTATGATTTAAATAATCTTGGTAGAGGTTCACTAGACAATGCTACACACCAAATATCTAAGCTCTATGCCTTACAGTTTCTGACAAGAAGATTTTTAAAGTTTTTCCTATATAACTCTATGTTAAACAAGTGACCCCTGGGGCGGGGCCATTTTTGACCCAGAGGTCATGATTTGAACAAACTTGGTAGAGGTCCACCAGACAAAGCTACACACCAAATATCTGAGCTCTATAACTTACCGTTGCTGACAAGAAGATTTTTTTAACATTTTCCAATATAACTCTATGTGAATCAAGTGACCCCTGTGGCGGGGCCATTTTTGACCCAGAGGCCATGATTTGAACAAACTTGGTAGAGGTCCACTAGACAATGCTACACGCTAAATATCTAAGCTCTATGCCTTACAGTTTCTGACAAGAAGATTTTTAAAGTTTTTCCTATATAACTCTATGTAACTCTATGTAAAACAAGTGACCCCTTGGGCGGGGCCATTTTTGACCCAGAGGCCATGATTTGAACAAACTTGGTAGAGGTCCACTAGACAATGCTACACACCAAATATCTAAGCACTATAACTTAAGGTTTCTGACAAGAAGATTTTTTAAAATTTTCCAATATAACTCTATGTAAAACAAGTGACCCCTGGGGCGGGTCCATTTTTGAAACAGAGGCCATGATTTGAAGAAACTTTGTAGAGGTCCACTAGACAATGCTACCCACCAAATATCTAAGCTCTTTAACTTTCGGTTTCTGACAAGAAGATTTTTAAAGATTTTTCTATATAACTCTATGTAAAACAAGTGACCCCTGCGGCGGGGCCATTTTTGAACCAGAGGCAATGATTTGAACAAACTTGGTAGAGGTCCACTAGACAATGATACACACTAAATATCTAAGCTCTATGCCTTACTGTTTCTGACAAGAAGATTTTTAAAGTTTTTCCTATATAACTCTATGTAACTCTATGTAAAACATGTGACCTCTGGGGCGGGGCCATTTTTGATACAGAGGCCATGATTTGAACAAACTTGGTAGAGGTCCACTAGACAATGCTACCCACCAAATATCTAAGCTCTTTAACTTACGGTTTCTGATAAGAAGATTTTTTAAGATTTTCCTATATAACTCTATGTAAAACATGTAAACCCTGGGGCAGGGCCATTTTTGACCCAGAGGCCATGATTTGAACAAACTTGGTAGAGGTCCACTAGACAATGCTACACACAAAATATCTAAGCTCTATGCCTTACGGTTTCTGACGAGAAGATTTTTAAAGTTTTTCCTATAAAACTCTATGTAATTTATGTAAAACAAGTGGCCCCTGGGGTGGGGCCATTTTTGACCCAGAGGCCATGATTTGAACAAACTTGGTAGAGGTCCACCAGACAAAGCTACACAACAAATATTTAAGCTCCATAACTTAAGGTTTCTGACAAGAAGATTTTTAAAGATTTTCCTATATAACTCTATGTAAAACATGTGACCCCTGTGACGGAGCCATTTTTGACCCAGAGGCCATGATTTGAACAAACTTGGTAGAGGTTCACAAGACAATGCTACCCACCAAATATCTAAGCTCTTTAACTTACGGTTTCTGACAAGAAGATTTTTTAAGATTTTCCTATATAACTCAATGTAAAAGAAGTGAACCTTGGGGCAGGGCCATTTTTGACCCAGAGGCCATGATTTGAACAAACTTGGTAGAGGTCCACTAGACAATGCTACACACAAAATATCTAAGCTCTATGCCTTACGGTTTCTGACAAGAAGATTTTTAAAGTTTTTCCTATATAACTCTATGTAACTCTATGTAAAAACAAGTGACCCCTGGGGCAGGGCCATTTTTGACACAGAGGCTATGATTTGAACAAACTTGGTAGAGGTCCACTAGACAATGCTACACACCAAATATCTAAGCTCTTTAACTTACGGTGTCTGACAAGAAGATTTTTTAAGATTTTCCTAAATAACTCTATGTAAAACAAGTGACCCCTTGGGCGGGGCCATTTTTGACCCAGAGGCCATGATTTGAACAAACTTGGTAGAGGTCCACTAGACAATGCTACACACCAAATATCTAAGCTCTTTAACTTACGGTTTCTGACATGATTTTTAAAGTTTTTCCTATATAACTCTATGTAACTCTATGTAAAACAAGTGACCCCTGGGGCAGGGCCATTTTTGACCCAGAGGCCATGATTTGAACAAACTTGGTAGAGGTCCACTAGACAATGCTACCCACCAAATATCTAAGCTCTTTAACTTACGGTTTCTGACAAGAAGATTTTTAAAGTTTTCCCTATATAACTCTATGTAAAACAAGTGACCCCTTGGGTCGTGGCCATTTTTGACCCAGAGGCCATGATTTGAACAAACTTGGTAGAGGTCCACTAGACAATGCTACACACCAAATATCTAAGCTCTATAACTTTATGTTGCTGACAAGAAGATTTTTTAAGATTTTCCAATATAACTCTATGTAAAACATGTGACCCCGGGGCGGGGCCATTTTTGACCCAGAGGCCATGATTTGAACAAACTTGGTAGAGGTCCACTTGTTTCTGATAAGAAGATTTTCAAGTTTTCCCTATATAAATCTTTGTAAAATCGACTGACCCCTGGGTTGGGGTCAATCTTGACCCCAGGGACATAATTTGAACAAACTTGGTAGAGGTCCACCAGATGATGCTTCACACCAAATATCAAAGCTTCAGGCCTTGTGATTTCAGAGAAGAAGATTTTTAAAGATTCAACTTATAAAATCTATTTTTAGCGCCAGTGAACCAGAAATGCAATGGACCAGAACCATTTTAACAATCTTGGTACAGCTTCATGCAAGGAACATCCCAGGCAAGTTTCATTAAATTTGCCCCATTGGTTTCAGAGAAGATGTCGTTTGAATGAAAAGTTGACGACGGACGGACGACCGACGGACGACGGACAAAGACTGATCAGAAAAGCTCACCCTGAGCACTTTGTGCTCAGGTGAGCTAAAAATGCACGTACGTACTAGTCCCAGAAAAAAAGAAACAAAAAGAGGAAATAATAAAGATTTTTGGCGGTAGGGAGGGGGGGGGGGCGTCCTGTGAAATCTGGTGGAGGGTTTGAAGGTACCTACACATAAAAAAACAACAAAAAATAACATTTTTTTCAGGGCGGAGGAATGCTGGGGTGGAGCAAACACATAGTCTGCTTACGGTGGTTAAGTGTACCAATTTATATTGAAATCCCAATATGCATGCAGTAGTAATGGACCAAGCATGAACTCTAACTGACCTGAAGCCTTTATGACAAAAACACAATGTTCAATGCCCTACTGTGACCCTCACCTTTGACCTAGGAACCTGGGTCTCGCAAGCGACACATTGTTTACTTATGGTGATCAAACGTTCTTGCACACTGCACTTCCTACCAATGTGGTATGTCAGTGTATTAAAGTTGAAATAAATCCCTCAAACACTTTTGGTGTGATGCTCTGGACAAAACTTTTTAAGTAATTCTGATAAAGGGGATTAATCTATAAGAAGGATAGGAGGAGTTATTGATCTTAAACACTGCACTTCCTTCCAATGTGCTCTGTTAGTGTATAAAGTTTGAAGAAAATCGCTCAAGTACGTTTGGAGTTATGCTTCGGACAAAGTTTTTCAAGTAAATCGTATAAAGGGGAATAATTCTAAAAGAAGTCCAGGTAGAGTTATTGTTCTTACACTCTGCACTTTCTACCAATGTGCTCTGTTAGTGTATAAAGCTTGAAGTAAATTAAATACTCAAGTACTTTTGGAGTTATGCTTCGGACAAAATTTTTCAAATAAATCTGATAAAGGGGAATAACTCTAAATGTAGACAAGTAAGCGTTATTGGTCTTACGCACTGCACTTTCTCCCGATGTGTTCTTTCAGTGTATAAAGTTGAAGAAAATCGCTCAAGTACTTTAAGAGTTAATCTCCGGACAAAATTTGGACGGACGGACGCCCGGACGGAGACCATTTCTGATATCCCCTTCGCCTTTTGCTGGGGGATAAACAAGAGCACATCAGAGCGGCACCAATGCTCGTCATTTTATTTATAGGAAACGAGTTTGCAAGTACCTACCCATCAAAAAAAAGCAAAACAAGGAATAGAACAAAAAATTCAAGTACCTACTTATCCCATAAAAAGAGCAAAAGAAACAAAAAGAGAAAAGAAAACAAATTTGTAAGTACCTACCAAAAAACAGCTAAAGAACCGAGATTTTTTCAGGGAAGAGGGTCCTCTCATCCCTGAAAAATATGCCCAAAGGGGGGACATTATTAACTCAATTCTGTTCCAAGGTAAAATACAAGGAGTAAAATTTCATTTCTCTCACCAAAGATGTAAACTTTATAAATTCATAGACCCTCATTTTAACCTCTGATTCTGATATTTCAGCAGATTTCACCCACAAACATTACCTTGTATTTTTTGTGGTGAAAATGTAGGGGTATTTTTAAATCATGCAAATACAGGACGTCCTGTATTCATCAACTGTACTTTAGGTCTTGGTCTCACTCTGATTTGATGACAACCGAACATGAAGTCAAATTCACAGACAATTTTCAGTTTTTTATTAAATAAGACAGCTTGCCTTTTACCATTTACATATTAATTGGTCGATTACGGTGGTGGCATAATTTCTAAAAACCGACACAACCAGAAATTACAAAAAAATAAAATTAACATACATCTGCATAGTATTTGTTTTCATTATTATTTAACCTCTCTTAAAAGTTCTCTAAACAGGCAAAGTTGGATTATTCGTTTACAAATTCTCAATGAACTAGAATCAAAATGTACGTCTACCGGCATACATAACACGTTTATACAATCTGATTAAAATCATATCCTTAACATCGCTATACTATTTAACGGTAGAGAGATCGTGAACTTCAGTCAGATTGCACGTTTATACCACACACCAGGATAAACTCACATATAATATATTGTACTTAAAATACCAAGAATTACTCGATGTAGTGAAATAAATGGTGTAAATGAAGAAGCTAAACTGTTAAAAATCACAAATTTTATTTCTATTTGAGGATGAAATCGTAACCAATGACAATCAAAGAGCAACCAGCCTCCGTTCGAAGTGTACTGATGAAAACTGAAAAGGTCTTAGTAAGGATTGCTATAAAAATATTCTTTTTGTAAATCAAAGTGTTAGGCAACTTGTAATATCTTCACAAATCTGTTGAAACCTGATCATTCCGTATTATCTTAAGAATTTTTTTAAGTTGCACTGTTTTGTATAAAGGTCCAGTGATTGCAGTATAGTAAATGTGTAAATCACTTCGTCCTTGATGGAACTGGTAAATTTTCTTCCTATCTTTGAAAAAAATAGTAAGTAAAATAATTTGAAACTAAATATATTTCTGATCTACATTTTGCAACATTTATATTTCTCCTGAATTTGAAGGTCTGTTTGACTACTGATACTAAAAAGTTTGAATTTTGTTTTTCTAAGAATAATCACAAAGTGACCAGCATTATTAGCCCTGTCGATTGGTTTATGAGATTTTTTTCTTTAAACAATTAGCTGCAATAGAAGACCGTAACAAAAATCAAACTTTAGTTCTATGCATTTACCAAAGGCTTAAAGTGAACTCTTTTTGTATGATAGAAACATAAGATTATCTTGTTTTATTTTCATGTGTGCCTTTTTCATATAACTTTTTTAATATCAATTTAATATTGTCGTTTGTCTATCCTATTGAAACCCTGCGTTTAGGAGCCATGAGGCAATCGTTTTGCTAAAACGAACAGTGTGCAAAAAAAAGACTTGCTTTAAAGTTACATCTGTAGTGAAAACTATTTGTCAAACATTTTCCTTATTCTGTAAAATCTCCCAATTTAAACATCATTTTACCGTTTAACTGATTTAACTGTTATAATCGATGTAACAAGACGGCCATAATATGCCTCACATAAATGTTGACAAGGCTGTAGAGTCTCATAAATATAGACAAGGCTTCAGTGTCTGAAAAATGTTGACAAGTATGTAGAGCCTAACATAAATGTTGACAAGGCTTCAGTGCCTGATAAATGTTGACAAGGCTGTAGGGCCTAACATAAATGTTGACAAGGCTGTAGTGCCTAACATAAATGTTGACAAGGCTGTAGTGCCTCAAATAATTGTTGACAAGGCTGTAAGGCCTCAAATAATTGTTGACAAGGCTGTAAGGCATCAAATAATTGTTGACAAAGCTGTAGGGCCTCAAATAATTGTTGACAAGGCTGTAGGGCCTCAAATAATTGTTGACAAGGCTGTAAGGCCTCACAAAATTGTTCACAAGGCTGTAGGGCCTATCATAAATGTTGACAAGGCTGTAGGGCCTAACATAAATATTGACAAGGCTGAAGGGCCTCACATAATTGTTGACTAGGCTGTAGGGCCTCAAATAATTGTTGACAAGGCAGTAGGGCCTCACATAATTGTTGACTAGGCTGTAGGGCCTATATAAATGTTGACAAGGCTGTAAGGTCTAACATAAATGTTGACAAGGCTGAAGGGCCTCAAATTTTTGTTGTCAAGGCTGTAGGGCCTCAAATAATTGTTGACAAGGCTGTTTGTCCTCACATAATTGTTGACAAGGCTGTAAGGCCTCACAATAATTGTTGACAAGGCTGTAATGCCTCACATTATTGTTGATTGACAAGGCTAAAGAGCCTCAAATAATTGTTGAGAAGGCGATAGGGCCTCACATAATTGTTGACAAGGCTGTAGAGCCTAACATAATTGTTGACAAGGCTGTTGTGCCTCAAATAATTGTTGACAAGGTTGTAGGGCCTCACATAAATGTTGACAAGGCAGTAGTGCCTCAAATAATTGTTGACAAGGCTGTAGAGCCTCGAATAATTGTTGGCAAGGCTGTAGGGCCTCACATAATTGTTGACAAGGCTGTAGGGCCTCAAATAATTGTTGACAAGGCTGTAGGGCCTCACATAATTGTTGACAAGGCTGCAGAGCCTCACATAATTCTTGACAACGCAGTAGTGCATCGAATAATTGTTGACAAGGCTGTAGGGCCTCACATAATTCTTGACAAGGCTGTAGAGCCTCACATAATTGTTGACAAGGCAGTAGTGCCTCAAATATTTGTTGAAAAGGCTGTAGGGCCTCCAATAATTGTTGACAAGGCTGTATAGCCTCACATAATTGTTGACAAGGCCGTAGTGCCTCAAATAATTGTTGACAAGGCTGTAGGGCCTTCAATAATTGTTGACAAGGCTGTAGAGCCTCACATAATTGTTGACAAGGCTGTAGGGCCTCAAATAATTGTTGTGAAGGCTGTAGGGCCTCACATAATTGTTGACAAGGCAGTAGTGCCTCAAATAATTGTCGACAAGGCTGAGGGGGCTCAAAAAATTTTTGACAAGGCTGTAGGGCCTCAAATAATTGTTGACAAGGCTGTAGAGCCTCACATAATTGTTGACAAGGCAGTAGTGCCTCACATAATTGTTGACAAGGCTGTAGGGCCTCACATAATTGTTGACCAGGCTGCAGAGCCTCACATAATTGTTGACAAGGCAGTAGTACCTCAAATAATTGTTGACAAAGCTGTTGGGCCTCACATAATTCTTGACAAGGCTGAAGAGCCTCACATAATTGTTGACAAGGCAGTAGTGCCTCAAATAATTGTTGAAAAGGCTGTAGGGCCTCCAATAATTGTTGACAAGGCTGTATAGCCTCACATAATTGTTGACAAGGCCGTAGTGCCTCAAATAATTGTTGACAAGGCTGTAGGGCCTCAAATAATTGTTGACAAGGCTGTAGAGCCTCACATAATTGTTGACAAGGCTGTAGGGCCTCAAATAATTGTTGTGAAGGCTGTAGGGCCTCACATAATTGTTTACAAGGCAGTAGTGCCTCAAATAATTGTCGACAAGGCTGAAGGGCCTCAAAAATTTTTTGACAAGGCTGTAGGGCCTCAAATAATTGTTGACAAGGCTGTAGAGCCTCACATAATTGTTGACAAGGCAGTAGTGCCTCACATAATTGTTGACAAGGCTGTAGGGCCTCACATAATTGTTGACCAGGCTGCAGAGCCTCACATAATTGTTGACAAGGCAGTAGTACCTCAAATAATTGTTGACAAGGCTGAAGGGCCTCAAATAATTTTTGACAAGGTTGTAGGGCCTCAAATAATTGTTGACAAGGCTGTATGGCCTCAAATAATTGTTGACAAGGCTATAGGGCCTCAAATAATTGTTGACAAGGCTGTAGGGCCTCAAATAATTGTTGACAAGGCTGTACGGCCTAACATAAATGTTGACAAGGCTGAAGGGCCTCAAATAATTGTTGACAAGGCTGTAGGGCCTCACATAATTGTTGAGAAGGCTGTAGAGCCTCACATAATTGTTGACAAGGCAGTAGTGCCTCAAATAATTGTTGACTAGGCTGTAGGGCCTCACATAATTGTTGACGAGGCAGTAGTGCCTCAAATAATTGTTGACAAGGGTGGAGGGCCTCAAATAATTGTTGACAAGGCTGTAAGGCCTTAAATAATTGTTGACAAGGCTGTTGGGCCTCAAATAATTCTTGACAAGGCTGAAGGGCCTCAAATAATTGTTGACAAGGCTGTAGGGCCTCAAATAATTGTTGACAACGCTATAGGGCCTCCAATAATTGTTGACAAGGCTGTTGGGCCTCAAATAATTCTTGACAAGGCTGAAGGGCCTCAAATAATTGTTGTCAAGGCTGTAGGGCCTCAAATAATTGTTGACAAGGCTGTAGGGCCTCCAATAATTGTTGACAAGGCTGTTGGGCCTCATATAATTGTTGACAAGGCTGAAGGGCCTCAAATAATTATTGACAAGGCTGTTGGGCATCACAGAATGGTTGACAAGGCTGCAGTGCCTAACATTATTGTTGACAAGGCCGTAGTGCCTCACTGTATGTACTCCTTGGCAAGTTTTAACTATTGTGTCGAGTTTAAAGGGGCTGTGCTCCAGATGACAAAAAAAGAAAGTTTTCTTGTATTATAAATTTCTTGTAATATTTATGATTAATGCTTAAAAAATAACCTACTGACAAAAAATAAGTCAAATAATTACATTATAAATTGATATTTTTCCCTTTCAAAGTGCTATACCGTAACGCGACGGTATAACTATATCGTATAAGATTTAAAGTAAGTATCGGTAATATCATATGCGGCGATAGTGGTGACAGTAAAAGCGTTGGAAATATTTTGTTAACATGAGGGTCCAGAGTTCAAATCAGGCTGGAGCGAAAATATTTTTTTTATTCTATTTAGACTTTTATAATCAGTTTTGAAGTAAAATATTATGTTGTCATAATTTCACGGCATCTAAATATATAATTTATGAAAAAAATTTTTTTATTTCAAATCTGGAGTACAGCCTCTTTAAACTGCTGTGTTATGGTTAAAGAATAAATTTTCAAAGCATAAATGTTTTGACACTACCCTGAATTCTTGTTTTACGTACAGGGCAGTCCTGTACTTCATTTACACAAGTATTGCATGAGACGGTCCACATGGCAAGAAAGTAATGCAAACTGTCTATTCCATACAAATGTTGCAAGTTAGCGTCACCTGCGTCTTTTCTTTTCTTTGGTTGGTGGTAATGTACCTGAAACAGAAGAATTTGAATAATCCCTTAATCTATTCATTGAAAAATTCTATTCCATATGTTTATTTGTTTGTTCATTTATAAATTTATTTTTCTTTTCTTAATTATATTTTTGTTTATGTATTTTACTAAATGGCGTATGAAGTTTTGTTTACAAATACATGTACATGAAAAAAATATCATGACTGTACAAAAATTTTCATTCAAACTGCCTTTAGAATCTTTCACTAATCATAATCTCTCAAATACAGTTTTTATGAGATTGAATGTTTGCTTTGCAGCAAGACTAAGATGCACTTACGTCAAGTGTACAAAGTCTTTGTTGAAGTTCTATGATGATTTATCAAATGTTAAAGATGTAAAAATTTGAAATGGTGATTTAATGACATTAAACATCAGTTTAAGTTGTATTTCTACATTTGTCATTGTGTCATAAGTACTTTGCATGCTTCATACATGAAGGTTGTCATGTTAAGTGGCTGTACCATCTTAAAGTGTTTCCAAGGTAAATGTTCGAATGTTATTTGCTATATAATATAGCAAATATCGACCAAGCAAGAATTAAATACGCAAGATATCCAAGAATATTTGTGGTAACTGTTTTCTGCACATGCTAAATTGATTTCTACTCAACGGACACGATTTATACAAATTTTAGAAAGAAAAACAACATATAGTATTCTTTATTTGATTAATTAGCTTCACCTCTGATGTCGTCTGTATTTTCTACGGTTGGCGTTTGTGAAGATGAGGTCACTCTGGAGGGACTACCTGACACTGGACCCGACGCTAAATTTTCTGACGCTTGTTTCCAATCACCACAAGCTTGAAGATCTGACAATTATATCATTAAAATAACATCAAAACTGAATTGTTAATGTTACAACGAAAAAAATAACGTTTAAAGATAAACTAGGAGAGTCATGGCAAAGGGATGTAATCAAAATTCACAAATGACATGTACTTTTCGACAAAAAATATGTAATCTTGGGACAGGAGCACTAATATGATGGCAGTTACATATTATTTGATCTCAAGGCTTTCTGAAACTGAAACTCAAGTGAGCTGTTAGACTCACGGCAGAAATGTTACTTTGATGACCCTCTATATAATATGAAATTGATAACGTTCCATGAAATAGCAAAGGGCGGAGCTTATTTTCCTTTGATAATTCGATTTTAAAACACACACACACACACACACACACACACACCTGATCTGGGATTTGCTTGTTGATCCTGTTCGTCAAGTAACCAGGTCAGTACTTGGTGTGTGTTGACAGCTATTGAACCTGAAACAAAATAATGAGATAGACCGACATGATTATTCATTTGTAAATCTGTAAATTGTTGAATGCTAGTAAAAATAAAACAGAAACATTCTGACCTGTTTAATAAACAATACACATACAAGGTACATGCATATTGTTATACTGTTGAACCTTTGGTAAAAATGTGCATGAGGCAGTAAACCAAACAAACACAACCTTCTTTCTATTGCAAAAAAACCTGAAAAAATTAAACTCCTGCATGTTCAAGTTCTCATAAGTATACTTAAATGTAAACCAGAAAAAGGAAAGTTACTTTTTTGTCTCATACATTATCGACAAGTGAATATCTTTTAAGAAGATAATAAACAGAAATCTTTGACTTTTTTAACTGGGTCTATTATCTAAAAGGCCACAGTTACAACCTTCATAAAAAAGCTGAAATTTATTTCTTACTCATATTTGGTGTGCAGTAAACTGAGGAGGACTAAGCTAAACTCCAATATTCCGTAAGAAACTGACATACTTAACTCCGGAATCACCAATCTGTTTTGGGGATTAGTGTTAACCCTAAGCCTAACCTTAACATGAGATATTAAGTAATCTGAGTCAATGAATCAAACCACTCGACCATGTAGACGGGTCAGTAAAACTTGAAAATCTACGACGTGTTGTACAAACCTGTTTGTTCTCTGACAGCTAAGATGGCCGCTTGAACACGGTCAGCTGAGAAACCCATCTCAAGTAATACTTCAGCTGCATCTGTAGCCATATGATCTGAAGCGTGGTGATTTTCTAAAACAAGGTTGTCTATCACTTTTATATTCATCTATAGCACTTGTACATTTATATGTCATGAAAGTATAATCTCACCCCAACTGAATCTTTCAATATAAATACAAGTCATTATAGAACTGTTTTCATATTAACTGTTTCAAGCTTATTTGCCTTTAATGTTCAGCTGGTTCTTGCTTACCATACGGATTGCTTTTTGTAGTTCTGATCTGACACGACATCTGATGAAAGGAGGAATGTATCTGTTGCAATCATAATCAGTGAATGTGCTTCAAACCCGTATTTAGCAGAGGTCAGGTATCAGATGTGATATCCTTACAGAAAACATTACCCTGATATTGCCAGATATTTTTTATATGACAGAACTTTCAGGAATGTCTTTTAATTAGTTGACGCTAAAAGATGACTTACTGTATTTGCATTGCTGTACTGAATTTAATCTCAATATCAGAGACATTTTTATAGCGTGTGTTAGGTCACAATGTCTTTAATCTTCTAACTGGAATCATAACATCAGTAAAACCTTCTACTGAACCCAACCAATCCAAGAAGCAACGTGCAAACTTTGAAAGAAAAAAATAGTTTAAATTTGTTAACAAAAACATATACGCACCGTCACGTCTTCTTCTTTGCTCATTTTCTCGCCTTTGCTGTTCAGCTTCCTGAAAATCATAAGACATTCATTTAATATAAACGTATTCATTTTACAGCAATTTAAAAAACAACATCTTGTACTTCATATTCAATTTGACTGCTGACTTCATGAGTTCAGTTCAGTGCTTACATCAAAAGTGTGGAAAGCAAAAAGTCACTGAAGACTTGCACTCCTAGTAGACCTAGTTAGACTGGTGTTCAATGACTACTAGCTCACCTGTCAAATGCTTACTATCCCTTTCAAAATTAAAGTGTATTCTTCAGTTACTGAAATATACAATCTATAACATCAAATGCAAGACCGCAGCACTACTTATGACAGTCGGTAAATAAGGCTCCTTAGCTGTATACTGTTTTGGCGATTTCAGCCAATCGCTTACATGAAAGATTATGTCACATTAGTTTGAGTAAGTATTAGAAGTAAATGCCAACTTATTTTGTAAATGAATGCCAGGATGCACAGGTTTACGACACAAAAAAAGACAGGAAAAAGTTTCGAGCAAAAGATCAGTAGTTTGTCGGCTTTTTGTTTTATGTGTTAATTTTGCACCAAAATAGACACGGCTGCTGTGCTTTTATATTGCAAATAATTAAGTTCCCAGTGTGAGAGTTGAAGCCACACCGATCAGCACCAACCGCCTACCAATGAAAAGTAGGAACTCCTAAGACTACTTGACCATTGCAACAATTCCAAAAAGGTTGTGCAAATATCTAGGCGCAATAAAGAAGTCTTTGATATTGAGGTCTTTTAGGGAATACTACCAGATATAGTGCCTTAAGATTTAAACCCAGCAGACAGTGCGCTTATGTGATTGCCCTGCATCCATCGTGCAACGGCACGTCGTCAATATTTTTTCTTTCAATATTATCTCCTTCATAACCACATCGTCAAAATGATAAAACATGACAGGATGTTCCTTTCATGAGGCTCAACCAAAGTTGATCAAAGAAATTCGGTTTTTATGGAAACAAGAATGACAAAATCCAATATGCCCAAACCTCTAAAATTCGTTGAGTTGCATTCAAAAAGTGGACCTCTATCAAGTTTGTTCAAATTATGCCCCTACGGTCACTATTTGTCCTAGTCCAGGAATCACGTGTTTAAAATTAACATATATAAGAAATTTAAAATTCTACTTGTATGGCCAACCAAATGCCACAGAGCTCTTAAATTTCAAGATTTAAAGTTTGCCAATGGAATTATGTTTGGCTCCAACTCAAGGATGAGGTTTTCTACGAAGGCAAACTCTTTAAAAATGTTCTGAAAACGAAAAGCTAATTCTTGAAAATTTGGTGTGTAGCAACTATTTTAGGTAAGTTCAGATTGAGTTCCTGCTGTTTTTTCTGGCTCCACCCCTGAGGTCAGATATTACGCAGAAACATATAGAAATTCAAACTCTTCTTTTCTGAAACAGTAACGTCAAGAGTTCCGAAATTTTACATTAAGCAGTAGTGGCCATAAGACCATAAATATCGGGGGTCATTTATAACTCCAATGGCAAGAAGTGTTACATTGACTTATATAGACAGCTCTACAAAAATTGTCAGAAGACACAATACTTTGACTCCTGAAATTTGGTTTGAAGCATTGCCTAGTGGACCTCTGTCAATATTGTTTAATTTATGTACTATGTTCAGTTCTTTATTTTTTTTATTTATTTTGATGTTAAATTCAACACATGTTACTCATCACTTAGCAGTTATGCTCAGAGGAGTGCTTAACGGTCATCATACAGAATTCCACATATATATATATATTTTTAATCTATGCCCTATTTTCAGTACTTTCTTTTTATTTTGATGTTAAATTCAGAACGTTTTCCGTCTCTTAGCAGTTATGCTCAGGGGAGTGCCTTGCAGTCATCATAAAAAACTCATACATACATACATTTAATGGTTCTATTACAAATTCAGTGTAAAAGAATGATGCACAAGAGTTTCGTTCTAGTTTGATTTACTTTTATTATAAACTTTCTTACTATCAAAGTCAAATTATATGGGCATATTTACAGAAGGGAAGGACCAAAACAAGACACCAACCCTATGTGAGATTCTGACGAGTTTCTCACATAAATGGTCATTGTCGGTAGCAAGTCACGAACCTATGATTTTTAATATGTAAAAGATTCCTTAATGAACTGACTAAGGAGGCAATTCCTCAGTTTCAACTGTAATGTGACAGACCTTTAGCACCGTTAAAGACGCAAGTTGAGAATCAACCTCTAACCTCTCACCGCCCCCCCCCCCCCCCTATAGAATGTCAGTGTTAGAACGTTATGGTGACTTCAGCTACTTTTTCCATCACATTTGCAAATCCATTCTTTACTTAAATCATGTTTGAGACTTGGAACAGAAGGAAATTTATTTCATGAGTTGTAGTTTTTCTGAAACCTGCTGACAAAACACATATAATCAACTCAATGTAACTGCACACAGTAAAATCTGTATTTTAGAACCTCTGAAATAGCCCTCCTTCCCCTTTTAAATATTGACCAACATTGATGACACAGGGAGGTTAATTTACTTATTGTATAGATACTTGGAAAAACAAAATACGACCATTCGCTTTTTGTTGATGTAACCAGAAATAACTTTACTGACCTTGCTTAAAGATCAAGAATGTACATAATTATAGAGCTGTCTTGGATATTTACATGTTCCTCGTGCTTTCTTTGTACAGCAGCCACATATCTCTCGCCTTTCAGTTTTTTGATGTATTGGCACTGAGGAAACCATCTTGTATGCTCCAGGACAGGGTCATCATCTAAAATTCATAAAGGCTAATCTTTAAAATGTTGCTACGTGAAAACATTGCAATACTACCCTACATTATTTGCTATATCAAAACTTTTTCAAGTACTTGAAGTTCTGGTTTGATAGACAAGTGGAGACTATGGTAACTCAGTATCAGTAAAGAAGGCTTAACAACAGTATAGTCCTGGGCCATATTTGAGACCATGTCAAAGCTACCTGATAATACATGATTCATTGATTATTCATATGGATGCAAGTGAGTATGAAAAATAATGCTTATATATTTGGATAAGATCAATGGACTCGGAGCCTTAAATCCTCTTAAATGACTAAATGATCTTCATGATTTATATTAATATTAACGATTACTGAAATCTCAAATTTAAAGCTGATAAAACGTTTCAGTATAACTACCAATATAGGTTAAATCTGAAAGAAATATTTATGGAAGTAGATTATTTTGCATGTTCTGTAGGTATAGGTTTTTGAAACTGTTGGCTATCAATCAGTCGATGCCAGCAACCCACATGTAAACACATAGGTCAAATAGAACAGACAGTGACCTCTGTGTAACATTGCTCATAAATATGGTGGCTGCTTTCTGCCAGTTCGTTCTGTCATGTTGACTATGCAACCATGACAAAACAACAAATCTAGCGTTTTCGCATTGGCACGCTTATAAATGTCAGTCGGTGGGTTGGTCAGCTGACCGCTTCGTTTCTGAACAACTTGAGGACATTATATGGGCACAGACATTTGAGATTCGGTAGGTATATTTGGCATGCTGAGTAAAAGTAACCTATTGATTTTGAGTCCCTAGGTTAAAGGTCTAGCTCACGGACCTCCAAAATTTTTTCTGTTCAAAACTGATTTCACCTTAAACCGTAACACACTTAAATCTAGAAAATTTCCCTAATAAACGATAGGCCATTCAAATAACAGCAGAACAGTTTATTTAAACAACCAATGAAGTTTGTTGAAGTGTCTTAACTGTTCAACGCCTATTAACCTGTAGAGGTCAGAGAAAACTGGGTTCCTTGGACAGTAAAGGCACTTGTATAACTGTCTTGTGTCATATACTGTCAAAAGAATGTCATCAATCATGACTTGTTAAAATTTTAAGGACTGGAGTCATTTAAAATCATGATTTTTTTATTACGTAAAAATAATTCCATAATATTTTTCAAAAACCCAACATGTAATTACACCTAGCGTTACAAATCAGTCTATTATTTTTGTTGATCAATCAGTCAATTTGACTGGCTGATTAATGATCAATTTTTTAACATGAGAAAGCTTTTCTCCTGGTATATATGTCATTATTTAGTAATACAAGAGTGTCATCACTGTTGCCTGCAACCACTGATTTTATTTGAAAAACATGCAACTTGTGGTGAATGATCTCATTTTTAACTTTCAAAACATAATTCTGGGTCATGTACCTCAGTTGTAAATGTTACTTACTTGGTTCCCAGTTTCCGAGACCTCCGTCGCAACAAAAGCACCGGACTTGATCCTCCACACCTAGAAATACAGACAAGATTAAAATCTTGTAAATGTACTTAATATGAATTAAAGAATTCCACAGGTCTCTCCCATCGGAAAATATCAATCAGTTAACAATTACTCGCGGTAACAAAGTAAAACAATAATTAAACATTAAATACGTTAATCCATAGGATGAAATAGAAGAAAGAAAGACATAAACTACAGTTTTATCTTTAAAATGAGGTGCTGATCTTAAGCCTGAAATGTAATAAGTAACTGACAAAATCTTATTTTATAATTCTTCAAAATACTGCCTATAGATCAAAGAAAGTAAGTCCTTGGGTAATCAGTGTACAGTTCATTTCAACTTTTTATAAACCCTTAATAAGACTTTTCTTATTTGTACATTTTCAGACTAAAACTGACAATAAAATATCTAAATACTCTTATTCTTAAATATACTCACCTAAATAAAAGAACCCGGCCTCTGCCATCTGTCTAGGAGTTTGATCAAGGTGTGATGGCCATCCCTGAAATGTTTCAATACGACTGTCAATGTCCTGGTTGTCGCGATGTCTTGGGTTTTCAATAACTATACTGCTTGGTGGGATGCCCCTCCCTCCTGCACCATGTCCTGAGGAACCTTGGACAGCTGGACTGCGACCTTCAGTAGTTTGATCTGCGCTAGCAGTTGGCGTACTTGCTGTCGATACAGAGCTGTTTCCTTGCTGTGCTTCTCTTGCCATGGAAACTTGAGCTTTTGTATCTGTCTGCTGACCTGTACATTTTTGATAACTTCTGCTTATTTGGTAAATTTTAAGCCGAAATGTTTCAATACCAAGTCGTATCAAATGAACATACAGAAAATAATTTTAGAGCTATTTCTTATCTGACATATTCTTTGCTATCAGAACCTTGAAAAATTGCTTAAAAGTCGTGTAGTGGCGATAAATTCCTCAATTTAGAATTGACAACATACATTGATGGGGCTGAACTGGGGAGTCAAAGACATTGTCTTAGAAATCGCAGAATGCCTTTGATGGGAAACTATTTAAGCATTAAATTGCTGGTCTTATTTACTGGGACCTGTGGAAACTTTATCACTTTTTTGTTGGACAGACAAGAATAAAGAAGGAAAATGGGCTTTTGACAGAATTATCTTTAACAAGCTGTCTACAACATTTATTGAGATTTCTGACCAAATTTTAGAACAGTTGTTTCGTTCTTTTTAAAATAGAAAAAGTAATTAACAACCAAACTTTTGTATTCAACTGTTGCTTAAGCTTGATGTTAAAAAAAACTACTGAAAAACTTTGCATAGAGACAATCCCTTCAGTTTCCACACAATTGTCTTTAAAAAGAACCTTTGCATGTTTAAGAAATCATTCAGCTATTGTAAGCAATTTTATATGAATTAAAATTTTGCTTATTTTAGGAGGATGTTTTACCGTGTTTACGTACTCCACACACGACAAAATAGTATTTACAGTGTTTGTTTACAACACATGACAAAATAGCATTTGGTGTTTGTTTACATTACATGACACAATAGTATTTACAGTGTTTGTTTACAACACATGACGAAATAGCATTTGATGTTTGTTTACATTACATGACACAATAGCATTTACAGTGTTTGTTTACCACACATGACAAAATAGCATTTGGTGTTTGTTTACATTACATGACACAATAGCATTTACAGTGTTTGTTTACAACACATGACACAATAGCATTTACAGTGTTTGTTTACTCCACTTGAGATAAAAGCATGACAGTTAGATAATTGACCATCAATAACATTTGCATTTTATAGCAACGGAGACGATAAAATAGGTAAGTAGTATACCACTGTTTAGTTTTCTGGTTAGAGGTTTAACTGAAGTGACAACACTTGAACAATCTCGGTTTAGGGCTCTGCTGCTAAATGTTAAAGCTTCGAGTCATTTAAGTTTAAAGAAGAAGTAAAATCCCCTTTTTATAAAAAAAAATCCTAAAAAAGAGCAATAAAGAAGAAAGTAAATGCCAGGCTGCTATGAACCGGCCGTCCCTAGGTGAAGTTAAGGAAAAATTTAATTAGGTAAAGTGACTGCCTACTGAACTGACATCAGTGGTAGTAAGTTTGTCTGTTTTCATCAACGCACTTGATTTGTATTTTCATTCGGACTCAAACAACTTATATACCTACCATTGTTCCTTTCCGCATTTACAACTGCCATCTGTAAAACATAACATTGAAAGTAAGTAAATTTTAAGATGTAAACATTTTATGATGAGACATTCCATAAGAGCAAGTATCATCCTAAACACTGGTATCAAAGGTATCATGTTGCAATCTTTCAGTTATAATACTGGCCACTATCGTCATAACAAATAACCAAATAAGAACTCTAGAATGTTTACAAAGATTATCAATTCCATCTCTGCTTGGTTTAAAAAAATCGTGGATGGCAATCTGAATATGTAAAGCTGATCATCCAAAACGAAAATTAATTCGAACGGATAGATTCATCAACACGTACATAGAAATGTGGTCGTCATAACATTACAATACTGCGAAGAAGCTGTAAAAAGCAGGTAGAGGTAGAAATTGTTCGAAAAATCAAGAATGCTCATCGGCACTGTAAATAATATGATGTGTCTTAAAAAACACTAAGTGTACGAGTTACAGAAAACGAAAACAGGTGTTCATCCAAAAACCTAGTCATGAATAAGTGAAAACAAATAGAAAATTTTCTTTTCAGCAAGGTGTGTATGCATTAGTGTGAAAAGTTGTCTAAACTGACAATAAAGTTATATTTTAAATGGGCGGTATTACAACTTTAATGTTGAAGAAGTTATACGATCTGATGAGAATACTTATCGGCACTTAATTTATCAGGTTCTATAAATGAAGTGTCATTTCTAGAAATAAATTATTTATTCCAACTAAATCCGATCAATGGTGGAGAGGTTACAGAAAATCGAAATAGGTTTTTTTTATTTTTTTTTGTATATCCGCTGTCAGGATATAAGTGAAAATAAACAACAGTTTCTTTTCAGCAAGTTGTGTATGCACTGATATGAACATTTGCATAAACTGGTAATAATGTTATATTTTTGTTTATTGGAGGTTTTATAATGCAGTTAGAATAATATAAATGTATACTGTAATGCATCGTCGGAAACCCACGTTCGATCCATTCCGTTTCACTCTATTTATCTACCGTGGGACAATTGGTTGGTAGAAACTTCGTACTCATGAATAATTCATTCCCTACTTTCATTGGTTTCCGAAAGATTTCCCTTGCGCAATCTCAGCCAATGAAAGTACTCGTTACAATTTGCCTTTCGCGCCCATGTTTAAATCTTGGGAAATACGTCTATTTTAAGTAACTTGTCATTATTCATACTCTTCACACTGAAGAGTATCTATTTGTATTGCGGAATTTCATTCGACGAGGAGTTACTTCCCTTTGCTAATAAATATTCATGAAAACGAATAATCTGCAGTCAATTATCCCACGGTACATAATGTAGTTGTGCGGAATATGTACCGGGGGTCACCGCCGATGACTGTAATGATATTTCATTACGGGCTTTGTTCTAAGGTAAACAGAAGAAATACCGAACAAAATACGAAAATTCCGCTGTGTTTAAGTGCATAATATACATAAAATGTAAACGTGAAAACAAGTGTTAATTTATTTGTATTGCAAGCGTATTTTAACGTGAATTTGTGTGAAAATATTTTTGCACTTTATTTACCAAAAACTTTTGAAATGGTACTTAAATGTGATAAGGGTAGTTCACCAAAAGCACACAATTACCAGCCACCATGAGCATTGAGTACTGCTTGAAATCGTTGGCGTATACATGTATAACCAACAAATGTGTTGATTTCCACTTGTTGAATGTTGGTCCACTCCTGAAATTAGGCTTGTCTTAGTAAACTGACGTTGGAACAGGGCGGCCCATAACAAGCTGCCGGTCCAAGATATACTCTACAGGTGTTTGATGGGATTCAGAGCTGGGCTGATGCCAGGCCAGTAATATTAACAAATGCAATGTTATTCATCCTGACGGAATTCACATTATCTCTAGTTGCATTATTTGTAGAATTATCGTGTTGAAACAGAGTATATTGGCAATTATTTTTAAACATTGGGCATTCAAAATCCTATCCATCTAAACAACAGGTGTACCATAACCATGCGCAGTGCATGCCCTGACCAGGATGAAACCCCCATCTCTGAAACAATCTCTTTCAAGTACACATCAGTTGGCATAACGTCCTTTTTAATAGCTTCATTCACTGAAAGCACTTCCTTGAATGTAAAATCACAAGTAGTCGGAGAATGGAAAACTATCTCGTTGTTGCTTCACCCAGCGATATTATGTAAGTGCCGAATAAAAAACTATTTACAAGATGATATCATGTCTATATGACATCATATATAGTGTATATTTGCTGAACTCTTATCCACTGTTAAGGTTTTACTATGTGCTCTGTACAGTATAAGTTTTTAGCTAATACTGAATGTTTCAATTTTGTATATAGGCTGAGCTCTTATCCACTGTTAAGGTTTTACTATGTGTTAGAAATTGCTTGCTAATCTGTTTGCTACTACTAGTCTTGACTGGTGATACAAGTTTTATGGTGCTTTTTACCCGAGTGCATTTAGTCCTTTTTTCTTCTTCAAATCATGTCCAATTGTATCAATTAATTCTATTCTTTTTTAACTATTTTTTTCTTAACAGTTACCCTTGTAATGTAATAAAGTTTAGCAAGGAATATTTAACTTTTATCTAAAGACCGCGTCTATACATAATACTTAGTAGTCTCTTACAATTCTACCTTAGAATGGCCATGTGCAATGTATATGTATAACTTTTATGTATTGATATAATGAATTGTACAATGATGAGACTTAAATAAAAGAAAAATATAATATGCCATTAAACTGTCAATGTATGGACGACCTCATTGTTGGCCATACTCGCGCAGACATTTACATACAGTTTGCACAAATGTTCAGTTGTAAAGTGTACCAGGGGTGTTAGCAGAAGTGGTAGTTTTGAAATGACTGCGTTCGACGGTGTACATGATGCAGCGGTGATTCCCATTCATCGAGATGGGCAGGCATCCACTGCGTGTTTTATTTTTTCTGACTCCCAGAGGTTTGAAACTCTTATGTTAGGTTTCGATAACTCGGCTAGAACTGACAACATTCCTGGTAACCTCATACCCGTCATATTAATAGAAAGAACGCCAATGGCACGTTAACGTAAGGCATATCAATAAGAAACAAAATTGAATAAAAATCATTTTTTTCCGCGTTTTGTTTCTTATTGGCAACAGTTTTTAAAATCAAATAAAGCTTTTATATTTTAAGTACAAGATGCACTAAGTCTTGTCCATGCATGTGCAAGGAAATCGACTTCAACAGCTTCTTTTTTATGTTATGTGTGCAATTCCGTTAAAATTGGTTTTATTTGCCTCATAACTTGTCGCCCGATTTGACATCTTTAATTGTTCTGTTAACACCATATCTGCACATAATCACAGTGGGTGCTACTTATTTTGTTCACTAGCTCTTTATAATATTTTCCTATCCTCTAATCAATAATTCTTACTTTAATGTAAACATGTTTCACCCGATATACCTGCACAAGTGATATGATATCCACTCCTTTTAGAGTGTTGATGTATTCACAGTTCGGACGCCATCTAGCATGCTCTAATATTGGATCATCATCTGTTATAAACAAACAAACAAAAATCATAATAGATGACAAGATTTTTAATTCGACTAGGTTTCCTTAAATCTGTGGAATTTGTCAGAACCAACAGAGCCACAGATTTTGTCATGTTCCACTAAATTCATGGATATTATCATTTTCGGAGACTCGTATCATGCGTATAATTCATTCTTTGTCTGCATTTATTATGAAACAATATCAAAGTTAAATAAATATTTAAAATTTAATATATCTAATGTTAATATCCTAAAGAAAATAACATGTAATTTTAAGTAGTAAAGGCAATAATTCTTTGTTTTGATTTGTCATTCCATCTAAGTTTTAATTTGGAGAACATGTGACCAAGTTTTAGTCCCTACAAACAGATCATGAAGAAGAAAATATTCTAATCAAGTCTAACGAAAATTGGGTCGAAATTTGACCTCTGATGTGTTCAAATGGTTTTAAAATTATTTGAGCTGGTTACCTTGTGTTTTGATCTTACATGACCAAATTTGAAATTCATCAAAAATATCACCAAAACAATTTCTGTGACCTAGTTTCAAGCTATTATGGCCAAAAAGTGACCTCCCTACTGATATCTAAGCTGGTAAGCAGGTTTTACAAGCCTCATATGACCCTCATCATGTAATCATAAAAACATTCATTCCCACAAAATTTCATAAATATTGTGCCACATAACAGGTTTCAACTGATCAAAGCTTGTAAACTAAAATTTAAAAAAACACGTGACAAAATTACAATGAAATTTGGCTTTAATATGACCCAAAGAATGTCCACAAAGTTAAACACTGATCAGAGCTGACGACTGTTTTACCAAATGCGATCCATTTTGAACTCCTCTAATACATTGCCAAAATAAACAATCTCAGCAAATTTCGTAAGAATTTGGCAAAAAAACAACTCACAGTTTTCTACTGATCTAGTGACCTAGTTCTAACCTAAATTACCCAAATTCAAACGCATCCATGAGATCATAAAATGACTAAATAACTATGTATCATTGAGACTAGGGCTGGAATGTTAACTTTCTAGAGTGTGCACAAGGTGTTTTTTTTATAGATCTGAGCTGGTGAACTAGTTTTGGACTAAATATGAGACAGTTTCAAACTGGTAAAAAAATGACTAGGAAAAACATTCTGAGCAAGTTTAATAAAGAATGGGTCCAAAATGTGGTCTTTACAGTGGTGACATGGTTTTCCTTTAATTTTGGTAGTTTCGAATCATTCAAAAATTCATTAGGACAAAAACATCAAGTTTGATGAAGATGGACTAAAATGTAACCTCATGGGTGTTCACAAGGTTTTTTTTCACTGATCTGAGCTTGTGACCAAGTTTTCGACCCAATTTTTGACACAATTACAACTTCTGCCGACAGATCATCGGGACACAGCTTTCCTAGTAATTTTCACGAAGAAATGTAAAAAATGACCTCTTGATTGATCACAAACTTTACCTTTGATTAAGGTTGGTTACGTTCGAACCCACCATTTTGGGCCCATTTTCAAACATTACGAGCGATTATCAGGACAAACTCTTAGCTGACGGACAAAGACCGATTTTTCTGCACTCAGGTGAGCTTAAATCGAATCAAATCTTTTTTTGTTATGACAATCACACTGAAATTCAAAAAGTTGTATGATTGTGCATAACTTCTTTTACAAGCGTTATCTGACTTTAATGCAACGTTGTCTAGTTGATGGGTTGGTTTGAGTTAATTCACTAAGATAGTTCTTTGTTTGTTCTTTAACACTTGTTGGGTTCAAGTGTGAGGCTGGTGCACCCTGGAACCAGGTTTAAACCCCCAGTAGCAAAGGGTTTGCCACTACTCAACAAAATCCCAATAATGGATCTTGCCTGCAATGCCCTTGCAACTTGGCCTGTGACAGCAGTCTCTTAAAAATCCTCGCTCACTTTCAAAGAGAGGCACTAAAATAAAAGGATTACCATGTGTGTTACACTACTGTTCTATCAAGTATCTGAAATTATAACAGAGAATGGATATTCTTTCTATTTATGATAAATTTAAATCGACCTATGGTGGCGTTACGTATTCGTATTTAGCTGATGTATCATCGAGTTAGTGAAACCGTTGGTGTTTCCTGCATAACTGTAGATAAGGAGTTATTATTAGTTATTTGAATAATGTGAATGTTTATTAGAGGCATAGTTGTAACACAAATGTAATTCCTATATTTTAAGTATATCTTATTTTTGTAAGCTAAACTGACTTTTATGTCAAGTTACTAAATTCAACTAAAAAGTTAAATTATCTTTTTTAGATAAAACTCTTTCAACGCAAAGAAAAATATAGCTACTGCTGTCCTTGCAAGTGTCTAAGTCTGGCGTTGCTTTTTTATTAAACCTAACATTATTATATATACATCTTGTTAATTCTTATAAAAGATTTAGAGTCAACAGGAGTACTGCGTGGTCAGGTCCGGTTACCCTTGATTAAATTTAATACAAGCGCTCTGGCTTTTTTTTTAATAAAAAAAATGTTATTAACCTTTGCACTCTACACATAACACATAGATTAAGCTCACCTGAGTTCCAGTCTTTTATTCCTATGCCACAATCAAAGCACCGTACACAATCATCAAACCCTATAAAACGATGAAAGAAATACCATCCATAAACTGTATTGAAGTGTAGGGTTTAATGTTTTAACAGTATACACGTACTAAACAGAATGACTAGTTTACTCTTCTGATTCTAGCACTTAAATACATTCAATCCTGTATCCTAATAGAAGAGCTAAATATCGTTAAGAGGGTGTAATTTTTTTTTATTGAGACTGTCTCTCCCAAGAGCATAACTGAGATGCTTACATTAAAAACTACTGAGTACTGTGGTGAATATTTTGTTTTCAATAAATACTGACCTACGTAAAAAAACCCGGCTTCTGTCATTTTTTCTGGAGCCTGAGTCTTACACGGCCAATCTTTGAAGGATCTTAATCTGTTTTCAGAACTGGCATAGTCTGGATATTTATACTGACAATTTCTTCCTGTTGTTCTTGGGATTCTTGTACAAACTTGTCCTGAAGAGCTGCTTGTTCCTCCTTCCTGAAGCCATTGGTTACTTTGTCCTGGACGATTGGTAGTCATTCCAGTATCTTGATCTACAGATTCAGATCTTCCTCCCTCCGCAAATCCCAGTGATACTGGCCTGTTAGTGTCACAGCTTCCGCTTCTCCAGGGCTCTCTAACAGCTTGCCACGTAGTGTGTGCTGGCGCAAATTCAGGACAGCTAGTTTCAATAACCGGTAAAGCTGACGACTGCAGACTAGCGCCGTGACCTAAAATGATTAATCATAGTCAGATACATCTCTTTGTAAGGTAAAAGTTAGTAAAATATAAATTATATTTGCACTGTTTAGCTTATGCATTTAAATACTGTTGTTTTTTGTTGTTGTTTTTTTACCTTTCGAGTCTAAATCTACAGTACATATAAAACCTCGATAAGAGTATGGAGTAGCTTAGTGTTTTCACTCTAGAGTTCAGTAAGCCATTATAAGAATTAAATATCACAACATATCTTAAGACGAATATTATGATGCTTAATTATTTTTTTATTTACATTTAGCAAATTTTAAATCTCTGACATACACTGTTTTCAACATAATATATGACAATTTCACATTCACTTGCTACAGAGAAAACCTTTTCAATCAATAAAAATAAATAACAGAAGCTCAGTCCAGATTTTTTTCTTAACTTTACTATCTCCTCAAAGCAAATGACAAATGTACGGAATTCTTCTATAATTAGATCATTAGCATATGACTAAAACTTATACTGAAGTAATAACAATCATGAAATAACAGAAGTGCGTTATAAGTTTAATTAACTGTAAACAATTTTCTTTAGAATATATTTTGTATTGGAATCGTACAAGCGAGCTGTGAAGACAACACTACCACCGACAACTACTGTCGATTAACTTACGAGTACAGTTTGGCCACTACTCTTAGTTTTGCATCATTTTCTAAGACACCCCAATATGTCCGTAAATAAACTGGCTGTTATCGTACACGTAAAAGAAGTGTACCTTGTAGAACCCCTGAAGTAATTTTCTAAAGCGGCCTTTCAATTCAAACAATCTGAATCATTTTTGTGAAGATAAATCAAATAATGTTTATTGTTTAGTAGAAATAAAATATATTTTTTTATAATGTGTACAAAATTTCCCTTTTTACTTATAAAGACGCTGGCTGTTCTGTTGTATGGTTTGGTTAATTTATTTTGTTATCCTTCGTTAATACGTCAAAATATGAAGAAAAGCAAACTTAGATGAATTGACCTTAAATGTGTTACAATGTGTGCAAATGTTCTTGGCCTGAAAAAGAAACACGTAAGCATACCAAAGCTGTCAGCAATAAGAAATATCCTTGTAATACACTGAACATTTCTGTAAGTGTTGCAACACAGCATAACAGCTTGTAACTCCATGCACTAGGTGCATACTCAAAACCATTCATTCGTGCTATATTGCAATGAGTGTTTAAGAAAGCATACAACTGTTTTTCCAAACAAATCTTTGCCAGTCTGTAAAACGGACCTAGTTACAAGACTCATAAGTTCATACTGACAGTTACGAAGTTGTTTACCTTCATTATAACTTATTTTACCATATGACAAACGTTGTATTTAATAATGTATAACCATAATAATTTCTTAACATGAAACGTGTGTAATAAATTGGCAAACATATTATCATGCAGTTACCTCTTGGTTCGAATGTATTATTTACTGTACTGATATTTTCTGACTTTGTTATAGAATAGTTGTTTAATTTTAGGTATAAATGTCATATTCCACTTTTATTCGATAAACAATGACATTTCATACGGCGTATTTTCTTGGTGGATGTCTTGTAACAGCTCTTTTCAGTAGTCAACAGTAAATCCAATTTATGTTTGTACTTTGGACATGGGGTAAAAAAAGATCTGACAGTCATTATTATTTTTTTAAAACTTTAACTCAACTCGCCCATAAAAAAGCCATTAAACTCGCCAGAAAATGTATATATGAACTATAAACTTATGTCAGGTCCTAAATAATTACATACAGTGCTTTTGTATTTGTGCCTCAGCTATGCTCTAAGACTTTCATAAAATCTGAAGAGGTATACTCTAAAATTTAAATCATTAAATTGTTTAAAATCATATAAATGTAAATGATATTGAACCGATTATTATGCAATGCTACAGTGCCAAAGCTTCTAAGTAAAGTATGTAACCTGAATGTATTGATATAAGTCTTTATATCTACAGACGTTGTGCTGTACAACTTTGAATGCCGAATGCTTCTTAGTGTCTATTTTCCCAAACAAAAATGTTCGAACAGTTTTTCTTCTTTTCATTGTCAATTATTTTTCATCATATATTGAATGTGTAAAAGAAAATACAAATGTAGCTTATCAATTACTTTTGTGGTATGCCCTTTTAATTGGGTCATTTTTAGTTTCTTCAAAGGTATTTTCCACTACGTTTCTACTTTATTCTATTGTGCTTTCTGTCCAGCTTTTAAAATTGTCTTTTCCTTTCGAAGAAATAAATAGAATAGGACATTTAACTATTTCAAAAGCTTAACAATAAAGAAGAAATGTCTGTTTTGGAATGTGTAACTCTCTGATACTCTCTCTTTCAGTCGTTAATTAGTTTACCACTATTTTCCTACTTTTTATTTGACATACCATTTTGCTGTGTTTGGTTAGCAGATCCTGGAGTCCCTGAAGTTACCATTTGCGTATCGTTCGTTTCTTGAATCCCATACTCTCTCTGAAAAAAAAGTCCTTTACACGATAGAAAGTTAATCAGTCTTCATAGAGGTTATAACTAAAAGTTCCATAACATTCACTATAAAATACAATTGTTTTACTTCTACCTTAAAACAAAGCATGTGTATGTCACGAAAGATGCTTTACATAATTAAAGTTAAGTTATTAGAGAAAATGCATTTTCCTGAAGTGTATTTGAATTTACCAATTTGAATTTACTAATGCCGTCTTGTGACATTTCTGGGCTTGCGTTGAAGGTGGTGGTTTAGATTAAAAGTGCTCATTTTACAAGGTAAAAACATGTCATTGTGTCATTTTGTATATCAGGGTTTTGCCTTGAATGACCAGGAATTTCCATTACACATACACTGGTACAATTAATATGTCAGGACACTTTCAGAACAAGCGCCAAAGGTATATTACAAAATTTAATGCTTTGGGAAAAAGCAGAAATAAAATTTTATTTAATCTTTTTAAACAACATGGTAGTTCCAATTTTATTGTATACTTGTATAGTAGGTATCGGCTTGAAATTATGAAATATCGATGAAATGTACTTACACGGAGTACAAAGGTCTGATGTAAATGGAAATATTTGGTCTATTACAAGTGAACCTGGGTTTTTCCGTATCTTCTAGATAATTTTGGTCAAAATTTAACTTTTTTCTTATCTTAAAACAAAGAATCAGGGATAACGATACAGTATATTGGAAGCATTTTGTCATTTTGCCCAAGTTAGAATACTTTCTAATTTTTAAATCAGTCTGCTTTTGAGGATCATTTTTTTTTTGTTAAAAATGAATTTATCTCATTTGACTTAGAAAAAAAAATACCTAGGAAATGTGTCATGGTCTTTTTAAAGTGCCATTCTTACTTTTTCACATCGCATGTCTTTACAAATTAACACACACAAAAATTAAAATCGAGTAAGTTTGTTAAGAAGCATTTTAAGAACGGTCTAGAGTCTTAGCTATATTAATGTCTCTTTATATTTTTACTTATTTTCCAGCAAAGAATTACAATTACTCTAATTGAAATATTGTAGAGCAGAATCTTTAATACCATGTACAATTGTTCAAACTGTCACGATGTTTCATTTTGCAATATTTAATGCATTTTGCTATCGTAATTTCCAGCAAACGTGTACTGCTGAATACATAATGAAGAATTAACATGAAAAAATATAAAACGATGCTTTTAGTTTATTACTCACGGATACTCCGTGGTTGATATATCTCTGGGCTTCTGAAACTGCCGGTCTGATATTCCTCGGCTGTACCTCTGCATTGGTGCTATTCATTCTTCGAGCATCAATGTTTTGCGCAATCAACGGACATCGTGGAGCAATTGATTGGTGTACTGAAAACACATCGTCAGTCTCATTCCAGGCAGAGTGTTGAATATTACATCTAAAGCATTTTGTAGAAGTTGGGCCGTCAATTTCGTCATGGTAAAACCCATTTCGCGCCAAAATGTTTGGATTTCCGTCACCAACATATTTAAAGAAAGAAGCAAACCGATTTCGCTCGCTTTCCATTTGGTCCTGTGAGTCGGTCTTTTTTTCCTCAAAGTACGACCCTACGGGATTCACAAAAGAATAAATTGAGTTTGGTTCCCTTCTTAATTCTTTACTAATCAATTTTGTAGGTTGTTTTCGTTTCTTGAAAAAGTTTGTAATCTCTCCTTGTATCGTTTTCAAGAAGTATTGTTTTTTCGGTGAAAATTTCAAATACTTATCTTTTTTCTCCTTCATATTCTTAGGATAAAGTTTATATGTCATAACAGCTTTACCAGAAGGTAAATTATTCTGAAACACAAGTTTCGGTTGGACGCCTGGACGGGTCATTTCTGTCCTACAGTCTGATTCACTATCGCTTCCACTGATGGAAATCTCTTCGTCAAAAGAACCTACGTCAAATCCTCCATGCGACGATTTTTTGTTTGGATCTACTCTCCTGTAGCTGTTTATTTCGTTGTCTTGTTTACATGCACAGTCGAACTCTTTATTGTTACTGGGTATTGTAAAATTTACTTCTACCCTGCTTTTCTTCCCATTACAAACATTTTCCAGTTTAAAGCTAGGCAAACCTGCCATTGTAATTCACGGTTTCTTCTCTCTTTTCTTAACCTTTTGCGATATTCGTTGTTTCCTTGTTTGCAATCTCTTCTAAAGAAAGTGTTCTGTAAGAATAACTTAATAAATACAGTTCAACGAAAAACTAATAAACAGAACAGATACTAATTCCTTAATCTGAAAGAGGCCCATGCTAAAAAAGAAATAATTATAATCATCATTAGCGTAAAAGAACAAATACAGACTGCTTGAATTTAAACGGACTGTCAGTGTAGACGTCTCATGTAGACGTACGTTCGTATAAGAAACACTTTTGAATAAAACAAGCTTTTACGATGTTAAAAGACATGACATGACTGACCTGACCTACACATTAATTACGATGCAATGTTTTCTACTTCGAAAACTTAGTAAATACTGTTAATAAATTCTCTGAGGACGAATCGGCAAGTGAATTGCATGTATTAATGACTAAATGAGAAGTGGGAAATGAGAACTGCTATAATTCATCTACAGACTAAACTCAAACACTTTCCAATGATAAAATTGTGTTAAAAATATTCTTACGACACATATGGTACTTTCTGTGAGTGCAGCAGCACATTTGTCACACCTTGCAAGATGGCTACAAGGCAGAAATAACATGCTTACAGCTCCATTGAAACACAAATTACATGTTCGCTTACGGTGTTGAATCTAAGGCCATCCTTAAAAAATTGTTTGTTTGGCATAACCCGACCCAGGTAAATTTTGGTGGGTAGGAAGGTAGGGATTTTTTTTTTTTTTTTTTTTTACAATTTATAAACGCAAAGAGATTGGATCATGGAAAAAACTTTGACAAGGGTTCAAAGTTTATTATATTTTATTATCAGCTTCAATACTTCAATAAAACATTTGTTAAACTGAGACAGTTTCTTAGGTGCAGCTTTACGCTTCTTCTTGTAGTCATTGTAACCACTGAATTTCTCAAACCTGAAAAGATAGTCAGACAGGTCATTTTACATAGAACAGTATTTCTCAAGAAGTAATAGGTGTAGGTTTAATATCTTTAAAATATCTGAATTCTCTGCACACTGATATTTTTAAATATTAAATTGGTGGTATGACATTTATACAAAAGAGGAGGTTCATGACAGATCCCACTGAGTGTGGTGTTGATGTGGCATCACAACCTATTTGTGTATTAAATATATGTTCCAACTCTTCGAGTTTGGTATGTATTAAATATAAATTTTATATTTAAGTATCAATAAATATCTATCATGGCCAGGCCGAATGCATATTAAAATATTCAGACCTTTGTGGAAATTGCACAGATGCCCGTTTCTGTATTTTTTCATGACTACCATCTATCAGCCATAGACTGTCTGTTATAACAAGCACTTCTCGTGAAACCATCTCTGAACTCATTGTGACAGGAAATTCTGCTTTAACCACAACCATTTCATCAACAATGGCATTGTAAAGCCGGTCTTTGGCTGCAAAAAAAAAATAATGAAAAATAATTTAACTTTATACTTAGGCATGGCAAAGGAACATATTAAATATCCTCACTTTGCAGCACTGACATTTAATAATGAAACTGCAAACGCTTACCAAAGGCTTTAAAGCCTTTAAAAGGGAGTTTTGTTTGTTTGTTTTGGGTTTTACGCCGCTTTCAACATTATTTCAGTCATATCGCGGCGGCGGTGACTTATGAGGTACACCAGGGACTGAACCCGGCCGGTCACTTTATCCTGACACCGACGAACCAGTCGTAATGCTCACCCTTTAACTTTAAAAGGGAGTACCTGAACCTGTCTATTAAATGTCTAAAATATAATTGTATTTTCTAAACACCACATGAAATGTTAAGAGTGATAAAGATACCTGTAAAACGTGGTTGGTCTACACTAATTTTAACGGCAGGCTTTGTTTTGATCCTGTTCGACATCATTTTCTCGAAGGCATTTTCTTTTGATGTTGAGCATGTGGGGGTATCCAGTGTTTCGTCAGATTTAATATTAATAGTCACATATTTTAATTTGCTGTCAAAGTCATAAAGCACTGATATTTCATCAAATGGGCTCGCATCAAACTTATTTGTATCATTTACTGATGACGAAACTGAAATCACGGCAGCCTTTTCAAATGCCCTTCCGTCCCACAAGTTTTCCGAAAACGCATTTTTCTTTGAAGAACTCTCAACCACGGAATCGAACACATCAAACCATGAATCTTTAATACCGAATTTTCTGATAGCTTTGTTGATGATACACTTTTTTTGTGAGCTTGCATCGTGTTTGTCCACCAAATTTATCGAAACCGAAAGTGTGATTTCTTTTTCGTCCGACATTTTGGATTTCTCGGTAAAGCGCATTCTATTAATATTAATGCAAATGAACGGAAAGGAAAAAAAACGAAACCATGAAAAAATTACCGAAAGGGGATTTATCGACGATAAGATAATCGAAAAAAAAAATTTTTTTTTTTGAAATCCAAAAAAAAAAAAATGAGTCGGGGGGTATTCTGGTGGGTCGGTCGGGTTATGCCAAACAAACAATTTTTTAAAAGATTCAGAGCCCAACGTGTACACTGTTATATATCTTCCCAACAACAAGGCTGCTAAGTAAAGTAAAGTAAACAATAAAGTTCAAGCGTTAACTCCTTGGATGTTGATTAAATTTTCTCACGATGCTGTCAGTATTGCTTGAGTTGATAATCGAACAGAAAATCTTTTATATTCCTTTTAAAATCCTAGATTTTAGGTCATTTTTGTCCCTGCGACGGCAGTCACATTTAACACTGTACATTTATCAAGGAAAACTGTTAAATTTTGTTCAATATTTTACCTCAACAGTTTTGATATTTGATAAATCTATATGACATTGCACAGTGGTCTTCTATGATAGGTGTAAGTCCGTAGGTGCTCGACATATACACATATTCAGGAAAATTAATCTAGAATATATGCTTTTCAGAAACCATTCGGTCTGTACCAATTTCAGGTTGTGTACGAATGTTTATACAGTCCTCGCATCGAGTTGAATAAATAGTCTCAGATGATAAACTTTAGTTAAGTCTTTAAGGTCCACAAGACTTGATTTTTACATTATGATACATATATTTACATCTACCATCAGTGTAGATAGGTGAAATGTCTTTTTGTGCAAATTAAAGTAACATACTTCTAAATTCATTTAAGATCGTCCATATTTGACGGAATAATGGCCTTAAAATATTGTTCTAGGAGCTGATCAGTGGTCCAGTGGTAATAGATAGAAAATAATGGTCATTAAGTCGATTTTCAAGCGGATTTTCCCTATGAAAAGAAACAGAATTTCTCTTTCTAGTTCTGAATATTTCAAGCAAAATTGTTAAGCTTTGTTTAAATGGATAGACTTGGGTGAAATGGGAGAAGAAATACAGCACAGATAAAGATAAATACTTTTGTCTGAAACATCAGATGCTTGCTTTTTCAACCTTTTCACCTACACGAATTCAAGGTGATGTCAGAAGTACAGCATCCAAGAAAAGAAATGTTTATGTTTAGTAAACATTTTTGCAGCCAGTCTTTGCCACCATCTTTTCATAACACAATTAAGCCATATTCATTATACAGTGAAAAGTTATCGGTGGCAGTGCACACACTGGATAGTAATGGCATGTTTCTTTAATGCAAGATAAAGTAAATTTATTTTATGTCTACCAATGAAATATAGGGAAATATCAGTGAGATAAAAGTGATAATCCACTGTTTTGAATCAGTGAAATTACCATTTTGATAATCCACTGTTTGTGCCGGAACCACTTTTTTATCACCACGTAAATACAAGAGAATCCGCTGTATTTCAGACAGTGACAGCGAGTGAAATTTATTTACCTTGTTAAATCCAGTTATAATATTAAATTCCTGAGCCTAACTAGTTGTGAACAATGATGAAATTCGCCATAAATTATTTAAAATGTCTGATTTGTTTACATAACTCACATGGACAATATCCAGTATGGCCGACTTTCAATTCAATTGATTGAATATTACTCGGTATTAATCCGCTTTTATAACAAAAGTATGTATGGCTAAAATTCAAAAAATATTGATAAACTGTGTAGAGAAAAATAAATGTTATTGTATGAAAGTGTATTCAGTTTATTTCAGCAGAAGTAAAGTTATCATATGTATTGGAGATTGTCTGCACTTTTTTTGTGCAGAGTAACGGTTTGACCAAAGTACGCACTAACTGATTTGGGGCTCACCATGGGGAATTTATTGGAGAACCTGAGTAAAAATGTCATAAAATACCCATTTTTGACGTGTTGGCATAAAATAAAAAGAAAATTTGTTTGTTTTTAGTGGAAGATGGGAATTTATTTCATCGAGTGAACACCATATGTTTATATTTTCACTCGTGGCTGCGCCACTCGTGAAAATATCACATATGGTGTTCACTCGATGAAATAAATTCTCATCTTCCACAAAAATAAACAAATATCCTCTATGTAATACTCTGGCACATGTTGTAAAACTGAGATTGTTATTTTATCCCATATTCTAGCCTACTATTGTAGAAGCACAATGAGGCATCTACAACATAAACACTAACCATTATAATTATCTGATTTTTTACAACAGATAGCTTAGAGTTGCTGTGATAGAGCATACTTTTATACTGAACATTTTGATTAGTTCGATTATATTTGATTGCCATAACCAGGCGTTCGTTTACAACTAAAGACATAACATTTATGAGCTGTGTGAGTCTAGCAGTAATTAGAAATCCTAAAATTATTTTCAAAGTTGTATAACTTTATGTATTTTAAAGTTTGTTAGTCATAATTAAATCAGGATTAATCATCATTCACAACATTAAAACAATTTTTCAACGGTTTATATTTAGGGCTTATGGCTCTATAAACTCTTCAGGCCCAAATCCAATTCTGCTGGGCCGAAAAAAACAAGGTCTTAAAGCTTCTTACAGGACCATCGGGCTTGTGTTCTGGCATCGTTTGTAGGCCCCATCAACATGCTCAAACTACTGGCTTTGGGCCTAACTGATTGCTAACTGTGAAGAGGTTGTGCTTTGAATATTTGAAGAAAATCACAGTCATGTTAACAATGTTACATGTACTGTGAATTTCAGTTGAGGAATAAGTAGTGTTTCTGCCTCGTGACCATATTGCAACCCTACAAGCAAGCTGACGTTGGGCCAACGTTGGCATTTGGTTGTATGGTTGGTGTAACGTTGGAGTCGGGTGAACAACATTGGCCCAATGTTGGCCCACCGTCGTTATCTGTAGTAATGGTTTGTATCGGCACGTTTACAGCGGTTCAACGTTGCGCCAGCGTTGTAAAAGTGACGTCATTTTTACAACATTGTGCCAACCGCCAAAATGAACATATATTTATTTTACACAATAGAAAATGTTGAATTCCTCATAATCTACGTATATAAAAATGGAGACATACTGGGTAGGTAAAAAACTTGATTAATAAGTCAATCTCTTTGCTGACTGAGTAGCTGGCAAACGGACGGATGGACGGATATAATTTTGGAAATGTTTTATGCTTCAAGAAAATGTATTTATATTATGTATGAAATTCAAATTATGTATCTGTTTTAGTGTAAATATATCAACTGGCACTTTTAAAAATATATTTCCCAGTTAATTACACTATGAGGATGCATGCATGCAATTATAAGTTGTAGAGATAAGAACCATATGTTGTTAGCGGGTCGATCGGTCAGGTTTATTACAACTGAATGGTCAGTTATCAAGTTACCATAGCAACCCTGCAATTTGAAACACAAGAGAGATTGTTAATGGGGATTAATAGCTCTTTGTGAAATGTACATGTATTAGGTGTCCACATTTTAAGCAACCAATCACCAGCATTGTGATTGTAAAAAGAGGAGGAAGTATTTTAGAAGTTTCAGCAACAGTACAATAATGTAAGTATCTAGACCTACCTTATTTTTAATTTAACAGTTTTATGTACTGAAAGATAAACTTTATTCACACTTTTTATCAATAACTTTTTTTAATTGATGTAATTTCACAGCAGATTGTATGAAACACCTAGACTTATAAATTATGAAACTATTTCTACTGTTTTTGGTTTGATTTATTATTAAAAGTCACACAACTAGCTAAAAGTAAATGACAACTTTCTGGCTTTTCTTGTAGAGGCTGAGCCTTGAGATGTGCTTGTGTAGGACTACAAACAGTCAAGCTGGATAACTTCCTCATATGATAAGTCCAAATCCAACAGAGGACCACCTCATTTGTTTCTAACCACATCCTCTCTCAGATTTAGAACGTCACAGAAGAACCACATTTCTGCTTGGATTTGAACCATGACTTCTGGATCGAAAGTCAGTCTCTCAAGATGTGTTAGCAAACAGTGTTAAGCCTACATTGTCCCAAGAAAGGATTAAAATTTCTAATGTTGGGCCAACGGAGATTTGAAATTTCTAACACTGGGCCAACGCTGGGCCAACATTCGTAAAATTGTGTTGAAATTTCAATATTGGCCCAATGTTGGGCCAACCGTACAAAGCCGACATTGCAGCATTGGCCCAACGTTGAGCCAACGTGTTGGCGCAACATTGTGCCGATGAGCAAAATTACATTGGGCCAACGTAATATGCCAACATTGGGCCGACGTAACTGATGGCGTTGGTCCAATGTTGGGCCAACGTTACCATGCTATCTGGGAAGTTGTGACAAAATCTTTAATGTGCTTCTGCGCTAATTTTGCTGCTTACAAAAGCAAGTTCATTTCCTGCTAAGACAAGATGGAAAAGATATCTAAAGTAAAAGATGCACCATAGGAAGACTCAATCAATTGTCAAAAGCTACTGAAAATTTTCTTACACAAACCATTATCTCGATATTTTACAAGATTTCCTCAATTTTCTTTGACTAGAGTGACAATGTGTTTATGGCAGAAAACGACTGAGTTACTTAGGATCCTGTTTAAATATAGATTTCACATGCGTTCAAATGGTTAAAAATAGAAACTGATTAACCTTCAAAAACTAGAAAGCTAGGCATTGATTGGCTGATTGACTGGTCATGAGAAGGCGACCTTCTTTTGGTGACATTCAGATTCTAATAGCATAGCGTTATTTAGGAGCTGATTTTAATCAGATTGGCCATAGCATGAATTTGTAAAAGTAAGACAAAGCAGAATGTAAAGTAGAACATGCCGTATGAAAAATGACAAAGGACAGATGTATACAATTTTTAAAGAATCTATTTCTGTTAAGTTCTATATGAAACTCATCTTAAATTTCTTCATCAGCAAAACTATAACTAAGTATTACAGAAGTCGTTTGCATTAACAAGTACTTGATGAGAATGGATACCACTTGAAAGCAAACACCTGGGATAAAAATGCAAGTATAGTATAGTAACCTAAGCAATCCAACATATCAGTAAAATTGACGGCAGTTGCGAAATGTAAATTGATTATTGCAATGCACTTCCTACTATAATCGCCACACAAGCACCTTCAGTGCTTTGATTAACAATTAATGTCGCGGTTTCCTTTCCTTTTTTTAAAGTTTTAATAAATGTAGTATCTAGCTATCTTTATACTTTCAACTCTCATTGCTGTCGCCCACTTTATGCACCAGCCAACTTAATACAGCTCCTGTGTTTTCTTGATCAGTAAACTGGCCTTGGGGAATCCCCCAATTTCCCAAACGGGAAAACCCTTACCTTATAGAACAATCAAAGTGGTGACCCGTTGTATAGTTCAAATATTTAAAGTTGCCTGTTTATTAAAGGATGTTTTTGCTACTGGTCACATCTAGCAAGAAGCTTAAAACATATAATAACAAGTAATGCTAACGCAAAATGTGACGTAAAATATTAAAATATGCATTGTGACGTCTTTATGTGAAGGACAACCATTTGTATAGCAAGACCTACACAGACAAAGAACTTAGGTCTCTACATGTACTAGGAAGAATAATTCTTATATCCGGAAACAACTGATGACATGTGATTTTTTTCAGACAAACATTTTTTCAGTTAAAGATACATTAATATGTTTGCCAAACTTTGTAATCTTAACTGTCTGATAAGTTCTGTGAATCCAGATAAGTTCGGTAAAACACACTGTAAATGTTCATAAAATGTGCATTATTATATACATGTAATAGTAAACTCTCAAAAAAATCAAAGACAGTGCAAAGTAACGTTCAAGATTACAATATATGCAATTATAAACCTCGAAAAAGAAAAGAAATGTTCATATTTATATTACTTATTATAATATGTTGAGAAATAAACTTAACATACCTTAGTTCAGTCTACTCGATGTCGAGAAATAAACTAAATTTACCTTAGCGCAGTCAAATAAATACAATATACATTTACATGAATACAATATACATGAAGTATTGACCTGACAAGGACAAATTACTGGTTTTCCATCTGTAAAACCGAACTAAAAATAGATCACTGTCATGGGGCGTAACACAGGGGAAAATTAACAGATTTCAATTAAATAAGTTTAATAATGCAAACTTTGGTATGTAAAATATTTTCCGTCCATTTTAACCCTCACTAGATATATATTATTGTTTTACTTGCGAATTTATTACTTGTTAAAAAAATGTTAACCACGCCGCGTTTGAACGCTTAGGCAATACTCACGTCACCCTGTTCTATATGATATCGGTGTCTTCCATGAAATCAGCCCCTTGACTACTAGTATTGTAAAAGCCGTTGAAAAACTGCATCAGACAATAACGCGAAAGAATTCAGTCACTGTATGATTTTCTCGAGTCATTATTTGCTAATCTCTAACTGTAGTCTCTTTCCCCGAAGTCATGTACAAACATACTGAAATTTCAATGGTTGCCGTTCTATTTACACAAATGGATAGTCACTTAATGAGTAATTTGTACCTTGAAAGAGTTAAAGACAAGCTGCAGAATACATATACATGTTGTAAGTATCCCTAGCATGTCTGAACATCATAACTTAAAGCAGTGTTTGTGCATCAGTTTTAAAACCGCCACCACCACGACGAATGCTTTCGTTATGACAATAAAAAAAAAAACATTATTTCATTATTTGACCAGAAATGTTATCATACACTGAAATAAAAGTCTGATTTAACGTAAGTTATGTAACATAGATTGAGTGCAAGTCCTGTTGTCATAGGGTCTTACCACAGCTCCTAGCACTGTGCCAAGAACCTTTTTATTTGTACGTAGCTCAGTTCTAGATTAAGTCGTTTTCAATGGATATTTTTTGATGGACACTTACTGTTTCATTGAAAAGGCG
This sequence comes from Cyclina sinensis, assembly GCA_012932295.1. NCBI lineage: Eukaryota > Metazoa > Mollusca > Bivalvia > Venerida > Veneridae > Cyclina > Cyclina sinensis. The sequence continues at coordinate 4,261,394 of JAAONU010000015.1, forward strand.
TTAAAAGGACAGAACAAAACAACTTAAAAACAAAATCAGTGAAGAGTGCGTTAAAACGTATACATAAATCATGCGCTTTTTTCTCACTAAATTTAATCTTATCTGATCGAATATATATATACATGCCTTTGTTCAAATATTTTACACACTGTAGAAACGTACTGCATGCACTACCGGATGTTGCTATTTTGAAAGTCATGCCGCTGCTCTGTCATGTTAATTGAGGAATTTACTGAATTACAATCAATAAATTGTATGTAAATGTTACACACAATGCTGTTTAAAAATGACCTGTCAGCGACAGCATACTGTCTCTAGAACCGCAAATTAAAATCAGGCATCGAGGGACACGTCCACTTTAACATTGATATATTACAGTACTGTACTGCGCCCACACTTTCGAACCATTGTAATTTGTAAATAGTCACACATTATAAACATGCATATATAATACGTTATTTTATCGGCTTATTATAATGACTTTCTTCATACATTGTCATATTGTCAGGTGTACACTGTAAATGTGGAAAACACGTTTAGATTCTGAAATACTGAGGACAGGAACCGAAATTTTGTTTCAGTAAAAATAATATATGGGCACCTCCTTTTTCTACACCACTGAATATTTGAAACAATAACACTGAAGTGCGGAAAAAAATTGTCCAGGTTATCCCAAACACAGATGCTCAACATTTGAAAGGTTAAACAGGGATCACGTATTCGGATAAACATGCCGACGTCGATGTCGTCGAATTTTACGTTTTACAAAAATCATGATCATTTAGGTGTTTATTTATTTTTATTTTTTGTATTTTTGTTTGTTAATATTAGCATTCAATATGTACAAATTGTCTCATTTAACCATTGATTCAAATCAAGGTAAAATATTCTATTATAACTCACATACAAATTTTCAAATCAGGCACAGCTATTGTTGTAAATTACCTTTTAAGACAGAACGAAGAGAGAGTTTGGAAACACTTCATAAACAACGTCTTCTATCTTTAAAACTTGAAAGAAGCGTATGACGTGAACGAGAATCAAAATGAGATTTTGTTCATGCATTTCTGCATCACGAAGTAGAAAACAGACTGTCTGTAACTATAGTAAAATCCTTGTCGTCTGTCTGTCCCTCCGAATACCATTAGTTTCAGTCCTGTAACTAAGCCACATCTAATAGAATTTTATGTCACACGCCACACGTGTTTCAGAATCAGAGGAAACCTAGGATCCTTAGGTCAGGGTTACATTTCATTAACCAAATGAGATACTGCCTCTCTTTTGCCTGATTTGATCATAATTATGATCTTGATATAGTTTGGTGCAAACATATCATCATATTCTACTGTGTTCAGGTTTTAATGGTAAGAAACGTTAAGGGATACCCGAGGTCCTTTTCTTCGTTACGCGGAAATACAAAAAAAAAAAAAAAAAATTTTTGCGAACCTTTGTAGCATCCATTTAAGTGATCTGATAACCTTGCACTGATCTCGAGAATGAAATTCGTTTTTATTCTTAAAGAATATGATGTTGTAACTATAGATTAGTTTTCCGAGTAGCCACTATCATAAATTTTCTTTGATTTATATATCTGGTAAAAACGGAAAAATACATTTAATCACTTGCAATAAATCGTAATAAACTAAACGCTGAAATCACAATAAACAGTTCATTCACTAAATTAAATGCCTTGTAATTCTTGCAATAATGAGTACAGTATTAAATCATGCGTGTGTCAAAGATTCGACAGCAGTCCGACTCGAGTTAAAAATTTTAATGTACCACTTCCTAATAACTGTAGCTGCTAGCATGCACTGTACCCTTTAGAATTCCTCAAGTTATAGAAAATAACTTTTTCGTTATCGTGTATCTAAACATTTTCTATATCCAGGTACATGGTGTTGTTTTTACCCTTTTTGACCCTATAACTTACATATTTAACAAAAACATAAAAGAATTCGAAGCCCATGAACTAACATGTTGTTCTGAAATTCACTAGAATACACCTGTAGAATTTGATATAAATAATCAAGTAGTTTCTTTACATGTATAGTCATAACAGTATCTTTAACATCCGGCAATACGGTTTATATCAGTGTTTCTACGTCATAACAGTATCTTTAACATGGGGCAATACGGTTAATAGCAGTAACGCTCGACCTTGATTACTAACTGCTGGGATCCCATTAAAAACATTGCAAAATGATTCGAATGTCTATTTTTAGAACCTATCGCTTGTACGGGTTTCATATGGCCGACGCCCCATGAACAAGTTGTGTTTTTTCACCGATACATGGCACCTCACTTTAATGTCTTTTCCGAAAGACAATTAGATGTGTTAGTGGAGGAAGTGGAGTCGATTTCGCAACATCTGGTGCGTTATACCACTTCGCCCCATGAGGAACTGGGATCCCACTTAACCATGCAGACAAGAAAGAAAAACAAATGTAAATATAGACCGTTTCAGAAATTAGTACCTCCCTGATTATCTCCCTTGCGTCCGTAAATTGAAGCAGTTTTATCATGCGGAGCATATTTATAGGTGTAAAGTGATTTTGAGAAACAGATTCATATAAAGTAAACGAAGCATTTATTATCAGTAAAGATCTATTCCATGGTCTTCTAACTGCAAAAAAGTATATTTGTAAAAGATATTCTCCGTGAGATTAATTCTTTTTTTTTATCAAAATTTCACGAAAAACTGCTTTTAAAAAGTATATGGATCTGTCTTTAAAAAAGGGGTACAATTATATAGGTGTCAATAATTTCGTTTTCTGTATTACACGATCAACAACAATACTGTTAAAAATAAGAAGGAAAACAACGTATTATTGTAAGATCAATATCTTACAAACGTGAACCTTAAGATACACAGCACTCAATTATCGTAAAAAAAGAAGCTGTATACTTCAAATGTAGTTGTGGGATTGGGCACTGTTTTATACACAGCCATCAGAGTCGAAAGTTATGGCAGTACTTTTGGAAACGTCAATAGGCGACCTAACAATTGACTTATTTACAGAAGAAAGACCAATTGTAAGACTGAATAGATTTTACCCTGTAAAGTGCGAGATTGAATTCATATAATTTGTAGTTATTTATAAATTCCCTGTTACTTAGTAGTAGTGTAATCGGATAAACCCAGATTACGGATGATTCACTCGGTCCAGTCAGGGTCATTTCTATAGTTAGTTAAATGTACATCCTAAGCAAACATGACTGTCTCCTTATTTGTACGCTTGCCTCATTAACCAGTTAAAGACAGCATCTCTGTAGGGTTAAATGCTGTAAATTTATTTCTGACTTCAGGTGCAAAGAACTTCTTGAAGCTGTGCAAGACAAAGTATTACAACTTCTGTCTCTTCCATTCGGTACAGGTAAATGGTATAAACTTTTCAGTTGGCATTGATAATAGTTCTCAGTTTAAAATGAATTAGCCAGTTCTTATGAAAGAAGGGTGTCATTTTCAAAAATGTTTAAGAAATTTAAATAACCAGTTTGCTATTTCAGTTCGGACTGGCAGTCTAGAGGTACGGATCTGTACCTCTAGACAATACTACCAGGAATGTCTAGGGGTATGGACCTTTTTTTTAATATATAATGAAGCATTAATTTACATTAGAAGAAACTCGGTTATAGTGGTTTTGACAGTTTTCAGCTATAACTGAACGCTCTCTGTTTGAAAATAGATGACAACTGATATGTTCCTCTTTTCGTAAGCAAATTTGGATTCCGGATTACTCGCATTATATCGTCGGAAACGGGATCTGAAAATCAAAGTCATTGCCACTCTTAGATAATTTTAGTCAGTTAAACACTAAAAACTGTCAAAACCACTATAACCGAGTTTTTTCTGACGTAAATTAATGCTTAATTATATATTAAAAAAGGTCCAGTACCCCTAGACATTCCTAGTAGTATTGTCTAGAGGTACGGATCCGTACCTCTAGACTGCCGGTCTAGGAGTACGGATCCGTACCTCTAGACACTGCCAATACTTATACTTGGATATTAAATGCATTTTGTATTGTAAAAAAAACAAAAAAAAAAAACACCAAGACAGATTTTGGAGAAAAATGTCTGCCCTGTTTTCAGCAATGGGAGAAAGTACTTTTAAACTAAATTGAAAACTGGTAATTTAATGGCAAGAGTATTGCCATTTTAAAACCCTACAACAAAGCCAGCTGGCTGCTTGAGTAAGGGTCAGAAAGGCCCAGAACCTAAAAGGCCCAATGCTATAACAGCCTGGTCCAAAATGGTCCACACTGTAATGTTTATAAGGTAAGTTGAAGGAGTTTAAATTTAATCTGAAACAAAAACAAACTGTTATTGAAAATACAGTTCATCAAAGAGAATGTCAAAAATAAGCATCAAAAATAATGACCATGTCAATTAGATAATTATTTCTTTAATCATTTTGTAGCCATAACCTTTTCTTTGTCAAGTTGTGAACAACCTGCCTACGAAAACAATGTTTCATTAATTATCACCAGATTAATGTCAGTTAGTGAATATGTTTTGTAGCAATAACATTTTCATTGTCACTTTGTGAATAACCTACCTTTTACATGCACCTTTGTTTTTATACAATAAGGGCTTTTCTGATCCAGGCCATTTTGGACCAGGCCTTTTTGGTAGTGGGCCATTCTGATCCGATACCATCTGTTTACATGTCATAGTTTATTTTTTCTGCAGAGAAACCTTGTGGCACAGACAGGTGATCCAACTGGTACAGGAAGGGGTGGAGAATCTTTGTATGGGTATGTTTGTACAGGTTGTTTCTTGTAGTGTTTGTGCCAAGTTCTTTTACATTACATAGATGTTTATAAAATTATATTTTCATGATTTTTGTTAGTGTATTACTGGTATAATGACATTCTGATTTTTGGTTTCTGAATTTTCAGAAAATGAAAAAAAAGGATTTTTCTTCTCTTAGATTTCCTTTTGTCCATATTTCATTTCTTTGTTGGTTACTGCAGGATCTTATATGGTGAACAGGCCAAGTATTTTGACATGGAACTGTCACCGAGATTGAAGCACAGGAAAGTTGGCACAGTGTCTATGGTTAACAATGGCAGTAATATGCATGGTTCACAAGTAAGATATATGTCTAGTATCCTTAAAAAAATAAATTATATTTTGCTAACTTGATGGATGATTAAAAATGTCTTTAGAAATGAAAATCAATTTTTGCTTATGTTTACTTCCTTGATTTCTAAGTACTAGTGCAGAATTATTGCTTGGCAATAGTCCAGAAAGTTCCCTTCTGTTGTGAGGTTTTAAGTATCTCCGACTCATACGTTATTGTAAAATCTGATTGTTTGAGGGTTATTAGCTGAAACCCAGCTGTCACCATGACCTTTAGAGAAAGTGTATTGTTGTGTAGCTTTTAGTATGCTGTTTTATCCATTGATCATCTACACATGACTTTAATCAACATGGATTGCACAGGTCCTTAAATTTCCTTGAATTTGATCCTTAGTCCTTGAAAAGTCCTTGAAATTTGCTTCTAAAAAATCACCTGGAAAAGTCCTTGAATTTTCAAAAAAAAGCTGGAAAAGTCCTTGAATTTCGAAAAAAAAATGGAGGGTGTAATCACAATTGTAGAGGTAAGAAGTACAGAAAATAAAAATGACATCAAAACAAGTGAAAAAAACGATAAAAAATGTACATGCACCCACTATGAATGTGAACGGTAGTTAAACGCGGTTTCAGTACGGGTAAATATGGGTTTTAGGTACGAATTATCGATTCTCACAACATGAATAATTTCTTGCGTGATCATGCGTGACACAACAAAAACAAGATGAGTGGTCCTAAACATAAGTATGTTTTCGCCAGTAAATGGCTAACAGACGATGAATATTCACTGTGGCTTAAGGAGTTTAAGTCTGACAAGCATACGTGTTTATGTATGTTGTGCAATAAACTATTGACATTTAAAGTGACTGGAAACTCTTTTGTTCTCTGTAAATCCAAATAAATCTTGTTAAAGGTAGTTTTTCAGAAATAAAACTGTTTTATAACTTTTGTTCCATCATTATGCCTTATGAAGAGCCTGAATGGTCATAAAGATTTCAGCTGCAACCGACTTGAATAGTCCTTGAAAATTGATAAAAAGTCCTTGAAAAGTCCTTGAATTTTTTTGGTCAAGTCCTGTATGAACCATGATTCAATATCTCCTCCTATACCACTGGGTCATTTGCAATAAACTTGACAGAAATGATCCTTGTATGGTTTTCTTTCGAAGTTTTATAAAAAATGGAATTGTATGCAGCACTGTGGTTGCAATGGCAGCTGAAAGGAAAAGCTTAAAAAATCTTCTTGTCTGAAACCACAAGGCCTAGAGCTTACATATTTGGTTGGTAGCATCATGTAGTGGACCTCTACCAAGTTATATAAATTGTTGCTGTGGGGTCAGAATTGGTCCGAGCCCAAGGGTCACTTGATTTTACATAGACTTATATAAGAAAATCTTTAAAAATCTTCTTGTCAGAAACCATAAGGCCATAAGATGTTTGGTGTGTATGATTTTTTAGTGGACCTCTACCAAGTTTATACAAATCATGGCCCCTGGATCAAAATTGGCCCACCCCAGGGGTCACTTGATCTTACATAGAGTTATATAGGAAAAAGTTTTTTAAAATCTTCTTTGAAACCACAAGGCCTAGAGCTTACATATTTGGTTGGTAGCATCATATAGTGGACCTCTACCAAAGTTGTATAAATCATGGTTGTAGGATCAGAATTGGCCCGAGCCCAGAGATCACTTTGATTTTACAAAGACTTATATAGGAAAAACCTGACCTGGGTGCCCCACCTCCAAAAAAAAAGAAATATCATTGGATGGGTTAGGAAGGTATTTAACCTTCATCCACCTTTGTATTTGACCTTCATGTGACCTACTTCCTTGTTTGAAGCTACATCAATGAAATTTTAACTTTTTGTATAAATTAGCATGCAGACTTCAACTTTGACCTTGACCTACTGACCTACTTCCTAGTTTTTGAAGATATGTGTTTGAAATTTTAACTATTTTATAAGTTTGCATACTGACTTCAAATTTGACTTTGGTTTACCTTTTCTCTATTTTTTCTCTTTTTTTTTATATCTAATGTGGTATTTGAACTGTCTTGCATTTGACACATCCCTTAGGTGCCACCCTCTCCCCCCCACTCCACCAGTTGTTTCGTATTTCTTTTCAGGTGAGTGACCCTGGACCATCTGGTCCTCTTGTTATGAAAATACTGGCTTAGGGCTGGTAACTTTCATCAAAAATTGTTAGCTATGGTAAACTCTCAAGCTTCATAACTTACATGAAGATAACATATCAGTTACATATTGAACATGAAAGTCCGCCACAGAAAGATGCAATGCATCTTAGAATACACAGCCCAGAGCGGGATTCAAACTCCGATCACGTGACACGCTAACACTCTAACCACTGAGCCAAAGAATTGATTCCCTGATGTTGTTGTCAGAGGTTGTATTTATACAATTATAGGAAGGTGTGCACTAGACCGTAACAAATCCCCTCTCAGGAAAATCATCATTAATTTATGATGACAAATAGTGTTGTGTGTATTTAAGATCAGCAGATCAGACAGAAATCTTGAAAGATTCTTTTTTATTTGATTTTTGTAACTAAATCCAGGTGAGGTTTATCTCGGACGAGCCCCCATCTTACTAACATGAAAGTCCGCAACAGAAAGATGCAGTGCATCTTAAGATACACAGCCCAGAACGGGATTCAAATTCCGATCTCCTGCATGACACGCCAACACTCTTACCACTGAGCCAAAGAATCGATTCCCTGACACAGTTGTCAGAGGTTGTATTTATACAATTATAGGAAGGTGTGCACTAGACCGTAACAAGAATAAAACAAAACAAAGAAACAGTAAAGATAAAGTAAAAAATGAATCCTGTTGATTTGCCAATTGCAAAACTTTTTCCTCTGAAATTTGTGGTATCATTACCATATATATGGTTTGGCATTTCAGTTTTTTATCACTCTTGGTGAGAATTTGGACTACCTCGACAACACTCATACAGTCTTTGGAGAGGTGGCAGAAGGTTTTGATGTCTTGAAGAAATTGAATGAGGTTTTCTGTGACAAAGAACATAGACCCTACAAAGATATAAGGTAAAGACTGTCATTCAGCTTTCTGGTTGTTATGTAAAAGACTTGAGTATATGTTTGTCACCCTTTTTGACCAAACATTATGCGGCGGTTACTTCCATTTCAGTACAGTCACTGCCGGCAGGCATGTCAGGTGATTATAGTTGAAAGGAAAAAAACAAAATGTTAAAGTTTTTTTCAAGTTACTTTTTTAAATTCCATTACATCCAGGCATGTTAAATCAATACAATTGCAATTATAACTAAACAAAAAAAAAAAGAGAAAAAGTATTTTCTAAAATCCAGCTAAAGTTAACGCTTGCTGGCAGAATGAAGGGGAGATCACTACCAGGAAATTGCTTTTCAATGTGGTTTACTCGGTAAGATTCGAGTGTTTCCAATTCATAGACACAAGGTGTATTTCTCGGTATCTGGTATCCTTATTTTGTTTGTCCGGGGCATAACTCAAAAAGTATTGGAAATATCAACTTAAAACTTCATAGATGGATAGATCTGATTGAGGAGAAGTGCAGTGCTTAAGAACCATATCTCTTTTGCATAATTTTGGAATTATTACCCTTTGAAATTGTTCATACTGAATTTTTGTCCGGTGCATAACTCAAGAACTGTTGGAGTTAAAACTTCATGGAAAAATATATCAGTGCCCAAAAAACCATAACTTGTCTTTCCATAATGTGGAATTATTGCTCTTAGAAATTTTTCATACATAATTTCTGTCCAGGGCATAACTAAAAAGTATTGGAGGTATCAGCTTGAAACTTCGTAGATAAATAGATGTCATTGAGCAGGAGTGTAGTGGCCAAGAACCATTTTTTTTACATCATATTGAAGTTATTGCCCTTTGTAATTTTTTATAATTATTGTCTGGGGCATAACTCAAAAAGTATTGGAGGTATATCAACTTGAAACTTCATAGATAAATAAAACTCACTGAGAAGAATTGCAGTGGCCAAAAACCATAATTCTTTTTTGCATAATGGAGTAATTGCCCTTAATAATTTTTCGTACTTAATTTTTGTCTTGGGCATTACTCACAAAGTATTGGAGGTATCAACTTGAAACTTCATAGGTAAATAGATGTACATTGCCCACGAACCATAACTTTTTTGTATAATTTTGGAACAGTTTGGTTTTGTTTGTCCAGAGCATAACTCAAAAACTATTGGAGGTATCAACTTGAAACTTCATAGATAAATAGACCTCATTTAGGAGAAGTGCAGTGCCCAAGAACCGTAACTCTTTTGCATAATTTTGGAATTATTGCCCTTTGTAATTTTTCATACATAATTCTAGCCCAGGGCATAAACAAATGTGTTCCCATATATCAATACCCTGGGTATTGATAGTTATGTTAGTTATTGATAGTTATTGTTAGTCCTGGGTATTGGCGCCAGAACAGTGGCAGTTCTAGTTTCATTTTTTTTTTTTTTTTATGTATTGGTACATTGGACAACCTTCACCCATTTTTTCACCTTTTTTCGGGCCTCTTTTTTGACTTAGCTTTTAATTTACTATCCAGCTCTGAAAAAAGTGGAGGGTGCTGTCTGTGGACAGGTGTTGCTTTAAAAAATGAAATCCGACAAACCTCAAACAAGTAGGGATATTCCTGTAAAGCATATTTGACCCAAGAAAGGAACTTCAAAAATGTATCAGTTCCCTTTAGAAGTTTGTTGGACAAAAGAAGACCACTCACCCATGGAACCACCAAACACACAAAGAGAAATTAATCAGTTTGCAATGGTGGGGTGGAATATTTGTTTAACTGGAATGGCCATCAGTAATATTTTACTCCCCTATCTCATTTCTTGAATTGTAGTATTGCTTCTGGAGGTTCCGTCATTTTATCTTTCTTGGTCTGGGAATCATTTTTCCAATCCTTTGTGCAAAAAACTTCTCAGGAAGTTATACCTATACCATTGAAATTTTTCATTATTACAGGATATTCCACACAATTATACTAGATGATCCATATGAAGATCCACCAGGTTTGGAGATACCAGACCGATCTCCAGAACCTACCAAAGAGCAGTTGGATGTAAGTGTGATGTCTGTTTTCTTCTTAAGATATTTGTGTTCTTGTAACAAAAAGGGTTTATTAGGAGAATTGCCTGTTTCTGCCTTCCGTTCTGTTTGCTGACTTTTGTGTTGTTAGGACACATATTAGGAGAATAAGATTAAAAAAGAAGAATCAGTTATGTTTATTTATGTAACAATTATTTTTTAGCACACCTGAGCACAAAGTGCTCAAGGGTGAACTATTGGGATCATTTATTGTCCGGTGTGCATTGAGCGTTGTCAACAGTTTGACTTGAATGACTTCTCCTCCTATATCGCAAACACAACTTTGACGAAACATGCCTGGGATATTCCTTGCTTGAAGCTCTACCAAATTTATTCAAAGAATTGAATTCCATCAAGAACTCTGGTTGCTATGGCAACAGAAACGAAAAACTTGGAAAATCTTTTTATCTAAAACCACAAGGCCCTTAGCCTTAAGATTTGGTATGTAGCATTGTCCACTGAACTTCTACCAATTTTGTTCAAATTATACCCCTGGCGTCAAAGTTGACCCTGCCCTTGGGTCAATTGATTGTATATAGGCTTATCTAGGGAAAACTTTAAAAATCTTCTTGTCTGAAACCACAGGGCCTAGATCTTAGATATTTTGCATGGACCATCAGCTAGAGGTCCTCTACCAAGTTTGTTCAAATTATGCCCCTTGGGTCAAAATTGGCCCTTCCCCAGGGATCACTTGATTTTAATAGACTTATATAGGGAAAACCTTAAAAAATCTTCTTGTCTAAAACCACAAAGCCAAGGACTAAGATTTTTACAAGGAGCATCAGTTCAAGGACCTCTGCCAAGATTGTTCAACTTATGCCCCTAGGGTCATTAATGACACAGCCCCAGTGTCACTTGATTTTACATAGGCTTATATTGGGAAGACTCAAAAAATCTTCTTGCCTGAAACCACAATAGCTAGAACTTAGACATTCTGCATAGAGCATCAGCTAGAGGTCCTCTATCAAGTTTGTTCAAATTATGTCCCTGTGGTTAAAATTGGCCACACTCTGGGGGTCCTATTTGTGCAAAATATTTAATCTTTAAAAAATTTCTTGTGAGAAATCATAAATATAAGACCTAAGATTTTTGCATGAAGAATCATCTGGAGGTCCTCAACTAAGATTGTTCTAATTATGCCCCTTGGATCAATAATAGCTTTGCACCGGAGGTCACTTGATTTTAAATAGGCTTATATAGGGGAGACTTAAAAAATCTCCTTGCCTGAAACCAAAAGACCTAGAACTTAGACATTCTGCATAGAGCATCAGCTAGAGGTCCTCTACCAAGTCTGTCCAAATTATGCCACTTGTGTGAAAATTGGCTCTATCCTGGGGGTAACTTGTATGAAGGGAAAACCTTAAAAAAGCTTCTGATGTTTGCTCATCAGCAGACCCAAAGGCACTGTATTCAGGTCAGCGATCCAGGGCCATCATGGCCCTCTTGTTTTTATCTGTCTTGACTAATAAAACCTCTACATGGGTTGTCCACAGAAGTCGTGAACATTACATTTTACTATATTTTCTTCCAAAATATTAACAGTTTGCATACATAGGTAGGTAAAGTAATGTTTTAACATTAAAAGTACAAATTTTGATGTTGGTATCTCAAAGATTTGAAGATCTATGTCAATTTATCATACCTGGTACTTTTATCTTAATGTCAGTTCACTCTTTTTCGAAGTATTGCCGTTGTGGGAGATACACCATTCATACCACTCCATCCACTTGTCAAAGACACTATGAAACCACTGTTTGTCCAAAGATCTGTTGTAAAAAGCGCTTGTCTCTGTGATTTGCTTAAGAAATTTCATAAAGGCATGGACTCACTGTAACATTTCATAGGAGGATAACAATGGTTGGACCCATCTCGCTAATACACCGATCATATCTAGATTTTCTGATACATTCTTATGCCCGACAGATTTAGACATACCAACTTTAATCACCACATCTCTCATTGTCTGACACATGTCTTCGTGGATGATGTCTTTCACTCTCTTTATTAGAGCTGAGTTGTCTTTCTTAAGCCTTCCAGTCTTCACTCTCTTGTCGAATCTGTCTTAAAGCACTTATACCAGGTGTACACAAGAATGTTTCTCACACTCCTTAGGGAATGTATACTGCCCATTTCTTTTTATGTCCCCGCTCTGGGGGGGGGGTGCATTTAGATTTGCCCTTGTCCGTCCGTCAGTCTGTCCATCCGTCCCAAATAGTTGTGTCGCCTGTAGCTCCAAAAGCACTGGAGCTAGAGTCAAGAAACTTTACCGGAATGTTGATCAGCATGTGGAGTTGCGCACCTGGGGTTTCCCGTAAAGATTTATTTGGAACTGTTAGAGTTATGGCCCTTACTTAGTCAAAAATAGTAATTTTCAACTTGTGTCGCCTGTACCTGCAAAATCACTGCACCTACAGTCAAGAAACTTTACATGAATGTTGATCAGCATGTGAAGTTGTGCACCTGGGGTTTCCCGTATAGATTTATTCTTTATTGTGGAGACAGTATTTTGAGTCTTCACACCACAACAGGTTTCTTATAGTTGTCATTTTTTTAACCAATCTTATTAATGATTCAGCGTGTATGACTATCTCATGGCCATATTGCTAGCTATATTTTAGCCTCTGTGACCTTTAACCTAATCTAATAATTTGAAAAAGCTTGATAAAGCTTGCTTCATGCCAAATTTTAAAATTCTAAGCCTTGTGGTTTCAGACAAGAAGATTTTTAAAGATTTTCTTCTATACTGCTATTTAAAACTTGTGACCCCTCGGGCAGGGCCAATAGTGACCCCAGGGACCCTCTGTGGGGCTGAGTGGGGGCATCTGTGTCCTATGGACACATTTCTTTTTTTCATATGTTCAGGTGTCAAAATTTACACACCAAATCTTGACGTTGATATCTGTGTATTTTTTTATGCAGGAATGGGGAACTGTTTTAAGCAGTTAGCTCTGGAATGAAACCCAATGCATTTTTATGAAAGAAAAATAGTGTGCCCTGTCTTCACCCATCTCTCATCTGTTTATCAAATGTTGTTGCCAAAATACTGAAGAAAATTTATTCCAAGTGTAACATTCATATTTATAAATAATTGATGAATCATCGGTGACAAGATTTCAGAAAGTTCATACTAAGTGCTGAAACGGGAGACAGTGTTTGCAGTTTTAACAGACAACCCTGCTTTATTTGTACTGGTATATTTGTACTGGTGTAAGCTCGATACATTCAAGTTACATTTAATTTGAGAAATACAGTTAAAGTTCTAGGTTGTATGTATTTTAGGTGTGACTGAGGTTAATGAATAGATTTTTTCAACAAAGGGATAACTGTCATTAGAAGTGAGGCTCCTGTGTCTCAGTGATTCTATATACATGATGTTTGGCTTTTAGCAGGATATTTTAATGAAAATTTGTATCATTGAAAATGAAGTTTTTTATGTTTTGTCTTAAATATGCTCAGATTTTAAATGATTGCAGAGTATCCTTGTTTGAAATTTGACTACTTGCTTGACGCTGAAGAGCATTTTAATATCATTTCTCCAGATATTCCATAACTGCAACTTTTGACCAGAAAAGTTAGTTCAGAGGTAGAACTTTAAATTCAGTATGTCTTAGATGTTGCCAAAGTGAAGCAAGGTCAACATACATGTACATGTACCTGCAAAATTGATACATAGAAATTAAAGAAAGGAATTACAGTACAAGCAGAAGTGGTTTCAGTAATAGGCAAAATTATTTTCCTTTGAATTTTTCCAGCTGATCTATTTTGTTTTTTTGTTGTTATACATGTATATACATGTATATTTTAGAGTGGACGTATTGGAGTTGATGAAAATATTGACGAGTTTGAAGGGATGACAGAACAGGAAGTGCAAGAAATGATGGAGGAAAGAGAGGAGAAAGCCAATGCTCAGATACTTACAATGGTAAGCTCAGATACTTTGGTAAACTCAGACACTCACTATGGTAAGCTCATACACACACTATGGTAAGCTATGACACTCACTATGGTACATGTAAGCTCATATAGTCACTATGGTAAGCTCATACACACCCTTGATAAGCTCAGATACTCAGTATGGTAAGCTCATACACACACTTGGTAAGCTCATATACTCACTATGGTAAGCTCATACACACGCTATGGTAAGCTCAGATACTCACTATGGTAAGCTCAGATACTCATTATGGTAAGCTTATACACACACTTGGTAAGCTCAGATACTCAGTATGGTAAGCTCATACACACACTTGGTAAGCTCAGATACTCACTATGGTAAGCTCATACACACACTTGGTAAGCGAGACTCACTATGGTAAGCTCATACACACACTTGGTAAGCTCAGATACTCACTATGGTAAGCTCATACACACACTTGGTAAGCTCAGATACTCAGTATGGTAAACTCATACACACACTTGGTAAGCTCAGATACTCACTATGGTAAGCTCATACACACACTTGGTAAGCTCAGATACTCACTATGGTAAGCTCATACACACACTATGGTAAGCTCAGATACTCACTATTGTAAGCTTAGACACTCACTATGGAAAACTCAGACACTCACTTTGGTAAGACTGGCTCACTTTCTTGAATCTTATGTTCAGAAAATCATTAGGTAAAATATACTATACACGAAATTTGATTCTTTGAATTGGCAATGGAATACTAAAATCTTTTTTTGTGGAATAGTATTTTTCGTTGTTTCGTTTCTTTTGATCCTGTCATATTGCATTTAAGGTTCCAACAAATATTTTTGTTATACACAGTAATTCATTCTATGTGTTTGATTTCTATTGCACTGTATCAGTATTACCTCCTCAAATAGTTTTTTGATAATACAGTGTCTGGTATGAATGTAATAGCTGTCTGAGACCTGATGACTTTTACTAAAATAGGTAATGAAAATGTTTCAAATGGTATCTGTTAATTTAGAAACTAACTGTACAAGACTGTCAGAATCTTCAGCAGCTGTGTAATGATTGAAAGAGTCAGAAAACTGTTTTCAATGAGTTTTATTTATGTTTGTTACCTTGTTCAAATCATACAAAATTTGATGGTTAGGTACATGTAACTTACCTGACATTTCTCCAGTGTTGTTTTAAACAGGACAGGTAATGATATTTCATATATCAGTTAACCTGTTAACATTTATTGACTTTATTTAGGTTGGAGATTTACCTGAGGAAGATGTGGCTCCACCTGAGAATGTCTTGTTTGTATGTAAACTTAATCCTGTAACTACAGATGAAGATTTAGAGGTGATTTTCTCCAGGTTTGGAGATATTAAAAGGTAAGTGTATCTTTAAGACAGGTTTTGACTGCTATAATGGTTTTAAATGTTATATGGTTTTATTTTTCTATCTGTTTGACCTTAATTTTATAATGGTTACCATTGCTTGTATGACTCAAACCTCAAGAACAGTTTAGGTTAAGCCTTTATACCCAATATCATTGCTAAAATTGTGTATGTATAATTATAAACTGACATAACGAGTCTAATACAGATCTCAGACTTGCCAAGGAAGAGATGCTTTCAATGATAATCCTAAATGTAGTTCAAAGTAGGTTTGTTATTTTGCAAAAAGTACAGATAAAACGAATACATAATGTTGTTATTTTCACAAGTAAACTTAATGTTATTTTCATGAGTAAATTTAATGTTATTTTCTGGAATAAATTTAATGTTATTTTCATGAGTAAATTTAATATTATTTTCTGAAATAAATTTAATGTTATTTCATGAGTAAGTTCATCTATTTTCAGTTGTGAGGTTATAAGGGACCACAAGACAGAAGAATCCTTGCAGTATGCCTTTATCGAATTTGATAATGTAAGTTGATTTTCTCTATTCAAAGAAACTATAACTTCCTGGTATCTTGTTATTATGCTTTCCAGAAATTTACATTATCAGTGGGCTTTAAATTAATACTAAAGTGAGTACAAGTTTTAAAAACAAGTGAATAAGGAAATTATACTGCAGTTTAAAAAACAAAAAAGGTAAAGAAAGGCAAGTTATTGGCCAGTTGTTCTTAACTTTTACTTTAACTTTGACTTCTGCTGTCTGATTATCAAGTTCCTCCTTACATTATGTTTGTATTTTCAGCCAAAGTCCTGTGAAAATGCATATTTCAAAATGGACAATGTATTGATAGATGATCGTAGAATACATGTAGACTTCAGCCAGTCTGTCTCGAAATCAAGTGGAAAGGAAAAGGTTTGTCTTGAAATTTTCTCTTTGAAACTTTGTAAAAAGAATAAATGTTTTAACAGTATATTAGCTCAGACTTCAGCCTACAGTAATGCAAAAATCATAGGTTTGAAATAGAATAAACAATTGATAATGTGGTCAGTTACTAGTAAGTTGAGTGGAAAAGTGGGCAGGAGTAATCTAAGGGTAGCAAGTTCAGTGCTCCACTTTTCCACAAACTTTACATACTGTCTTTCAGATAAAACATTATACCAAGGTCCCACGTATCTATTCTATGCACTAAAATGTAAAAAAAAAAATCCAGGAGTGTCTCTGGGAATGGAATGCTGCATGTACCTTGGGCTATATCCAGCAATGTAAAATAAGCACTCTTATTGGTGAGGTTAGTCATAGGGGCAACTGGTACTGATGATAAATAAATCAAAACAGATAATGTGAGATTTCAAATAAGTCTTGGTTGAGCTTAATAATTTAATTGTATAACAAGTATCAATAAAGGCTGAACATGTAGAAGGAAAGTTAAACAAAGCTAAATGATATTTCCTAGAAAACTCAAGTAGTAAGAAATCTTGGCAGTAGTCATTGAAATAAGTTGAAGCCAAGGAAGGAATATTATTAAATGAACTTTTTTTCTTCAGTTGTGGTTAAAGAAGGTTTACATGTATCTAAGTTTTCTAACAATATTATGTTTTAAAACCGATGATGTAACAGTTACTTTATTTAATGTGCATAACTTGAAACTTCAGTATGAGCTAATTTTAGTGCTGGAAAAGTCTACAGTAAATACAGGGAAAGTGGGTCTTATAGATTATATACTTAATGCAGATGAATAATGGTCTAATACAGTTTAAAATATCATGGGTAGTTTTCATAGAAAATTTTATGTTTATGAATTCAGGCAGAGTGGAATATGCGAAAGACTTCAAGCAAGATGAGGACAGCTTTGCCAGCAAGTTCAGGGTCAAGGACACCACCAGGAAAGACAAGTATCCTTTATATATCTGATTTAGGGTCTTGGGTTTAAGCCTACCAGACCATCAGATTATTTTGTTACATAGTTGCCAGTTTGTTCACAAAGTTTTGCTACTGCTGTAGTCTGGTTCTCAAGACTTCCTAGGTATAATAATAAAATCAACCGAAAGCCTTCTAAACTGAAAATCTGGAAGATGGCTAGTAACAAGTCATTTTTAATCAATATTTCCATTAAAAAAAATGTCATACTACTTACTTATGAAATATGGAATCATGGTTCAAAACTTGCTACTTTTCAGTTTAATAAATATTAATTGTATGTTCAAAGCTTATATAATAGCTTCATGACAGACATTTGCAATAACATGATCTCCAGTCATTTGCAAGTACATGATCTCCAGTCAGTCACAAGTACATGATATCCAGTCATTTTCAAGTGCATGATCTCCAGTCATTCACAAGTACATGATCTCCAGTCATTTGCAAGTACATGATCTCCAGTCAGTCACAAGTACATGATATCCAGTCATTTTCAAGTACCTGATCTCCAGTCAGTCACAAGTACATGATCTCCAGTCATTCACTAGTACATGATCTCCAGTTATTCACAAGTACACGATATCCAGTCATTCGTAAGTAAATGATCTCCAATCATTCACAAATGCATGATCTCCAGTCATTCACAAGTGCATGATCTCCAGCCAGTCATTCACAAGTGCATGATCTCCAGTCATTCACAAGTGCATGATCTCCAGTCATTCACAAGTGCACGATCTCCAGTCATTCACAAGTGCACGATCTCCAGTCATTCACAAGTGCACGATCTCCAGTCATTCACAAGAAAATGATCTCCAGTCATTCACAAGAAAATGATCTCAAGTCATTCACAAGTGCATGATCTCCAGCCATTCACAAGAAAATGATCTCAAGTCATTCACAAGAAAATGATCTCAAGTCATTCACAAGTGCATGATCTCCAGTCATTCATTCACAAGTGCATGATCTCCAGTCATTGACAAGTGCATGATCTCCAGTCATTCATTCACAAGTGCATGATCTCCAGTCATTCACAAGTACATGATCTCCAGTCATTCACAAGTACATGATCTCCAGTCATTCACAAGTACATGATCTCCAGTTATTCACCAGTGGTTTTAGGTATCCTGCTTGATTTCTAAATGCCTTTCAGTCAAGTGATGGCCAAGCTGTTTATATACTGATCTTTTTCTTGAGAATTAAGCCATACGTACCAATATGCCTACCATATTGTGTATTCCATAATAATGGCTGTTATACATGATGACTAAAATCTCTGACATAAAAAATAAAAACCAGACAACATCTTTCCTTGACCAGCTACAGTAAATATGACCTGGTGTTTGAAGGTGATGACAATGATGATATAACACAAGAAAGACATAAGAAAAAGAAACAAAAGAAACATAAACACAAGAAAGCAAGTGAAAGTGAAGAGGACACAAAAGTAAGTAATGACCCTTTTTAAGATCTATTTGTGGACAAACTGACTTTGAAAATTAAAAACAAAATCTATATGAACTCATGTGTACTGGTAGAAAAATGTATATCGTCAACCTTATGTTGTCATCAACCTTAAGTTGGTTCATTCAAAAAGGTTTACTTGCATTGAACAAAGATGAATATCGTAAAACTCTTGATCGACTGGCCCGGTCATTTATTAAATTAACAACTATGCTGGAAAGTAAACTTCCAGTTATCCATTTAAAGTGAAAGAAAGCTTTGTTACTTCTAAAGTACATGATTTCCAAGTACTCACAAGTACTCATCATGTTCCCATCACCTTGATGATCCTGCAGGTTGGACATTTCACCTTTGAGTGACACTAAAACAAGAGTAGCACTTGAAACATTTACAGTCATCTATAATGTCAAGACCTGTCTAGAACATTTACTAAAAGGCTTATCAACACTGCAGATATTTTTAACCAAGTTTTCAATGCAGTTGAAACCTGGTTATTAGATTAGGGTAAGGTGGGTGAGCATCAGACTGATGGTTTCCGTTCAATAACTTCAGTTTGGATTGACCTGTCTTAACGAAACTTGGTATATAGCATCCTTGCATGGAAACCTAGTTTGGGATTATATTTAGGGTCAGACGGATCAAGATAACTTGGGTTTAAATTGACCGATCTTAATATTTTGTATAAAGCATCCTTGTAGCATCCCGACACCTGCATGCATTTCGTATGCACTCAATGTTATTTTAAGGCTTCATGCGGATTATACATGTATGTTGCATTACTCAAATGTTCAGTAATCATATAATCTGTAGTTTTTATGGTGTAGTTATGGATTTTTAGGAGTTCTCTGTCACGAGTTCTTGGGTTTAGATCAGGTTCACAGTTGTCTATACAAAAAAAAAATTTTTCTTTTGTAAAATTATTTGGTGAAATGTTGAAATCCTGGTTTTGTTGCATGGCAGCGTTTCTTGTTTCTCTTCGAAACAGTGATAGGTGACAATTTGAGAGGGGTTGTTATTTACTATATGACTAGTTTGTTGTAGTCATGCCTGTGTTTAACAGAAAATACAAAAAATTAAGATAGATCTATTTGGTGATTTTGTCATAATAATTGTAAAGCTGTTCAGAAGGCTGGGTCTGGCAGATGTATCTGTTGGCAAGTTGCCAATCACTATATTGTAATTATGCCTCTAAGGAAATCAGTGGCTGATGAGCTGGTATGATGGTACAGGGAGCCTTACTGACAGAAAAAAACAAGTAAAGAAAACCTCATGAAAACAAGTCAGATTGCATCAGTGTCATTAAAATTAAATTTAGAAGTTGCTTATATCACCAATAGATAACCTTTAAATTTTTCAGCCCGTGAAACAGAAGAAAAAACACAGAAGAAGAGATCCAAGCACTCCAGAGGAAAGAAGGCACAGATCACCTAGCCCAAGTAGTGACAGAAAGCACAGGAAATATTCAAGGAGAGATTCAAGGTCAAGGTCACCTGTGAGGAAAAAGCAGAGATCAAGGTCAAGAGAAAAGAGAAGGTCAAAGTCACCAGTAAGAAGGTCAAGGTCACGAGACAGATATTCTAAAGATAAATATAGGGACAGAGATAGGAAATACAGGTGAAGGACTGCTTGTATAGGAACAAGGTGAAACAATATATGATCTCAGAATTAGAAGTGGGACTCAGAATGGTGATAACATAAGTGTCAAGGACATTTCAAGAACAGTTACAGGCAAGCAGATGGCTTGAGAATATCAGTAAGATCCTTGTAAAACAATTGTAAATTGTCGTAGAAAAGCTTATAAATTGTTACAGAAAAGCAGCCGTAAACACAAATAAGATAGGAAACACCCATGTTTACTATTCTTGTTGCTTTTTAAAAGAATTTTGAATCAGAGAAAGAAAATGTAAGCTTTCTTCAATCTTGTCAGTTTCTTGAGAGCTTTGAAACCACTTCGTTCAAATCTTAGTCATTTTAAGCAATCTTCTTAGGTTTTGTTAGGTTCTCTGTTGTAGAGTCAGAACTTTGAAACAAAAAAATAAATCTTTAAATAAAAATGTATTTTGATATATAAAAGGAATGTTAGAATGCAGTTGTTGGCGCCATGTTGATTTGGAATGTTACGTAAATTACATCTGATATGAGTGACAGAACTTGTTAAACCTTTTAAGTCAGTAAATCTGTATTTCATAAGAAAATAAAATGTATACACACTATTATATATTAATTTTTGTCAAGTGAACAGCAAGACAGATGAAAAACAGATGGACTTTTATTAGTAAAATTCACATAAAAATTTAAAAATCTAAGTCGAAACAATAGAGTACAAGTCTTAAAATAATACTGGTAAGTGAATCTGAAATATATACCAGTATATAAAGGGCTTCATACTTAATTCTTCTTTATGTAAAATTGCCTGGCATTGACATCTGTAAATACGGTACTTCTAACAAAGTTGCCAACAAGAAAGTCATTGTAAAAGTTTATGCCTGTCATTCATTTACAATATGGAGAAATTTTATCATTAAGTATACTTCCGAAAATAATATGCAAAATTAAACTATTGGTTCCCAAAGACAATCCTTTTGATTAATTTAAACTTACCTAGAGTTACTAACTAATGACAATTAAAATTACTGTGGAGAAAACATATTACAATACATTTAGATTGAAAATCAGTCATTGAGGTATTTCTTGATAAGCATATATTATTATTAATGCAAGAAAAAGATTATCACAGATAGATGATTTTCACAAGGTAGGGTTTCCTCTCTCACTATAACAATGGAATAAGAAAATTATCTGTGAATATTCTGTTGTGAAATTCCTTTTCTATGTTTGTCTCTTCCATCTTGTACCATACATAATCAGGACTGGGAATACTTTCAAATTGTTTATGTAATTCATTCGGTAATATAAACACAGCTGTTATACATATCCCATCATGCTCTCTGGCTGGTATCCCACAATGCTCCACTGTCAAAAGGCCTTGGACAGGAATTTGTAAACTTGAACGTAAACCTGTCTCTCCAACTTGAAAAACATCCTGCAATACACAGTTATTTAGAAATACTGAGTCACTTAAATGTATATACAGTAGATCATGGTTTAATTTTAGGGTATGTCCCTCAAGGAACAATATACAATGTTTAACGGAATACATCTTACAAGCCTTTGTATGATAAAAGTAAGAAATAGGATTTTTTTATTGTTGTGCATTTATTAGACTTATTTATTAGACTATTCAACCAGAAGGTTAACAGTGAATACCTTCATTTGTTAACATGCTGGGCAGTCAAAACAGCAAAGGTCAAATTTAAGAAATTTAGCAGTGGAAAAGTTGCTCAAAAAGCCACTAAGTAAATGTCCAAGTAAGTGCATAAAATGATAATTACATTGCAAGTGTTGTAAGTAAGTGCATAAAATGATAATTTCATTGCAATTGTTGTAAGAATATACAGATTCATATTGTGACAATATTCAAGACTCACCCTGAATACACAAGTTAAGGCACTGGTAAGGCTCTGATCCCTGGGGTGTAATCTACAACAAGGCAATCTGGTCTTCCCTTCTTTCCTGTTACATAAAACCTCTATGTTTCTGAAATTAAAACACAGGCAACTTCTTAAAATCTGAACTACTAAACTGAGAACACAAAGAAACCTGGCAGTAGAAGGGACTTATTTTGTTCAGTCTTTTGCTTTGCATATTTATAATTATAAAACTAAAAATGGCATATTAATTATACAGAAATGCAAGAGAATGAAAAACTTGTTTTATTTCATTTGTAATGAGCATCCTTCAAACAGCCGCTATATTGTATAAATCCTGCATAAACTGTTTCATCAGAGACCAAATTCTTGTCACCCAAACAGTGTTTGCCCCAAAAAATGTTGTAGTGTACCTAGCTACTCTGAACCCTGTCCTAGCTCTGAACCCTGTCCTAGCGCTGAACCCTGTCCTGGCGCTGAATGTCTCCCCTCAGACAAAACAATTTTCATTAAAGACTAAATTATTGAGCTTCCTGTAGTGTTTGTGCCAAAGTTGTTGTTTTCACTAACAAGTTCTTACCCAAGAGAAACCTTTTTAAGAAGTGCAGAACGTAAGATCATTCTTATTCTTTTGAAGATGTACTCATGTAAACCCAATAGATTAAGACTTTGTCTTGGAAAAAGCTTTGTTGCTTGAAAAATTATATGTAGCAATGTGACAAAGTTCTTACCCCTGAGATGTCTTTTTAAGCAGTAGAGGTCGTAACAGCAAGTGTTTATGTGACTCTATACCAATGTGGTACGATGGATGACGACTGGTTTCTGGCAGTGACATATACTGTTGGGCAAGTTTCAGAGACTTAAAGAAATCAGTGTGTCTGTAAACATAGAACAAAGAAGAAATGGTAAACAGTTTAAGCAATAAGTTCTGAGATCTGACTCAATAGATTCCACAGACAAGAAAAACTGTAGAAAATGTTAATGTACTGTTATAGGAAATTTGATAATAAAATCATTGTTTGTTCATGGTATTTTTAAGAACAGCCATAAATTATGTGATGTATCATAGCGCTACCTCAGTTGAACATTTCCATTCATTATTTCATCAACTGTGAACCATTTTGCTTGCAGAGATTCACTGTCTTGTTCCTCTAAGGTCTTGAGCTTTCCTCCTGAAAAACATCAAGTGTGTGATTACTGACAGTTAAAAAGTAAAAATTTGTTTATTTCATTTAAATACATGGATTCTACTAAAAGGTTCTTGCTATCATGTTAGCTACTCTTTCTAACAAGTTGGTACTTTATGATAACAAATTTGAGAGGTTGGTATTCATAGTTTTTGCTTCATTTTCTAAGATCTTGAGTTTGAATCCTCCCAAATTTGCAATGTCTGCCTTGGTCTTAATAAGTTCACCTAGACTAGCTGGGTGTTTGACCCATATCTGGACAGTTTTGAATACCTGCTGAAGTTTGATGTAATACACGGCTATGTCGCAAGTGTCTACATCTCCTAACTTCTTTATGTTCAGGGAAAAAAAGAAATTTATGGGACATAAAATCTATAGATCTACAATAGATACGGAAGTATACTTACCTAGTGTTTTAAATGAATATATTGAACACACCAAAAGTGCACAAGTCTTTAATTATTATGTAATATCAACAACACAGAAATTTAATTACTGTGGATAATAGAAAGTTATTAAAGATTTTTAGGTTTTTTTTTGTAGTTATGATTTTTGAAATTCGTGGTTTAGGATCTTTAAAAGTACAAGCTGTGAAAAATTACCATTAAGGAAAACATGTGCATCAGAGCAAGTGATATTATCTGGAAACACATCCATGCCTTGATTACTTAATCTGTTAACTTGTAAATTTACCAGTAATACACAATATGCTTACACATGTTTAAGGATCATAATAAATGTTATAAAATTATTAGCTGTGTAAATGTTACATATGTCTACTGGGTTAGTAAAATTACAAAGACAATCTTTTGTCAGGAAAAAGAGTACTAATTTGTTTTGTGAAAGTCGAGGGCATTGTTCCTTAAGTACCGGTTGTAAATTAAAGGGTTAGAACTCTGATAATGCTGAATATAGTCAATATTACAACACTTCAACCACTTAATGTAGGTGCCATAGTCTTGCCTTATGTAATATGTCTAAAATTGGGAAATATTTGCTGACAAACATTTCGAAAAAGACCACTATCAAATATTACTTCCATGTTTTAAAAGATGTACTTCTTATATCACCAGGCAAACATAATGTTTGAATGTTTTCTGACCAAAAAGTGAATCAATATGATTTGGCCGTAATTATCTGAAATCTTTGAGGAAAAGTTCTTCAGACTCGAATAACTGCTAAATAGCACGATCAATACCCATCAAATTTATCAAATGGTCAGATTACCAGCTACGTAGACACAGAGGACAGGTTCAAGATCTAGCACGAACAACTACATTATATACCAGTCATTTTTCCAGCATAAACCATGCGCTAAAGGTCCACATTTCCAAACATTTCAACACTGAACACAATTCGAACCTCAGACCAGCCTCTTCAAGAACTTCACGATGAACAGCATCCTACATAAAAAATTAAATTCTCTACCATTTTAGCGGCATAACATATTTAAACTTTAAAGTAGATAATATACCACTATTTTTGTAAATTACTGACTAGCACTGTTTAGTAAGCAACTAACAAGCATGTCCTAACATACCAGTCACTCGTCCAATATAGCCGAAACGGTACCAGTCAAGTGATCCGTATGTTTCAACACAAAACAGAGAAAGAGGTTCTATTTCAAGACCCGCCTCTTCTAGAACTTCACGTTTTACACCATCCTACAAGCAAAGCCTAGCATAAGTCTAAATTTCACACAACTAAGTTTCACATCACAATGAATTCTCCCAAACACAGCAATACCAAGGCCATTCCCAAATATTATCTTATTATCATTTGCTTACTCATCAATTTAGTAAACTGTCAAAAAACCTAGCTTTAAAGGAAAATGACAATCCGGATTGTACATGCATATGGGAGAATTCACTGAAGCATAAACATTGTCGAGTCTGACTGACTTGACACAGCAGAGCTTTTTTTACACCTCTAACTTTAGAATTCAATTAAATGAAACTCGATTAATTTCTCAGATAAACCTGTTTTTTGAAGTGTCTTTAATAAAATTTACATTCAGGTCTGCCCGCTTGTTAGTCATCAAACTGGACATTTTCAAACAACACTCAAAGAAGTCTTCTACAGTTTCTGTTCTGGAACTCTGTTAATTACCTTTGGCTCTGCCCACAAAGTTAAGCCTAAACCATTTACGGTGAAGTTGCATTTTAACGCTAGTCATGGTAACAGGTTCAAACTCAAGGCCAGTCTCTTCCAAAACTTCACGCCTCACTGCATCCTGTACCATTTCAATAAGACTATGGTATTGAAATTATATGACTAAACTATTTCATCACTCGATACGTTACTTAGGATGGCAGAAGGCTCAATGGGTTATCAAGTATTTTATAATATTTCTTTCCACTATTAAATAAATAATGAAAATTTTGGTTTCTTCATAATATAAAATTTAATTCCTCTGATGATAATGCTACACTTTATTCAACTGTTCTTATAGTCCATTCACTACACGCTGCCTGAAAGCTTTTATTTAATGGTAATCTTGAGTTCTGTCCCTTAATTGAATTTAACAAATACTTTCACTTTTATTTTTTTTGCCATTTCTCTAATCATTTTGCACCATGACAATTTCCTGTAGCAAATATCTTAGTATTGTATGTCAAAACAGTATAAAAAGTAAAATAGCCTTTCAATATCTCGCATATGATTAGATACTTTTTTCTCGTACCAACTACAAAATTGAGAAATATTTATGGGTAAGCACATATTTTGGGCGTTTGTCGCAATTTTATACTGTATAGACTTGTTTTAATTGACATGTAACACCAATGGAGCAGAGACAGGTGGACACAGAACTCTAAAGCAGTTCAAATCTCATACATGCTGGTGTCAACCAAACACTTGGTGCCAACCATTTTGAGAAATACAATGCATGACTTACAATAAAGTTTTCTCCCGGTTCCACCCGTCCAGCAGGTATATACCACAAGCCTCTACAGCTTTCTTTGGCTTCTTGAATCAGCACAACACGACCCTGCTCATCAAACACAAGTGCCATCACTATATAGCAAACTGTACGTTTTACGACTGGAACGTACTCCTCCACTTGAAATATAAGTAAATAAACTTAAGTACTAATTTTCAGGGTAACTTTATTTCAAATTGACATTCATACTTTTTGCATTCCTCATTCCTTAGAACTAGGTTGTATTCATTTGTGAAACAGTGCTGTGCCATTTATATGCTTACCGAACCTTTTAAACAAAGAGCCTGAAAAGTCAGCAAGCAAAAATAACCTGTTAATTTAACTGCATGTACAAAGTATTGTTATTAAGTTAATATCAGTCTTATAAAGGTTATTTTAAGGTTTAGACAGTTACAATGCTTGAATCAATAACGCAAAATAAGTGAGAGCTTAGACAAAATTCCAGACAGTGACCCGAATCAATAACGCAGAGTTCAAAAAAGACTTTTACAGTAACTGTCACATAAAACTATATCGTGAAAAACAAAGACAAAATGCTTGCTGAAATGCACTACCTAACTTGCTGGCAGAAGACTGCGGCCTTGATAACAAATCTGCAGGCTCTGTCGCAACAACCTCCCCAGCCAGTAACTTCTGTATGTCCTTCTCAACACTATTCATCATGTTAGTTGCAGATTCTTTCTATGGTTTTACATGTAAGTATCTTGACCTACAGCTGAAAATACATCAACAAAAAACACATTCAAATCATTGTGTATTCAAAGGATAAGGGTTTATAACAGACATATCAAGTAAGTAGTGTTATTACTCAATATATATTCAAATAGTTGTCTGCTGTATTGAAAGATGTTTCCTATGTAGAAACATTGAAGACAACTATTTGAATATCAATAAAATAAATGCCCATATCTAGCTTAAAGTCTTCAGCGTACATGACTGTTACAGGACAGATGAAAAGCATAATATTTAAAAAGCGGCATTTAAAGTTTTGGAAGCCAGAACTAGTACATATATGACACGAAAACAATTCTTTTTCACAGTCTCATAAGGATACACAAGGTTACAGTGAGATACACCTGCTTTCCATTATGTAAAAGATTTTTTAAACTGTAACTTGCATGTTCTTTATGATTTAAGTACACATAAATAAAAAATATAGGAATATTTATCACATGACATGTATTTTAAGAGTTTGTCAGCATCAATCTAAGTTTTACTTTGGAGAAACAAAACAGCAGAAATAAAATTATGTTCTTCTTACTGAATCTTCACAAACTTTATTTTCATACAGGCACTAGTTTTCCCTTCTAACAATTCGTTAGTTTAAGTAGATATCAGGAATATAGCACCTCATATCTACATGTAGTTAAATTAATCAGTTGACTTCTTTTTCGTAACCTGTTTCAAACGTTAATTTTCTCTTTAATAAGTAGTCCACCATTTTATTAGATCACCGGTATTCAGTATAGCCAGTATACGTTATTAAATCAAGTAAGTAAACAAACCAAGACTAGCACATTTTATTGGCAACATCAGCCTAAAGTTATAGTATTTCTATTCAAGGCACACTACCCTGTCTTTAGCAATAGACAACTGACAATGTTGGCAACGCTGATCGCTTATTTATTTATACCTTCTGATATGTAGCCTCTAAACCAAAAATATCCTGTAATCCTCTATTAATAAACTGATTTAGTTTAAACCAGGTGTAACTGAGTTAATTCTATCTTAATTTACATTAAACTAGAAATAGAAGGTTAAGAAATATTTTCACAAGGACTTTAAGCCACGTTTAATACATAACACAGTGTACAAAATAGAAAAAAATATTTTTGTCTAATGGCGAGAATTAAACTAAGGGATGTAACTCCATTTTAGAGCGGCTTCACTTTCTACGGCCCTATTTTAGGCCGGCCCGACTAACTCATTTGGTAGAGCATCGGATTGTCAATCTTGACGACGATCCCGGTTCAGTTCCCATCAGCGCCGGCAAAATTTCTCCGTGAAAATTGATCCCAGACAATGCGTCTATAGGTCATTTGTCCCTCACCTCTGAAGCGATTGAGGAAGTAGTCAGTCACTTGCTGAGAAATTTGGTTGGTAAACTGGCCTGGATACCCAGGGACACTGGTTAGGTGGACTAACCTCAGATGTTAAAACTGGCATTAAACCCCAATAAAACTAAAACCATAACGGTCCTATCTACGGCCCAGTACGGTTCTAACTAATGTCACTTACGGTGCTTGTCAAATACGTTCCATCACTAAGGGCTAAAACTATGTGTTAGGCTGATTTAAAAACATTAGATAGTGTTTAAAAAAAAAAGAGAATTTCAACTTTATTGGCCGACAATTTAACCTCTTACTTAGGTTAAATATGTTTGAAATGTCCTTTTGTTATATTATTGATACGAATAGTGAAGGAGTTGTGCAATCAAAGAGTAATCAAATACAACAAAAAATATTTCGCTTATACTTATTCGGTTCATTACTTTGTAGAAATGAGATATAATTAAAATAAATGACATAGTACAACACGCTAAAACGGTATCTACACCGAAAACTCCCGGTTTATAACTAAAAAAAACCTAGATGGGTTATGAAATTTTCAGTTAATAACACAAAATCTCCTGCTTATCAATTTCAACACAGTCGCAGTGATGATCATATGCCATAATGAGTAAAAATTTATTCATAAAAAGTTTAGGAAATGATATTCAAAATTGCAAATTACTAACATATGGTTTGAAAACTCAGCTATAAGCACGTTGACTAATGACATCAGAAGCACCTGTTACCATCTCAAGGCTGGCAAAAGGATTCAATATTTATATACATTTATCAGCAGCAGATTTTTTTAAAATTTAGATAGCTTTTTTCTTTGTGGGTCGTATTTTAAGATTCTTATATCATTTAAAAGCCCTTTTAATTCATATTTGAAAATGTAAGCAGACTTTCATTTTTTGCCTTTAAAAATAAAACTAAACTAATTTATACCTGTCGTTTCAGCATTTGTCTAGCAGCTTAGATGCACAAAGTTTAACCACTTATAGATAAAAAAGTAAACAGTTTTGACAATCATTCTTTAAATATGTAAAATAAGAGTTTATTGACCTTTTTAGTGATATGAAATATTAGTTTAGTTTAGACTCATTTATTTTACATCGATTGCGATACAAGTTCCCCTTTACAACTTAGATTCATCACGCTCGATGACTGCTTCCTGGGTTTCATACCAGTATGAAATATTGAATTGTTTGATGTAAAATGACTTTGTAACTGTAACTACAAAATTACTA
Source organism: Cyclina sinensis (assembly GCA_012932295.1). Lineage (NCBI taxonomy): Eukaryota > Metazoa > Mollusca > Bivalvia > Venerida > Veneridae > Cyclina > Cyclina sinensis. The sequence continues at coordinate 4,291,195 of JAAONU010000015.1, forward strand.
TGTTTTGCATTTTTATCAACCGCCATATTTTTGCCAACCTTGAAAAGGTTTCCTGTATCTCTTATCAATAACATGTTACTATTAATAGATTTCAGAACAATAACATTCAACTTTCCCAACTATATACGGAAAAATATATAAAATTTAGTTTTGTTCTCAAACTCACTGAAATAGGTTGATAACACTGATTGTGGGCTTGTACGTCATTGCTTTTGCATCCTTTTACTGCGTGAAGAAAATACTTTGTTTCGATTTGTTATAGATTACATAAAACTAAGGTCAGACTAAATCAAGTACGTGTTTTGAAAAACCTGGGACTAACTATTAATATACGGTCCTTGGAAAAAACTGAATTTCTTTTAACAACTTAAACTGTAAGCCTTAGAAGACATTTTTAATTAGAGAAATAATTTTTTCAAAACCACTGTATTTGTAATTTGACCACCAATGTGGTTTGCAACGTTTGGTACCACAGGCTTTGTATTTAAGGCTCAAAGCACCCTCTGATGATTCATCAATTAACTAATAAATTTGTTTGTGGTCTATTGGTTCAATTTAAAAACTAACTGAAATGTTTGCTATTTTAATGTCTCAGTTGTATGTTACTTACATTAACGTTGTGATTTTTATACTCATCTATATTTTCATAATATTTTTTTCTTCTTCGATCGTTTTTAAACTCGATTCAGGTTAACTAAGACCTCTGAGTTAAAACAAAACAAAAACAAACAAACTACAATAACCTGTATCAATTAAAGATTTATAACGCCAAATCAATTAAAATACATGTACTTTAAAAACTTGTGGTACGATACTTGTTTGTAAAATATTCATACAGCCAAAATATTGGTAATCTTTCTTTACACCATTTATAGCGCTGAGGAATACTACTTTTTAATACACTTTTGTGTGTGATACCTGTTTTTATCATATAAATATAGACCAAAACCAGTATTCTATGTTGTTATTTTTCATCCACACAGGCTCTGGCTGTTATTTCTGAATCAAGCTGAAGTCCTCAGTCCTCTTCAAATTAGGTCTTTGATATAGTCGGTGTGAATATCCAGTCGACAGCCTTCCAGTGCTCTGATTGCTTTCGCTAAAATTTTTACCTTCAACTGCGAAGAGTACTGCAACAAAAATCAACACAAGCAGAAAAATAAGTCATAAAGGCTAACAGCACAATTTCTGTCAGATAAATAAATGTTACACAATAGTAAATATAGCATTACTTACTTTTTCTAGTAGTTCTACGTTTTTCTCTTAATAAGTTCTAATTTAAGCTTCAAATTTGTTCGTACACTAATTAACTCGTACTCGATACACATTTTGAATAAGATTTGCCGTCTTTCGAAAGTCGCAGCTGTAATATAGACTGCTGTATGATAGTACACTACATAAGCAGTCCATACAACATCAACAAGTTATCATAAATTGTTAATAGAAATACGTTATAATTTCTTAATGTAACATTGTGGCTGACTGGGACTCGAGCCTAGGGCCTTCTGCATACAGGGCGGACACTCTACTTATTGAGCCACCAATCCACACAAGTTGACTTGTCGATTTATCAACATCTACTTGTACCTGGCTGCATAGATCAAATATTGCATGCTGCTGATTACTTTTAGGAGTCATCCCTATGACAAATAAACTATTTGTTACAGAGTAAAATATGTTAAATCTAATAATAAGATCAGTAAAATAGCTCAGAGAAAAGCACAGGAGCCTGAAATTCTATCAATAATTAACTTAAAAGCCAAAACAAAAAAATCCCCACTATATATATATGTTTTTTAAGTTAATTATTGATAGAATTTCAGGCTCCTGTGGAAAAAGTAAGTAATATTTCCTTTAACATGCAGTGCTACTCATCTGCACTAGTGTAAATCAGTGGGTGTTTACACAATCCTATCAGTTAAACAGAAGCATGAATGTTTTGCCATAAGATACATAAACTGAAAATTGGACTTAGTTGAGTTTTTTTCTCTCTAAAACTTTGTTCTTACTCCAGAGCAATTACTCAAACTTGAGAAGATCCCAGGTCAATGGCTAATGTGATCCAGACCTATCATATTGACATAGTTTTGATTTTTTCACAAATTCTGCATTTTACCTTTTACATAAGAAAAAAAAATAAGAATCTCCATTAAAAAGAAGCCTACATGATAACCCAGTAAGACAAGAAACTTTGGGTGTTTTCCTATCGTTTTTGATACAGTGTCGTAAATTTAGAGAGTTTTTTTATACAAATATTTATTTTGCTGACTTGACATTTATATGAATTCTGCAGAAAGATTGCATCACAGTATGCTAGAACAATGTTACTCTTACCAGAAAATAATACAAAATTTTATATTGAACTGTGATGTTCTGTATTCTCACTAAATTTTTGATGAAATTCCAGCTTGCATCTTGACTGTATTTTGGTCCTGTATGATTGCATCCATTTTGGAGGTTCCACTGAGCCATACTTTGAATTTGTAGACAAATCAGCAGTCACCTTTGGTACTACAGGATTTCCTATACTACATACCAAGGTCTGTCCAAATCAGTGATCACTGTCTTACATTAATGAATTATTTGATTTATTTACTTGAATTATATTTAGTAACTTCAGCTTCATATTTCCAAACATTGATATCAATTACAACTGGCAGACACATGTCAGGAAACAAATGCTTGAAATGGTTTGACTTTAAAAGGAAAAATAACAATTATTTGATTAAAAGTGTATGGGAGTGCCCACTCAGACTATACTAGAAATGCATGATGAGAAAGAACAACCTTAGCTTGGTACTGACACAGGAGTGTTTTATCTGTATGTGGAAGATTTAAAACAAGTTTGGCAGTAATCATTACCATTTGCATGAAAGAACATCCAGTATTGACTTGTTTGATATATAAGTTACAAAGAAGCAATATTTTGATTTAACAGTTGGTTCTTTATTTTGAAAGTAAACAGTTTTCACTGAGGTTTTTTAAGTCTTATATGTAAATGTTGGTCTGAAAACATAGAACTGTTTCTGGTTACTGTCATACATTGTCCATGTACCATTGCTATCAACAGATACAAACTTTGACTTCAAAACTTCAACAATTTTATTAGCCCGTGAAACAGAAGAAAGAACACAGAAGAAGAGATTCAAGCAGTCCTGAGGAAAGAAGGCACAGATCACCTAGCCCAAGTAGTGACAGAAAGCACAGGAAATATTCAAGGAGAGATTCAAGGTCAAGGTCACCTGTGAGGAAAAAGCAGAGATCAAGGTCAAGAGAAAAGAGGTCAAGGTCACCTCTTAGAAGGTCAAGGTCACAAGACAGATATTCTAAAGATAAATATATAGACAGAGATAGGAAATACAGGTGAAAGACTGCTTGTAAAGGAACAAGATGAAACAATATATGATCTCAGAATTAGAAGTGGGACTCAGAATGGTGATAACATAAAGTGTCAAGGAAATTTCAAGAACAGTTACAGGCAAGCGGGTGGCTTAAGAATATCAGTAAGATCCTTGTAAAACAATCGTAAATTGTTGTAGAAAAGCTTATAAATTGTTACAGAAAAGCAGCCGTAAACATAAATTAGATAGAAACATCCACGTTTACTATTCTTGTTACTTTTTAAAAGAATTTTGAATCAGAGAAAGAAAATGTAAGCTTTCTTCAATCTTGTCAGTTTCTTGAGAGCTTTGAAACCACTTCGTTCAAATCTTAGTCATTTTGAGCAATCTTCTTAGGTTTTGTTAGGTTCTTTGTTGTAGTCAGAACTTTGAAACAAAAAAATAAATCTTTAAATAAAAATGTATTTTGATATATAAAAGGAATGTTAGAATGCAGATGTGGGCGCCATGTTGATTTGGAATGTTACGTAAATAACATCTGATATGAGGGACTGAACTTGTTAAACCTTTTAAGTCAGTAAATCTGTATTTTATAAGAAAATAAAATGTATACACACTATTATATATTAATTTTTGTCAAGTGAACAGCAAGACAGATGAAAAACAGATGGACTTTTATTAGTAAAATTGACAAAAAATTTAAAAATCTAAGTCGAAACAATAGAGTACAAGTCTTAAAATAATACTGGTAAGTGAATCTGAAATATATACCAGTATATAAAAGGCTTTATACTTAATTCTTTTTTATGTAAAATTGCCTGGCATTGTCATCTGTAAATATGGTACTTCTAACAAAGTTGCCAACAAGAAAGTCATTGTAAAAGTTTATGCCTGTCATTCATTTACAATATGGAGAAATTTTATCATTAAGTATACTTCCGAAAATAATATGCAAAATTAAACTATGGGTTCCCAAAGACAATCATTTTGATTAATTTAAACTTACCTAGAGTTACTAACTAATGACAATTAAAATTACTGTGGAGAAAACATATTACAATACATTTAGATTGAAAATCAGTCATTGAGGTATTTCTTGATAAGCATATATTATTATTATTAATGAAAGAAAAAGATAATCATTATTATTAATGAAAGAAAAAGATAATCACAGACAGATGATTTTCACAACATAGGGTTTCCTCTCTCACTGTAACAATGGAATAAGAAAATTATCTGTGAATATTCTGCTGTGTATTTCCTTTGCTACGTTTGTCTCTTCCATCTTGTACCATACATAATCAGTACTGGGAATACTTTCAAATTTTTTATGTAATTCATTCGGTAATATAAACACAGCTGTTATACATATCCCATCATGCTCTCTGGCTGGTAACCCACAATGCTCCACTGTCAAAAGGCCTTGGACAGGAATTTGTAAACTTGAACGTAAACCTGTCTCTCCAACTTGAAAAACATCCTGCAATACACAGTTATTTAGAAATACTGAGTCACTTAAATACATATACAATAGATCATGGTTTAATTTTAGGGTATGTCCCTTCAAGGAACAATATACAATATTAACTGAATACATCTTACAAGCTTTTGTATGATATACACAAGAAAAAAGATTTTTTGATTGTTGTGCATTTATTAGACACTTTCAGTTACACATCAGGATATATATGCAGCAAAATTAACATCACTTTTTGTGTTGTGTTCCTATAGAAATGGACAGTATGACTGCAATGTTAGCATTACTAGAAGCCAAAACAGACTATGGCAACTGAAAGCCTAAAATTATTTGATAACTACACTAGTTTTCACATATCTAGTAAAGTTACTTAAAAAGTCATGCATTTTTGCTAAAATGCAACATATGACTACTAAGTCTTATTTCTTAGTGCCAACTTAGTTAATGTACATGAATATACGTTTTCGAGCTGAATTTTAGGAATTAAATTGAACAAACATAAGTATCTACATAATACCATATCAAAGTGGGATTCTAGCTTGTGCATACCATTATTGTCAAACATGTATCAGCCTGCCCATCTCTACCATCTTATATGTTTCACACTATTCACTATTCAACCAGAAGGTTAACAGTGAATACCCTCATTAGTTTACACTGAACATGCTGAAGCTTTGTAATGGATTTGCCCAGCTTTGAATTTGGAACAGTCCATTCAAAGTTTAAGGGATTTCAATATCAAAATACAAAAATGGAGCTACCAACAGTATAGAGCCTGGTCAGACTGCACGGATGTGCAGGCTGGCCTGGCTCTATACTGGTGGGCAAATGCTAATCAATTTCGGTTCCAGCAGGTTAAGGGTTAACATGTTAAACAGTCAAAACAGTAAAGGTCAAATTTAAGAAATTTAGCAGTGGAAAAGTTGCCACAAAGCCACCAAGGAAATGTCCAAGTAAGTGCATAAAATGATAATTCCCTGCAAGTGTTGTAAGAATATACAGATTCATATTGTGACAATATTCAAGACTCACCCTGAATACACAAGTTAAGGCACTGGTTAGGCTCTGATCCCTGGGGTGTAATCTACAACAAGGCAATCGGGTATTTCCTTCTTTTCTGTTACATAAAACCTCTATGTTTCTGAAAGTAAAATACAGGCAACTTCTTAAAATCTGAACTACTAAACTGAGAACACAGAGAAAAACTGGTTGTAGTAGGGACTTATTTTGTCCTGTCTTCTGCTTTGCATATTTATAGTTACAAAAGTAAAAATGGCATATTTATTATACAGAAATGGTAGGAAATGCAAAACTTGTTTTATTTCATGTGTAATGAGCATCCTTCAAACAACCACTATATTGTGTAAATCCTGCATAAACTGTTTCATCAGAGACCAAATTCTTGTCACCCAAACATTGTTTGCACCAAAAAATGTTGTAGTGTATCTAGCTGCACTAACCCTGTCCTAGCTCTGTAGTTTTTGTGCCAAAGTTGTTTTCACTAACAAGTTCTTACCCAAGAGAAACCTTTTTAAGAAGTGCAGAACGTAAGATCACTCTTTTAAAAATTTACTCATGTAAACCCAATAGATTAAGACTTTGTCTTGGAAAAAGCTTTGTTGCTTGAAAAGTTGAATGTAGCATTGTTACAGAATTCTTACCCCTGAGATGTCTTTTTAAGCAGTAGCGGTCGTAACAACAAGTGTTTATGTGACTCTATACCAATGTGGTACGATGGATGACGACTGGTTTCTGTCAGTGACATATAGTGTTGGGCAAGTTTCAGAGACTTGAAGAAATCAGTGTGTCTGTAAATATAGAACAAAGAAGAAATGGAAAACGTTTTAAGCAATAACTTCTGAGATCTGACTCAGTAGATTCCACAGACAGGAAAAATTGTGAAAAATGTTAATGTACTGTTTTAGGAAATTTGATAATAAAATCATTGTTTGTTCATGGTATTTTTAAGAACAGCCATAAATTATGTGATGTATCATAGCGCTACCTCAGTTGAACATTTCCATTCATTATTTCATCAACTGTGAACCATTTTGCTTGCAGAGATTCACTGTCTTGTTCCTCTAAGGTCTTGAGCTTTCCTCCTGAAAAACATCAAGTGTGTGATTATTGACAATTAAAAAGTAAAAACTTGTTTATTTCATTTAAATACATGTATTCTACTAAAAGGTTCTTGCTATCATGTTAGCTACTCTTTCCAACAAGTTGGTACTTTATGATAACAAATTTGAGAGGTTGGTATTCATAGTGTTTGCCTCATTTTCTAAGATCTTGAGTTTGAATCCTCCCTAATTTGCAAGGTGTGCATTGGTCTTAATAAGTAGACTAGCTGGGGGTTTGACCCGTATCTGGACAGTTTTGAATACCTGCTGAAGTTAGATGTAATACACGGCTATGTCGCAAGTGTCTACATCTCCTAACTTCTTTATGTTCAGGGGGAAAAAAGAAATTTAAGGGATATAAAATAAAGATCTACAATAGATACGGGAGTATACTTACCTAGTGTTTTAAATGAATATATTGAACACACCAAAAGTGCAGAAGTCAATACTTTAATTATTATGTATTATCAATAACACAGAAATTCAAATACAGTGGATAATAGAAAGTTATTAAAGATTTTGTGGGTTTTTTTTGTAGTTATGATTTTTGAAATTTGTGATTTAGATCTTTAAAAGTACAAACTATTAAAAATTACCCTTAAGAAAAAAATGTGCATCAGAGCAAATGATATTATCTGGAAACACATCCATGCACTGATTACTTTATCTGTTAAATTGTAACTTCTATACACAGTATGCTTACACATGTTTAAGGATCATAATAAATGTTATAAATTTATTAGCTGTGTAAATGTTACATATGTCTACTGGGTTAGTAAGATTATAAAGACAATCTTTTGTCAGGAAAAAAGAGTACTAATTTGTTTTGTGAAAGTCGAGGGCATTGTTCCTTAAATACTGGTTGTAAATTAAAGGGTTAGAACTCTGATAATGCTGAATATAGTCAAAGATACCAACACTTCAACCACTTATGTTGGTGCCATAGTCTTGCCTTATGCAATATGTCTAAAACATGGGGAATATTTGCTGACAAACATTTCGAAAAAGACCAAAATCAAATATTACTTCCATGTGTTAAAAGATGTACTTCTTATATCACCAGGCAAACATAATGTATAAATATTTTCTGACCAAAAAGTGAATTAATACTATTTGGGCCTAATTATCTGAAATATTTGAGGAAAAGTTCTTCAGACTCGAATAACTGCTACATAGCATGATCAATACCCATCAAATTCATCAAATGGTTAGATTACCAGCTACATAGGCACAGAGGACAGGTTCAAGACCTAGCACTACTATATTATATACCAGTCATTTTTCCAGCATAAACCATGCGATAAAAGTCCACGTTTCCAAACAATTCAACACTGAACAGAGTCTCTGGTTCGAACCTCAGTCCAGCCTCTTCAAGAACTTCACGATGAACAGCATCCTACATAAAAAATTAAATTCTCTACCATTTTAGCGGCATAACATATTTAAACTTTAAAGTAGATAATCTACCACTATTTTTGTAAAATACTGAGTAGCACTGTTTAGTAAGCAACTAACAAGCACGTCCTAACATACCAGTGACTCGTCCAATATAGTCGAAATGGTACCAGTCAAGTGATCCGTATGTTTCAACACTAAACAGAGTAAAAGGTTCTATTTCAAGACCCGCCTCTTCTAGAACTTCACGTTTTACACCATCCTACAAGCAAAGCCTAGCATAAGTCTAAATTTCACACAACTAAGTTTCACATCACAATGAATTCTCCCAAACACAGCAATAACAAGGCCATTCCCAAATATTATCTTTTTATCATTTGCTTACTCATCAATTTAGTAAACTGTCAAAAAATCTTGCTTTAAAAGAAAATGACAAGCGGGATTGTACATGTATATGGGAGAATTTACTGAAGCATAAACATTGTCCAGTCTGACTGACTTGACACAGCAGAGCTGATTTTACACCTCTAAACTCAATTAATTTCTCAGATAAACCTGTTTTTTGAAGTGTCTTTAATAAAATTTACATTCAGGTCTGCCCGCTTGTAAGTCATCAAACTGGACATTTTCAAACAACACTCAAAGAAATCTTCTACAGTTTCTGTTCTGGAACTCTGTTAATTACCTTTGGCTCTGCCCACAAAGTTAAGCCTAAACCATTTACGGTGAAGTTGCATTTTAACGCTAGTCACGGTAACAGGTTCGAACTCAAGGCCTGTTCCTTTCCAAAACTTCACGCCTCACTGCATCCTGTACCATTTCAATAAGACTATGGTATTGAAATTATATGACTAAGCTACATATGTATTTCATCACTTGATACATTACTTAGGATGGAGGAGGCTCAATAGGTTATCAAATATTTATAATATTTCTTTCCACTATTAAATACATAAAACTTAATGAAAAGTTTGGTTTCTTCGTAATACAAAATTTAATTGCTCTGATATTTATGCTACACTTTATTCAACTGTCCTTATAGTCCATTCACTACACGCTGCCTGAAAGCTTTTATTTAATGGTAATCTTGAGTTCTGTCCCTTAGTTGAATTTGACAAATACTTTCACTTTTAATTTTTTTGCCATTTCTCTAATCATTTTGCACCATGACAATTTCCTGTAGCAAAATATCTTAGTATTGTATGTCAAAACAGTATGAAAAGTAAAACAGCCTTTCAATATCTCGCATATGATTAGATACTTTTTTCTCGTACCAACTACAAAATTGAGAAATATTTATGGGTAAGCACATATTTTGGGCGTTTGTCGCAATTTTATACTTGTATAGACTTGTTTTAATTGACATGTAACACCAATGCAGCAGAGACAGGTGGACACAGAACTCTAAAGCAGTTCAAATCTCATACATGCTGGTGTCTACCAAACACTTGGTGCCAACCATTTTGAGAAATACAATGCATGACTTACAATAAAGTTTTCTCCCGGTTCCACCCGTCCAGCAGGTATATACCACAAGCCTCTACAGCTTTCTTTGGCTTCTTGAATCAGCACAACACGACCCTGCTCATCAAACACAAGTGCCATCACTATATAGCAAACTGTACGTTTCACGACTGGAACGTACTCCTCCACTAGAAATATAAGTAAATAAACGTGAGTACTAATTTTCAGGGTAACTTTATTTCAAATTGACATTCATACTTATTCCTCATTTCTTCTAGGTTGTATTCATTTGTGAAACAGTGCTGTGCCATTTATATGCTTACTGAATCTTTTACACAAAGAGCCTGAAAAGTCAGCAAACAAAAATAACTTGTTAATTTAACTTCATGTACATAGTATTTTTATTAAGTTAATATCATTCATATAAAGGTAACTACAGAATTTAAACTCCTTATAAAACTTAAAACAGTTATTATACAGTTAAGACAGATACAATGCTTGAATCAATAACGCAAAATAAGTGAGAGCTTACACAAAATTCCAAACAGTGACCCGAATCAATAATGCAGAGTTCAAAAAAGATTTTACAGCAACTATTACATAAAACTATCTCGTGATCTCGTGAAAAAAAAAGACAAAATGCTTGTTGGAATGCACTACCTAACTTGCTGGCAGAGGATTGCGGCCTTGATAACAAATCTGCAGTCTCTGTTGCAACAACCTCCCCAGCCAGTAACTTCTGTATGTCCTTCTCAACACTATTCATCATGTAAGTTGCAGATTCTTTCCTATGGCTTTTACATGTAAATATCTTGACCTAAAGCTGAAAATACAGCAACAAAAACATATTCAAAGCATTGTGTATTCATAGGATAAGGGTTTATAACAGACATATCAAGTGTTATTACTCAATATATATTCAAATAAAGCGCCTCCCAGTTATAGTCAGTATTGATTGCTCGGGAGTATCAAGTAGAAGTAGACAACTACTTCTAGAAGTAGAAGTAGTTGTCTTCTGTATTGAAAGATGTTTCCTATGTAGAAACATTGTAGACAACTATTTGAATATCAATAAAATAAATGTCCATATATGGCACAAAAACAATTCTTTTTCACAGTCACACAAGGTTACAGTGAGATACACCTGCTTTCCATTATGTAAAAGATTTTTTAAACTGTAACTTGCATGTTCTTTATGATTTAAGTACACTTAAGGAAAAATATAGGAATGGTTATCACATGACATGCATTTTAAGAGTTTGTCAGCATCAATTTAAGTTTTACTTTGGAGAAACAAAACATCAGAAATAAAATTATGTTCTTCTTACTGAATCTTCACAAACTTTATTTTTATACAGGCACTAGTTTTCCCTTCTAACAATTCGTTAGTTTAAGTAGATATCAGGGATAAAGCCGTTTGTTCTTGCCATGAACACCTCATATCTACTACGTTATTAGATGAAGTAAATAAACAAACCAAGACTAGCATATTTCATTGGCAACAACAGCCTAAAGTGTTTTATTTTTACTCAAACACACAACCCTGTCTTTAGCAATAGGCAACTGACAATGTTTGTTTGTTTTTGGGGTTTAACGCCGATTTCAACACATGTTATATCTCGGCGGTCAGTCCACCTAACCGGTTTTCTTAGATAACTAACCAGTAATTGCCAATTTCTCCGCAAGTGACTGACTACTGTTCCCACATGATCTTCTCTGAATCAGCGGTGAGAGACAAATAAACATAAGACACAATGTCTGAGAACAATTGTCAAAGAGAAATTTTGCCCTGCCCAGGGGTCGAACCAATGACCGATGGATTACTAATCCAGTAGCTCTACCTATTGAGCTAAGCGGGCGGGCAACTGACAATGTTGGCAACGCAGATCGTTTATTCATTTATACCTTCTGATATGTAGCCTCTCAACCAAAAAATATCCTGTAACTGTAATCCTCTTTTAATAAACTGGTTTAGTTTAAACCAGGTGTAACTGAGTTAATTCTATCTTAATTTATATTAAACTAGAAATAGAAGGTTAAGAAATATTTTCACAAAGACTTTAAGCCACGTTTAATACATAACACAGTGTACGAAAAAGAAAAACATATTTTTGTCTAATAATTAGCGAGAATTAAACTAAGGGATGTAACTCCACTTTAGAGCGACCTAAATATAACGGCTTCATTATTCTACGGCCCTATTTTAGGCCGGCCCGGCTAAATTCGGTAGAGCATCGGATTGTCAATCTTGACGACGATCCCGGTTCAGTCCCCATCAGCGCCGGCAACATTTCTCCGTAAAAAATGATCTCTGACAATGCGTCTATAGGTCATTTGTCCCTCACCTCTGAAGCAAGTGTGGAGGTAGTCAGTCACTTGCTGAGAAATTTGGTTAGTAAACAGTCCTGGATACTCAGGAACACTGGTTCGGTGGACTCACCTTAGATGTTAAAACTGGCGTTAAACCCCAATAAAACCAAAACCAAAACGGCCCTATCTACGGCCCAGTACGGTTCTAACTAATGTCACTTACGGTGCTTGTCAAATACGTTCCATCACTAAGGCTAAAACTATGTATTAGGCTGATTTCAAAACATTAGATAGTGTTTTAGAAAAATTAGAGAATTTCAACTTTATTGGCCAACAATTTGCAAAATATTATCGGGAAAACTTCTTACTTAGATTTAGATATGCTTGAAATGTTATGTTATATTATTGATACGAATAGTGAAGGAGTTGTGCAATCAAAAAGTAATCAAATACAACAATAAAATATTTCGCTTATACTTATTCGGTTCATTACTTTGTAGAAATAATATGTATCATGTAACATGTAAAACAAGTACACAGCATGTGTGTTTGTTTGGATTTTACAATGAATAAAAGTCGCTTTAACTTTATGAATTTATTGACGGCATGTTTGTTGTTGTTGTACCGGTTACACCCTACTACATCTACATCTACATCGTACGTCGGCGCAATCACACTTGATTATAACGCGACGGGTGGTGCTAGGTCAAGAAAAAGATATATACATGAAATGATAGAAGTTAGAAGAGGTTGGATAGGTCAAAAGAAAGAGATATAGACAAAAAGTCTGGCCAGCTACATTTCGCCTCTTCAACCCAAACCTCTCCGGTTACGGTGGCCGCGGCCGGCACAGCCTTGGATATCACTAGTGGGTACTTGTAGCTGGGCCCCTAATGGCGGATTAGAATGTGAGGGATGATAACCCATGCTTGAAGGATACCAAGTCAGGGGCCTCTGCAACGGGGGCAGGTAAGCTGTTCCAGGCTGTGGCTGTACGAGGAAAGAAGGAGTTCTTGTAGTACGATATAGATGTGGATGGTAGATGGAACTTTTGGAGTGGTCACTTCTAGTGCGGCTCGGGGCAGGGGTGAGGTAATCGCTGACTGGTATGTCTACAAAGTCATTGGTGATCTTGAACATCATGGTCAGCTGGGCTTTGGTCCGTCGTGACTCTAATGTCTCCCACCCCAAGTGTTGGATCATGGAGGATACGCTGCTGGTGTTGTGGTAACGGTTCGTCACATATCTTGCAGCCCTCCTCTGGACCATCTCGAGCTTGCGTGTAAGGTCCTTGGTATAAGGGTTCCAGACGGTGGAACAATATTCAAGGCCTGGTCGCACGAGTGACATGTAGGCTGTGCTCTTGACCTGTTCGTTGCTGATGCGCAGGTTGCGTCGAAGGAAGCCGTGTGTGCTGTTGCCCTTCTTCACAATCTTGTCAACGTGTTGGTTCCAGGAGAGGTTTCCAGACATATGGACTCCGAGGTACTTGGTTGTCATGTCTATCTCGAGTGTATGGCCCTTCAAGGAGTACGGGTATATGATGGGGTTTCTCTTCCTGTGGACCCTGATTATGCTGCACTTCTCTGGGTGGAAACTCATGCCCCAGCGTTTCTCCCACAATGCCAGCTTTTTCAGGTCATCCTGTCAAATGTGGCAGTCCTCTTCAGTGGCGATTTCCCGGTATACCACACAGTCGTCCGCAAAGAGCCTGGCCTTGAACGTGACATGAAGTGGCAGGTCGTAGATGAAGACCAGGAAGAGTATGGGTCCGAGTACGCTTCCCTGGGGGACTCCGCTGATAACGGGTGCTGGGTCGGACGTTGCTCCATCAACGACTACGCGCTGAGTGCGGCCTGTGAGAAATGCCTCAATCCACTTCAGGGTATGGTTTCTGATGCCATAATGATGAAGCTTGGCTAAAGGCGGCTGTGTGGGACGCGGTCAAACGCTTTGCTGAAGTCCAGCACTGCGAGGTCATGTTGTTTACGCCGGTCCATGGACTTGGTGAGCTCATCTGTCAGCGTTAGTAGCTGGGTTTCGCAGCTCCGCCTTCTTCTAAATCCATGCTGGCTGTCGGTTAGTATCTTATGACTGTCCAGATGATTCATTATGTTGCTGACGATGATGTGCTCCAGCATCTTGCAGGCTATGCAGGTGAGGAATACCGGTCTATAGTTGCTGACTTTGAAGCGTTCCCCTTTCTTAAATATGGCTGACACGTTGGCTGTTATCCACACCTCAGGTATGCTACCAGATGAGAGACACTTTTTGTAGATGACGACCAGGTATGACGAACACTGTTCAGCCATCTCCTTCAGGATGCGCGCAGAGATCATGTCTGGGCCTGCTGCCTTCTTTGGGTTGAGCTTCCTGAGTAGTGTAAGCACTCCCTTGTTGGTTATCTCTATGTCAGGCATGGTGGGGGATGGTTCGACCTCAGGATTTGGGATGCTGGATTTGTCCTCCCTAGTGAAAACAGATTGGTATTGGTTGTTTAGGATGTTAGCTTTGTTGATTGATTCTGTGTATAACTTGCCCTTGTCTTTCAGTGGTGAAACCCCGCAGTTGTCTCTTCTCAACGATTTCATGTAATTCCAGAACTTTTTTGCTTTGATGGTTGTTCTGAAGCTGGATCGTTGGCATCGATTAGGTCTTCTAAGTATTGCCAATATTCTTGTCGTTCTTTATTTTGGGTTTCTCTTTTGGCCTGATGGTATCGCCGCCTATCCTTGAGGGAACCGGTTGATTTGAACTTGGATAGAAGCTTGTTTCTTTTTCGGTGGAGAGACTTTTTTACTGTTTTGGTGATCCATGGTTTGTGTACCTTGTTGCCCGAGATGGTCTTGGAGGGAATGTACCTGGTGACTAACGACTTCAACTTACTCTCAAAAACCTTCCAAGAATGGTCGGCCGAGCTGTTGGCTGTCTCTTCAGTGAACTGTGGTAAATATGATGTCAGTTCAGCCTTGAAGCTTTCAAAGTCAGCTCTTCTGTATTGAAGGACATTCCTTGGAGGCTTACGAACTCTCATGGGGCGGAGGCTTGACTCTATGAACACTGCGTCATGGTCGGCTATGCCAGGAAGGACTTCGCAACGGTTGATGAGAGACTGGTTATTAGTGAAGAAGAGGTCGAGGCAGGATTCCGTATACTCGGTTGTTCGTGTAGGTTTGTCAACAATCTGGGCAAGGAAGGCATCTTTCATAATATCTAAGAGTTGCTGGCATTGCTTCATGGGTGTGGCTTGTAGCTGTGGACACTCGTTGACCCGCCCAACCATACGTGCGCACCCCTAGGTATCCGCGAAAGGCAAGTGTCAAGCATGTCAAGGTATTCAGGGGCTGTCTTGGATGGAGGCTTGTAGAAAGCACCAACATACAGGTCTTGGACTCCTTTTACCTTAATTTTGCACCATACCACCTCACAATCACCTGGTGGGTTCAGCTCTGCTGGCTCATCACTTGTGTAAGTGTCGGAAACAAGCAGGAAAACCCCACCTCCCTGTGTTCCATCTTGGCGGTCACGTCGGTATGACTTAAAGTGTGGTGGAAAGAATTCAGAGGAGTTAATGCTGCTGTCCAGCCAGGATTCAGTACCAATAATGATGTCGGCTTCTGTGGAGGCGATCATGTTCTCGAGCTGAGCCTTCTTTCCTGGGCCTTTAATAGACTGGCAGTTAATATTCAGCACTCTGAGTGGCAGGTCATACCGTTTCTCTGGTTATCTACCTGAAGTGGAGCTATGGAGTCTGCGATGCGGCGATGAAGTAGCATTGGGTCAGCTAAAGCTGATCTCACTGTCAATGTTTGAGGTATCGCTAAGGTTGGCGAAACTATTGGTAGTGTCAAAAAGTGTTGTGTTGAATAAGCCCGTTGAGAAGTTTGGCAGCCCACACTGGACGCATTCCCATGTGTAGTTGTTAAGGGCTTTGTAGACCACATCGGGCATACCCATGCATTCTTGGTGATACCAGCAGTCGCATGTATCGCAGCAAACACTAGGTTTGCCAACCCACTTACAAGCTTTACTACAAATAACATATGGAAACTTGAGCTTTCTAGGACCAGGGTTCGGTTCAATATCTGCCAACAACAGGGAGCAAAGATAAAGAAGAACAAGCCTGTTACGACAAACTGGGCCTTTCGCTTTCCCCATGTGTATCTTCATGCAAGTGGAAAACTGCATAGAAAGACTGATGGCAGGCCAGTCCTGCACGAGCAAGGGCATATTGGCGGGTAGATCCACTGAATGACATGGTCATCTGATAATCTTATAAAAAAAGAAGGGCAGATGCAATTGAAAAAGGGTAAATGAAGTGTTTAAACATGACTAACTTACTGGATGGAGGCCTGCAAAAGCACACAGGATGTTTACAAAAACGCTAGGCATCAAGGGAGAAATCCAAAATGGTGGACATTTTGAGTATCAATGGACAACAATGAAAAGTCTGAAAAAGCACTTTGCATGTATAATGGACCATCAAACCTGGTAAATATGTTCATTAGATATTCATGAACCAAATGCAATAGAAAATAACTTTAGTGAGGGGCAGAAACAGGAAGTGACCATAGCGCACCACCGGAACATCAAATCCGCTAAATTAGCTAAAGGTCAGACTCATCTATTTTAATATGAACACGACAAGTACAATACGCTAGAACGGTATCTACACCGAAAACTCCCAGTTTATAACTAAAAAGAACCTAGATGGGTTATGAAATTTTCAGTTAATAACACAAAATCTCATGCTTATTTCGGGTTACACTAAACACCGAAATCTACTTTGGACCGAAATCTACGGAATTCTACTTTGCAGGACCGAAATCTACTCAGTACAGCCAAGATGTGGCATTATTTATTGATGTTTAAGTATTTTATGATAAATTACAGTATAAACAACTTATATTTCAAATTTCAATTGAAAAGTTTACTTAGTTTAAAAGTTATGTTAATAAATGTAAAAATTATTGAAATCGGTGAGCATGAAAATATTACATCGTGACAATCACTATAAAAGGTAGTTTTGAAGTACACAATGCAGATCCATGTAGAATTTATTAATAAAATTAACATATCAAGTAAATATAATTGTTCATGAAAACACGGTTTTAGTAAAATGAAAAAGTGAGAGCGTTCAGTTATTGCACCATCATTTTTCGCAAATAATTATTTTATGTTTGAATTAAAAGATCAATACAGCTGTAGTTATACCAAAAGTTTTCTTTACATATAACAAGTGCGAAATGTAATATCCAGGCCACACCACGAGGAGGAACTCTCAACATGGCCCAATTTTTTTTTTAATTAAAAAAAAAATCTACGAAAATGATCAAAAAATAAATTTAATTCAGATAAATAGATAAGGAATGAACCCGACTTCGATTTAAAATTTAAACATCAAAGTGTACGAAATAACGATACAAAATGCTCAATACATCAAAAAGATAGAATGCCTAAAAATAACTGTTATTATTGAAAGACATGAAGCTTTGCAAAAAAAAGACATAAGAAATTGAGTGTGCAACATCAGTCGGCGTGCAAAGCGCCGCAGCGCCTGCATAAAAAATGAATGAATCTGAAAAGAGGATACCTTGCAAGAGCTGCTCCGCTATCATAATCTAATCCAATAAAAGTACAACACTTGCACAAAAAATCCAAATTTGTTTGAGACCAAGACTTAAGGTCTTGTTCATTTAAATTTGCACATTCGGCATGAACCCAGAACAATTTGAGCAATGTATGCTGTCATTTAGACATTCTTTAACACAAACAACACAAGGAAACTCCATGATTGTAATGTACTTATGCATATTGAGGGTTAGAAGATCGAATTTTAATACGTTTTTGGTTAAATTACTCGCGATTTACAAGTAAATTAAAAAAAAGGGTTTGCATCACGTCTTAATACGTCATAACAACTTTGAAAAGAAGAGGGAATTTATCAAATTATAAATATTTACCTACTCATCATTATCAAATTACAAAACTGTATGATAAAAGAAAACTAAACTGTAACACCTGCAGGTAATTCCGCACGTGCAAAACGCGGGACATAGTGCATGGCGGCTTCAGTTTGATAAAAAGGTTAAACGTGCGAAAACATTATAATTTTTCTTATCGGACTGTTCTTTTTTAATTGCATTTCTTTAATCATTGATTTCGTTACAATTTAATTTGATAGCTATAAGGATTCATTATAACATAATTATTATTTGAGGAGCGGATGTGGTCCAGTGGTAACGCGCTGGACTGGTAAACCAGGGGTCGATCCCCCGCTCCTCCACTAACATAACTAATAGTCTTTCGGATGAGACGTCGGTCCTACGGGCAACCGGTACCGACGATAAATAAGCTCAAATAGATAGATAGATTATTATTTGTTTAATATACACATCACTGAATCAATTTTGGGTTATAATTTGTCGATTTTATTAATATTTATAAATATCTTCTTAAAATTTATAAATAAAAAACAACAAGCTCTTTTTCCATTTCGGTCCAAAGTAGATTTCGGTGTTCAGTGTAACCGGCTTATTTCAACACAGTCGCAGTGATGATCATATGCCATGATGAGTAAACAAGTTGGCTGCTTAAAAAAGCATCCAATGGGTTATGCCAATTAATTGAATTTTATATATGATCAAATCTTTATTCAACATTCCTTACGATATGAATAATATCTTTAAAAACTCAAGACAACTACGATCATCTATTTTAGAAATAATTAAAGTATCGTAAATAGAGCTAAAAAGGGAAAATTAAAAAGGAAACAACATAACAATTTTATATTTTACAAGACTAACATTTCCAGCGTGCATTATATATATTTACTTACACATTTGAAATGAAACCACTGTATTTTGCTTTTTTGTTGTTACATTTCAACAAGCCGGTGGCTCATGGTGAGCTATTGTGACTTTGTCCGTCGTCCGTCAACAGTTTCATTGAAACGACATCTCCTCTGAAACCTCTTGGCCAAATCTGATGAAACTTGCCTGGGATGTTCTTTGCATGAAGCTCTACCAAAGTTGTTCAAAGAATTCAATTCCATCAAGAACTCTGGTTGTTATGTCAACTTAAAG
Source organism: Cyclina sinensis (assembly GCA_012932295.1). Taxonomy (NCBI): domain Eukaryota; kingdom Metazoa; phylum Mollusca; class Bivalvia; order Venerida; family Veneridae; genus Cyclina; species Cyclina sinensis. Next base: position 4,310,387 of record JAAONU010000015.1, read on the forward strand.
GAAAAACTTTGAAAATCTTCTTGTCTGAAACTACAAGGCCCTGAGCCTTAAGATTTGGTATGTAGCAATGTCTAGTGAACCTGTACCAAGTTTGTTCAAATTATGCCCCTGGGGTCAAATTTGGCCCCTACCCGGGGGTCAATGGATTTTACATAGGCTTATATAGTAAAACTTTAAAAATCTTCTTGTCCGAAACCACAAGACCCCGAGATCTAAGATTTGGTATGTAGCATTGTCTTGTTGACCTCTACCAAGTTTGTTCAAATTATGCCCCTGGGATCAAATTTGGCCCTGCCCCGGGGGTCAACTTATTTTACATAGGGAAATTTTGAAAATCTTCTTGTTTCTATAAAGTATGAGATCTTTGAGTATCTTCAGTTAGAGAATGTAATGTTGCATCTGATGTTTGCTTAACGGTAGACCCTCAGGTAAAGTACTCAGGTGAGCGGTCCAGGGCCATCATGGCCGTCTTGTTTAAGTTTTTCCGCTATGGCAATAAAATTTGGACCATTTGTACAGTTTTTCAAGATGATTTCAAAAACATTATTCCTTGACCTATATTTTTAACCTACTGACCTACTTTTTTGTTTTTTAGCTATAGCAATGAAATTTGGACCATGTGCACATTTTTTCGTTTCGATTTCAAAAATGCCATCGCATGACCTATATTTATGACCTACTGACCTACTTTTTGTTTTTGGAGCTATGGCAATAAAATTTGGACCATGAGTACAGTTTTTTGTTCTGATTTCAAAAACGTCATAGCATGACCGATATTTTTGACCTACTTTTTTGTTTTTTAGCTATAGCAATGACATTTGGACCATGTGCACAGTTTTTCGTTCCGATTTCAAAAATGTCGTCTCATGACCTATATTTTGACCTACTGATCTACTTTTTGTTTTTGGAGCTATGGCAATGAAATTGCATTGGTCCATTTCTGTGATATGCATCATTACATTCATAAAAATTTCTTTCATCTTTAAATCCAGGTGAGCGCTTTAGGGCCATTGGCCCTCTTGTTTCTTTGTGGGTCGAATTTTACGATTCTTATATCTTTTGAAAGCCCTTTTAATTCATATTTGAAAATGTAAGCAGAATTTCATTTCTTGCCTTTAAAAAAGAAAACTTAACCAATTTATACCTGTCGTTTCAGCATTTGTCTAGCAGCTTAGATGCACAAAGTTTAACCACATACAGAGAAAAAAGTAAACAGTTTTGATAATCATTCTTTAAATATGTAAAATAAGAGTTTATTGACCTTTTTAGTGATATGAAATATTGTATTGTTTGATGTAAAATGACTTTGTAACTGTAATTACAAAATTACTATGTTTTGCATTTTTATCAACCGCCATATTTTTTGCCAACCTTGAAAAGGTTTCCTTTTCTCTTATCAATAACATGTTGCTATTAATAGATTTTAGAACAATAACATTCAACTTCCCAACAATATACGGAAAAATATATAAAATTTAGTTTTGTTCTCAAACTCACTGAAATAGGTTGATAACACTGATTGTGGGCTTGTACGTCATTGCTTTTGCATCCTTTTACTGCGTGAAGAAAATACTTTGTTTCGATTTGTTATAAATTACGGTCAGACAGAATCAAGTACGTGTTCTGAAAAACCTGGGACTTACTATTAATATACGGTCCCTGGAAAAACTGAATTTCTTTTAACAACTTAAACTGTAAGCATTAGAAGACATTTTTAATTAGAGAAATAATTTTTCAAAACCACTGTATTTGTAATTTGTCCGAAAATGTGGTTTGCGACGTATGGTACCACAGGCTTTGTATTCAAGGCTCAAAGCACCCTCTGATAATTCATCAATTAACTAATAAATTTGTTTGTGGTCTATTGGTTCAATTTAAAAACTAACTGAAATGTTTGCTATTTTAATGACTCTCAGTTGTATGTTACTTACATTAACGTTGTGATTTTTATACTCATCTAAATTTTCATAATATTTTTTTCTTCTTCGTTTTTTAACTGGATTCTGGTTAACTATAGATCTCTGAGTTAAAACAAAACAAAAACAAACAAACTACAATAACCTGTATCAATTAAAGATTTATAACGCCAAATCAATTAAAATACATGTACTTTAAAAACTTCTGGTACGATACTTGTTTGTAAAATATTCATACAGCCAAAATATTGGTAATCTTTCTTTACACCATTTATAGCGCTGAGGAATACTACTTTTTAATACACTTTTGTGTTGTGATTCCTGTTTTTATCATAATTTATTATAAATATAGACCAAAACCAATATTCTATGTTGTTATTTTTTCATCCACACAGGCTCTGGCTGTTATTTCTGAATCAACTGAAGTCCTCAGTCCTCTTCAGTTAATTCAATAATTAATATTTATTAATTTATTCAAAGGCTTAAAATGGTATTTTAGGTCTTTGATATATTTATCTCACTCAGTCGGTGTGAATATCCAGTCGACGGCCTTCCAGTGCTTTGATTGCTTTCGCTAAAATTTTTACCTTCAACTGCGAAGAGTACTGCAACAAAAATCAACACAAGCAGAAATATAAGTCGTAAAGGCTAAATGCACAATTTTTGTCAAATAAATAAATGTTATACAATAGTAAATATTGCATTTCTTACTTTTTCTAGTAGTTCTACGTTTTTCTGACAATAAGTTCTAATTTAAGCTTCAAATTTATTCGTACACAAATTAACTCGTTCTCGATACACATTTTGAATAAGATTTGCCGTCTTTCGAAAGTCTCAGCTGTAATATAGACTGCTGTTTGATAGTACACTACATAAGCAGTCTATACTACATCAACAAGTTATCATAAATTATTAATAGAAATACATTATAATTTCTTAATGTAAGAGCCAAGAGGTGGTGAAAAATTGTGGCTGACTGGTACTCGAAGTCGAACCCAGGGCCTTCTGCATACAGGGCGGACACTCTACTTATTGAGCCACCAAGCCTATTTATCAACATATACTTGTACCTGCCTGCATAAATCAAATATTGCATGCTGCTAATTACTTTTAGGAGTCATCCCTATAACAAGCAAATGGAGCCTGAAATTCTATCAATAATTAACTTAAAAAGGGCGAGGGGAAAATCCCGGGATCGTCTTTAGAAAAGCCGGGATCCGGGATCGTATTAAACATATAATAATACCGGGAATACACCACCTGCCATAGGTGTCATCGATAAATTATTGATTATCGCTTGCCTTTTGTTATAGATAAGCATGTATAGTATAGGAGTGAAAATCTTTTTTTCAGTAAATTAATTTTATCGTTGATGGATTTTATTTTTTATATTGGATAAAGTTGCGACATTCTTTTTATTATTATATTAGCATTTTTAATATCTTATTAACATGTGTACTGAAATTCTTTATAAAGCATTACCAAAAGTACGTGGTAATTAAAAAAAATATCTAAGCAAAAAAGGTTTTGAATAAACATTTGTTTATTTCATTAAGACAAAAATCAAATAATGTAACTTTTTTATTGCCACAATTTACGACAACTATCAAAACCAACACTGTTTATTGTTTCCCTATATGTTTAATACGATCCCGGGCGTCCCAGGTCCCAGGATCCCGGGATTTTCCCCTCGCCCTTAAAAAGCCAAAACAAAAAAATCCCCACTCATGTTTTTTAAGTTAATTATTGATAGAATTTCAGGCTCCTGTGGAAAAAGTAAGTTATCTTTCCTTTAACATGCAGTGCTACTCATCTGCACTAGAGTAAATCAGTGGGTGTTTACACAGTCCTATTAGTTAACAGTAGCATGAATGTTTTGCAAAGTTACTGGAAGTTACTATTGCCATAAGATACATAAACTGAAAATTGGACTTAGTTGAGTTTTTTCTCTCTAAAACTTTGTTCTTACTCCAAAGCAATTACTCAAACTTGAGAAGATCCCAGGTTAATGGCTTATGTGATCCAGACCTATCATATTGATATAGTTTTGATTTTTTCACAAATTCTGCATTTTACCTTTTACCGGTACATAAGAAAAAAATAAGAATCTCCATTAAAAAGAAGCCAACATGATAACCCAGTAAGACAAGAAACTTTGGGTGTTTTCCTATCGTTTTTTTTTGATACAGTGTCTTAAATTTAGAGAGTTTTTTATTCTAATATTTATTTTGCTGACTTGACATTTATATGATTTCTGCAAAAAGATTGCATCACAGTATGCTAGAATAATGTTATTCTTACCAGAAAATAATACAAAATTTTATATTGAACTGTGATGTTCTGTATTCTCACTAAATTTTTGTGAAATTCCAGCTTTGCGTCTTGACTGTATTTTGGTCCTGTATGATTGCATCCATTTTGGAGGTTCCACTGAGCCATACTTTGAATTTGTAGACAAATCAGCAGTCACCTTTGGTACTACAGGATTTCCTATATACTACATACCAAGGTCTGTCCAAATCAGTGATCACTGTCTTACATTAATGAATTATTTGATTTATTTACTTGAATTATATTTAGTAACTTCAGCTTCATATTTCCAAACATTGATATCAATTACAACTGGCAGACACATGTCAGGAAACAAATGCTTGAAATGATTTGACTTTAAAAGGAAAAAAAAACATTTATTTGATTAATAGTGTATGGGAGTGCCCACTCAGACTATCCTAGAAATGCATGATGAGAAAGAACAACCTTAGCTTGGTACTGACACAGGAGTGTTTTATCTGTATGTGGAAGATTTAAAACATGTTTGGCAGTAATCATACCATTTGCATGAAAGAACATCCGGTATTGACTTGTTTGATATATAAGTTATAAAGAAGCAATATTTTGATTTAACAGTTGGTTCTTTATTTTGAAAATAAACTGTTTTCACTGAGGTTTTTTAAGTCTTATTAGTAAATGTTGGTCTGAAAACATACAACTGTTTCTGGTTACTGTCATACATGTACCATTGCTAACAACTGATACAAACCTGGACTTCAAAACTTCAACAGAAACTAATGGAAAGTCATATTGTCTTCAGAGTAGTGATGACAACATCCAATATACGGGGTGCCGTTGCCACAAAAGCGACTCCTGTTACATCACAGTTTCAGTTTGGTCTATGGACTGTCACAGCTGTCAAGTCACACATACTTGAGTCAGACGGGCCAGCAAGACACAGGTAAATAATTATCATTCTTGCAGAGTGGATCAAACCATCCAAAGTTTTTAGCCATGCATTATAGCGTGCTATTACACCTCTCCCTCTCATGTAAGAAGTGTCAAACTACTCCTTCGACAATGCATTGTTTACATGTATGCTGAGGGCAGATTGACATCATCTGTGTAAAGAAAAAGATCTATGCATTATTACAGAAAAAAAAGAACAGACCGCAAAGATTTTGCTTTTAAAATATTCAAATAACAAAAGGCACAGCCTCATTCTTGCATAAATGCAGTTGCCATTTGGCTGCATCAGCTAATCCTTACCTCTAACACAATCATAAAGATTCCTATAATATTCATAAAATACATGGAAATATACCTGGTATGAGGCCAGACCTAGCAGCTTCAGGTAGCCATAATGTAAAACAAATTTTATCATTGTAAGGTCTCATCAAAGAAAAACATATATAAATTATAAACATTTCTCCCTTAAACTGTTCATTATCACACCAAGTTTAAAATGGGATTGTAATATATCTTTCATAAGAGAGCACTGAAATGCCAGAAAACCCCACTTATCTTAGCCGTCCCCCATCTACCACCACCATCTCCACAACACATACATTTCAATACTGCCATATGAAAAGATAGCCTCATATTTCCAGCTCCACTGTAACAGTCTTTAGAAGTATTTTATTGTATCATAGGTGACATGTCAAGACCCAAAAAAAGTCTTTTTCATGTTAATATTTAGCTGCACTACCATTTATGCCATTTTTTTAAAAATCTGAATGAAAAAAGTTATGTCTTATATTGAAATAGTTATGAAAACCAGTATCAGATATAAAAAAACTAAAGTCGTTTAGCTTAAACAGACTAAGCATTTACTCTTCAAAATTGCTTTTTTTATTCAGATTTGAAGGTGAACTGAAACTACCCCAGGTGCCTGAGATGGTTTTTGCTGATAATGTTCTAACGGTGCAACACGCAGGAGGATTTGGTGTGGAGTTTAATGCTTTAGATGCGTTGAAACTTGTTGATGCACATAATGATCCACTTAAAGTAGCTGTGTCACAGGCATGGAAGGAGGCAAGGTAAACTGGCTGTAAATATAATCAGAATTTCACTCTTAGAGTTGATTATCTGATTTTTTTCGTATTCTCATTTCTGTCAGTAAATAATTATTCTTTTGTTGTTTTCAAAGTGGTAGTCAAAAGGACAAAATAATGTATTTTCTAGCACATCATAATTTTGTTCTTTCATGATTCCCTTGATTTTGTTTTCAGCTGTACTTGAAAACAAAAACAAAAAACAACTTTTGTCCTGACTCCTGGTCTACATTTGTATTTGCTACACATTTGGCAGAAAGACGGACAAACAGGACAGGCATCTTTAGATGGCTGGTGGTTCACCAGCTGTCTGTGTCAAACTAACCAATAACTGGGACTCTAGTGTACAGCCCTCTAGTCCGTCTTGGTGAACACCTCATTCAGTCAGCTAGTGAATGATGCAAACTGTCTTCAGCATTTAAAATGAAAACAGACACCAGTTTAAATGTTGAAAAGAACAAGTTTCATCCATTTGGTTAGGTTTACGGACAAGGATTAATTTGTTTATTTTGGTGATTGAAGGAGATCTACTTGTCTGAATATACTGCAGGGGTTAAAAAGATTTTTTTTATTTCTATATTACAGAGCTAATTGTGAACACATAAATGAAGTAGTGAAGCCCTTTGATTGGACATTCACAACAGACTACAAAGGCACTTTGATAGGGAAAGATGATGTACAAATCAAGGTTTGGTATATTTTGCTAAAACTAGTGATGATGCTTTCTGAGTAGACTTTCTTTTAAATCTGCTCATTCCCTTCTGAAGTAGAAAATTAACTAACTATGAATCTTGTTAAAACTAGGCTATTACAAAATTGTTCATGTTACAATCCCAAAACATATGAAACAATAAAAATTCTACAAATTTCTTATAATAAATTTACAGATGCTTTTTACTTGTGTAGGTATAAGTTAATTTGTGTATATACTAGAAGATTTTTTCACATATGTTTTTTTTTAATTTCGGAAATTTTAACTTCATGGAAAAGCAGCATGTGAGTTCTTGAAAAAGGTATGGTTAATATTACGTAATATGTATTGAGATAGCATATGCAGTACTATGAAATCCAAGTATATACACACACATAATTAACATTTGAAATATTTCTATTTACTACAGGTTGAACAAACAGATGAGAGAATAGATCTGGAAAAGCTAAAAGTTAGAGAAAAAATCCATTTTTATGAAGATATTTTGTTGTTTGAAGATGAACTCTCAGATAACGGTACATCGCTGATGAATGTAAAAATTGTAAGTTACTGTCTGCATGTTTCTCTTTCACCCTTACCCTGCTAAATTGCTGAAATGAACTTGTCCTTCATTCAATTTGGACCATTCCATTTATCTTTTAAAGGGGTATAAAAAGAAAACACAGAATGTATAGAAATCTGCAGACCTTGATCAGACTTAATGATTTTATATTTACATGTATGCTGTTAGCAGACTTAAAGTTTTGTAACTTTTATATAACAAAAAACCAAATCTGCACAGAAAACTGGAAGAGTTTTATCATTTGATAACATAAATTAATAAACCACTGCCTTCATGCTCTGGTTGTTAAGGTTGCAGCTGTCTTGTAATCACTTAGCCTCTATCAGATAGATGGCTCTGGGTTTGAGTCCTTTTACTGTCCATGACCATTTATGTGAGAAAAGTGGACGTTTCTTACAACAGATGGGAGTGTAGCACTGGTCCTCCTCAGGAACAATAGTTAGTTCATCGGCCTTCCTGATATTACCCTGATTGTTAAGAGGGTATTAAAACTTAAATTCATTACACATTTAAAGCTCAGATGTACTCCAAAAGGTTTCATTTTAGATTAAGAATAAACAAAAAATGCAATGCAGAAGATTCCTCTGGAACTAGGGTTAGTAACTTTCTGCATTCCTTTCTCTCAGCACAATACTGATTTGAATCTGGGAAGCAGTCATGAAGCAGGATTGATATAAGTTTTACCAACTTGTTTCCCATTCAGTATAATAGTTAAACCCATTTATTTTACATTGATTGGGAAAGAAGATCTTACAAATAATGTTTTTCTGGCTTGATGGCTGATTCCTGGATTCAAACCTCTACATGTCCCAAAAAGTGTTAGCCATGGAAAGCGATTGGAAAAATCTCACCCTTTCTGGGATTCGAAACAGTTACCTCCAGGATTGATGCTCTAACACTATTACCACTGCTCCTCGGCTCCAGTGTGAGATAAATAGGTAGAAAATAAAATAGGTTGAAATTCCTCATCAGCCTTTCCTACAACCAGTAGCAGATTAGCCCTCACTTACCTTGTCCATGTATTACATAAGTCGCGGATCAGCCTATGCTTATCACTGTACTTGTCAATGTTGTTTTCCAGAGAGTAATGCCGACAAGTTTCTTTATCTTACTGCGACAGTTCATGCGAGTGGACAATGTTATTGTGCGTGTCCTGGATACAAGATTGTATCATGAGGTACAGAATTTTGATCATTTACTGGTATTATAGATGTTTGTTAGTTCACCTGGCCAAAGGTCAGGTGTAACCTCTAGTATGCTCTTTTTATACGTCCTCCTTCCACAGTTCACTTCAAACAACATCTCTTATACCAGGTGGGCCAATTGCAATCACACTTTACAGCAATGATCCTTGTGTAGTCCACTTTCAAAATTATATAAAGAGATGGAATTCCATGCAGAACTTGTTGCCATGGCATCTGAAAGGAAAAAAACTTTAAAAGTCTTCTTGTCTGAAACCACAAGGCTTAGAGCTTAGATAGTTTGTTTATACAGCATGAGCTAGTGGACCTCTACCAAAATCTTATAATAAATCATGGCTCTTTGGTCAGAAATGGCCCAATCCCAGGGGTCAGTTGATTTTTACATAGACTTACATAGGAAAAACTTTAAAAATCGTCTTGTCAGAAACTAAAGGCCTACAATTTAGATATTTGGTGTGTACCATTGTCTAGTGAACCTCTACCAAGATCTTTTATATCATGGCCCATGGGTCAAAATTGGCCCCTCCCCAGAGGTTACTTGATTTTACATAGAGTTATGTTAAAAAGTTTTAAATATCTTCTTGGTCTAGAATTTAGATATTTTTCTGCGTATTATTTTCTAGTAGACCTTTACCAAGTTTGTACAAAACTGAAGTAGCTGGGTAAAAATTGGCCCTGCCCCATGAGTCACTTAGAGTTATATTAGAAAAGTTCTTAAAATCTTTTTGTCTGTAATCACAAGACTAGAGCTTAGAAATTTAGTTGTAGTAACATCTAGTGGACCTCCACCCAAATCTAACAAATCATACCTTGGGGGTCAGAAATGGCCCCACCCCAGGGGTCACTTCATTTCAGATAGACTTATATAGGAAAAACTTTAAAATAATTCTTGTCAGAAATGATAAAGCCTAGTTACTCACTCTGTATCGTGAGTAAAACAATTATTCACCTATCCCATGTTATCATCAACACAAAAACAACAACAACAACGAAATAGGAATTAGGCATTGTATTTGACAGGTTTTGATTGACAAACCATTTTGCATATAAAAATAAGAAATCACAAAATAACAATAATAATCCATTTCATAAAGTTCAAGTATTGCCTGAACATTTTAAAAAATAATTATTTTATGGTATATTTCAAAAGACCCTGCAGTTTAAAATGTTGTGAAAAAGAAACAAATCCAATGTATTTAAATATGACACCTCTAACAAATGTCTTAAAAATAATCAACCTGTTCGCTTAACACCTGATGAATAAAATTCAGATAACATCTTATAAATGTCCAAATACCAACCAAATAAATGGTCCAGTAAAGGACTGCTGAACACAGAATATATCCAGTAAATATCAGTTGATCACAAATGAACGAATACAAGTCTATAATTTGTTTGGATCCTGAAAAATGTCTCTTCAAGTAAACAGCACTAGGATCGAGTAGATTGTCTTATATCATAAATGCAGAAACCCGAAAACGTCCGTCTAACCATAAATCTGAAAACAAATATTCAAAAAGATGAACTGAAAAGTGAACCGATATTAACAAAACTATTTCATAGTTCTTAAGAAAGAATAAAGTAACAGTAAAATTATAGTATCCAAAAACAATTATATCCTTAAACATCGGGAGGGCGGGAAGGGAACACCTATAAGTCTGTAAGCTCGGATTTAGACTGTATCTCCTGTCAAATACTGCCTCGAGTGAGAAACAATTGGTAGAACACCGAATATATACCTACACAGTAGTACAAAAACACGTGAATTTCTTGCAAATAGTATCAGTATGCATAAAACAAACTATGTTGGGAACCTGTATGAAAACATAAACTAAAGTATGAACTGGAAAAGAATAACAATGGGAAACGTGAATAATTTTATAGTTTAGATATTTGCTGTGTAGCATTGTTTAGTGGACCTCTACCAAATTTTTATAAATCATGGTCCCTGGGTAAAAATTGGCCCTGCCGCAGGGGTCACTTGATTTTACATGGAGTTATATAAGTAAACATTTGGCCTTGAACTTAAATATTTATGGTTCAGCATTGCCTAGTTAATTAGATGGACATTGGAAGAACTTGGTCCTAGCCCGAGTACCCAACCTCCACCAACCTGGGTTAACCCCCCCACCCCTCTTCACCATCATGTAACCATGACCTGCATGTGACCTACTGACCTTCCCTATTTTTGAAGATAAGTAATTCAGATTTTAACTAATTGTATAACTTTGCCTGCAAACTCTAACTTTGACACTTGCTGACTGTCATATACTCATATACTTTACATTTTACAGTATTACTTATATAGGTGAGCTCCGCCTTCTATGCCAATCATCATATTACTTTGAGAGCTATGTCTCTCTGCTATACATATGTTTTTAGTTGTGTATTAAATAGTAAACTCCATGGATGCTTAGTTTTATATAGCCCATATAAGAATATATGACAGCTGACCTTTACCTAATGACCCACTTCTTTGTTATAAAAGTTTCATCATTGAAATTTCAACTTTTGTATAATTTTGCATGCAGATTTTAACTTTGACCTTGCCTTGTGCCTACTGACCTACTGCCTTGTTTTTGAAGCTTTGTCATTGAAGTTTTAACTATTTGTATAAGTGAACATACAGACTTCAAGTTCAACCTTGGTTTACCTTGACCTAGTGAACAACTTTCTGTTTTGAAGCTGCATCCATGACATTTGTACCATATGTACAGTTTTGAAAGCAGACTTTATTACTGATATATGCTGACATTGTGATATGTTTCAGTGGTATCCAGGTGAGCGATATAGGGTCATTATGGCACTCTTTGCATTCTTTTCTCTGATGATTACTGTCATTTGGTTTGGTGTAATAATATTATTTGATATCTAATGTGGTATTTGAGCCATCTGCAGTTGACACATTCTTTAGGTGGCATGACTAATGGTTTTGTTTTTATTACAGGCTGAAAAATCCTATATATTAAGAGAGCACAGCTGTAAAGACAGTACAATAGCAGACCTCAAGGTATCTGTCATTTATTTCTTAAGTCTTGTTGGTTGAAATGACAGCATTTTTTTCTGGTGTACTAACTAGAGGCTTGCACGACATTGCTGATGGGAATGGAGGAAAGGGGGAGAAGATCTGTGTTCCTGGTGCATGTTCGATCCCTGGCTCTGCCACTAATACAAGTTATTATCTTTGGAACAAAATTTTTATCAAAAGGGCATGAAATAGTGCCAGTGTCTAAAGAATTGATGCTTTCTGTACTGTGTACTCTCTCCCGAAAACCTAACATAGCTGAATTCTTCACGAGCAGTTGGTAATATGAGCAACCTTTATTGACAGTAAAATAATTTTAGAGATTGGAAACTGGGAGAAATGACACTTCTGCTCTTGTTTAATATTTGATAATATAATTCTGATAATTACTGTTTTCAATCGTAAGTTCAAACAGAGCAGTTCATCACCATTGTCAAGTGGTTAAATGGTTTCTTGGCACTTGCTGTACTTTACTAAGGGTCAAAGGTTAATTTTAATTTTCTGTTCACAAGCAGTAGACTTAAAGTTTGATAAACATCTGTTGGTATTTTATGTTATCCACTGTTAATGTTGATGTAAGAAATAAAATTACTGCATTGTAGAAAGATATGAAATATGACACAATATATTGCATTTTACAGGCACCGGCACACGTCGTCACAGACCCGAATGAAGTTGCACAATTGTTACCAGTACGAACTGAAGTGTTTGAAAAACTTGTTTTTCCAAATTCATCTACCATCCAAACAGAAGTTAATGATGTAATCAGATAGAATCTTGAAGTCTTGCCTGAAAGACCTAGAAATATACTCTTGTTGTGGAATATCTAAGTGCACAATATAGAGGAGTTTGTGACTGAAAATTCAGTTCTTTTGAACTGTCAACCAGCTTTGAGAAAAATCTTAAACAGACTCCCTCTCTGATCCCACAATTATAAGATTGATACATAGCTTAGCCTAGCCCTAACCCCAACCCCATAAGTGTGCTTGATTGGCAGTTAGTCAATCTATTATGTTACTTGTGTTGAAAAATTATAACCTTGTGGAATTTACGCTACTTCTGTTTCTAACTTTCACTTTGAACAATCGGGTTTTTTTTTCAGAATGTCAACAAACCAACTAATGTAAGCTTTATAATTCAGTTTTAGATGTCAGTGACAATATATTGTTCATATTTTTCAATAAGGGGTGGGGTGGGGGTGAGGGTCTTGGACCCATTGAGATTTTAAAATTTCCAGAGCCCTGCTTACAAAAATATATGTATAATATACTCCTAGAGGTTGTATTCAGTATCAAACATTTTTTTGATATTTAAAAGTGCTATTTTCTGGGCAGCTGTTTGTTGTGTGGAGTCGGAAAAAGATTTGAAAGGTGGATCACATGAATTTAGAACAAAGTTGAAGTATTAGTTTTACAGCCATTTACATGTAGTTCATAAAACTGATTTAAGACCTGTAAATTCCTGAATAGTCAGATGAGCAATATAGAGCCATCATGGCCCTCTTGTTAATATGAAACATAGAGAGAAAAACAAGAGCAGACCACGTTTTTATTAGCTCACCTGAGCATGAAGTTCTCAAGTGTGAGCTTTTGTGATCATTGATTGTCCATCGTCGTGCGTTGTCAATAATTTCACTTAAATGTCTTCTCCTTCTACACCTTCAAGCCAACTTTGATGAAACTTGCCTGGGATATTCCTTGCATGAGGCTCTACAAAAAATTGTCAGAGAGTTTAATGCTGTAGTTGCTATAGCAACAAGAAGGGAAACTTTAAAAATCTTGTCAAAAAGCACTTGGCCCTTAGCCTTAAGATTTGGTATGAATCATTGTCTAGTAGACCTCTAACAAGTTGTTAAAATTATGCCCTTGGGGTCAAAATTTGCTATGCCCCAGGGGTAAAATGATTTTATATAGGCTTACCTAGCGAAAACCTTAAAAAATCTTCTTGTCTGAAACCACAAAGCATAGAACTTTGCAAAGAGCATCAGCTGGAGGTCCTCTAACAAGTTTGTTAAAATTTTATGCCTTGGGTCAAAATTGGCCCTACCAAGGAGGTCCTGTTTGTTCATAATATTGAATCTTTAAATTCTTCTTTTGAGATACAGTAAATTTTAGACCAAAGATTTTTTGCACGGAGCATCACCTAGAGGTCCTCTACCAGGTTTGTTCAAATTATGCCCCCTGGGTGAAAATTGGCCCTATGCCAGTTGAGAGGGGGGAGGGGTGGGGGGTCATTTAATTTTACATAGACATATAGAGAAAACCTTAAAAAATTTTATTGTCTGAAACCACAAAGCCAAGGGCTAAGATTTTTTGCACGGAGCATCAACTAGAAGTCTTCTACTAAAATTGTTCATATAATGCCCCAGGTGTCATTAATGGTTTGGCACTGGGGTTACTTGATTTTACATAGGCTCATATTGGGAAGGCTATGTCCCTTGAGTCAGAATTGGACCCACCCCACCGGATGAAAGTTAGACCAAAGATTGTTTGCATGGAACATTAGCTAGAGGTCCTCTACTGAGTTTGTTCAATAGGGTCCTTTGGGGTCAAATTAGCCCCAATGTGGGGGTCCTATTTGTTTTAAATATTGAATCTTTGAAAATCTTTTTTTGAGGTACCATAAGCTGAAGACTTAAGATGTTGTGCATGAAGCATCATCTAGAGATCCTTTACCAAGATTGTTCAAATTATTCCTTTGATACATGAATGATCCTGCCCTGGAGTGTCGCTTTATCTTACAAAGACTTATACAGGGAAGATACTTTTTATGTTTCATTATCTAGTTGACCTGTATCAGGTTTGTTAAAATTTTCTCGCTTGGGTCAAAATATGCCCTGTTTATTTGTATAAAATATTGAATCTTTGAAAATCTTCTTGTGAAAAACTGTTAGCTTTAGACATTACATATTTGGTAAGTAGCATTTTATAGTTAATTTCAACAAAGATTGTTGTAATTATTTTACTAGAGTGAAAATTGACCCTGCCAAGGTGTCTCTTGTTTTATACTGAGTTTGTGTAGGAAAAACTTTGAAAGTCTACATGTCTGAAACTACATGCCCAAGAGCTTGGATATTTTTTATGTAGAATTGCATACTTCAGTTAATGTCCCTGGGGTCATAATTGGCCCCGCCCCAAGGGGTCCTATTTGTATGAAATATAAGATCTTTGAAAGTCTTCAATTCAGAAACTGTAATTTTGCTTCTGCTGTTTGCTCAAGAGCAGACCTCAAACCAAAGTATTGAGGTGAGCAATCTAGGGCCATCATGGCCTTCTTGTTTGGAAGTAGATATGTAATGACAAGAAAAAAAGAACTCATCATTTAAACTCATTATACAATACTTTTTTCAGCTGTGATTTAAAATTGAAAAAAAAGAACAGTCCCATTGGCAAGTTTGATCTTTTAAAAGAGATGATGATTCATTATTTCTTTGTCATAATCTGGAATTTCAGTTTAAGTTTACTGGTTAGAACAGTCTAATAGTCACACACTATAATTGACTTAATCTCTACAGCAGTAAGACATCGCCCTATGGAACCACACCAGTAAAATAGCAGATTTCATTGGATTCTTGCCCTCTCTTGGTGTAGAGCTGTAGTCAGTTCCTGGATGTTAGCAGGCTGCTGTTAGCATTTAGATTAGTACTGTCCAAGGTAATCCCTAGGTGTGATCAATCTGATTGCAGTCTGCGGAACATGCAGGCCTAGTCTGTAAAAAGTTCCTGGTTACAAAATCTGACCTACAGCCAAAGAACTCAGATGAGCAACCTAGGGCCATCATGGCCCTCTTGTCTTTTATAAAGGGTCTATAGATCTTGTATTTTAGTCACTCAGGAACATTGATAAATTTTGAGCCTATGTTAGTATTTTTATTAAATTATGCATATATTTGTGCCACTATTTGAAAGAATATGTAGAAAAGGAATATAAAGAAATTAAATGTGTGATTTTTTTTCTGTGTCTTATTTTTTCCTTTCCACTCCCCATGCTTTTTTTTGCAAAGCCGAAATGGAATTATCATGCTGTGACGTGAAAATACATTTTTTATTTCAGATTTTTAAATTAAAATTCTGATACTTTCAAAAAGTCATAGACTGCTAATTCAAAAATTCACAACACTTATCCTGCATTTTGAGTATACATATGAATGTGTTTCCTTTTTATGCTCCCCCAAGGGCGAGCATATAGTTGCCGCTTTGTCCGTCCATTCCATCCATCCATCCGTCCATAGTAATTTTGTCCAGAGCATAACTTGAAAACCCCTAGATATAATTTATTTAAACTGCACACAGTGTTAGAGGGCATTGACGCAGAGTGCAGTGCCAAAGAACCATAACTCTATTTTGCCCTGTTTTTGAATTATCTCCCATTTTTTAAAAATCTTGTCCAGAGCATAACCTGAAAACCCTTGGACATAATTTGTTTAAACTGCACACAGTGTTAGAGGGCATTGAGGCGGAGTGCAGTGCCAAAAAACCATAACTCTATTTTGCCCCATTTATGAATTATCTCCCTTTTTAGAAAAATCTTGTCCGGAGCATAACCTGAATACCCTTGGAGATAATTATGCTCCCAGAAGGGCGAGCATATAGTTGCCACTTTGTCCGTCCCGTCTGTCCGTTCGTTCATCCGTTCGTCTGTCATAATTTTGTCTGGAGCATAACACAATAACTATGAGAGATATCAAGACCAAACTTCATAGGTAGTTACATCTCATTAAGGAGCAGTGCATTGCACA
This sequence comes from Cyclina sinensis, assembly GCA_012932295.1. Lineage (NCBI taxonomy): Eukaryota > Metazoa > Mollusca > Bivalvia > Venerida > Veneridae > Cyclina > Cyclina sinensis. The sequence continues at coordinate 4,326,866 of JAAONU010000015.1, forward strand.
AGAACCATAACTCTTGCTTTATTCATTTTTGAGTTATTGCCCTTTGAAATTTCTCATACTTATTTTTTGTTCAGGGCATATCTCACAAAGTATAAGAGTTATCAACTTGAAACTTTGTAAGTAGATAGATCTCATTGATGAGCAGTGCAGTGCACAAGAACCAAGACTCTTGCTTTATTAATTTTTGAGTTATTGCCCTTTAAAATTTCTCATACTTTTTTTTTGTCCGGGGCATATCTCACAAAGTATAAGAGATATTAACTTTAAAAACTTTATTGGAAGATAGATCTCATTGAGGAGAAGTGCAGTGTGCAAGAACTGTAACTCTATTTTAATACATATTAAACAATAGCCCTTTTGGAATTGGCATTTATTTGGGGAGCATCCATCGGTTCTACCGATTTCTTGTCTAATATTAACTGTTGCCAAAGGCATTCTTAGAGCATATTTTAGCTAGTGGTGTTGCTTTCCATTATATTTATTGATGTATATCAAAGACCAGACCTACTTAAAAGGCAGCAGAAACAGGATTTAAAGGACCATATACAGATGTTAAGAATTTATTTTTTTATGAAAGTATTGAGTAACTACCTGGTGCTACTCATTTCCATCTTCTTCATAATTCATAAACAAAAGCTTCAATCTCTCTTAGTGCTTAGTTACACATGAACTTGACAACTTTTTGATTTTTCTTAAATCATTTAAGTAAAAACTGTTTAGTAATGAAAATATAAATCATATTGCCAAATAGTCCAGGTGAAACTGCTTGAATGATACCATTTCTTATATAACTACTGATTGGTTACTGTTCCCTAATCAATTAACAATGGCTCAAGTATTTAATGTTTCAAGATCAATGCTCAATATTCCATAACTGCTTCATAATCAGTGCTGAAGTGTCTGATAACTGCTTCATGATTCATGCTCAAGTGTGTAGTTACTGCTTCATGCAAGTGTTAGATAACTGCTTATGATGCGAGCTCATGATTCATGCTTAAGTGTTTGATAACTGCTTCTTGCTCAAGTATTTGAAAACTGCTTCATGATGCATGCTTAAGTGTTTGATAACTGCTTCATGATGCATGCTTAAGTGTTTGATAACTGCTTCATGAATCATGCTTAAGTGTTGATAACTGCTTCATGATGCATGCTTAAGTGTTTGATAACTGCTTCATGATGCATGCTTAAGTGTTTGATAACTGCTTAATGATTCATGCTTAAGTGTTTGATAACTGCTTCATGATGCATGCTTAAGTGTTTGATAACTGCTTAATGATGCATGCTCAAGTGTTTGATATCTGCTTCATTATGCATGCTCAAGTGGTTTATAGCTTTTTCATGATATATGCTCAAGTGTTTGATAGCTTCTTCATGATCCATGCTCAAGTGTTTGATATCTGCTTCATTATGCATGCTCAAAAGTGTTTGATAGCTTCTTCATGATCCATGCTCAAGTGTTTGATATCTGCTTCATTATCCATGCTGAAGTGTTTGATAAGTGTTTCATGAATCATGGTTAAATGTTTGATTACTGCTTCATGATGCATGCTCAAGTGTTTGATATCTGTTTCATGTATGCATGCTCAAAAGTGTTTGATAGCTTCTTCATGATCCATGCTCAAGTGTTTGATATCTGCTTCATTATCCATGTTCAAGTGTTTGATAAGTGTTTCATGAATCATGGTTAAATGATTGATTACTGCTTCATGATGCATGCTCAAGTGTTTGATAACTGCTTCATTATGCATGCTCAAGTGTTTGATAACTGCTTCATGATGCATGCTCAAGTGTTTGATATCTGCTTCATTATCCATGCTCAAATGTTTGATAACTGCTTCATGATGCATGCTCTAGAGTTTGATAAGTGCTTCACGAAGCATGCTCAAGTGTTAAATAGCTGCTTCAGGATCCATGCTCAAGTTGCTGATAACTGCTGCTTGATTCATGCTCAAATGTCTGATAACTGCTTCATAGATCATGTTCAAGTGTTTGATAACTGCTTCATGATGCGTGCTCAAGTGTTAGATAAGTGCTTCATGAATCATGCTCAAGTGTCTGATAACTGCTTCATAGATTATGTTCAAATGTTTGATAAGTGTTTTATGAATCATGCTCAAATGTCTGATAACTGCTGCTTGATTCATGTTCAAATGTTTGATAAGTGCTTCATGAATCATGCTCAAGTGTCTGATAACTGTTTTTATTATCAATGCTTAAGTGCTAAATAACTGCTTTATATACTAGCGGGAAAAAAACTGTGCACGTTTATAATATGCTTTAACTAAGGAGCTATATAAGAAATCGCCCAACAAATTTCAACAGGGTTTTTATCTGACCTTTAACACCAGCTTAATTGCATCAGCAGCGTCTTGGATAGAGATCAGTTTTCACAGACGTTTTCTTAACAAAGTTCAGCTCATCAATATCGTGTATGTCCACCATTGGAACTGATGCATGCTTGACAACGACGCCTCATTAATGCGCTGAAAATGCCAGGGGAATACCATTCCATCTTCTCAAAGGCGCACGTGACAGGTCAGCGGCTGATTTTGGAGGCGACGTAAGCGACGCTGCATCCCATCTCTTATGTGTTCTATAGGCGACATATCCGATGACATTGCAAGCCAGAGCAGCACATTCACATTGTTCTGAATCAAGAAGTCGGTAACGACGTACGGGCGAGCGTTATCCTGTTGCAGCGTGGCGTTACGTTGCTGCACAAACGGAAGCGCGTGAGGCCGGATGATTTCGTCACGGTACCTGATGTCTGTAAGTGTCCCGTCCACAACTATAAGAGCTGTTCTGCCACGGGATGAGATGCCACCTCCGCCGAATGGACGTCGTTAAATCACACAACTGTAATGAAAACGTTCACCAACACGACAGGACACTCTAGAACGACCGTCGCTGCTGTCGAGATGAAACGTGAACTTATCCGTGAAAAGAACACGTGCCAAGTCCTGCTGCGTGAAGTGAATGTGTATTGTACACCAGGCAAAACGTGCTACACGGTGACATTGCTGGAGAACAGGACGTATGCCTCGTTCAAGCAATCGATTACGTACCGTTCGGGGAATAATTCTTCTAAGGCCAGGAATACTTCCAGTCGTCAAAGAAGCAGTTCGGAGTCGTGATGAACGACGCGGATGTATCCTGGCGATTAGACGTTACGCGTGGACGTCCTGACCGAGGCTGGTCTCTGGTGGTCCCAAACTGTTGGTACCGTCTCCACAAGTCGTCTACAGTATTTCGGTTCACACCAAATTGTCTGGCAACGTCAGTATTACGTACACAAGCTTCGATCATGCCTAAGGCGCGACAGTTTCATTCAACCTTGGCATGGCGCATCAAAGGCGTTTTTCAAAATTAGGCTGGTTTTGTATCTTACAGGTATTAACACTATGCTTTCACACAGGTTTACGCAACAAACGTGTTTGCGATTGACTGCTGTCCGAAAAAAACGTGAAAACGAAGTCGTTGACCAGACAGACAAACTACCCGTGCAGCTCAGGCACTGACCAGTGTAAACGACCGAGAGGTATACACAACTTACCTGTGTAAAGTTTCAAGCTTTAATTAATAAAATTGAGTGATACATGAACATTTTGTACATGCACAGTTTCTTCTTCCGCTAAAATAATTATTGATAAAGCACTTGATAACTGCTTCATGATCATTAAGTTTTTTATGAATGCTGCGTGTCCATACACATCTAGATGATTATTATTTTTTTGTCAGAAAGATGGCAGTTTCTTACGGAGGATGAGAGTCTAGGACTAGTTTTCCCCAGACACATTGGTTTAGTAATCTATATACATCTGACATGAAATCTTCACTGTTACTTCACTAACAATATACAAAAGTCAACAAGGCTTTTACACTTTTATTTGGTATATCAACACTTCATGTGTCAGAAAAACTGATGAATATCATTATTTGAATTGTAAACATTGGAAACATAAAAGAATGCATGGGAGCGATGAGAGATAATGTCTACGTTTTTTCTTGTAGTCAAGTAAATACAATATTCACGAACTCGGTGACACGTGAAGACAGAACTAATTTACAATAATATGCTCACGATCTGCACGGAATTTTGCTGACCAGTTTTCTAAACACTATATAAATCATGTATGTTGAGAGTTAAATCCGTATACAGTATTTTGCTGCAGTTGGATTGCCAGGTATTTCTTGTTATAATATGCAAAATGATAAACTTCATGGTTAAATGATAAACCTTTTTATGAAGATGTTTTTATAATTTGATTCCCATATATTTGAATAAGTAATTCTTTCCAAGAAATATAATAAATTTGATATTCAAAATTGAATGTAAAAATTATAATTATTCAAAGAACTGGTTTCTATTTTAAAAAAATTAGTTTACATTGACTCGGAAGCAAGATTGTGCAACTTATATTTACCATTTGCATAGCTTTCTGACCGTTCAGGAAACTCAGCAGTTCTATGGTAAAAGTGCACGTGGACTTGTAAATTCTTACTCGTTACTTCAAACGAAAGGAATATTTGTCCTACTTGTTGACATTTTATCATTTCAAGATTGATAAAACTGATGGCCTATCCATCTTCTCATGTACAAGCCCGCGCAACTTTGTACACGTGCTGTTAGCTGACAGTCTCGAAAAGTCATACATTGACTTCTTGCCGCTCATAATTAGAAATGTATTGAGCTATTTTGTAATGAAAATCATTACAACTCGCCACAGATTTTGCTTCGGAAATCGATGCACCACGCCTCAGATTCTGCTTGGGTTTGATTTTTCGTACAATCTTTTGCAACAACTGATTTAACACCAATATATACCTAGTTTGTCAGTTTTTCAAAGTTGACAGTGAATATAAAATGTAAATTTCAGTACAAAAACGCAGTGCGAGGTCTAATGATCGCTAAGAGATGCCAAAAACAAGTAGAAATTGTATCCTACTCAGCCCTACGCTACGAATTGAGGTAAGACGTCTTTTACAGAGTTACGCCCCTTATAGAAAACTCCGCCATTTGTAAGTAATTGCAGTGCTCCAACGGTTAATTTACTGTGAGTCGTAATATTTTTTATTAGCATGAACATATTGAAAGACCTTGACGTACCTGTGAAAGAAATAAAGAAAATACAAAGCTTGGTAGTTAGGACAGTGCAGTTGTGTGCAGACCCTCTGCTACACCCTCTCTGTAGTGTTTGCTTCCAAAATTCTCATTTTTGAACAGCTGTTTTATTTTAATTTATTTATCGTCGGTAGTACCGGTTGCTCATATGACCGAAGCCCCATGCAGAGATTAGTTATTTTATGTTTTGGGGGTAATGCAAGATACAGAAGGCATCCTATTCCAGAGATGCCCCTGGTTCTTTTGCATGCTCAATGTACAGCAGTGATACATGGGACCTGAGGGCCTTAATCGAGAGGGAATGGACACTCGAAAATTGCGAAAATATGGTGTCGTGTGCATGCGCAGACGGTTCTTTAAAATACCTAAATGCTGTATAGCATATGCTGCTGCTTATACGATAATAGAATCAAATGCTGAAAAAAACTTACAGTTAGAAATTACAGTATTAATTCTAGCCGAATTAGTAAAATAAATATTCCCATATTGTTTTGATTGTCTCGTTTGTTATTGGTCTCACTATTTCGCCTCCGAAGGTGAACCCATTTTACAATCTGATATTTTATTGTTGTTCACCTTCTACGTCCCACTTTGATCTGCATCTGGCTAAGCGGACTCGCCCAATCGTAGGCGATTGGGCACTTTTTATGGCTCGTTTGTCCAACAGTTCACAGACTTTATGGCAAAAATGATAAAAATATGATAAAATATGATAACTAAATTCGTACCTGATCCTGTAATCCAAGAAAACACATAAATACATAAGTATAGAACTGAAACACTTATTTTGTACCTGATTAATCCACCATTTTATTCAAAATTTGGCAATCGGAATACTCGGCGTTCTAGGTAATAAGTTAACTAGGGTAGGGTAAAGAATCTGCCGAGGTAAAGAATCTGCCGAACAATATCCGCTCAGTTATATGCAGTTTAAAATTAGGCTTAAAGGTTGAACAACTAAAAAATATCAGAATTTTAAAATGGGTTCAACACTTTAAGCTTAATTAATTAGGCTAGTTTGTTATTTTTCAATGCAGCTTTTGCTTCAAAAACAATAAAATTGCTGCTAAAATGGAATCGTTGTTTTCCAAAATGGCTGAAAGTATGTACAAATTCTACGAATATGGAGTTTCGAAATAAGTTGGCATTAGATGGAAATTGATAAGTGGACATAGAACTGAGCTTTGCAATATATTTTATTCCTGTATCTGTGTTTGTTTATGAAATAAAGCACTGTAAGCATAGCAGTTTAGTTGAAAATACAGTAATAGTATACAGTGATCATCAAAGTACCGAAATTCGAGTGGTATCAGTGCAAGCAGACATGATGAAAACACTAAACATTAATTGCATTGCACTCTACTTGGAAGATACTGGGATCTGGATACAAGTTTTACAACATTCTCTTCCTATTAATTTCATAATGCACAGTTGAATATTCTGCTTTCATCAAATAGAGACAAAATTTTCACAAAAACAGAGAAAAACATTTTGAGTTGTTGTCTTTTACTCGTCTGCTTGCAAATAAAACTTCTGTTGTTGAAGTAAAAATTAAATATTTTAAACAGTGAATGTTTCTTCTTTCTTACAAATTTTAGATTATGAAAATCAGCCCATAATTCACAAAAAGACTTTTTTTGTAAACTAGATGCATTCCAACTTACCGCTTACCAATGATAGATTATCAATTATCGATCGATTTTTCATTATAGGATAAACAGGTGAATGTGCGACAGCATATTTTGATTATTCTTACAATAGATAAGGAGTGTCCATTCCCTCTAAATAAAGGCCCTGATGGGACCTCGGTTTAACATCTCATCTGAAAAGCAATTAGTAATTAAGTGGAAGAGCGAGGGATCGATCTCAGGACTCCTGGGTTACCAGTCCTGCACGTTACAGCTGGACCACAGAATTGCTCCTCGAACAACTTGATGCCTTTATAGCAATAATATAGAAATAATTAATAATATGCTATCATCATATATTGTGTTTAGTCACATTAATGCGACTTCAGGCAGGATCCTGCCTTTACTGAAGGTGGATATCGACCATTCAAAAAATAGCACGATATTCAACTTTCTTGAGTATAGTTATTTGGACTAATACTGTGTTGAGAATATAATTGATGGTATGACACACAATAAATTATTTAAAAGATCTAGAATAAATATATATTAAGTATGACAAATGTATTTTTCAAACATTATAAAGTGGCTGAAAAATGAAGTTCGAGGTTGTGTATAGAAAATATATTCAACGAAATGAGCATTGAAATTATGTGTAGAACAAAACTTATTTTCTTTTGTCTTATTTTTCTTTAGTTCTTTAATTTACCAACAAAAATCGAGGCTTATTGTATCCTTACAAGTCAGTTATCTAGGAAATTGGCTTTTATATTGATTAAAACAAATCCCAGTTTGTCCTAAAACAAAGCAGTGTCCTTTCCTTGCAGAAAAAGGCACTGATCTCTTTTACTTAAAGAGGCTGTACTCCAGATTTGACTTAAAAATTTTTTTTTCATAAATTATATATTTTGATGCCATGAGATTATAACAACATAATATTTTACTTCAAAACTGATTATAAAAGTCAAAATAGAATAAAAATTTTTTTTTCGCTCCAGCCTGATTTGAACTCTGGACCCTCATGTTAACAAAATATTTCCAACGCTTTTACTGTCACCACCATCGCAGGATGTTATATTACAGGTATTTACTTTAAATCTTATACGATATAGTTATACCGTCGCGTTACGGTATAGCACTTTGAAAGGGAAAAAAATCAATTTATAATGTAATTATTTGACTTATTTTTTGTCAGTAGGTTATTTTTTAAGCATTAATCATAAATATTACAAGAAATTTATAATACAAGAAAATTTTCTTTTTTTGTCATCTGGAGCACAGCCCCTTTAACGGAAAAGTAAGGAAAGAATGAGAGTTTTTATCAAAGTTCCTGTTAAACTTAACTTTTATTGAAATGTTGCTATGAATAAATTATAATTGTAAAGTGGATGTGAACAGTGACTGTAAATTAATGAACCAGAAAATTATGAATGTGAATAATATGTAATTATGGCATGGCAAGCATAGTGGGTAGCAAGTATGAATAAATACAGAACACAATAGTTCTGAATAGGAGTGTGAAAAAAAAGATTCTTCATAAATGATTGATGAAACAATTTCTTTCTTGGAAAAGGATACCAAACACAGAACTTTAATAAAAACGTATGTAAAAATATAATCACTGATAATTTGTAAATCAGTGTCAAATTTCTGTGTTAAATAACATGAGTTTCTTCAGCTGTGCATGTCTTAATGTCCAGTGTTGGTTTGAAGCATTAATTAGTGGACCTTTACTCATATAGTTCTAATGTCTTGTTTAGTTCTTTCTTTTTCATTTTGATTATAAATCCATTACTTTGTGCTTTACACTCAGGTTTGTGCTCTAGGGCCATGATGACCCATTTATTTTGATAACAAATCAAATACATTGCACTTGTTGTTTTGAGCAGTTATATTCAGTAGAGCATTCTAGGGACTTTTTGACCCTTTTGTTACAATGATTTATATCTTCGCTTTCAGGGAATTTGACTAAGAACAATTTTACGTGTGAGCAGTATGTGTGAGAAGTATATCATTGATGTTGACACAGGGGTAGATGATGCCCAGGCTCTTATGTTGGCACTGTCACGACCCAACATTGAAGTTGTTGCCATTACATGTGTAGCTGGGAATGTGGCTGTGGATCAAGTGTGTATCAACACACTCAAAGTTCTTGCCATTTGTGATAGACTTTATGTAAGAATAAGACTTTCATTCTTTATTTTGGTCATTTAAAAAGGCCTTTTTCAAAAGGGTTAGAGATAGTATCTATTCCTAGTTTCATGTTATTTTCAACCATTTTCCTGTTAAGTTACTCAGAATTTGAAAATTTTACTGATTCAAGACTCTCCCAATGATTGTAAAAGATGTAAAGAGCTTGATTCAGGAATTACACTGTGCTTTCCAGTGCAAATAAATTAAATGCAAATTTTCATTTAATAGTTGTCAGTTCACTGGTTAGAGAGGAAGTTGATCCTATGTAAAATGTTCAACTTATAATAAAATGATTTTATAAATCTACATTTGAACTAGAAATTTCAAATTACAGTATAAACTTACTCTTGCTCTTCATAGTACATCAACTTGTTAGATATTTAGGAGCCATTTTTACAGATCATTCTTCATGACATACAGCTGTACTCTCCTTGATTAGTTGTTGCTATTATTAACTGCCTGTTTGTGTTCATTTCAGTTATAACAAAAAAACCTTGCATCTGTATATTGTAAAGCACATATAAATACTGTGTGGGTGTTTATACCTGTAGGTCCCTGTGTACAGAGGTTTAAACACACCACTTGTTGCTGAAGGCATGGAAGCCACACATTACCATGGTAATGATGGTTTAGGAGATGCTGACCTTGACCTTACTGTTTCCATGGAGATGATACAGAAGGAGCATGCAGTGTCTGCATTGTTGAGACTGGTGAATGAAAATCCAGGTAGTCTTGTGGAGTTATTACAAAGAATTCATATGTTAGTAGTCTGCTGTGTTGTTTTCTTTGCAATGTTAAAATGTTAGATCAGACTTTGGATAAATGCTGTGTCCTCTCTCCATTTATTAATCTTATAAAAACTCGCTGAGTTTTTCAAGTTCTAAAATACTCCAAATTTAACTTATTCTCTTTTATAAAAAAGATGTTGACATTCTGGAATTCTTATCAGTACTGGCAGATGACTGCTGAAGAGACTTTCATGTTCTGCTGATGGGATTTGACCTCAACACATCTGTGTTAGGGGTCTGATGACCTGCACCTATACCTAGTTCCTTATTTTAATGAGTGTGTTTTGAAAATACACCTCTTTATTTTACTTTCCTCACCTGTTATAAAGCCTAGGGCAAACAAGAGAAGGTCAGTGTACATTGTGTCTAATTTTTACAGGAGAAATCACATTGGTTGCACTAGCACCACTCACCAACATAGCCTTGGCTTTGAAACAAGATCCAGACTTTGGTAAAAAGCTGAAGAAGATAACAATCATGGGAGGAAATACACAAGGTAACAGTGCTTTGAAAAAAGTTATATAAGAGCTTTCATACCATTGGTTGACTAGGTATTGTGTTGCAGGAAGTTAACAGTACAGTTTAAGACATCTATTTTTAGCTTACCTGATCACTTTGTGCTCAGAGCAAGCCTTTGTGAGCAGCTTTTGTCCATCTTGGCTTGTGAACACTCAAGAGGTCACATTTCCAGCAAACTTACATATAATTTGCTGAGAATGTTTGGCCTGATTATCTCTCAAACACTTTTGAAACTGGGTTGCATTGGGTCAAAAACTAGTTCACTAATTCAGATCTGTGGAAAACCTTGTGAACACTCTAAAGGCCACATTTTTGGCCGGTCTTCCTGAAACAAGATTATTTGCCCTGTTGATTTTTCAGAATAGATCAAACCTGGGTTATGTTTGTATGAACTGTAGGTCACCAGCCTAAATCAAAGGAAACCTCAGTTTGCCACATTGTTTGCAAAATTTATATGAAACTTATTCCTAAATTGTGTAGTGAAGATCTCCTGAAGGAGTCTGAAATTGAGTGATGTGGGTTTAAAATCCATGTTAGCCACTTCAGCAGACTGTTAATTTAATGGCTTAATAAATTTAACTGAGCTTTGAAGGACTGGGCCCCTGTCATCAACTCATATCCGAGGAAAACCACATGAAAACTGTGAAGGTCATTTTATTGGCTTAATCCTGAAACTTGGTCAGATAGTTTGTCTTCATGATTTCTTAAAAAAAGTTATAAACTGGGTCAGGTAGGGTTAAAATCTTGATCACCACCTCTGATTAGTTGAGACCTTAGAGATTGTAGTTTTAGCCAAATCATTCTGAATCTTTCTCAGGATATTTGTCTTGATGATTTCCTCGATGAATTTTAGACTGGATCATTTAGATTCAGAAACAAGGGTACCAGCTCAGATCAGAGGAAAATTATGTGGACACAAAGGTTATGTTCATTTTTAAATTTTCAGTAGATTGGTTTTTCTAGGTCACTTGGGAGAGATGAGAAATTGTAAGTGGGTCACAGGGGCCCAAGATTCAAACTTATTGGAAAGAACAACTAGGTTTCTAGGTTGACTGACTAAAAAAACTTATGTCTGTATGACAGATTACATATGACTATTAACAGTAAGGTACCCTAGGTTTACAGTAAGGAAAATAGTAAGGTGAGTGATATATGGCTATCATGGCCCTCTTGTTTATGAAGTTGTATTTTTTAGAGGAAGGTCATGATCAGTCATACATGCCATTCTCCCGTTACTCGCCGAGTTCTCCCGATATTTAGACCCTTACCCTGGCGCCCCTGAATCCAGACAGTATAAAAATCTGCCAAAAACGAATCCACAACATAAGTCCCGGACCGTCTGTGTATATCACACCTCGCTAATCCGTTGCAATGACACCCTAATAAACTTGTCAAAGACCAAATGACAGTGAAAAACAAGTTCGATAATTGATAGCTTCTGTCGGTGCTTTCGAATTAATAAATGAAATCCTTTAGCCTAATGGTTGCAGCTAGCACTACGTCAGCCCACGTGTTCGTAGAAGTCGGCTCCTTTAAAGTCAGTTGAAAGATAATCGACCTTCGAACAGTTACTTTTGAGCTGAATTAGCGCTGTTTTTTTTTATTCGCCATACTGTTTGATGTTTGGAAATTGAGTAACAAAGCGAGTTATTTTCGAAATACACCATTTAAAAGTGTAAATTTTTTTTATGCAGTTACACACTACATCAATGTGTTGATAAAACAGAAGGTGGTAGGCAATTATTTTGAATTCGCAAGTCTTTAATATGTATCAATCCAGGGAACAAATTTTTCATTCAGTGACGACGAATGACCCCCTTACTCACGCTTCCGGTTTCGTTTTGACAGCGTATTACATCTACATCTGCATGGAGAATTACTGAATTACTGTCGGTAAACTGTGATGTTATGATATACACTTCCATCGGTATATTTCTTTGCACTCGTTCTGCAGGACAAGCAATCAGATATACTGGTCCTTATATGAGAGAAGGTTTTTTTTTTTTTTCTTTCTTTCTTGTTTTTTTTTCCGCCTTTTGTGATGTCCAAAAACCCTGCGATTTTCCACAGATCTCCCGTTAATGATCCAACCCTAAACGGCATGTATGTGATCAGTATAGAACTGTTTGTAATCACATGCCTGTGTGAATGATAACATTAGTTCACAGACTCTAGTTGTGCTTATAAGGCATTGGAAGACCAAGCATGTGTGCATGGTTACGAAAGTTTGTGAAGGTAGTAGTGGTCCATTCTGTACACATCATAGAACTTAAAACTTTTGTTGTGTTATTGTCTGGATGCTACTTGGCTGTTGCAAAAAATCATTTTAGGAATATTCAGGTTCATATGCTAGCCAGTGCACAAGGTGTGTCTTTGGTGAAGATACCTAAGCCACATGTGCTTCAGTTCAACCACCTGTAAATGATACCAGTAATGAATGTTTCCTGGCTCTTCTCTCAGATGATTGATTCCATTTTGGGTGATTTGTTTACAGCATTTTAAATATTAAAGCTTGGATAGCTTTCATTCCTGTTGAACTGTAACTTTCTATAAATTAATTAAATAACGCTTAAATGACATGTTATACATTGTAGCTACTGGCCGTGTATCACCCTGTGCAGAGTTTAATTTTTATAGTGATCCTGAAGCAGCTTTTGTTGTGTTGGGCGGTATACAGAAAATAACAGTTAACCCTTATGAGCAGGTTGCTGGTTTATCCTGGGTAGGTCAGATAGATAATTATCAGGCAGTTAGTTTGCAGTTAATTGTAACCCAGTGGTGTTGGAATGTTTCTGCTCGTAACATTTGCTAGATAAAATTAATTTTAGTCACATAGTTTTAAATAACTGTACAACGTGAATAACCATGATGAAATTGGGATATTCTAGACTTAACTTATCCTATCTGTTTCTCCATCTGTCTCTGCAAACAAAGTCGCCTGCTTGTAGCCTTGTGTTTTGGTGTGTGCACTTGTTTTGTGCAATATAACACTCAGCAGTTATAAGTTGATGTTCTTGTTTGTTTTTATGCCCCGTTGTTGTGTGACGCATATAGCATTCCTGTTGACCGTATGTTTGTTTTAACTTTCACTGATGCTCAATATTGGTGTGCATATGGATGTACAGGAAGGAATTTTTTATGCTGTCTGAAGGGAGGGCATATAGTCACCGCCTTGTCCGTCCGTCTGTCCGTCCATGACACTCTTGTCCGGAGAATAGCTTGAAAAGTATTGAAGGAATTTAATTGAAACTGAACACATTGATAAAGACTAGTGAGAGGAAATGCTGTGTCCAAGAACCATAATTCCACCTTGCATAATGTTTTAATTATCTCCCTTTAAGTTAATAATGCTTGTCTTGAATATAACTCCTAAACCATTTAAGAGACCTCATTGATACATCATACAATTATAGAGACTGGTCAGAGGAAGTGCACTGTCAAAGAATCATTACTCTAGCTTACTTAGTTATTGAATTATCTCCCTTTATAATAATAATGCTTATCCTGATATTAATTTGAAAAGTATTGAAGGAATTTGATTAAAACTTCACACAGTCATGGAGAACAGTGAGAGAAAATACAATGTTTATGAACCTTAATTCTACCTTCCTTAATTTTTTAATTATCTCCCTTAATAATAATTAAAAAGGTTGAATAATGCTTGTCTGGAGTATAACTTCTATAGTATTAATGATATCTCATTATATCTTCACACAGTTATAAAGACTAGTGAGAGAAAGCGCAGTGTTAAAAAACCATCACTCTACATTACTTAGTTTTTTTTAATTATCTCCCTTTATAATACCTAATAATGCTTATTAGGAAAATAACTTGAAAAAAAATTGAATAAAACTTCACACAGTTATAAAGACCAGTGAGAGGAAATGCAGTGTTAAAGAGCCATCACTTTATGAGTTAGCTTTTTAATTATCTCCCTTTATAAAACTTCATATAGATACCCTGATCAATAGATAAATTAGTGGTTTATTAGCTGGAATTCTCAAGAACACTGATTATATATGAAGTACAGGCCTACTTTTTACACCTGCCAGCCAAGCACTTGACACCTCGTTTTGTGATTATAAAACTTCTGGCAAACATTCACAGATTAAACAAGTAGCAGGTAAATTTTACAATAAATCAACTGCCCTTACAAATGTGGTTTTGTGTCGCCTGACTATAGTCAGGGGACACAAAGGTGTTACTTGGGTTGTCCGTATTGGTGTCGCCATTTCGCTTGTCCTCGGCATAATTCTTAAAGTACTGGAGGTATCAACTTGAAACTTCATGTTGAATAGATCTCATTGTGGAGAGGTGCAGTGCTAAAGAATGATAACTCTCTTTTGCATAATTTTTTACTTATTGCCCTTTGTAATTTTTCATGCTTAATTCTTGTCTGGGGCATAACTTGAAAGATATTGAAGATATTTACTTGAAACTTTATAGGTGAATAGATCTCACTCTGGAGAGGTGCAATGCCCAAGAACCATAACTCTGTCGCATAATTTTTAGCTCACCTGAGCCTTTGGCTCATGGTGGACTATTGTGACCGGTCTTTGTCCGTCGTCTGTCCTGCGTCAACAGTTTCATTCAAACGACATCTTCTCTGAAACCTCTGGGCCAAATTTTATGAAACTTGCCTGGGATGTTCCTTGCATGAAGCTCTACCAAAATTGTTCAAAGAATTCAATTCCATCAAGAACTCTGGTTGCTATGGCAACTTAAAGGAAAAATTTTGAAAATCTTCTTGTCTGAAACCACAAGGCCTTGAGCCTTAAGATTTGGTATGTAGAATTGTCTAGTGGACCTCTATCAAGCTCCTACAAAGTTGTTCAAAGAAATCAATGCCATGCAGAACTCTGGTTGCCATACCAACCTTAAGGAAAAACTTTATGAATATTCTGGTCTGAAACCACAAGGCTTAGAGCTTAGATATTTGGCATTTAGCACCCACTAATAGAACTCTACAAAAATTGTTCATCTTATTTCCCTGTGGTCAAAATTGGCCCCGCCCCAGGGGTCACTTCATTTTACATAGACTTATATAGGAAATCTTTAAAAATCTTCTTCTCAGAAACCACAATGCCTACAGCTTAGATATTTGATATGTAGCATTGTCTAGTGGATGTCTACCAAGTTTGTTCAAATTATGTCCCCTGGGTCAAAATTGGCCACGCCTCAGGGTTCTCTTGGTTTACATATAGTTATATAGGAAAAACATGAAAAATCATTTTTCTTCCAAACTAATCGGACTAGACCTTAGATATTTGGTGTGGAGTATTGTGAAGAAAACCTTTACCAGTATTATAAATAATGTTAGCCCCGGGGCCAAAGTCGGCCCCACCCCGTGGGCCCTTAATATGTAAAAAAGGCAATCTTTAAAAATCTTCTTACTGGAAACCTCAATGCCTACAGCTAAGATATTTGGTATGCAGTATTGTCTATTGGACATCTACCTAGTTTGTTTGAAAAATGTCCCTGGGGTCACTATTGGCCCTGCCCTAGGGGTCACAAGTTTTAAATAGCAGTATAGAAGAAAATCTTTAAAAATCTTCTTGTCTGAAACCACAAGGCCTAGAATTTTAAAATTTGACATGAAGCAAGCTTTATCAAACTTTTTGAAATTATTAGATTAGGTTAAAGGTCACGGAGGCTAAAAATAGATTTATCTACTGTACCTCATTGAGCCTTCATTTATAGACCAATATCTTTGATATTCAGTATATAGGTTCCTTGCATGGACGTCTACCCATGGGTAGGGTTTGAGGTCACTGGGTCAAGGTCAAGGACACCATAGCTTATAAGAGATATTTTTACTTTCTGTCATAGAGCCTTTATTTATTGACTGATATTTTACATATTTAGTTTGTAGGCACTTACATAATTTCAATTAAAAAAAGAAATACTGTTTAACAGCAAACCTACAGCCAAAGTACTCAGGTGAGCAATCCAGGGCCATCATGGCCCTCTTGTTTACTTATTGCCCTCTGTAATTTGTCATACTTAATTCTTGTCCGGGGCCTAACTAGAAAAATATTGAAGATATCAACTTGAAACTTCATAGGTGAATAGACCTTGTTGTGGGTAGGTGCAGTGCCCAAGAACCATAACCCTGTTTCTCACAAGTTTTGAGTATTGCACTTTGTAATTTTTCATACTTAATTCTTGTCTGGGGCAGAACTTGAAAGGCATTGAAGATATTAACTTGAAACTTCATAGGTGAATAGATCTCACTGTGGAGAGGTGCAGTGCCGAAAGACCATAACTCTTTTTCACATAATTTTTTTACTTATTTCCCATTGTAATTTTTCATACTTAATTCTTGTCCGCGGCCTATAAATTCTCCATTCCATAGAAAAATAGATAACTGGTATGCTATCATCTGGCAACATGTCCGACTCGTGGATTTCTAGTTTATACTATAAATTCTCAAATATGTTTCATCATGATTATCCTTACTATAACTTAAACAGTATTTAATTTCTCATGTCATTGAAATACAATTGATAGTGCATTTCTTACTTTTCTGCCATTCTGAACAAAAAATACTTTGTGGAGCATTATTTGGTATTACCAATTTCTTGTTTACAACTTTTATTGGCCTTTGTTTCTTATTCCATATACTTCTGAAAACACACCAAAGTGGGATTATCTGTGTCCTATAGACACATTTCTAGTGACACCTTACGCTTAACATGCGATGTGACTGATCATGCGTGTCAGCGTCATAATTATGCACTTTTAAAAGAGCAGTTATGAAAAGGGTTGATATGATTGTCGACTTATAATTGTTAAAATTACTTGTTCTTTTCAAAATATTTGTACCGGAACAGTATAATACCTAAATTGTTCCAAAAAGTTTTTAAAAAATTAAAGAAGGTTTATTATAAATTTTTATAAATTATGGAAACTTTTGTATCTGTACTTGTGTCCCATGTTGCAAACTGGCATCTATTAGAAATGCTGTCTTAATTACCCTTAAGGTTAGTACTTTTTACAACAAACATAGTATCTTACCTTTCCCTATTGACAAACTCCATGCAGACTTACTTCCCCTTTCATATCAGTAATCACAGCTAGCTTAAACCACAAGTAACTGAACTGTATGTTTAATATTTGGTAAATCTTTATTTTAAATCTTTCATATTTTTATTGTTTCAGTATAGGCATAGAATACAGTAAATGTTAGAATGATGAAAAATAAAATTTTGGCCAGAAAGTAAAGTCATTTCAGTTCATGATCATAGTGTCTTGCCAGTTGTCAGTTGATTTGTGTGAAGGCATTTGTTGAAGTAATTTAACAGTACGTAACCAGTGTTTGCACTGTGTGTGGTGATGTGCTTTAATCTCTTGTTTGTAAAATGCTAATTAGTTCTTTGATAGGAATTGTTTATTTAATTGTAAAATATTTTGTCATATCATTTTGATGTCACTGAGGTCAGAGTCACCTAAAAACAGTTGCTACTTTATCAGAATGACAGAGCAAGAGACCTTTCACATAGAGTTAGGGATGGCAATGAGTACTGATATCAATACTTGAGTACTCAGTCATTATCTCGATTGAGTACTTGGTTACTCAGAAGATTTCTTATGATCATCAAATTTTTCATCACTACTTTATCATTACCGTCTGCAGACTACTTTCATTTTTAATCCCCTTCCACAAAGCGGGGAGGGGATTATAAGAATGGCCTCCATCTGTCAGTCTGTCCGTCTGTAACACTTTTGTGTCCACTCCATAACTTTTAAACCACAGAAAAGTTTTTGAATAACTTGGCACAAGTGATCACCATTATGAGACGTTGTGCAGAGCGCAATAATTGGGTTGCTATCCCCAAGGTCAAAGTCACACTTAAAGGTCAAGTGTTAAAAGTCTACATTTTGTGTCCGCTCCATAACTTTTAAACCGCTGAAAATTTTTTGAAATAAATTGGCACAAGTGATCACCATTATAAGGCGATGTGCAGAGCAAAATAATTGGGTTCCTATCCCCAAGGTCAAGGTTACACTTAAAGGTCAAGTGTTAAAAGTCTACATTTTATGTCCGCTCCATAACTTTTAAACCGCTGAAAAATTATTTAAATAACTCGGCACAAGTGATCACCATTATGAGACAAAGTGCAGAGCACAATAATTGGGTTGCTTCCCACAAGGTCAAGGTCTCAGTTAAAGGTCAAATATCCACATTTCACGTCTGCTTTAGAACTTACTAACTTGGCATGCAAAAAGTTTTTTTTATTACTTTGCACAAATGATCACCACTATGACACAATGTGCAGAACCCAACATCTGTCCGTCGGTCTGTCAGTCCATAACACTTTTGTTTCCACTCCATAACTTTTAAACTGCTGAAATTTTTTTGAACTAACTTGGCTTATGAAAAGTTTTTTTTATTACTTTGCACAAGTGATCACCACTATGACACAATGTGCAGAACCCAACATCTGTCTGTCTGTCTGTCAGTCTGTCCATTTGTAAAACTTCCGTGTCCGCTCCATAATTTTTAAACTGCTGAAAATTTTTTGAAATAACTTTGCACAAGTGATCACCATTATGAGACGATGTGCAGAGCGCAATTATTGGGTTGCTACCCCCAAGGTCAAGGTCATTCATATAGGTCAAGTGTTAAAAAGTCTTCATTTCGTTTCCACTCCATAACTTTTAAACCACTAAAAAGTTTTTGAAATAGCTTGGCACAAGTGGTCACCATTATGAGGGGATGTGCAGAGCACAATAACTGGGTTGTTACCCCTAAGGTCAAGGTCACACTAAAAGGTCAAATATCCACATTTCACGTCTGCTGTATAACTTACTAAATTGGCTTACGAAAAGTTTTTTAATTACTTTGCACAAATGATCACCACTATGACACGATGTGCAAAACCCAACTTCCAGGTTGCTACCCCCAAGATCAAGCTTAAATGTTCTCGATAACTTTTTGACTTTATGGAAGATTTTAAATAACTTGGCACAAATAATCACTATCATGAGACTATGTGCTTATAATATGCATGGCACAACATCAAGGTCATGGTTTGTGAAAGGTCAAAAGTACCTATTCATGTCTGCTGCGGAAAGGGATTTAGCTGTCTTTCAGACTACCTTGTCTATTTTAATTCACAGAATTGGGTTGCTTAAAATAGGACTGCAAGGGAGGTAACTCAGGGAAAAAAATCAACGACTTTATATTTTACAATGTTTTAATTTATATAATTTCAAGTTAACACATGTATAACAGTTCATATATCTTTATTTCACTTTAAAATAGTACAGACTGATGAGCAATGGATGTAGCTAGTAAATAGTGAATAAACAAAATCATACATTAGATATTGTCAATGACGGCATAGATATTTTATTACTAATGGTAAACTGCCAAA
This sequence comes from Cyclina sinensis, assembly GCA_012932295.1. NCBI lineage: Eukaryota > Metazoa > Mollusca > Bivalvia > Venerida > Veneridae > Cyclina > Cyclina sinensis. The sequence continues at coordinate 4,346,496 of JAAONU010000015.1, forward strand.
GCACGACATTCTTATCTATTTTCTAAGTCCACTGACTTTTTATTAGCTCACCTGAGCATGCTCATGTGAGCTTTTAGGATCCTTGATTGTCCGGCGTCCGTCCGTCCGTCCGTCGTCCACAATTCATTCAAACGACATCTCCTCTGAAACCACTGGGCAAAATTTCATGAAACTTGCCTATTATGTTCCTTGCATGAAGCTCAACCAAGTTTGTTCAAATGGTTCCGGTTCATTTAATTTCTGGGCCACAGGAGCTAAAAACAGATTTTAAAAGTTGGATCTTTAAAAATCTTCTTGTCAGAAACCACAAGGCCTGGAGCTTTGATATTTGGTATAAAGCATCATCTAGTGGACCTCTATCAAGTTTGTTCAAATTATGATCCTGGGGTCAAAAATGGCCCCGCCCCAGGGGTAACTTGTTTTACATAGAGTTATATAGGAAAAATTTAAAAAATCTTCTTGTCAGAAACCGTAAAGCATACAGCTTAGATATTTGGTGTGCAGCATTGTCTAGTGGACCTCCACCAAGTTTGTTCAAATCATGGCCTCTGGGTCAAAAATGGCCCCGCCCCAGGGGTAACTTGTTTTACATAGAGTTATATAGGAAAAACTTCAAAAATCTTCTCGTCAGAAACCGTAAGGCATAGAGCTTAGATATTTGGTGTGCAGCATTGTCTAGTGGACCTCTACCAAGTTTGTTCAAATCATGGCCTCTGGGTCAAAAATGGCCCCGCCCCAGGGGTAACTTGTTTTACATAGAGTTATATAGGAAAAACTTAAAAAATCTTCTCGTCAGAAACCGTAAGGCATAGAGCTTAGATATTTGGTATGTAGCATTGTCTAGTGGACCTCTACCAAGTTTGTTCAAATTATACCTCTGGGGTTAAATTTGGCCCCACCCTGGGGTCATTGGTTTTACATAGGCTTATATATATAGGAAAAACTTCAAAAATCTTCTTGTCTGAAACCACAAGGCCCTGAGCCTTAAGATTTGGTATGTAGCATTGTCTAGTGGACCTCTACCAAGTTTGTTCAAATTATACCCCTGGGGTCAAATTTGGCTCCAACCCAGGGTCATTGGTTTTACATAGGCTTATATAGTGAAAACTTTGAAAATCTTCTTGTAGAAGAAGGAACATTTTCAGTCCAAATAATCTGGAAATTTGTCAGACAGGTTGTTTCTATGATTTCTAGCTCAAGTTCGAATATGGGTCATCTGGGTTCAAAAACTAGGTCACAGAGCCCAAAAATAGAAAAACTTTGTTAACACTCTAGAGGTTACATTTTCAGTCAAAACAGCCCAGATATTTGTCAGAAGTTTTTTTTGATGATTTTTAGCTAAAGTTCAAAATTGGGTCATCTGGGGTCAAAAACTAGGTCACAGAGCCCAAATATGGAAAAACCTTGTTAACACTCTAGAGGTATCATTTTCAGTCCAAATAACCTGGAATCTCTCAGAAAGGTTGTTTCAATGATTTCTAGGTTAAATTTGAATATCGGTCATCTGAAATCAAAATAGAAAAAAAAACTTGTTATACCCTAGAAGCTACTTTTCAGTCCAAATATTCTTGAAATTTGTCAGAAAGGATGTTTTAATGATTTCTAGCTCAGATTCGAATAAAGGTCATCTGGGGTCAAAAACTAGGTCACAGACCCCAAATATGGAAAAACCTTGTTAACACTCTAGAGTTAAGATTTTTCATTTTGAAAATATGTCAGAAAGGTTGCTTCTATGATATCCAGCTCAACTTTGAATATGGGTCATCTGGATTAAAAAACTAGGTTACAGAGCCTAAATATCGAAAAACTTTTTAAACACTCTAAAGGCTACATTTTTAGTCCAAATGTTCTGGAAATTTGTCAGAAAGGTTGTTTTGGTGATTTCTAGCTCAGGTTTGGATATGGATCATCTGGGGTCAAAAACTAGGTCACAGAGCCCAAATATGGAAAAACCTTGTTAACACTCTAGAGGCTACACTTTCAGTCCAAATAACCTTGAAATTTGCCTGAAAGATTGTTTCAATAATTTCTAGGTCAAGTTCGAATATGGATCATCTGGGGTCAATTAACCAGGTCCATAGCAACTTTGTTAAAAGCAGTCGTATTCAGGTGAGCGATATAGGGCCATCATGGCCCTCTTGTTAAAGAAAATACAGCTGTCTACAAGTTCATGGTCACGTCTTTTACGCAGTTAATATACAAGCAAGCATACATTGATACAGCGTAATATACTGTATTTTCTTTCTTATACTGTTTGCCCATATGACCGATGCCCTCTGCAGAGATTAGTTATTTTATGTTGTGGGGGAAGTGCAAGATACAGAAAGCATCCTATTCCAGAGACACCCCTGGTACTTTTACATGTTCTGTGTACAGCACTGATACATAGGACCTCAGTCTCATCAGAAAGACAATTAGTAATGTTAGTGGAGGAGCGGGGGATCGATCTCGGGATGTTACATTACAGCTACCTTAAAACAAGTTTCAGCAATTAAACATCATAAGAGGCCATATGATATATTAGCGACAGAACTGTTTATTACATACACATGTCAAACTGTTGATTGCCATGTTATTAAACATTGTCAGTTTACAATATAATCTTCACACCTCTGCAAGGATGTTTTCATTACATTTAACATGTATTGATGCATTTATATCATAGACATATGTATATCTCTGAAATTTTCAATTATTTTAATGCACTAAAAATTTACAAATTGCAATGAAAATAAATGGTGATACATTTTTTCCTAGTAACCGATCATCAGTTTTGTTAACAGATACTCGGATGTTTGATCGAGCTCTCAATTAAGCGGTTACTCATTGCCATCCCTACATTGAGTAGAATGTCATTCAGTCCCAGTGCTCAACTTCAACAGTTCTTTAATGCTGAAAATGTGATAGAAATTCTTCCTGGTATAATCTGTGTATTTGTTAGAAGCACAGGCTGTATTTTAAAATTATTAAGTCGAAGTCAGTGATGTGTTTAGGTACTGATTATTTGTAAGTAGAGGAAAGAAGTCTTTTAGGAGCAGTGATTGAGGGGTTAATGAGCTTGAGCTCCTGGTCTGGAGATGGCTGGTTCAAATTTCATAAGGGGTGAGAGTCTCCTAGTGACTTCCCACACTTTCAGCACTGGTACCAATGGATGGATTTGATTCATACTGGTACAAAACAACACTGAGAACAAAATCAAGATGCTGAAAAATTCAAGTATGACCTCAACCTTTAAATGACCTTGATGGTGCTATAATTGGCTATATCTTTGTTATTCATAAATGTATTGTCATCATACTTGAACATAAGTACCCTTTAAGAAGGTTAAACTGAACTTGACCTTGCCCTTTATTTGACCTTGACCTTCAAGGTCAAATTATTGAAATATTGTTGAAATTGGCCATAACTTTGTTGTGTATGGATGGATTTGATTATAGCAATTCTAAATGATGTTGACTATGAAAACCCTTCACTACAATGTTCTTCCTCCGATCTGTTTGCCTTTTGAAAATAGGAAAAAGTCGGGCATGGCACCCTGCTTGTGGTGGCTCTTGTTCAAATTCTTGTGATAAACACTTTTCTTAGTTTACAGCATTTTACACAATACCATTCTGTTCTCAGGTGAGCGACTTGGGACCAATGGCCTCCTTGTGTCACAAGTTCAGTCACCAATCAACCATTTACCAAACACTATTTATTTCCACACAGATGAGATGTCAAACCAAGGTCATGCAAAAGAATCAAGGTGTTTCTTGAATGGAGTGCTACTGTATCTTGCAGTGTCCCCACAATTACAATCTTCTTAGGGGCATCAGTCAGTATGGGCAATTGTTACTGACAATAGATACACTCAGATTGTTAGATAGGAAAAATCCTCCTGTGTTACAATTTTAGAGATCTGTGAAGGGTTCATTTGTGGTGGAGACTGATGATAAACTCATATAGAATTATTGTGTTGTACTTCTGGAGTACTGTGGAAGTTAAAATTTGCTTGCTTGACAAATAGAGGAAATTGTTTCATTTTAGGTCGAGGTAACAGCACACTATGTGGGGAGTTCAATTTTGCCTGTGACCCTGATTCAGCTTATGTAGTTCTCAATGAATTGTCAGTACCTGTCACATTGTTCCCTTGGGAAATCAACCTTTCTTCTGCAGCTGGTCATCCGTGGGTATGTGAATTCTTCAGCTTTCTCTTAATTATTTTGTTTCCAGGGAGAAATTAAGCTTTAATATGTATATCAGATGTTTAGACCATGTTATGCTGGCATTTCTGATACTGACCTCAATGACATTATAAGCTCATCTGAACACATTGTGCTCAGGGTAAGAGTTTGTGATGGCCGTGTCCATCGCCAGTTTTTTAGCTCATCTGTCACATAGTGACAAAATGAGGTTTTGTGAACACACTTTGTCCATCCACAATTTCTTGTGTAACAGGATAGAGACCATCTTTTATTTGATTTTGACCAACGTGCGTACAGCTTGTGTGCCTATAAAATCATATTTCCTTTTGAAAACCAGCACATCTAATCACTGTGAAACTTTGTCAGAATGTTGCTCTTAATGATTTCAACATTTCTTTCATGTATTGGTCATGTAGGGTAAAAATCTAGGTTACGAAGTCAGATCATAGTAAAACCTTGCAAACACTCTAGAAGCCACATTTTCAAACTAAATATTTTGAAAATTAGAATGTTTGCAATGATGGTTTCTAGGCTCTTTTTTTAGCTCACCTGAGCACATACCGTATATACTCGCTTATAAGACGCTCTCGCTTATAAGATGCACCCCTAACTTTGAGTTGAAAAATCTGTACTTTTTGCATTGACCCTCTTATAAGACGCGGGCAGATTTTCACATCGTCCGAGGTTATGGGGTTCATGAAAGTTTGAACTTTCACTTGGAAACCCAACTGCTGTATTTGTTTTTGGTAATTAAAAAATATTTAAACAAAAATAATTTTAACATATTTTATTTAATTTTTGACAAGGTCTGAATTAATTTCATTTCTTAAACCCCAAGAAAAACTTCCTACAAATACAGTGACATCCATTTATTAACAGCAACTGTATACATCCGGTACCGTATTTTAATTATTTCTAAATATTTAATTACCTAAAAGTATGATTATACAAGCCGTAGCACTAACAATTCATCACATTGCCATAATTACCAATTATAACAATGACAATTAAATGGTTTCACTACACCACAGTTAAAATTTGGCAAGCTAAAATGCCCTTACTTGTAGCACAAGTAATGATCGGTCAACTATTTCTCGTATCACATTCATCAGTTTACTTTGTTTGGATTGCCAGTCACGAACCATTTTCTCACTAACGCCAACGGCAGTATCAGCAATAAAACATGCCCATATCGATATATTATCCAATCATGTTGCGGTCTGAGCAGGTAATCATGCATACTGAACTGTCAGTCAGCAAATTCAAACCAATCAATAGAAGACACAATTAGGCAATCACAAGCTGGTTGTGTTTATACAACAATTACGTTCTTCGATAAGAAATTGCTGAAAATTGGCATCTAATTGGTGTATGATTAATATACAATGCCAGACAATTAACAGCAAAAGGGTCTCAGCTATCAACTCCTGCGAATCATTGAAATAACAGTCTGTTCATTAGTGAGACCCCTTTACTAAATTTCAGTTTTTTAAATGTGAGAATTTAATATTATTGTTAGCGTGACTTGAAGCAATACTTGCGATTTACAGTTTTTAAAGTGATGTTTTAATTGAAAAAAAGAATTATTAACTTATTGCCAAACATTCTTTTATTTAAAAACATAAAATAATGTTAAAAAAGAACGAGTAGTATACGCCGATTGAGCATAATTTAATACGGTGCGGTACGGCCCGGGATGCGCTTTAGCACTCCTAGCAAAATGGCTGATGTTGAAATGAAAGTACCGCTGATGCTGTCTAAAAGGGAGAAGAAAGCTTTTGTTAGACCAAAACAAGAACATCTAGCAATACTTTTAATACTAATTAAAAGTCGTTGATCAATTTCTACAAGAATGGTAATTTTTTGCCTTGTTATTTTTTGTTTAGCCCCGGTAAGTTACTGAACAGTTTGCAGCACATTACGGTTGCCAAAATCTTGATTGTAGGAGCCAGATTCTTGTTGGGATTTTTTTTCTCTTGAAGGACGCGCTTATAAGATGCTCCCCCCTCGACAACCTTATAATATGATTCCTAAAAATGCGTCTTATAAGCGAGTATATACGGTAGTTCTCAGTTATGAGCTTTTAGGATTGATGGCTGTCCAATATCTATTGTCCACAATTACTTCAAAGGACATCTACCATCAGGCCAAACTTGATAAAACTTGCCTTGAATGTTCTTTGCATGAAGCTCTATCAAAGTTGTTCAAATGGTTCAGGTCCACTGCAGATCTAGGCCACAGGAGCTAAAAATAAATTTTAAAAGTGAAGACTTCAAAAATCTTCTTCTTTCAAACTGCAAGGGCCTACAGCTAAGATATTTGGTATGTAGCATTGCCTAATGTACCTCTACTCTTCCAATCATGGCCCCAGAGTCAAAACTGTCCCCACCTCAGCTGCAACATTACTTTACATAGGCTTAGATAGGAAAATCTTCCAAAAATTTTCTTGTCTGAAACTACTATGCCTTGGGGGTTTGGTATTTGGCAAAGGTCATTTGAACCATCTGCCATTTCACATGTGCCTATGGTGCTATTCCCACCCAAAAGCCCCTTTTCAGGTGAGCAACAGAGGACCATTTGGTCCTCTTGTTGATTAAAAGACCCTTTATGTTTTTGGTGTCAGAAGGTTAAAGGTCAAGGTCATTGCCACACAGAATTTGAAACTGTTTCTGCTTAATAACTTGAGTACCATTACACCTTATGTGGTTTATCTTATTATAGTTTATACCAAATTTATTCTAGTTTGATTGTGTAGGAAGCTTTTAGCTTATAGACACACTCTCGAATCCGTTCCTGGAACTAACCAGTACTAAGCAATGAGTGTAAAGTTTCTTGCTCAAGGAAACAATGGCTTGCCCCTGACGGGGTTTGAACCCGTGTGGCTAGCAATCCTTTGAATACAAGTCTGACGCGTTAACCACTCGGCCACGCCGCCACTTATTTATTTTGGTAATATTTAAAAATAAAAATTTATTTTTATCTTATTGAGCAGAGGAACCTATTATCATTAGTCATAATGTCAAAGGTCAAGGTCATGGTCAACTTCAATTTGAAAATGGTTTTTGCTCATTAGCTTGAGTTCTATTTGACCCACAGATTTCAAATTTCATACAATGGAAGAATTCTGTTGTGTTGATGTCAGTAGGTTAAAGGTCAAGGTCACATTCACTTTGAATTTGAAAACGATGTCTGCTCAATAACTTGAGAACCATTTGTACTACACATTTCAAACTTCATGGAACTGTTGCCCTTATTTAATACAAGATCCCTATTGTTTTTTGGATCAGTAGGTCAAAGGTCAAGGTAGGTCAAAAGTCAAATGTCAAGGTCACATTCACTTTGATTTTGAAAATGGTGTCTGCTCAGTAACTCGAGTATCATTTGTTCCACAGCTTTTAAACTACATAAGATGGATGCCTCTTTTGAGTAGAAAACCCTTATTTTGTTTTTAAGATCATTATGTTAATTAAAATCATGGTCACTTTGACTTTGAAAATAATTTCTGCTGAATAACTGGAGTATCTTCTAACCCACAGCATTTAAACTTCACAGGGTGGTTGCCCTTATTGAGCAGAAGACCCCTGTTGTTTTTGGGGTCAGTAGGTGATAGGTCAAGGTCATTTTCATTCAATTCCTTTGATCCAGGGTCTTCAAACTTCTTAGATTGGTTGCCCTTTTTGAGTAGAAAACATCTATTGTTGCAAAGGTCTTTAGGTCAAAGGTCCTGGTGGCATTGAATATGAGAACTGTTTCCGCTCAATATCTTGAGTAACATTTGACACACAGCCAGCAATCTTCAAATTTTCAGGATGGGGTGCATATGCTTTATTCTGATATCTCGTGTTCAAATTATGCCCCTTGTTTTTCTGTTTTTAGCTCACCTGAGCACTGCTCAGGATGAGCTTTTAGGATAGTTGAATGTCTGGAGTGTGTCGGCATGCGTTGTGTGTCGTCAGCAATTTGACTTGAACAACTACTCCTCCTAAACCGCTAAGCCAACATTGACAAAATATGACTGGGGTATTCCTTGCATGAAGCTCTACCAAAGTTGTTCAAAGAATTCATTTCCATCAAGAACTCTGGTAGCTATGGCAACTTAAAGGAAAAACCTTTGAAAATCTTCTTGTCTGAAACCACAAGGCATGTGATTTGGTATGTAGCATTGTCTAGTGGACCTCTACTAAGTTTGTTCAAATTATGCCTCTGGGGTCAAATTTGGCCCTGTCCTGGGGGGGTCATTTGATTTTACATAGGCTTATATAGGGAAAACTTTGAAAATCTTCTTGTAGAAGGAGAGGTAACATTTTCAGTCCAAATAGTCTGGAAATTTGTCAGAAAGATTGTTTCTATGATTTCTAGCTTAAGTTCGAATATGGGTCATCAGAGTTCAAAAACTAGGTCACAGAGCCCAAATATAGAAAAACCTTGTTAACACTCAAGAAGCTACATTTTCAGTCAAAATATCCAAGAAATTTGTCAGAAAGGTTGTTTTGATGATTTCTAGGTCAAATTCAAATATGGGTCATCTGGGGTCAAAAACCAGGTCACATAGCCCAAAAATAGAAAAACCTTGTTAACACTCTAGAAGGTAACATTTTCAGTCCAGATAACCTGGTATTCTGTCAGAAAGGTTGTTTCAATGATTTCTAGGTAATTAATTTTAAATATTGATCATCTGGGGTCAAAAAATAGGTCACAGAGCCCAAAAATAGAAAAGAAAACTTGTTAACACTCTAGAGGCTACTTTTCAGTTCAAATATTCTGGAAATTTGTCAGAAATGTTGTTTTAATGATTTCTAGCTCAGATTCGAATATGGGTCATCTGGGTTAAAAAAACTAGGTCACAGACCCCAAATATGGAAAAACCTTGTTAACACTCTAGAGGTAACATTTTCAGTTCAAATAACCTTGAAATTTGTCAGAAAGATTGTTTCAATGATTTCTAGCTCAGTTTTGAATATGGGTTCAAAAACTAGGTCACAGGGCCGAAAAGTAGAAAAACCTTGTTAATGCTCCAGATGTTACATTTTCAGTCCAAATATCCTTGAAATTTGTCAGAAAAATTGTTTTGATGATTTCTAGGTCAAATTTGGATATGGGTCATCTGAGATAAAAAACTAGGTCACAGAGCCCAAAAATGTATAAAGCATTTTAACACTCCAGAGTTTACATTTTCAGTCCAGATATCCTGGAAATTTGTTGTTTTCATGATTTCTAGCTCATTTTTGAATATGGATCATCTTTGATCAAAAACTAGGTACAGAGCCCAAATATGGAAAAACCTTGTTAACACTCTAGAGGTAAGATTTTAATTCCAAGTAACCATTAAATTTGTCAGAGAGGTTGCTTCTATGATTTCTAGCTCAGTTTGGAATATGGGTCATCTGGAGTCAAAACCTAGGTCACAGAGCCCAAATATTGAAAAACTTTGTAAACACTCTAGAGGCTACATTTTCAGTCCAAATGTCCTGGAAATTTGTCAGAAAGGTTGCTTTGATGATTTGTAGCTTTAGTTTGGATATGGGTCATCTGAGGTCAAAAACTAGGTCACAGAGCCAAAATATCGAAAAAACCGTGTTAACACTCCAGAGGCTACATTTTCAGTCCAAATAACCTGGAAATTTGTCAGAACGATTGTTTCAATAATTTCTAGGTCAAGTTCGAATATGGGTCATCTGGGGTCAATTAACCAGGTCCATAGCAGCTTTGTTAAAAGCAGTCATATTCAGGTGAGCGATTCTGGGCCATCATGGCCCTCTTGTTTTAAATTTTATTTTAAACATAAATAAATTACATTGCACTTGTCTTTCTCAGCAGTTGTGCTCTGGTAAGCGCTTAAGGACCATCATGGTCCTCTTGTTATCCTTTATCATCAGGCAGTACCATTATGCTTTGCCTGCTCAGAGCATAGCTTTTATTACTTCCCTAGCTACTGCAGCTTGTTGTTGTGTTAAATGTTAAAGTCTCAAAATACTTTCTGTTGAAAGGTCCATAGACAGAGGAACTTATTAAAACTAATGATGAATCTGCCTTTTTCTGGACTGATGAAATAAATGCAACATTTTTAAGAGGTTGGAATCTCAAATTTAAAATTAAACTTTCATTTCATGATAGAAATAACTTTCGAATTGAAGGAAGATCAGGATTATTAGAATCACTCATCATGTAAAATCGATTTATTATTCATAAAATTCTAGTGAAATATTACAATTTTTTGCAGGAATGGTTTGATCATTGGATTGAGACAGACACAAAGAAGGGTAGGTTCAACAAGGTTGTCACAAAGCCAGCCGTACATAAACAGAGGAATGTGAACAGAAATCCTATCTACAGATCATGTGACTTAAATGCCATAGCAACAGTTATAGATCCTAAAATTATTACAGTGACAAAGGATGTTTTCGCTACAGTTGAGCTGCATGGAAAATACACACGAGGTATGATGGTAGTGGACTGGAGAGGAAGTTTAGGCAAGTCATCAAATGTAACCTTAGTCGAAGAGATTGATACAAGTCGTGCTAGGCTAATGTTTGAGGATATGTTAAAATAGTAAGAAACACTTGGTGTAAGCCAAGTTCAAGTTGCCATACCCTATGTTCTTGCAATATCTTGGGCATTTCATATATGTGTGCTGGTCCTTTAAGTTTAATCAGATGTTTATATAATGGTTCATTTCTGTATCGCTGCTAACATTATAAATTATGTTATTTAGTTTTTGCTGTAGTATATGTGGATATATTAGCAGCCTATATTGTTATCACCAAAGCTATAAGGATAGGGTGATACTACATATATCATTGGAAAACTGAAAATAATTAATTTTTATGTATACATATAGTTTTGCAAATGTCGGTCAGTCGGTCCGTCCGTCGGTAGACACTTCGTTTCCGATCAATAACTAGAGAACGCTTTGACCTAGGTTCACCAAACTTGGTGAAGTTGGCTAGTTGGTCTTCACCAGTAGATGACCCCTATTGATTTTGAGGTCATTAGGTCAAAGGTCAAGCTCACAGGGACCTTCATTCTTAAAACGGTTTCCGATAAATAACTAGAGAATGCTTTGACCTAGGTTCACCAAACTTGGTATGCTGGTTGGTCATCACCAGTAGATGACCCCCTATTGATTTTGAGGTCATTTGATCAAAGGTCAAGCTCACAGAGACTTTCATCCTAAAAACGGTTTCCGATCAATAACTAGAGAACGCTTGGCCCAACCACAAGCAATTTGGTGCTGCTGGGGGGCATTTATGTTTTACAAACATTTCTTGTTTATCCTTCTTTGCCTTCAGAGGGTTTTGTCTTTGTATACAGTAATTTTCTTGCCAATTGCAATAGCACTTTCTAATTAAGCATTGTAGCCTTATAAATGCGGTCACTGTAATTGAACAATGGGAAAAAGTTCACATGAAACATATGAGAGAGAAGCAATTCCTTCTTTGATTTCATGTTTGTTTCTCTCCTAAAGACAAGATTATGATCTATTTGTCTGTTAGTTGTAAGCTATTTACAGAATGAAAAATTAGATCAACAAAGCTGAGATAGTTTTGAGCGTAGTCAAACCATGTGCATCTTCCCATACTCGCAATGGAGTCTTGGACTGCACAATTTCTTGACATACATTGTTCGGCCCATCCAATATATCAGTTTCAGTATACTGCAATTTTCCTGGAAGGGAAACAAACACGCATGAATATCAGTAGGTGGGGTTATATAATTCTTTTGCACACAATTATAAAGACATGAAGTTTTTGAGAATGATTTAAAAATCAAATTCTTTGGGGGGTTTTTTTGGCACTTGAACAAGATGCTCAAGGTGAGCTTTTAAGATTTCCCTCCCTCTGGCATTCATCACTTGCTTAATACAACATCTCCACTGAAACCAAAGTGATTAAAACTTTGCATGAAGCTCTTCCGAAGTTGTTCAAAAAAATTGAATTCCATTGAGAACTTTGGTTGCAATTGCAACAGAAAGGAAAAACTTGAAAATCTTGTCTGAAACTACAAAACCTAGAGCTTAGGTATTTTGCAATAGGTTCACTTCGAGGTCCCCTACGCAGATTGTTCAAGTGTCCCTGGGATCATTAAACCCTCTGCCCTGGGGGTCTCATAGGCTTACATTTAGATGACTTTAAAAAGACCTGATCTAAAACATATGCATTAGAGCTTAGATATTTTGTATGTTGCATCTATAAAGTCTGTTCAAATTATGTGCCTGGGGTCACTATTAACATCGCCCTCTCTTTCCCATAGGGATTCCTATTTGTGTAAAATATTTGTTGAAAATCTTCTCATCATAATCCCTAAGCTTTTGATATTTAGAATGTAAATTGTTTAGTTGACCACTACAAGGATTGTTCAGATTATTTCCCTAGGGTCAAATTTGACCCTGCCCAAGTTGTCACTTGTTTCACACGCATTGTGTTGGAAACAAATTTTTAAATCTTCTTTTCTGAAACTGTATGTCTTAGAGCTTAGATATTCTGTGTTGTACTTTCTAGTGGATCTTTTCCAAGTTTGTTGAAAATATGTCCCTGGGGATCCTATTTGAAACTTCCTGAACTGTGACTAACTACTTAAGTACTTTGGTGAGCAATCCAGGTCCATCATGGCCCTCTTGTTTACAACATGAAATGTGAACTTTGTTCCTTTATGTATTGATCGAAAACACAATTGTCCTGCCAGTTTTAGCTCACCTGAGCACAGCCTTTGTCCACAATTACTTTTTTGACATCTTCTCTGAAACCAGCTGGCCAGACTTTCCTGGAATCTTCCGTGCATGATGCTCTATCAGAGTTATTCAAATAGTTCCAGTCTATTCCAGACCTTGGCCACAGGAGCTAAAAATATGTTTTGAAAGTAAAAACTTCCAAAGTCTTTTCCGATACTGCTAGGCCCCATGAGCTAAGATATTTGGTATGTAGCATTGTCTAATGCTCCGCTACCAAATTTGTTCAAATCATAGCCCCAGGTTAAAAATTGGCTCAGCCCCAGGGGCCACATGATTCAACATGGGCTCATATAGGTTCAGTTCCAAAATCTTCTTTTCTGAATACACAAGGTCTAGGACTAAAATATTTGGTATGTAGCATTGTGTAGTGGACCTCTACTGACTTTGTTCAAATCATGGCCAATAGGGTTGAAATTGGCTGCACCCCGGCTGCAACATGATTTTACATAAGTTTATATGGAAAACTCAAATATCTCCTTTCTGAAACTACAAGGCCTAGGCCTAAGATATTTGGTATGTTTAATTGTCTAGAAGACCTCTACCAAATTTTTTTCAAATCATGGCCAAAGTATGTAAGTTGGCCCCTGCCCCAGCTGCAACATTATTATGCAACGTATCGAAAAGATGAGGGGGCATATAGTTTTGCAAAAGTCTGTCGGAAGACACTTTGGTTTCTGATCAATATCTAGAGAAAGCTTGGACCCACCTTTGTTACACTTGGTTTGTAGGTTGGTCATGACCAGTAGATGACCCCTATAGGTTTTCAGGTTAAAGGTCAAGGTCACAGTGACCGAATAGCAAAATGGTTTCCGATCAATAACTAAAGTACCCTTCGTTGTTCAGTCCTGGTAGGTAGGTTGGTCATTACTGGTAGATGACCCCTATAGTTTTTCAGATCACCATGTCAGAGATCAAGGTCACAGTGACATTGAAGAGCAAGACAGTTACCGATCAATAACAATAGAATCCTTGGTTCCAGGTTGTTCAAGTTTAGTGTATAGGTTGGTCATGACCTGTAGGTGACCCCTGGTTTTTCAGGTCACCAGGTAAATGGTCAAAGTCAAAGTGAGCTTGAAAAGCAAATCGATTTCTGATAAATAACTATAGAAGGCTTGGTCCCAGGTTCTTCAAACTTAGTTTGTAGGTTGGTCATGACCAGTAGATGACCCCGATAGTTTTTCAGATCACCATGTCAAAGATCAACGTCAGTGACCTTGAAGAGCCAAATGGTTTCTGATCAATAACTAAAGAACCCTTGGTCCCAGGTTGTTCAGTCTTAGTAGGTAGGTTGGTCAAGACTAGTAGATGACCCCTGTAGTTTTTCAGATCACAAGGTCAAGGTCACAGTGACCTTGATGAGCAAAACAGTTTCCAGTCAATAACTTCTGAACCCTTGGTCCGAGATTGTTCAAACTTAGTGTGTAGGTTGGCCATGACCTGTAGATGACCCCTATAGTTTTTTTTACATCACCAGGTCAAAGGTCTAGGTCAACAAGGCTAATAGTATATTTTTCTGCTTTATGTCCCTTCATTTATTGACTGATGATTTAGACATTTGGTTTGTAGGTACCTTCCATGAATCTCTACCATTCACTGCAGTCAAGGTCAAATTCACCAAGGTTAAAAATAGATTTTTTTCAACCTTACATCATAGTGTTATACTCCCATTAGATTTGTTGAACTTTCACATAACATTTATAAACAATATATCTCCTTTTTTTTTTAACATACCCGATCCCATCATGGGTAGGTAAGGGAGTCAGAAGAGCGTTATTTTGTCTTGTCTGGATGATAAGTGATTTCACAACTTTGATAATCTTACAAACAAGTGGCTATGTATTCATTAATTGATTGATATCTTAGATATTTGGTATGTATGTACCATGGACATCTGCTCTTTAGATTTTAGGTCACTAGGGTCAAGGTCACCCAAGCTAACAAGAAATTGGTAGAACCTATGGATGCTTCCCGAATAAATGCCAATTCCAAAATGGCTATTGTTTAATATGTATTTTTTTTAAAGTATGAAAAATAACAAAGGGCAATTACTCCTAAATTATGCAAAATAGAGTATCGGTTCTTGCACGCTGCACTTCTCCTCATACAGATCTATCTACCAATAAAGTTTCATGTTAATATTTCTTATACTTTGTGAGATATGCCCCGGACAAAAAATAAGTATGAGAAATTTCAAAAGGCAATAACTCAAAAATTAATAAAGCAAGAGTTATGGTGCATTGCACTGCTCCTTAACGAGATCTAAGTATGAGAAATTTCAAAAGGCAATAACTCAAAAATTAATAAAGCAAGAGTTATGGTTCTTGTGCAGTGCACTGCTCATCAATGAGATCTATCTATTTATAAAGTTTCAAGTTGATAACTCTTATACTTTGTGAGATATGCCCCGGACAAAAAATAAGTATGAGAAATTTCAAAAGGCAATAACTCAAAAATTAATAAAGCAAGAGTTATGGTGCATTGCACTGCTCCTTAACGAGATCTAACTACCTATGAAGATTGGTCTTGATATCTCTCATAGTTTTTGTGTTATGCTCCGCACAAAATTATGACGGAAGGACGAACGGACAAAGCGGCAACTATATGCTCACCCTTCAGGGAGCATAAAAATCAGAACTGGCCTCACCCCAGGGGCCACTTGGTTTTATTTAGACGTACATAATTAAAAACTATAAAAATCTTCTTGTCAGAAACAAGGCCTGGTGTTTAGATATTTGATGTGTGAATGAGAGTTGTTGCAGTTATATTTAGGTGAGCAATAAAAGGGCCATCATGGCCATCTTGTTTTTAATTTTTCCCTTGTTCGACTCCTAGAAGTGCACAATACTGGCTGCATTTGGGTCAAAACCTTTAAATATGGCACTTTACATAAGAAGACATGTCTGTGATTAAATTTCTAAAATGAAAAAAAAACTTTGGCCATTTTTTGTGTTTATTTGAACTCGTGTTTTTATTTTACAAAATAATTTCTTTGGCACAAACATTGCATCATAACAAGGTTAAAATTAACACAAAAAAAGAAGTTTTGGCAAAGAACAAAATTGAACAATGGACATTCTACTAGAATTTAACTAAGAAAGAATTAATTCAGGTTACGAAACTTTAAAATGATTTTCACAGACAAATATACTTAGCTGATAAACTATAACATTATACTAAACTGTTAAACGCTATGTTTGTTTTACTGCTTAAGAGGTTCTGATAAATGAAAACAAATTGCAAAAAAATTTAAGATAATTGTGATAAATGAAAACAATTTGCAAATTAAATTAATATAATTGTGATAAATGAAAACAAATTGCAAAGAAATTTATGATAATTGTGATAAATGAAAACAAATTGCAAAAAAAAATAAGATAATTGTGATAAATGAAAACAAATTGCAAAGAAATTTAAGATAATTGTGATAAATGAAAACAAATTGCAAAGAAAATTAAAGATGAAACAAGTAAGACTATTGCAAAGCAATAAAAGTCCCCTACTGGAAGGGGCATTGTCACACTAAATACAACCAGAATTCAAATATTGACTATATGTTAGCTGAAATCAATAGTTTTAATGATAGATGAAGCTATATTTTATACAACAGATAATCAAAAGATCACATGCCTATTAAGTGGGTGTAATGTTATAAATAAAATATTCACATGTAATACAAATGAATATCTCAATTTTTTAAGACAAAAACAAATTTTTAAATGCATGTTGGTGTGTGATCTGTTAGAACCTATACAACTTTTGGCAAGTCTATTAAGTTCAAAAGTAATTGAAAGAAAAAAATTAAAGAGAATAAACAATTTGCCATACTTTCTAAAAAGGGGCACAATTTTGTCAATATAAGGGAAAGAGTTATGGAATTTATTGTGTAAACTAATAATAACACCAACGAAGTTTGTATAAAATCTCAATCAAATGCATCAATAGGTTCCAGAAATGTTCAAGGAAATGTAGATTTTTGGAAAATTTTCAATGTGAAAAGGGTGATAACTTTGTGAAATCGAAGGTCAGAGTTATGGGACTTGACATGTGAACTGGTCTTTTGAGTATCAAGACATGTAGCAAGTTTAAAATGGATATCTGTGGGGCTTTAAAATTATATCACCATTTTTGCAATATTTCAAGTCATTTTGTTGCCTTTTTTGAATTATCACAGGATCCAGTTTTTGCGGACTAAGACAGATGGACAGACAGACAGACACATATTGTGTAAACTAATAATAACAGCAATAAAATTTCTATAAAGTCTCGATCAAATGCATCGATAGGTTCCAGAAATACTAAAGGAAATTAGATTTTTGGAAAAATTTCAATGTGAAAAAGGGGGATAACTTTGTGAAATCAAAGGTTAGAGTTATGGGACATGACATGTGAACTGGTCTTTTGAGTATCAAAGCATGTAGCAAGTTTAAGATGGATATTTGTAGGGCTTAAAAAGTAGATCACCTTTTTTGCAATATTTTTTAAGTCTCTCGGCATCCAAATTTCTCAAAACGGGAACAAAGTAAAATGACTTGCATAATCTCCATATTGCCATCTATCAATGTTTTAAATTTCATGTAAATATTCCAAGTTCTTTTTCAATTATGGCAGGATCCAGTTTTGGCGGACTAACTGACAGACAGACGGACGGACGGAAAACCTATAGTCTCCTCTTGTGAACCGGTAGGGGACTTATAATTCAAGAAAAAACAAACATATTAGGCATTATAATAATTTCATTAATGTTGTAGGATATTTAGTGTTTTACTCTTTATCAAATGGATTTTACATAGAAAGTATATGTATGTAACAGATCTTGTTCACAGAATGTTACCATTAACCTATTCAAAGCATTTTAATATTCTAACCAGTAATATATGGATCTTTTTATCTCAGATATGTTAACCTGAACCATTTAAAGACTGGCACTGTCTTCAGTAAAGCTAATCTGTTCGAGAGCCAATGCTAATTCACGGACAAGTTGGCCCTCTTTCTTGATCAGGTATCTGTAAAACTGACATAATTATAGCACAGATGTTTCAATCTAAAAGTTTTTTTGATTAGCTCTTAAATACTTTTTCCAGCTTTTTATCAAAGTCTAGAAGAAAATAACTGTGAATGCAAGCGTTCTGACAACTCTGCTGCCTGTTCAGTACGTGACCTTATACTTCCATTGAGCTGGTCACGTGATTCAGCACTGAATGTTGCTGTACGTCTTCCATTTCCAGAAAAATTCAGTGGTCTAGAGAACTTCAGTTCATCTGTTGAATAACTTGGTTGTAATATCTAAAAAATAAAATCAACGATAAATGCTTCAGATGCAGTCGAAGTTAAAAAGAAGTGATGAAGGAAGTATAGAAATATGTAACTGTAAATTAAGTTTGGTGATACTGGCCAGGCATATATACTAGTGTTAAATCATCTTTTATTGATTTTTTATTCACCCGAGCAGAAAGTGTAGTGCTCCTGATGAGCTATTGTTATCCCCTGCTGTCCATCGTTTGTGTGTCGTCAACATTTAAACAAGGTCAAAGTTGTACAAAATTTGCAGATCTGTGCTTTGCATAAAGCTGCTAAATATACCAAAGTTGTTCAAAGAATTCCATTCCATGCCGAATTCTCATTTCTATGGCAAAAAAAATGAAAACTTAGAATCTTCATGTCTAAAATCACCAGGCCCAGGTGCTGTAATGTTAAATGCCATAGCTCAAATACACCCAAGGGGATTTCAATGGCATTTAACATGTCCTCATCGCTATAAAAATAAATGATAAGTTTCATTCAAAGCTGACAGAGCAGCTTAAGGGATGGCTCCAGACAGAAACTTTCCTTTACCAGTTGTAAATTTAAAAATAAAAGGCCATAACAGAAGTTTAAAATGGGAAAAGGGGGGCGGGGGAGAGGGCGGTAAACTTTACCTGGCAGTAAACTTCAGTTAGTTGAAGATGGCCAGTAAAATGGAAGAATGAAACATACCTTCTGGTACGATTTGCCCTTATGGATACTGCGCAAAAGGGGAAAGGGGAGATAAATGTGACAAGATGTCTGACCCGGAGTTTTGCCCGTTGGGAAAATGCGCATCCATTAAAGGGGAGATAAATGTGACAAATCATCTGTCATGATGGTCAAGAGTGATCTTAACTCAACTGGCACCAAGATTCCTGAAACTCTCGGAAGATGCAAGAAACAGTCGCAGACTAGTGCAATAAACTGGGGAAGGTTCCTAGATGTCAAAACTGGCGTAAACTGGCACCAATATCCCTGAAAGTCTTCAAGTGTCAGAAACAGTCGCAGACTGGTGAAATGGAGTTGGGAGGGTCCCTAGACATTAAAAAATGACATTGTCTCGATAAGCTCCAAAATCTTTAAAGTCTTTGAGAGTTTCAGAAACAGTCGTAGACCAGTGCAATGGGTAACTGGAGCATCTGTCCCTAGACATCAGAAATGACATTTTCTTGATTGGCACCAAAATTCCTGAAAGTCTGTGAGAGTGTCAGAAACAGTCACAGACTGGTGCAATGGACTCTGGAGGGTCCCTAGAAATAAAATTATGACATTTTCCCAATTGGCATCAGAATTCCTGAAAGTCTGTGAGAGTGTAAGAAACAGTCACAGACTGGTGCAATGATCTCCGGAGGGTCCACAGACATCAAAGATGACATTTTCTCAATTAGATAATAGGGAAATGGCAGTTCTGAAGCACGAGGGATGAGTTATTTTTAGACTTCTGGGGATCCAGATGAAACCAGTCTAGTACCCTATATTTTTAGAACCATCTATTTTAGATTATTATATTTATACTTAGCTTATTATCATTTATTTTAGATCTGGATTTTCCGATGAAATTTCCATGGTTCATTACTTTAGTCTTATCTGAATATGTGAATTTATCTTTGGTTCCCGCTTTTTTTTAAGCTTATGTTTATTTCTGCATAAAGCGACATGCGCCTTGTTAAACCTATGTAATAGACTCGGGGAGGGTTTCTAGACATATCTTTATTCCATTAGGCATGGGGAATGATCAAAGAGGCATTAGGAATGAAAGAAGAGGCATGAGGAGTGAAAGAGGAGGCTTGAAAAGTGAGAGATGAGGCATGAAGAGTAAAAGAGGAAACATGATAAATAAGAGAGAGGTATGAGTATTAAAAATGAAACATTGGGGTTGGGGGAAATCTTAGGTCCCGAAGATTTGACCTTCTTGAAGAATTTCAATGCCTGAAAAGGAAGATAAATGTGACCAGACATCTGTCAGAATGGTCGGGTATGATCTTAACTGGATTGGCACCAGTATTTCTTGAAGTCCGCAGTAATGCTTTAAACAGTCTCAGACTGAAACTATGAACTCTGGAGGGTCGTTAAACATCAAAAATGGCATTTCCTCATTTGGCACCGAAATTCCTGAAAGTCTGCGAGAGTGACAGAGACAGTCACAAACCGATGCAATAGACACAGGAGGGTCCCCTAGAAGTCAAATCTAGACTTGAATCGATTGACCCTTCTGCGTCTATTGCATTGGTACGCCAATGTTTGACAGTCTCGCAGCCTTTCAGGAATTTTGGTGCCATTTGAGAAAATGCCATTTTTGATGTCTGGAAATGCTCCGGAGTCCATTGCTTTGGTCTGCAACTGTTTATAGCCATTATCACAGACTTCCAGCAATAATAGGTGCCAATCGGATTAGATAATACCTGACATTTCTGACAGACATCACATTTATCTCACTTTTCACACATGGAAAATCTTCCAGAAGAGCTAATCTTCGGGACCCCAGGGTTTCCCCACACCCGTTTCATTATGCTTATGCACATACCTCTCTTTTTCATTCCTCATGCCTCCTCTTTCACTCCTCATGCCTCCTCTTTCATTCATCATACCTAATTCCATTAAGACATGTCTAGAGACTTTCCCAAGACTATTGCATAGGGTTAACAAGGTGCATGTCACTTTACGCTAAATTAAACAGTTTTAAAACAGCGGTAACAAAAGATAAATTTGCCTATTCAGATAAGACTGAATTAAATAACGAATAATTGAAATTCCATCAGAAAGTCAAGATCTATATACAGACGGTTCTAAATATAGACGGCTACTAAACTCGTTCCAACTGGATCCCCAGAAGTCTAAAAATAACTCATCCCTCGTGCTGCAGAACTGTCATTTCCCTTTTATCAAATCGAGAAAATGTCATCTTTGATGTCTTAACCCTCCGGAGATCATTGCATCGGTCTGCGTCTGTTTCTGACATGCTCTCAGACTCAGGAGTTCTGATGCCAATATGGAAAATGTCATTTTTTTAATTCTATGGACCCTCAAGAGTCCATTGCATCAGCCTGTAACTGTTTCTGACACTTCCACAGACTTTCAGGAATTTTGGTGCCAATCGAGAAAATGTCATTTTTGACGTCTAGGGAGGCTCCGATTTCTCATGGCAGCTGTCACCAGTCCGCGACTGTTTCTGACACTCTCGCAGACTTTCAGGGATATTGGTGCCAACCAAAGCCAGTTTTGACATCTAGAAACCTCCCCCCCCCCACAAGACTTCCAGGAATCTAGGTGCTAATTGTTCTAAAATCACTCTTGACCATTGTGACAGGTGTTTTGTTGCATTTATCTCCCCTTTCACTTAGTGCAGTATCCAAAAGGGCAAATCCTACCAAAAGGTATGATCCCCCCACCATTTTATACTCCTCCTAACTTTACAATGCACAGACTGATTTCGATTGTATTTAATGTGCATCATGCCCTCATGTAATTTACATCCATGCCAAGTTAAAATTTTGATTAAGGAAACATATCCGGACAGAAGGACTGGTTCTTTAAGAAATGCCTGTATTTTTAAGTTAAAAAGGGCAATAACTCAGTAAGGCACAAGTGGATTTGGATGGCATTTGACGTGTATCATTTCCTTGTAAATATACATTCAAGCCAAGTTTCATGATCTAATTAACTAGTTCTAAGATATGGTTCTGACATATGGACTGAAATAGAGGATGTTTTTTTAATAGGACACTGACATTTCATAAATAGGTAACACACCTAAATAAAGGGATTTATTTATTATAGCATGCTTTAAATTAATTCTCAGCCCTAGACATAAAGCAGCTCTACTGTGGACCAGAACCCTAATTCAAGGGGACATCTGGGGCTGCGGCAACACCCAGGGAATCACTATATAGTACATTGTATAGTACAGGAGAAGCTTCCAAGATCTTTTTGTTTGAAAATGTATGCCCTAGAGCTGATATATTTTGCATCTAGCATTGCAAGATGAACATCTACCAAGATTGTTCAAATCATATCCCTGAGGTCAGTATCATACCCACCCATGGAACCAATCTAAAACTTTAGAAAACCTTCTTAAAACCATTAACCCTAGAATTCAGGTATTTGGTTTATAGCATTGTTAAGTATACTTTTACAGAAGATGGTGCAAACAAATTTCTTATTAAAAATTTTGCTTTGACAGGCCACATCAGTGTGCATGAAAAATGCATCACACACTTTCAAATGTCAAATTAACAGAACATGAAATATGGAAGTAGTCGCAAGATTTCTGTAATGCACCGACTGTGTGGCCAATAAATTGACTAAATACACCTGCGAACAGTTTGGTGGGTTATAATTATTTCCCTGGGGTCAAAATTTGCCATGTCATGGTGTCCTGTTAGTTTTAAATATTAAATCACGAAAAATTTGATTTTTGGCATACAATTGTTGACCTCTACAAAGGTTAATAAAATGCCCCTTGGGAAAGAAATTATCGTGCCAAGGGGGAAACCTGTTTTACATTTACCTACTGACCCACTCTAGTGTTGATGTTTAGTGCAGTGGTACTCAAGTGAGTGAAATAGGGCCATCATAGCTCTCTTGTTTTCTTTGGAATGTTTATTAAGGATGCACTTAATACACTGATGAAATGGACTTAAGGAAAATGTACATACCTTATCTCTCCAGTCACTGCTGCCATCCTTCGTAAAGTTTCCACTATCAACATAGGATTTACTCATCTCTGAAATAATTAATGCTCTCTTTAACATCACCATAAATTTCAGAAACAAACTAGAACTGTGTCCATAGGACACGGATGCCCCCACTATGCATAAGTGCTCATAAACAAGAGCATGTATATCCTGTATGTAAGATTTTTTCTGTACATATACCTAAAATGATCTACAGGTAACCTTATGTACATGTTAAATTAAATTACAAATGTAAAATTTATATGTTCAATTATTTATATGGTATATAGTGAAAAAATCAACAAAGGGCCATAATTCTGTTAAATATGGTCACAGCAAAAATTCCTTCCTTTACTACCATCTACACATTAAAGCTGTTCATCCCTGGAAGTTTAAGCAAAATCTGCCATCCGGTTTAAGAGGAGTTGCGTTCACAAAATTTCTACATAGTATATAGTGAAAAAATCAGCAAAGGGCCATAATTCTGTTAAATTTGGTCGCAGCGAAAATTCCTTCCTTTACTACCATCTACACATTAAGGTTGTTCATCCCTGGAAGTTTAAGCAAAATTTGCCATCCGGTTTAAGAGGAGTTGCGTTCACAAGATTTCGGGACGGACGTACGGACGGACAAGTGCAACGCTATATGCTCCCCACTTTGTGGGGGCATAAAAACTAAACAAAAGTGCTTGTGTATAGTAGTGACACACCTTTTTAAAGGGCCAGCCACCTAGACTTAAAAGACACCTCTACTTCAAGTACATATTTACTGCATGATTTCTATGTCTGTAGAACAAGCCTCTATTGGAATTTGAATCTTTGACCAACTGCTTTGTGTTCTGATTCTTAACCCTGAACCTGCTGAATTTTTGTAATGGATTTGTCCAGCTTTGAATTTGGAGCAGTCCATTCAAAGTTTAAGAGATTTCAATATCAAAATATAAAATTGAGCTACCAACAGTATAGAGCCTGGTCAGACTGCACGGATGTGCAGACTGGCCTGGCTCTATACTGGTGGCAAAGGCTAATCAATTTCGGTTCCAGCAGGTTAAGGGTTCTTGGCAAAAAAAACATCCTTAAGATATTCAGAGTAAAAAACTAGAATTCTGAATTAAAGTTGTGCTGTTAATTTTGTCGTATCTCTTAAAATCAGTTTCATGTTACTTTAAATTGTGAAATGATATTTTTTTATTTTCATATATAAAATTAAAATTGAAAAGAACCAATGTTTATCTGCATATAGAAATATGTACTTTTAGCTCTCCTGAGCACATTATGCTTATGAGGAACTAATTAGCTTGCCAAATGTTTGTCATTATTAGATGTCACATTTCAACCAGATCTTCCTGAAACTGATTTACATGTCCTTTCAATTAGGGCATGTAGTTTTTAAACTGTTTGTCAGTCAGTCAGTCTGTCCGAAAACTTTAACATTGCCCATAACTTCCTTATTATTAAACGGATTTACTTCAAACTTGAACACAACACCCCTTTGGACCAGACCTTCCTACTGACATATTAATTTGACTTTGACCACTGAATGACTATGACCTGGAAGGTCAAGTTGTCAAAAATACTTCATACCAGCCATAACTCCCACCAGCTCTGAAAAAAGAAAACTGTGGTAGCACACTAGACATCAAAATTTTGATCCAGTATAATTGGTTACAAGTAGGGATGGGAACGAATACTAATATCAATATTCGAATATTCGCTTTGCCTTATTCGAATATATTCGAATATTCGTGTTTTTTCAGTTCAGTCAGTTACCCGAATTTTGGTATCCGAACATTGGTACTGTTTTATCACCTGTACGTTGTCGGGGAAACTGCTATGTATCATCTAGAAATGGCGTAGAAATGGCTTGTTTAATAGAAGTTTTAAATACTTATTAATTTATTGGCAATACATAATATATTCCGTTCATTAAAACCGCGTGAAATAAGTCCAAAAACGAGAGGGAAGCATTTTCTACAGCTTATTTCAGTATTGCTAAGCGATGATCAAACATAAAGCGAGGATGATTTGTTTATCAAATAAACTTATAAGAGAAAAATATTTGAGGTATTCTACTGATTGGGCAACTAAAAAGTCATGTCAATTATCAGTTATAAGCGTGACTGGTAGTTCGTTTTCATAAAACATGACGCTAATCCTTGAATATTGTGAGACAACTTGTAAAATTTGTGAAATAAACGGGCGCCAATTAAAATGAACAAAAGATTAAAAGGTATTACAATTACACCAGTTGCAAACTGTTAATCCGTAACGATTGCCCCGGCAAATTATGCACTGCAATTTTATTGTTTATTGGATCATTTTTGACACGCAATAAACAAACACGAATCAAACAGATTGTAATTTTTTTGCATTATCAGAATGCTTACAATTATAGGAATCAACGATGCTTTATCTGAAAAAATATCATTATAGAATATTCGAATTTGATTTTCAGATTCGAATATTCGGTCGATTTTCGAATATTCGAACATTCATTCCCATCCCTAGTTACAAGGATTTGATCTCAGCTGGAGAAGCAGTCTTTTTACCCCTCATTCCTGCTTTTGAATTTTTCCATGATATCTTCGAGACTAGACATGTGTCCATAGGACACGCATGCCCCCGTAACATAAACTTCCAGTTAGCAAGTATTAGCGTTATCTTAGTTATAAGGCAATGCCAACATGCATGATTGAATTTGGCCAAATATGAACATGATCAGTACTAACTAGAACTGCCACTGTCATGGCATGAATACCCCCGCATAGCGCTTTGTCAGAATCAACGGGTCATTTAGAGGTCATGGACAACCAAATCTTAGGGTAGTAAGCCAGTTTTTTGTAGTCAAGGCCCCTGTGACCTTGACCTTTGACCCAGTGACCTAAGACTGAGGGTCAAAGGATTCTTAAATTATTGGGCGGACAAGTTTTTTTTGGTCAAAGCTCCTGTGATCATGACCTTTGACCTAGTGACCTCAAAATTAATAGGGGTCATCTACTGGTCATGACCAACCTCCACACCAAATATGAAGACTGTCACAGTGGGTCAAACGATTCTTAAGTTATTGGGCAGACAAGCTTTTTTTAGTCAAGGCTCCTGTGACCTTTGACCCAGTGACCTCAAAATAAATAGGGGTCATCTACTGGTCATAACCAACCTCCACACCAAATATGAACACTGTGGGTCAAAGGATTCTTAAGTTATTGGGCCGACAAGCTTTTTAGCTCACCTGAGCACCAAGTGCTCAAGGTGAGCTTTTGTGATCGCCTGATGTCCGTCCATGCGTGCGTCGCCAACTTTTTCTTCAAACAACTTCTTCTCCTGAACTGCTGGGCCAATCTTGCTGAAACTTGGCAGGAATGTTACTTGCATGAAGCTTTAGCAAAATTGTTCAAATGGTTCAGGTCCATTGCATTTCTAGGCCACAGGAGCTAAAAATAGATTTTCAAAGTTGGAACTACAAGGCCTGGAGCTTAGATATTTGGTATGAAGTATCATCAGGTGGACCTTTACCAAGTTTGTTCAAATCATGACCCCTGGGTCAAAAATGGCCCTGCTCCAGGGGTCACTAGTTTTACATAGAGTTATATAGGAAAAACTTTAAAAAATCTTCGTCAGAAACTGCAAGGCCTAGAGTTTAGATATTTGGTGTGCAGCATTGTCCAGTGGACCTCTACCAAGTTTATTCAAATCATGGCTCCTGGGTCAAAAATGGCCCCCCCCCCAGGGGTCAAATGTTTTATATAGAGTTATATAGGAAAAACTTTTAAAAATCTTATTGTCAGAAACCGCAAGGCGTAGAGTTTAGATATTTGGTGTGCAGCATTGTCTAGTGGACCTCTATCAAGTTTGTTCAAATTATGTCTCCTGGGTCAAAATTGGCCACGCCCCAGGGTTCTATTGATTTACATATACATGTAGTTATAAAGGAAAAAATGAAAAATCATTTTTCTCCGAAATTAATAGGACTAGACCTTAGATATTTGGTGTGGAGTATTGTGTTGAGAACCTTTACCAGTATTGTTTATATGTTGGCCTCAGGGTCAAAATTGGCCCTGTCCCGGGGGCCCTTAATATGTAAAAAAGGCAATCTTTAAAAATCTTCTTACTGGAAAGCTCAATGCCTACAGTTTAGATATTTGGTATGCAGCATTGTCTAGTGGACCTCTACCTAGTTTGTTTGAAAAATGTCACTGGGGTCACTATTGGCCCCGCCAGAGGGGTCATAAGTTTTAAATAGCAGTATAGAAGAAAATCTTTAAAAATCTTCTTGTCTGAAACCACAAGGCCTAGAATTTTAAAATTTGGCATGAAGCAAGCTTTATCAAGCTTTTCGAAATTATTAGATTAGGTTAAAGGTCATTGAGGCTTTAAATAGATTTATCTACTGTACCTCATAGAGCCTTCATTTATAGACCAATATCTTTGATATTCAGTATATAGGTTCCTTGCATGGACGTCTACCCATGGGTAGGGTTTGAGGTCACTGGGTCAAGGTCAAGGTCATCATAGCGTATAATAGATATTTCTACTTTCTGTCATAGAGCCTTTATTTATTGACTGATATTTTACATATTTGGTTTGTAGGCACCTACAGTACGCGCCAGGAGGAACTCACATTCTCCGCTTTAATTCACAGACGCGGAAAAAAAATATCCGCCGCGACATCGAGGAAAAAAACGGAATTCCTCAATGTCTCGACATCGTGAAATATCTTGGCGATATTTGACGACCAGCACGAAAATAATAAGGGTCATAACTCACCTGGATAAGCTGAACATTTAGTGAAATGACTGTAATGAAACTGTGCATTTTACCTCTGCTAATTCTGTGACATTTGGTAAAATTAAAACCAAATTTCTAATACATTTGCTGTGTAGGTCTTTGTGTACTTGAAACGTCGTTGAAAACGCTCGTTATTGTATAGCAAAATCGATCAATAATTTTGTCAAGCGCATAGACGATACAGATGTCGCAGTATGGTTTACATGTTGTATGTTTTCTTTAAATATAGGAAAGCAGATTTACCACGTGTAATTCGGAAACCAGTCAATTTATTTTCTGAAAATAGGGTCAGCTGTTCCGAGAAGCAACAGTTACTTTCGGTTTTGAATTGTCATTCCTTCCGTTAAAGGGGCTGTGCTCCAGATGACAAAAAAAAGGAAGTTTTCTTGTATTATAAATTTCTTGTAATATTTATGATTAATGCTTAAAAAATAACCTACTGACAAAAAATAAGTCAAATAATTACATTATAAATTGATTTTTTTCCCTTTCAAAGTGCTATACCGTAACGCGACGGTATAACTATATCGTATAAGATTTAAAGTAAGTATCGGTAATATCATATGCGGCGATAGTGGTGACAGTAAAAGTGTTGGAAATATTTTGTTAACAGGAGGGTCCAGAGTTCAAATCAGGCTGGAGCGAAAATATTTTTTTATTCTATTTTGACTGTTATAATCTCACGGCATCTGAATACCGTAAATGCTCGAATATTGTACGCTAGCGTGTATAAAACGCACCCCTGGTCTGGCCTCAGGATCTGGGAAAAAAAAGCTTGCATTGGAATATAATACGCACACTAATTTCGCCTGGAAAAAGAGTTACCATTTGTCCATGTTTTTTGTTCAGGAAGCGGCCATTGTCGGTGCGCGTAACAATTACATCACGTGAATATCGCTATGGTTGCATTTAACTATTTATTTCATTAAGGACAATTAGCGCTAGAAACTATTTTTTTCGGAAATATCGAATAAACATGGCATTATCTGAAAGTGTCAACACCTTCTTAATACCTTTTGGATGTGTTAACAAACATCTCGTAATTATGGCGACATCAAACGACACTAATTATTATATTTGTTTAACAATATACGGACGACTCCTTTATCAAATTAATTGGTCGATAATTGTGTGAGTGCGAAAAACTGACGGGCATAATACCGGTAAGCATTGGTTATATGATTGAATCTTTAGCAGTTACACATTTAGAGAAAAAAAAATTAAAAAAAAAAACCCACAAAAACAAAACAAAAAAATAAAAAAAGGAAAGAAAAAACGGCTTTTTAACGGCTTTTACGATACCGTACTTTCAGTACCGATGACATTGGTTTTCTCCCTTAATAACGCTCTCCAAAAAGAAGGTGCACCAAAAAAGAAAAGATGATAATTTGGACAGAAATTATTGACTTGGCCGGTATTTTACGGGTTTTCAAGCTGGAAAAAATTGTCAGACGGCCCACCCTCGTGTATAATACACACCCCTTTGTGGATACTGAAAATTCTTGAAAAAAAGTGCGTATTATATTCGAGCGTTTACGGTATATAATTTATGAAAAAAATTTTTTTTATGTCAAATCTGGAGTACAGCCTCTTTAACAAATATGAGCATTCGTAAACAAATGAATCGGAATGAGAGTTTAATACATTTAAATGATATTTTAAAAGCGTAAAATTCGCCGAAATGCGAGTAATCAGGAACTTTGTGAGCCTCGATATGTCAATTCTTACCTGTGAAAATGTTCGCGGAACCATTTAGCGGACGTCCGCCGCGATATTTGGTGACCATGTCCGCGGCGGTGATCCTCGAAATGCGGCGGATTTGGTCGCGTTTTAAGGAATGGGTAGTCCGCGACGACCTTGAGGAAAACGAGAGTTCCCCTTGGCGCGTACTGTACATATTTTCAATTAAAAAATGAAATACAAACCTACAGCCAAAGTACTCAGGTGAGCGATCCAGGGCCATCATGGCCCTCTTGTTATTCTATTTTTAGCTTTTGCAGCCCTTTTGTGCAATGGAGCGGAACGGTTTGAGCAATTTTAGGAATGGGCAATATAAGGAACATTTCTGTAAAGTTTGGTCAAAAATAGCTTTGTGGTTTAGGAGGAGATGTCATTTAA
Organism: Cyclina sinensis; assembly: GCA_012932295.1. Taxonomy (NCBI): domain Eukaryota; kingdom Metazoa; phylum Mollusca; class Bivalvia; order Venerida; family Veneridae; genus Cyclina; species Cyclina sinensis. Next base: position 4,376,266 of record JAAONU010000015.1, read on the forward strand.
AGTAAAATGTTGACAACGGATGACTGACGACGGACACAGGGTGATCACAATAGCTCACCTTGAGCATTTGCTCAGGTGAGTTAAAAACCCATTCTGATAGAGTCAAAAATGTAACCTCTAAAGCAGAAACAAGCTAAATGTTCAGTTCAGGTAATCTAAAAATATGGTTTTTCTTTGATGTCAGCTAGAGACCAGTGTTTTAACCTCAAATGAGATAATTTTAAATTAGTTCAAGATTTCACAGACAAAGTTAAGAATTTTCCCTAACATCTGAGGTGTTTTGACACTACACTATTTTTACTGCACTCATTTGAGCTATTATTGTGACTGACATTCCGATCAGAAATCATTAAAATTGGGGTAAAAAAAAAATATGACATGAAGTGTGCTAACAGGTTCAGTGCTGAAGCTGGATATTGACAGATAACTACATATAGAGCTCATGCTTGAAAAGGCTTTAAAACCTACCTCTTTGGTCTTTTGATTTTCGTTCATCCTTCGTTGTGCTTCTCTGGAAATGAAGAAGAAAAAATAAGTTTGTTTTGAAGCAACAGAGCTAGCAATGCATGTACTTTTTGTACAATGAATGAGCAAAAGTAATGAATGGGCACCATTAATGAGTGTTAACCAGTAGTGAATTATACTAGTGATTGCTTTCATCTTTGGCTACATGTATCTAGATAAACTTTGACAACCGTCATCACAAAAAATTTGACTGGTTTATAGATTACTGAGGTAGTAAGTTTTGTAATGTTTTTAAAAAAATGCGAAGATAATAGGTATTTGAAATTTAAGTCTTTGATATCTGATGAAAATGAAATAATGAAAACTCATTTCCAAAGAAAATCTAAAAGGTAATTAATGTGCATAACCAAAGATAAGTGAGTTTTAACGTACCTAGATAGAAAGTTTAATGAACAAGTAAAATTCATTTATCATGAGTATATATCAGGTTATTCAAATTCAAGTATATTAAATAATATCTTATCTTAAGTGTAAAAATGATGAAATGTTCTTACTAATGTGGACTTCAGAGTTTTTGTTGAAGATCTTCGTCTCGCCCGCAATTCAAGAAATTTCTTTATCTGTTAAAATTATAGAAATTACTCTCCATCTTCTAACTGATTATTATACTCCAAAGATTATTACTAAAATACAGACAAAAACTGATGATATTGTATGAATTTGGTTCTTGTAAAGATGTTTGCTAAATATCTACAGTATCAGAAAATCTGTATTATTTTTATTTTACTGCCAAACATGCTATATTCATTCAAATATGTAAATCCTTCAACAGAGAACTTTTTTCTTTACCGTAAAGGAAGTTTTTTTTTGTTATGAATACATGTAAGAACGTTTCCACCTCTTACCTTAGGATTTAAAAGGCAGTGAAACAGAAAAATGAAAAATCCCTGAAAAGAAACAATGATTTAGTTCTTAGTCTGTATTACAATTATAACTCATAAACATGGATGGCAAAGAGTAACTGAATATCTGAGTATGGTTACCAAATATCATACTCGAAGTTCTTAGTAAATTTATAGATTAAGGATTTGGTTCAATTTCTATAAGAAAGCAAACTGTCAAAAGCAATGATTTGCACAGTTATCTTTCTAAATCGATCCTGGTCAATGATAAGCCAAGCGTATGTCTGTACCCAATATCTGGGAAATATGGTTGCTTGGAAAATTGATAAGAAATCTTCCAGGTAGCTGAGTACTTTATCGAAGATGGACCTTAAGTCCTGGAGAATAAAAATCAGTACTTGTTGCCATCCTTACAAAAAAGCAACAAAAAGTTTTCATTTAAAGACATTTTTCTCTTATTTTGGGATATCAATTAAATGAAATGCTTTTACTCTTCAGTAGTAAAATATACAGGGTTGTTACCAGTTCATTTTGGATATATTGTTCATTCTTACAGTAGAGTTAAAAAAATGTAACACTGTTCAAAACCTGATATCTTGTAAGATTCGTTTTACATCCTCTTTTTATTTAGATGATACCTTTTGACAGAATGTAGACTATTTTGTTGATATGTTGGAGTATTTTTAGAAAAAGATAATAAGCTGACATACATGTCCTTATACACCTCAGAAATTCTATATATTATTCTTTTTTGAAACTGTTAAAAATACTATATTTTTTTCTGATTTATTTCAAAGTATACAAAGTATTTATGTTCTAGCAAAATTTCCATTACATGTAATTTAAAACTTATTTCAGGTGTTCAAAGACTTTCTAAAATACTCCCTTAGTTTGTTCCTTATTCACTATAAAACATACTTGTCTCGGAAGATTTATCAATATGTTGACTGGTAGATTTACCGGTTATTTACTGTGATATATATTTGTACCACTTAATACCAATATTTTAACTGTTAAACATATCTGTACTGGTAGACCAATATTTTAACTGTTAAACATATCTGTTCTGGTAGATTTACCAATTCAGTGTCTGTGAAACATATTTGTAGTGGTAGATTTACCAATTCAATTACTGTGAAACATATTTGTACTGGTAGATTTACCAATTCAATAACTCTGAAACATATTTGTACCAGTTGATTTACCAGTTTATTACTGTGAAACATTTGTACATGTAGATTTTACAATTTATTAACTGTGAAACATTTTTGTAACTTTCCTGATATATTACTGTACTATGGAGGCAGAATGTTCAGTATTGACTGTTGATATAGTTTAAAGGAATAAAAATATTTATAATAACAATACATTCCAGAATTCTTTCCTATAAGCAATTTTTGCAGCCAGAGTTATTTTTACTGTTTAAATGTTTTAGATCACTCATTTTGTCTTGTAAATTGTTCTCATCAAATCATTCCATTTTCTGTCATCTGGAAATAAAAACCTATCTTATTTCTTTTATATATGATTACTTATGATGCAAAATTAATTAAGACTAAGAAAAAGTTATCAGTTGACCAGTGTTATGTAAAAAAAAGAATTAAATTTTTTTTTTTAATTATTTGTATTTATGGAAAATACTGTCATATACTCACCTGTAGACCATTTAATATTGCAAATATATACTGGATGAAATAGAAACTGTCGTTGACATAAAATATTCCTAGTACCCAGGATATACCCATCACAGGCACTAAAACGCACAGGGACCTGAAACTTGTCCTGAAAAACAAAACATTTCCATAGAACACACAGAGACCTGAAACATATCCTGAAAAAAAAAACAGTTTAAACAAGGGCTGTCAGAATGATACTGATGTCCATGCCCACATATCAAAAATCCCCAAGACCAATAAATAATGTGGGCACAGCCTAGTGAGCCTAAAACAATAGTATCTTGGGTTATCTGCTTATAAAGCTGTAATAAAAATTCCTTGATTCACTTGATCAAAGACCACGTTTGGAAGCCCCTATAAACTTGACGTTTCATGTAGTGAGCACAAAATAAAAATATTTATCTATACAGCCCCACCATCCTATAAAATTTAAGAGATCTATGTGTAATAGTTTTTAAGTTACTTTCACACTGCCCAACCAGCCTGTAAAGTTTGAAGGTCCTGAGCAACTGAGTTCTTGAGTTATTAATCAGAAACCATTTTCTAAGTGCTGGCCCTGTAAACTTGACCCTTGATACTGCTGGACCAAAAACAATTGTTCCTCTACTCTTCATGCCCAACCATCCTATGTTTTAAGCTAATTAAAGCAGTTGTTCTAGAGTTACTGATTGGAAACCATTTTCAAAGTGTGGGACCCTGTGAGCTCAAAAACAGTGCTCGTTAACTCATCAACGATCCTGTAAAGGTTAAAGGTCAAAGTACAATTATTTTTTAGTTATTGATTGGAAACTGTTTTCAATCTGCAGGCCCCTGTAATCTTGATCTTTAACACAAAACAATACGGTTCTTCTGCACAAAATGCCTAAAATATCTACCAAACCTCAAGTGCGTGTATGTGGTATTAAATTATTAACTGGAAACCACTTGGTCTACGGACTGATCAACAAACCAACAGACATGAGAAAGGTGATATTTGAAAAAATGAAAAAGGGTTGGTGCGGAAATTAAAAAAAAAAAAAAAGTAGTTATGACATGAACTTTTACAGATTTTATATCAAAAGTTGAACCGGCAGTACTCTCATACTGAAGATCTTTTTTTCTCTTTGAAATATAATGTAAAGCAGAATTCAGTTTAAGTATTATCATGTTTTTCTCTGTAGTAACAATTCTGGTATCAAATTTGCAGTTTCAATAAGATTATGTACTTACTATTGCATCTTACTACCTATTAAATGAGAGTAACTTTCTGTATAATTAAATACCTGAAATATTGACCTTTTTTTCTTCTAATAAGATCATTTATCTTTAAAACATTTAACGTGTAAAGTTGAGATATTTACTTGACTTTTTCCGTAGCTTTCTTCGACTCCATGGCTTTGGTTTGGAACATTGTACGCATTACAATGATGAGGCAGATAACATTAAACTGAAAGAGTAAGTTACATCATTTAGCTTAAATAAGATACACCGCTGAAGAACTGTAGCTGTTGAGACTCTCTAATTAAGCTTAATTACTTTAATTTTATATATGTAATGCTATGAATAGAATAAGCAAGGTTATTTAATGATAAATTCACTATATTTCCTGCTCAAGACAAGCTAGAAGTGTTTCTCTGAAATATTTAAAGAAGTGTGATGTACATTTAAGTTGGAAACTTGGGATGGAATTAATGACTGTATTTGATCATTAATAAATAACATATGTAAGTTAAACATAGAAAATCTGGGGTTTTCTTTGTAGAAAACAGGTGTAGTGCTGAAAAGTTGTAACACACATTAAGAGATCATAGCTATGTATAATTTGTAACACATACATTACAACATAAGACTTGAAACACATACCTTAAGAGATCATAGTGAGGAATTGTAACATGTACATCTAGAGATCATCCCGAGGAAAAGCTTTTAACACATACATTACGGGATCATAGCTATGTATAACTTTTAACACATATATTAAGAGATCATAGTGAGGAATTGTAACATATAAATGTAGAGATTATAGCAAGAAAAAGCTTGTAACACTTAAGAGACCATAGCTACATTAATGTAATGTAATTACAGTAGTAATCGATAAAACTGTTGATTTACTTACAGTGATAATAGCTAATGCTGGTCCGACAAATGCCCAGATCAGACCGTTGTCAACAGAGAGCCAACAGCTGAAATTGAAATAAGAAACATGGTTTTACCATGAGTAACAAAGGGAATTTATCAACAAGAGTTAAGTAAATGATTGAATGGAACGCATTTAATAAGATTCATGTACAATCTGAAATAATTATTGATTTTAGGATATTTAAGTATGGAATAAGAAAACGTCTGTAACTGTAAAGGAATTCATGTGTAATGCTTTAAGCCATCACCTATTATTGTAAATCCAGTCTGTTATTGATAAAAAAGACATTTTTCAAGACATGCATTTTCTTGCTTACCATGTTTTACAACTAGTTCATGATCACCCCTTTATCTACTATTTCTAGAATTGCATGTTTGAGTCATTTGATGTAAAACTGATGAAAAAGTTTCAATAAGGTATAATCTAACATCTTACAAATTTTCATTTCCGTAGCCTTCAGCTTGGGTTACACCAAGAGATATTCCAACAATTATTGCCGGAAGAACTGAAAACAGTAAATTATATAATCTAATTACAAAAACAATATGTTATTAACAACTGTGTTTATAGCACAAAAATTTCGAAAATGGTTTCATTTTGTTGGTGGAAGATTATCAATCAGTTGTAAAATACTTTAAGGAGTGAAGTAAATAAACTGTCTCAAAAAAACTAAGAAAGAATAAAAGAAAAAAAAATATTATGTAACTCTTATCTGTAGGAAAGTTATTCCAGTTTTCGTAATAATAAATAGCACAGCAAAGTTAAGACTACAACTGCACATTCTTAAGAACAACAAAAGCAATGTCTTTGTGAGACAGTGATGTCAATAACACTAAATGGTATATAATAGAATTACCCCATGCTGTGACTAGCATAATTTTAATCCTTGACTTTGTTTTAAACACATAGAGGACAGTCACTGCCATACTAACGCCTTCTACCAACATGATACAAAATACAACCAGGTACATGTATTGTATTATGGCAGCAATCGCAGAACATGCAACCTGTTCAAAGACAGACAAATCATGCACAGAGCATGCACTGAAGGCACAACATATGGAAGAAACGACGAGAAAATATGCACTTGCAATACAATCTAGAGCTATCACTATATGTGATTAATACCCCCCGCAAGACTGCTTCCGAACTGTGTAAGTTATTAGTAACAGAATACTTTGTAACGGAATTGCAATAGAGTTATTAAAGATAGTTGTGGTTCTTGTACACTGCCTTTCCTGTCATTGTGCTTGACCATTGTCCAACCACTGGTTTTCAAGTTATGCTCCAGAAAAGGAAAACAAACAAAGGGCAATAACTGTGCAAATACCGAGGATAGAGTTATAGCTCTTGTACACTGCATTTCCTTTCGTTGTGCTTGACCATTGTATAAAGGCACATTGAATTTCAACCAGTAGTTTTCAAGTTATGCTCCGGACAAGGAAAACCAACAAAGGGCAATAACTCTGCAAATACTGAGTTATAGCTACTGCACATTGCACTTCCTGTCACTATGCTTGATCATTGTATGAAGTTGCACTGAATTCCAACCAGTAGTTTTCAAGCTATGCTCCGGGCAAAGGAACACCAAAAAAGGGCAATAACTCTGCAAATAGTGAAGATGGAGTTATGATTCTTGAACACTGCACTTCCTCTCATTATTCTAGACCATTGTATGAAGTTGCACTGAATTCAAACCTTTAGTTTTCAAGTTATTCCAGACAAGGAAATTGCAACAGACCCCCCACCCGACCGACCACTGGGTGACTCCAATATACCCCCCAAACTTCGTTCAGGGGGTATAAAAATGCAACTGCTGTACTATATATAGCATGCAACAATAAAGCATGCAGTTATATACTAATCAGAATAAGGAAACAAACAAGCGGCAAGTAATGCATTTACATCAGCATAGAAAGAATACACTGGAGTCCCTTAAGAATGCTGTATTTGGCGTTCCAGCCCACTACACAAGTTGAGTTCTGAGCTTTAAGGCATGTCATAATATGTTAGCATCACTAACGAAATACACTTATTTCAGATTTTTAACTGACTAAAAATATTTGGAACAATTTCCTACACATATAACATGATTTACATCATAACTTTGTAGGCATATAATTAAACCCTATATTTTTTTATTTTACATTAGTGTAATAATACTGATGTCAGTATCATTTACAATAAGCTTATGTATACAGAAAAAACCACTCAGTCAAAAAATTCTATGTAATAAATAGAACAATATATTTGTGGTAATGTTTTATGAGATTTATTACACTTGTGCAATAAATCCCCTATTACACGACTACTCATTTAATATCCTCTATATATGAAATTAAAAATCTAACATTTTATTTTGTTAAAAACCGAAGAAAATAAACACTAAGACAAATTTTTATGTATGATGAGAATTGTTTTTAAGAATATTGCAGTATTTACATGGGTTTTTCTTATGAAAAGAGAAAAAAAATGATGTTGGATTTTTTTTGGGGGGTCAAAATGGTCAGTCTTTGAAAATTCTGTTGACCCTTTATGTTATAGTGACTTAAGCCTTATGAGTAATTTCAAAACAACAGGGTCCCAGTGTATTCGCATTTCATAAAATAATCTGAATCTTGTAATGGTAAAGAATATGAAAAATTTGCACTTAAAAAACTTTTTTTTTTATATTCACAACAATCTTACACTACTCTCTGTCCTGTCCACCCCAGCCAGAAATACAATATAAGACAGAAGTAGGGCTATACACAGGTTCATCAGAACTGTTGTTTGCTCACTCCGCATGTACCTGTAAGAACAATAGAACATAAAAATTTCAAATCTAGTCCAATACACCTTTTCAATACGCAATTTTTGACACTTCTATCATTGCCTTTTTTCAAAACAACAAATTCTTTAAACTGCATTTCTAATTACCCAAGATATTTTCATTAATGAATACATGTGACATGTATGTATAAATGTTAACAGCATTATATCACGAATCCATTTAATAGATAAAGTATGTTCCTTAGATAATCCACAGAAAACAGCTAACTTGTATTTTATACTTACTTCCAAAGATAAAAGTGAAGGGAGAATGTTATGATCAGACACAATATTGAGATTCCTATTCCAACGATGGAAATAATTCTGAGTGTCTTCGAGGATGCATCAGCCTGCAATGACAACATTTGTTATAAACAATGGATACTAACATATTCTACCATATATGAAACTTTCAATAAATGATTAATTTGAGTGCTTTTATTTCTTGAGGCTTTTTTTTCTTTAATGAAGTTTTGAGTTTAGGTGTGCGGGACAAACTTATATACAGCAATTGTGGAAGATTGCAGAATAAGCCACTTTTCTTAGTAGCACTAAGAAATTATGCATGATATTGTTTTTTTTCTCTATTTTTTCATTTACCTGAGAAGCATAACTAAGACAAACGTTTATTTTAAACTAGTCTCCATATAGCAGTACATGCAAAACTGAAGCGTTTTGCAGAATAAAGTAGGAAACAATTACTGATATTTTCCGTCAAACAAATTCAGTATTATTTTTTTATTATTTGAAAGAAATACCTCAGAAAATGGACTCATAAGGACAGCAAAATTAGTCAAATGGTCACACATGCAGACAGTGAAGTTTTCATCTGTTGAGCTGACCCTACAGCCTGCTGAGGACCAAATACCAGAACCATTACTGAAAGCCAAATAACACTGCTATAGTAACTTATCTTGAGCAATAATACAAATATGCTATGGAAACAATATTGCTAATGAAAGCACATTTGAAGTAATGGGAATTTTAGTTATTAACAAGACTTGTCATAGACAGTATATCCCCCACCAATCGGTGCTTTTGAAGAAAGGCTAATGTCAAAATTTGCATATAAAAAAGATGGGAAAAAAATCAATAATAGGTTTTTCAAAGAATAACTTTGTGGTTATCATTTTTATAAAAGAGCAATAACTCCTTAAAATTGTGCAATCACAAATAGTGATGATGTGCAGTGCAGTTCATGTTGATAAACATTCTGTGAAAGTTTGGTAGAAATTACATACAAAATGTAGTAGGAGTTGCGCACAGAAACATTTATGTAATAATTACAGTAAAATTCCTCTATTAAGACCACCATTGGGTATAAAGGGAAGTGGTCTTAATTGTGAGTTTGTCTTAATACTGGGTTGAGACCTCGGCAACATATGTTTTACATAATTATGCAAGTTCATGAAGGGAAAATAGAGCATTATTTAGACAGAGCAAAATACATTATTCATCAAAATGATGTTATTATATTCAATAATTAAATATTTCAGTAATGAATAAGCATTTCAATAATTTCATTTTCGTTTCTCCATGCTGATGATTTGTCTGACACAATTAAAATTTAACTGTAAATATTCTGAGTTTTGAAGTTAGAATAAATTTTAAAATAAGATCTGACGTTTTTAACAGAATTAACACTTAATTAAATTATCTAAAGTGTTTTATTCAGCCAACTAAAATGATTTCTTTTTCAATCAACATATGTAAGCATCGATTTAAGATTATATTTTGCTTTGAACCCCAGCAAACTGAAAGCTTATTATACCCCCAATGATTCAGATTTACTCTTGTTGCAATCAAGCTGTAATTGAATCAATTTTAAGTAACACTTATATCATCCTTTGGTATCCTTACTTGCAGTAATCCCCTGAAGAAAATTTGTTTTTCACAGCACAGACTTTCTTTTGTTTACACATGCAGCTGTCGTAAAGCAGTGTCGTAAACATAGCGGTGTATTCAACTGATATTGATGACATGCCCGGGGGGGGGGGGGGGGGGGGGCACTAATTTTGAGTGGTCGTAATCGAGGCATTAAAATAAGAAGAAAATATACAAAATGATCTTGACAGGATGGTCGTATTACCAGATTAGCGGCGTGGTCTTAATTCTGATAAATATCTGTAATAGGACAAGAATGTTTAGTTCTTTTCAAAAGTGCCCGTAATAGCGGCGTGGTCTTAATTTCGGCTTGGTCGTAAGGTGGTAATCTACTGTATAAAAATCATTGAAGGGCAATAACTTCTTCAAAAATAGTGCCATCGCGAAATCCTGACAAGATACACTGCAGAAAATGATGCAATCATTATGTGAAAGTGTGGTGAAAATTGAAAGCAAAATGTAGAAGGAGTTGTGAACCGAAGCATTTGTGGGTAAAATGAGCTTTTTTTATGCAAAAAATTTATACAATTCTCAGTAAATCATGTAACAACTTTTACAAACTTTTTATATTTAAATCTTTAACTTTTGTAAAGTTTGTTATTTTCTGATACAGCAATGGCAAATAGAACTCAACATCCAAATTTCATCAAACATCCCCATTTAGATAATAATCCTCTGGGTGATGAATTTAAACACTCTTGTTTCATACTAATTTTGGTCAAACCACTGATCAAGAGTGATAATGCCATTTTTAGTCATTCATTTTAGTTGCCAAGAAATAGCATGGAAGCAGAATTCAGACAGATGGACAGATGTCTGGCCGAAACTGGATTGGGGGCCTTTTCTTCTGTTTTCTTTTTTTTTAACAGAGGGCCATTGGCCCCTTATTCTATGTTATGGAATGAACTCAATTGTTTTCTTTTGTTATGTTTGCAGTTAGATGGTCCCTTATTTATTTTCGGATGTGCGAAAAGACGGATGGACGGACAATGCCAAAACAATATCTCCCTCCTGATTCCATCAGTGAGGCATAACAAACTACATGAAAATGCTCAAGAAACAATTTAGGGCAAAAGATTCTTTAAAATTCAATTTAAATGGCACTCCCCCTTCAAAAAAAAACAAAATAATCTAACACAAGGGTATGTGGACATACCTCTGAAACTGCCAAAACACACAAGCTGGCGTTGTCAAATTTGTCTGTAAGAAAAAAAAAAAAAAATTAACTTGATGAAGGTTAACACAATGGAAAAACCTAAAACTATAAGTTGAAGAAAGTGAAAATTGTTTTCTGAATATAAATCAGTACTACCTTATTCATTTTACATGAATACTGTCAAATTTTACATAATGTCAAATTTTACATGATCGCTGTTAAATTTTACATACTTACTGTCATATTTTACATGAATACTGTCAAATTAAGATAGATTTTTATTTTCTGCTTTTTTCAAGTTTAAAGTTTAGTTAAAATTACTAATGCTAACATATGCATGTTCCAAGTATGTACATTGCTTTTATGTCTTGATTGTCCATTAATAATAGCTCTACAAATTAACTTATAAAAACTCAGACATACATTTTATTTCTTTCAAAAATATGGAAGAGTTGATTGTTTTTTTTTCAAAACTGTCAACCATTAATGACTGCCAGGATTCAACCAGTGCTTGTATCAGAAGGTAGAACAAGGGCTGCAAATCTCTTATTACATATCCCTATATACAATATACATATACTGTATTTAAAGTTTTGAAACTCATACTGAGCTATGTTGAAATGTCATCACAAGAGGAGGATTAAGTTCTCCAACTGGTGGAAATACTGACAAGGCCAAGATGGGTGCATTGATGGTCTCTTCTTCTTCTGATCTGAAAGGTATTTTGTCATTTTATGATTTTCAGCATCACAGACATGGAGAAAATATCAAAAGATGAAAGCAAAAATGCTCTAAAAGCTATTGACCCTTTACCATTACCCTGCTAACTGCATTTTTTGTGCCTTTTTTAGACCATGATTAACCTGCATAGTCTGCATTTTAACAATAGTCTACACTGTTAAGCTATTCAGTCATTAAGTATTAAATAGTTATCTCTTTATATATTATATTAAATGGAGCTGTCCCAGATAAATGAGGGACAAAAGCCTTTTCAGAAATTTGCAGTGTCAAGGTTAGTATCACCAGCATTTGGCCCAAGCCTATCAGGTAGGGTTATCTTCAGCATAAAATTTTATTACAAGTTTTTATAGGAGTCCCAATGTTTTAACATTCTGTATAAGAAAGAATTTGTTGTGTTCATTCTGATCAGTCTATTCAGCTATGTCCCGTAAGAAGTTTACCTAACAGGACCCATATATACTGTATCAAACTGGCAAGAAAACGCTTGGAAGCAGTGGTTCTCTTAGACACATGGGCATTTGTTGACTTATAAGTCAATTTAACAATTTTTCATTTCAGATACTGTACAAGCAATTGTGTAAAGGCAAAAGACCCACAGAGAATATTATGCCAATAATTTTGCTAACACAGATTAGTTTTATCATTTAATCAGGCAAGAATGTAATGGCATAAAATGTAATAAAAACTGTGTGCACTTAATTAAACTTACGTCTCATTTGAAGCACCTGAGCTCTTGGTGGGTAGAATTTCTGACATATCTCTGTACATGACAGCTGTTGTTACATATTCCGCTGTATCATTTTCATCTTTAAGACAAAATTTATAAGATGTATATACAAAAATATCATGTAGGTTGCATTGAATAATGAAAAAAAGTTCAAAATCCCTGTACCCAGCAACATTTCAGGAATTTTTTTTTTTAAAAAGATAAAAAATGGTTTACATACTGTATTCCACTCCAAACAAATGAAACACATACTGTATTCCACTTCAAACAACTGAAACACATATTGTATTCCACTCCAAACTTTAAAGGAACATACGTACTGCATAATTATGTGTTTTATATGCTCAGTCACTATTATAAAGTTTTGCCTTCAAAAATTGACCTTTTAAAGCTTTTGGGTCCAGCTGAAGTCGTGTTTGTGATTCCTTTAACCACCTCTTATTTGTATCATTTTCAGCAATATTCTCATCAGGGTCAGGAAATTCCACATTCTGTGTATTCTGTGTATCAACTTTCTTCACTTCTACAGCTGTCATGAAATAAATGAGATTTTATCAATCAAAAATTAAGCAAAGATTTCATTATGATTATTTGTATCAAATACTTCATAATACTGCAAACACAGACAGCAATAACTGTAATTTATGGCTGATAAAATTTACTGTTGAGACAGAAATTAAGGTTTAAAGCCTGTATATCTTTCAGAATCAATCATTTTGAGTACATAAAATGGGAAGGCGGATCATGTCCCAATAAAGTGTAGAACATCAACTACACCATTTCCTCTTCAAAAATTCAACAATTTCGAACCTAATTTAAATATTTTTTGTTTACATTCAAGAAATCCAAACACTTATGATTGCTGTCATGTATTCATGTTAACTAGCATATTAAAGCTGACAACATTTTGGATTATGTCTAATGGACCATTATCAGAAACATCTGCTATTTACAATGTAAACATATTTTGTATATCAACATCGATCCAAAATACCACACATTCTATTCCATTGTGTATTATTTAAGCAAAAATATGTAAGTCTGGATCAGATACAAGACACAGGAGAATTATTATTACCTATGTTCTTCTATTTTTTTGCAAAACTATAAGGCCATTTTTTTTTATATATAAATAACTTGACTTTAACATGTTCATATTACTAATCTATTAAAATAACCTTTTAAAATGTACATGTATGTCATTTGGTGAACTGAGAGTCGACGATTACTTTAACATTATATGCCCTTTTAACTCTCAGGATTTAAATCAATCCAACTCACCTATTTACTCACAGAACTTATCTGCAATTCTACACAGGTGACTTTTCATCTACCCATTTTCATACCAAAGACTATTTGGCCACAAAGGCCCTATTAATTTTATCTAATATTTAACGAAGTACCACATATTTACCAATGTTCTTCTTCACGATCACCGTTTTATTCTTTGCTGTTGTCTTAATGTTTTTGCTCAGAGCTGCGGCCATTGAATCAACAGCTTTCAATACTTTTTCTGCTCCACTGCTTTCCTAGTAATACAAATTTATAGGTCATAAAATATTTGGGACAACTTGTTTACAAAACAACAGGGGTGTATCAGTGGTCCAGTGGTTATATTCAGAACTTGCCATCTAGCAGTTGTGAGTCTGATCACTAAAACTTCTGTCTTGTATGAGATGCCCCCGTCCCTATGACTTATCATTAGAGGCAGTCATAGAAGTATAGGAAAGTAGAAGGACAGGGACATGTGTCAGTATATTAAGTGGAGGATGCCAGGGGCTTCTGATATCAAGAGCCATGGCAAGTAGATGAATGACAGGATCTGTAGATTATGTCCATGAGACTTTGGTTAAGTTCAATAACTGGAGAACAAGAAAGAGTACAGGAACTGCATGGGTAGGAAGGTCGTCACATAATCAACCAATTATCGATCTTGCATGTCAAGGTTTTGACTTGGTATATTCAAACTTGGACTTGTGTGTATTCAACGAATTTTATGGATTTTTTTTCTTTCAAGACAAAATGTTGATTAATTGGGAGATTTGGGTGTTTCACTGGAGCACCAGGGTAAGGGTATAAATAGCGGGAGAACCCGGCGAGTAACGGGAGAACGGCATGTATGGCCACGTGTTACTGACGGCAAGAACAGATGAACTGTGTGGTTTAAATGTCGAAAACTATGGTAACAGAGGAAACCAGGGACCTTACTGGTCAGAGGGCATATAAATTTCTTTATCTGCAATTTTGACCTTACTTATGGTCAGTGTTTAGTACCTGAAATATTTTTTAGACCAGACAGAGTCGGTGTATTCAGAGACACTATATACCAGAGATACGCAGCTTGTGCTTTGTCCATATCGATTTTCTGAAAACGCGCGCGTGCTCGAGATTCAACGAGATTTCGAAGCTAACGGTAAGTGCAATGGGTGGGGTAATTTCTTGTAGCGCGTAACACTTTGAAACCAAAAAGACCATATGTATTCTATGATTATTTTCATATTTATTTAGGTAATATCTGTAGCTGCCCACATTTTTAAAGATATATATGAAGTATTTTCGAAGAAAATGCTCTGTGAATGTGCATTAAGTTTGCTAAACTATTAACTGACTAGAAAGGTCTGCGTGGAACATGTTTTGTAGTGCGTAAAACTTTGGAACCAAAAAGACCATATGCATTCTATGATTATTTTCTTATTAAGTTAGTTAAAATTTGTAGCTGCCCACATTTTTAAAGAGATATATGTAGTATTTTCAAAGAAAATGCTCTGTGAATGCGCACCAAGTTTGTTAAAATATTAACTGACTAGGTCTGTGCGAAACATGTTTTGTAGCGCGTAAAACTTTGAAACCAAAAAGCTCATATGTATTCTATGATTATTTCTTATTTAGTTAGTTAATATCTGTAGCTGCCCACATTTTTAAAGAGATATTTGAAGTATTTTCAAAGAAAATGCTCTGTGAATGTGCACCAAGTTTGCTAAATTATTAACTGACTAGAAAGGCCTGTGCAGAACATGTTTTGTAGCGCGTAAAACTTTGGAACCAAAAAGACCATATGTATTCTATGATTATTTTCTTATTTAGTTAGTTAATATCTGTAGCTGCCCACATTTTTAAAGAGATATTTGAAGTAATTTCAAAGAAAATGCTCTGTGAATGTGCACCAAGTTTGTTAAATTATTAACTGACTAGAAAGGTCTGCGCGGAACATGTTTTGTAGCACGTAAAACTTTCAAACAAAAAAGTCCATATGTATTCTATGATTATTTTCTTATTTAGTTAGTTAATATCTGTAGCTGCCCACATTTTTTAAGAGATATTTGAAGTAATTTCAAAGAAAATGCTCTGTGAATGTGCACCAAGTTTGCTAAATTATTAACTGACTAGAAAGGTCTGTGGGGAACATGTTTTGTAGCGCGTAAAACTTTCAAACCAAAAAGTCCATATGTATTCTATGATTATTTTCTTATTTAGTTAGTTAATATCTGTAGCTGCCCACATTTTTTAAGAGATATTTGAAGTAATTTCAAAGAAAATGCTCTGTGAATGTGCACCAAGTTTGCTAAATTATTAACTGACTAGAAAGGTCTGCGCGGAACATGTTTTGTAGCGCGTAAAACTTTCAAACAAAAAAGACCATATGTATTCTATGATTATTTTCTTATTTAGTTAGTTAATATCTGTAGCTGCCCACATTTTTAAAGAGATATGTGAAGTTATTTCAAAGAAAATGCTCTGTGAATGTGCACCAAGTTTGCTAAATTATTAACTGACTAGAAAGGTCTGTGCGGAACAGTTTTGTAGCGCGTTAAACTTTGGAACCAAAAAGACCATATGTATTCTATGATTATTTTCTTATTTATTTAGTTAATATCTGTAGCTGCCCACATTTTTAAAGATATATATGAAGTATTTTCGAAGAAAATGCTCTGTGAATGTGCACCAAGTTTGTCAAATTAATAACTGACTAGAAACGTCTGTGTGGAACATGTTTTGTAGCGCGTAAAACTTTCGAACCGAAAAGACCATATGTATTTAGTTAATATCTGTGCCTGTCCACATTTTTAAAGAGATTTTTGAAGTATTTTCAAATAAAAGCTTTTGTTTAACTTTCAATTTATCGATTTTGGAGGGGAATTTTCAGTGTTATTTTTGGACTTTTAAAGTTGGAAATTTGGAAATTTGCTGTCTATTTTCTCTTTGGAACAGTGCCGTTTTCCAGGATAGATTGTCATTAAAAAACAAACACATCTTTCTTTAACTCTTTATTTAATAAACAAACAAATCGTTTTTGAAAAAAAAATATCTGCAACAACAACGATTCTGATATTCAGGTAAAATTATCGTGGTGAAAGGTGCGCGCGCGTTCTCGTTAAACTTCGCGGCACGCATTATCTTACGTTATCTGGATAAGCTGCGTATCACTCTTATTATATGTCTCTGGTGTATTACAATATTGTCATAGTGACACATACTAGTGTTGGTCATGTGTTGACCTAGTGGTTTCCGGTAACCTTGGAGTTTCTCCTTCAAGAGGTGTGGATAGGGACAGTTATTTGTAGGCTTCACTGTAGTGATCCTACTATTCATTTCCACCTGTTTTATTAGATATTTTTTAGTAAATTATTATAAGTAATTCTTTAATAAATTAAAGGAAGATATTTATTCAGGTGGTTAGCTACCCACTCTGGCCAATCCTGACCCGTGACACCTGAGTACTCTCTCACCTGAAACTTTTTAATGATGATCTGACTGAAAATATGGCCTCAAGCCAAGTGACCTACTTTTGACCCAAAATATCCATTCTGAAAATAACTTACATAACCAACACCACAATCATCTCTGTAATTTTTCATAATGATCAGGTGGGAAATGTGGCCTCTAGTCGGGCAACCTACCTTTTGAAAGTCTATTATATCACAGTGTTTTACATGATTTCTCATGTTTATAAAAAGAAAAAAAGCTTAAGAACTAACCGACTCTGACAAGGACTTCCAGCTTTCTTGATTTGAATCATCAATAATACTGCTTGCTGACTCTATGAAATCCTGTAAAATAAGAGGGATATGAAAAATGATAAATATAATATACAGTGTAACCTTTAAAAAAAATCAAAATTTTCAAGTCCTATGGAAAGAAATTGATTTCAGAGGTGACTTTTTTTACTGATTTAATGAGTTTTGTCCTTCATATTTCCTTCATTGTTACACTAATAATTCTCACAGTACCAGGAAAATGCAAGTACACGTAACTTGTTTGCCCCCAGTACCTTTTTGCTGGAGTCAGCTAGTAGCCGTTCTGCCAAGACTGAAGCAAAGAAGTTTTTTTTTCTTATTTTTTTTTTTCATGGTAACAATACGGTTTAGCTCTAGTACAAACTGAAAGCATTTTGTACATAACTTGTGTTTGTAATAATACTGACATACTGAATGTAAGTTGGCACTCTGACCTTAGCTTGAATATGTCACCAAAAGATCATACCAGGTAATTGAGGTCATCTACTGGTCCTTACCATTCTGCCTATGAAGCCTGAGGAACCAGGGAAAAATTGCTCTGCAATTGATCAGAATTCTTTTTCTATTCAAGGTCATGTTGACCTTGATTTTTCAGCTATTTCTGACCTTGATTTTTGAGCTAAAACACCCAAAACAGTATAGGGGTCATCTATTGCTTATGACCAACCTAGTTACTCAATCTAAAGAAAATCTATTGCAGTCATATACCAGTAATGATTAACCTTTCTATCAAGTTTTTGATGCCTACACTCTAGGGTTCTCTAGTTATTGACCGGAAACCCTTTTGCTTGTCAATGTCATGGTGACCTTCGACCTACTTACAACTTCAACTATTGTGGTCACCTTGTCATAACTATGACTCCGGTTCCACAAACTTCATTGTCAGTCACTTACTAGTATCTGCACTCAACATCTCTGAACTTTTATGTAGTACAAGATTACAAATTATGCAAAAAAAACCCACAACTTTTTAGACCACTGTGACTTATATCTTGACCTACTAACCTCAACATGTATATGGGCCATCTAGACATCATGAACAATGTGCAATTTAAGTTAGAAGGTTCTGTATTTAGTGTTTCAGAAGTCATGGAGTGTAGACCAGTTTAAAAGGTCTTGCCCCTGTGATCTTGACTTTGATTAACTGATCCCAAAATAAATGGGGGTCATCAGCATATATAAACAATACATGTAGAAAGTTTGATGGTCCAAGATTGTGTGGTTCTCAAGTTACAGACTGGAAATCCTGTTGGTACTATTGGCCCCTTTGACCTTAACCTTTGACCTACAGACCACAAAATATACAAGGGTCATCTGTACATCAGTGTAAATTTTTTTAGTGATTTTTGGTTGTGTGTTTCTCAAGTTTTGAAGCAAAAATAATAGCACAGACAAAGTCTAATTCAGCCAGTCAAGTGCAATAACTGCTACAGGTCATTGGACCAGAGAATGCCTATGACAGGCTTGTGTACTCTTTAAAACGATCATTCACATGAAATTGAAATTGGTTTACATCCTTCCAGTAGTAGAGGATAAGTATTAAGCAAGCATCAACAGATTTGCTTCATCAAGGGCAATTACTGTGGTAAAAATCATAGAACCAGAAGATGCCAATGACATGTGCAAGTACACTTTAACCATTCACATGAAGTTGTGTTTAAATGCATGAAGAAGTGCAAATATCAAATTAAACAGATCAAGAGTGATAAGTCTGGTAAAAATCAATGAACTACAAGATGCTAAGGATGTGTATAACTAGGCTAACTAAAACAGTTATTGAAGATGACAAGTACCCCGCAACTGCGCAATGACTAAATAGCAGAAGCAAATCTGAACTCTCATAAAGCTAACATGCCAGTATACGAAGAAAACTGAAAGACTAGCTTGACCCACAAGTTACAAGTTGACATAAATCTGCAGGTAAAAACGATAAAAGTTCAATGGGAGATAACCGGGATGTCTTGATGGATATGAATCAAATGTCTTGCACATCTACACTGTGTATTGACTATGTCATGCAATTTTCAGTTCAATCTGTTGAAAACTGATGTAGGCATTTGTGCCACAAGGTATATCAAATGTGCCAAGTGTCATTTCCATCCCTTGAAAAATGAAGGAGTAGTTTGTGCCGAAAGGTATATATTAGTCAAAAATGGGGTAGAGTATAAATTCAAGGGGAAATAACTCTGCATTGCTTGCATGGATTTGCATAAAAAATGTCATGCACACCTACATTACCTGGTGACCATTTCTGCCAAGTTTCATTTCAACTGGTTGCAAACTAAAGGAGTTTGCAACACAAGGTATATAATTTACAAACATGGGAAAAAGTGTTAGTTCAAGGAGAAATAGCTCTGCAATGCCTGTATGGATATGCATCAAAACTATGTCCTGCACATCTACATTGCCCATTCCTGTAAAGTTTCATTTTAATCAGTTGAAAGCTGAAGGAAGAGTTCACAACACAAGGTTAAGACGTCAAAATTTACAAACATGGGTAAAAGTGACCATTCCTGAAAAGTTTCATTTCAAGCAGTTGAAAACTGAAGAAGGAGTTCGCAACGCAAGGTTAAGATGTCAACCAACCAACCAAATGACTGAAAGAAGTTTGCAGCGGTATAACAAAGATCCCTCCTTTGAGGTTCACCGTTGACTTAAAATCCAGCCAGTGGTTTTAGAGGAGTTGCACAGATGAACTTTGTAACATCCTTCCATCCAGACTGCCAGCACAGAATCAAGATGTCTCCCACCCACGATGTGTGTGCAGGGAGACATATTTCCTTGTCCTTGCACTGAGATTACTGTTGCAAAGAATCTAAAAAAAACTTATCATGAATATTATCTTACATCAGTTATATTATCATTCAAAATGTCAGTCTGAGCTAAAACATCTGCTACTCTCTCCAGAGAGTTTGACAATACAGTAAGTTCCCCGTCTGTCAGTTTCTCCTCCTGTTCCCCTTCTTGTTGTACTGTGACCTTTGTTATATCCTTCAAGACATCACTGACATCATCCACTGTAGCGTTTTCGTTCAAATTTGTTATCTGTGGATAAAAATGTAACATACAATGCTGAGACATACATGGTGCCCCAGAATACATGTCACCATTACAAATGCTTATAAACCTCATTAGTCTAAAATAAATCTTACAATAAAGAAGTTAAAATGTCCATATCATAAAAGTTTACATCCTAATTCGATAGCAAAGAAAAATGTCAAATTCATATAAATTACTGACCAAATTTGATACCTAATGTTTAAAAAGTAAAGGATCATTTAAAAAAATGATGTATGTGTAAATTAGAAACCTAAAGTAAAAAAAGTTAAACATCCATTGCATAGAAATTAATGTTCAAAAATGATAAGTAAAGACAAAGGAGTTTCATTTACATATATTGACAAATGGATCCAGAAACATGACAAATCATCTTGAATATTACGAACTATCTGACCGCACACTTTGTGTGCAGGTATGCTTACCTTTTCATTCACCTCATTAACACTTTCACGGACACAATTATACCTTGGTAACTGCCAAGTTCCATCTAACTGACATAGTCTTGTTTTCAAACCTGTAACACAATTCACTATAAAATTTTACAAAGTAACAATTTTGTTTTATAATTTTAACTCCTTAACAAGATTTCTTTGTGTTTTCCCAAATATATCAGAGATACTATTTTCACGGGATTGCATTGAGCTATTCAAAGAAATAATTTAGAATGATCAGAAAAAAAAACTAATTAAAAATTATGCCTTCAAAAACAGAACATATACACGTGCACATGCACATCCACAAAACACAAGGGCCATGATCGCCCTAAACTGCTCACTTGAACTGTTAAATAGACAAGTGACATATCATCAAACTAAAAAGAATGAACTGTTTCAAACACTTAGCATAATTTTAATAATATCAGCAGAGGTCTACCAGGCAGTGCTTCAAACCAAAGTCACAGCCTCAGGCATTCTGACAAAAATTGTTTTAAGTGTTTATATAGTTGTAAAAAAATCCTGCCGCAAGGGTGGAACCCTGTGGGGGGGGGGGGGGGGGGAAAGTTAGAACAAGCTTGGTAGAGGTTTACTAGTAAATGCTTCATGCAAAGTTTTATAGACAGGTAACAAATTACTAGTCAACTAACTCCTTTTATCCAGACAGAATGCATTTTTTATTGTGTACTTTGTTGTTTTTTTTTTACATCATTTTACCTGTAAAATTTACTCCATCATCTCATTGCTCATTTCTTGTATTTGTTTTGTTTCACATCATTTTACCTGTAAATCCATCATCACATGGCTCATTTCTTGTATTGGTTTTGTTTCAAATCATTTTAACTTGTAAATCCATCATCACATTGCTCATTTCTTGTACAGGTTTTGTTTCACATCATTTAATCTGTAAATCCGTCATCACATCGTTCATTTCTTGTATTGGTTTTGTTTTACATCGTATTACCTGTAAATCCATCATCACATGGCTCATTTCTTGTACTGGTATTGTTTTACATCGTATTACCTGTAAATCCATCATCACATGGCTCATTTCTTGTACAGGTTTTGTTTTACATCGTATTACCTGTAAATCCATCATCACATGGCTCATTTCTTGTACTGGTTTTGTTTTACATCGTATTACCTGTAAATCCATCATCACATGGCTCATTTCTTGTACTGGTTTTGTTTTACATCATATTACCTGTAAATCCATCATCACATGGCTCATTTCTGGTATTGGTTTAGTTTCAAATCATTTTACCTTGTAAATCCATCATCACATGGCTCATTTCTTGTATTGGTTTTGTTTTACATCATATTATCTACATCACATTGCTCATTTTTCATATTTATTTTGTTTTAAATTAATATTACCTGTAAAGCCATCATCACATGGTTCTTTTCGTGTACTCCCTGCCTGGGTCCTAGCCCATGTAAATCCTCGGCTATCCACACTCTTTTCACAAGTCGGGATGACTTTAACTGAAAACATCATCAAAAGATTTATCACCCAGTGTTACTTTCTTGGCAATGCACAAAACACCTTAGAATAGTCTTTTATTACATTCTGTATAGGAGTCATTTTTCATATCCTTAACACTTTGAGTGTTTTGCATACTACATTAGTAATACCATTCAATTTATTGTCTGGACCAATAGCCCATATGGATGAAGTGCATGAAGAATTTAGCTGTTTCAGGGAATAGTGTATGAGACACTCATGGTGTATTTACATAGGCACCAATCGAACTCACAACCCCTGGATTACAAGTTTTGTATGTCACCAGTAAGTAACCAATCCTTTCTATTGTAGTTTGACAATAAAATCCTATGCATTTCAATTAACTTGCAAAGCAAATAATGCCAGTGACAAACTGATGACTCACTACCATAATATGGTGAGTGCAGATATCGGTAAATAAAAGCTTAAAATTTTCAGCAAGTCAGTGAATTAAATAATGGAGTCTACTTTTTCTCACATCTTTAACTATCAGAATTGCCTACTGACTGCATGGAAGCTTTGCTAACATGTCTGTGTAAACACAGGCTAATTAAATGCACTCAGAATCAACTTAATGTATACATGAAAATGAAATTTCTATAGCAATAAAACAAACAGAATTGAAAATGATATGAATTTTGTATGAAAAATTTTACCGAAGACAATACAAGCTGGTAATGGATGACTCCAAGAGCCATTGGCTAAACATATGCTTGTGTCACTACCACTTATAGTGTACCCGTCATTACAACTGTAGAAAGCTTTGGCTCTGTATAATGTTCCACCTGAGGCATTCACTGTACCATTCCCGATGCTTGGAGGAGATGCACAATCTGAAATAGTTATTGCATTTTAATGAACAAGAAAACAAACTGCCAATATGATACATATTATAGAACAAATTTCATTACTGTGATGGAAATGAGGTAACAAAGCACTGTGCAAATATGCTGATAGTTTGGAACAGGAAAATCAAAAAATTGTCAATTTTTACTGATTTTAAACTTCCTTGACCATGTCCAAAAGTCCTTAAAAAATCAGTCCAGATATTTTCAAGAGGAATCAAATTTAAGTAGAACCTTTCAGAAACACGACAAAATTTCACACCTTATCTGCCTTTGGCCTCTAAAGTAGACCTTCCCACCTATTATAATCCCATATAATAACCACTGTGAACCTTGACCCAAGGCAATCATCACCAGTTAACTGATTAAGCAGTAAACATCCATGCATCTTTAAGTGTGCTTGATTCATACATAGCAAGTCAATGGATTACGTTCACCGGTTTGCATATGGCACAAACTGTGAAGTATCAGGTTACTGAAGTTAGCAGTAATTTTCTACTCCCTTTAATCTGCTGCCAACAATGGAGAAGATTGTGACCTCACTGTGTAATTTGCTTTTAATTTCATACTTTGCAATGTATTCCTAAAATAACCTCGTAAAATCTGCACTACTTTTGTTTTTAACTTTCACTTTTAAGAAACTGTCGTTTTTTTTGGGGTGAAAGTAAGAAATGCATCATTATTCAATTTCAGTTTGTCAGTGACGATGAATTGTTCATACTTTTCAATAAAAAATAAGACTTGCAAGCAAATATTCGACAGGTAAGGTAAAACATTATTTGCTGATTTATTTTCATGTTTAAAAAAACAAAAACAAAAATCAAGGTGGGGTGTAATTTTTGGTAAGGGTCTCACAAAGGATGATTATCCTAAGTTTAATAGTAAGCTAGCATCTATTTTAATGAGTAATTCAATACTGTACCAAAGTTTAAAGGACTCATTATTTTCATGTTAGTTAGACAGACTTCATGTGAGATCTCAGCATCAAATCGCATGCATATTTGACGTTTCAGCTACAATCATTTGATAGGAAGCAAAAGTGTTGAAAATAGTAAAGGCAATGGAAAAACAGAAAAATACTACCTCTAGGAATACATTTCCCGTAGTTCAAACTCCAAGATCCATTGGAAAGACATGTAGTTATGTTACTACCATTGACAATATAACCATCATTACATATCACGCTGGCTGTGGTATTGAAAGTTGTTGGTGTAGTGACTACTTTACCATTGATTGGGTTTCCAGGATGTCCACAGTCTAAAATAGACAATATTTCTTTTTCTTCAATTTGTCTTTAATTCAATAAAAAAAAATTGAACTGAGAACAAAATTTAGAAGTAATATACCATCATTTATAAATATTCAAAATTAAATTCACTGAGATATTTTCATGGGTGGAACAAAATTAATGTATTGACAGACATGGATGGACATAGTAGACATTTTTACCAAACACTTGTGATGGTGGATAGCAGAACAGATTGCAATGCTTTGAAATGTACTAATGATTTTATACCACGATTTTCTTCTATTAAACAATTTGTGAACAATTCTTTTTAAACCCACGAATCTGACAACTATCATATGATTTAAACAGGCACTGACCTATAATTTCACAAACTGCCATCTCCCAGTTGCCTGTTTCCAGACATGTTATATTTTTCTTGCTTGAATTATAACCCTTGTTGCAAGTTACATTGGCAATCACACCATAAGTTGTGTTGCTTTCATCTCCCAAAGTTACAATGAATGGTAAACTTATCATTAATTTACCATATTTCAAGATACAGATAATCTTACAAACATGATAGTACAGGCACAATGGACTTTTCTACAGTATCTTAGTGCAATAGATAATTATCCTAAGTTTATTAGTAAGCTTGCATCTATTTTAATGATTAATACATGTAGCAAAAGTTCAAAGGACTCTTTACTCTTTATTTTCATGTTAGTTTGACAGTCTTCATGTGAGATCTCGGCATAAAATCACATGCATATTTAGAACTGATGTTTCAGCTAGAATAATTTGATAGGAGGCTAAGTGTTGAAATAGTCAAGGCAATGGAAAAACACTAAAATAATACCTCTAGGAATACATTTCCCGTAGTTCAGACTCCATGATCCATTGGAAAGACATGTAGTTATGTTACTACCATTGACAATATAACCATCATTACATATCACGCTGGCTGTGGCATTGTAAGTTGTCAATGTAGTGACTGCTTTACCATTGGTTGGGTTTTCAAGCCCTCCACAGTCTAAAATAGGCAATATTTCTTTTTTTCTCAATTTGTCTTTAATTCAATTTGAAAACAAATTATGAATTGAAAAGAAAACTAGAAAAAATATAACATCATGTGTAAGTATTCATAATTAAATTTACCAAGACATTTTCATGGGTGGAACAAATGTATTGACAGACAAACATGGATTCAAACACTTGCAATGGTGGGATAGCAGAATAGATTGCAATGATTTGAAATGTCATAATTATTTTATACCACGATTTTCTTTTATACAAAAATTTGTAAACAATTCTTTTTAAAGCCACGAAGCTGACAACTATCATATGATTTAAACAGGCACTGACCTATAATTTCACAAACTGCCATCTCCCAGTTGCCTGTTTCCAGACAATGTTATAATTTTCTTGCTTGAATTATAACCCTTGTTGCAAGTTACATTGGCAATCACACCATAAGTTGTGTTGCTTTCATCTCCCAAAGTTACTTTTCCATTTGTTATGTCATCAGGTTTTCCACAATCTGAAAAGTATTTGGTTTTGATAGAATAAGAAACAAACATATCTATATCTTATCATCTTTTAAAAATCTCCGAATGTCTGATGAGTGTTTGCATTATATTGTCATGAGATTTTATCTTTTACTGATACTAAATGAATACAGTTGCAAAGATTATTTCACAAAGTAATAATTTACCCTACATGTAGTATTAGGTCAAAGATATAGCAATTTAGTATTCAGAGATATTTGCTCCGGGTCTACTGTTGAGAAAACATTGTAAGCAAAATAATAGGTTTTGAATTTTTCAAAGATCTTACATTTCTTATATTTTCAACAAATACAACCCTGGGATGGGGCCAATTTAGACCCAAGTGACACAATTTGAACAAGCCTGGTATGTATCAACTATACAGTGCTACATAAAAAAATATCTAAGCTCTTTTGGCATACAACTGCTTACAAAAAGATTCTTAAAGTTTTCCTTTATAAGCCTATATAAAACCAAGACACCCTGGGGCAAGGCCATTCATGATCCCAGGGGCAAAGTTGAATTAACTTGGTAGAGGACCTCTACATGATGTTTCATGCAAAATATCTAAGGTCTAAAGCTTACGGTTTCTTACACAAAATATTTTCAAAGATAGAATATTTTACACAAAATAAGACCACAAGGGCCAGGCCAATTTTTACCCCTGGGACATAACTAGAAAAAACTCTGTAGAGGTATGACAATAAAATTTAAGCTCTAGGGCATATTGGTTTCAGACAAGAAGATTCTTAAAATCTTCACTATATAACGCTATATAAAATCAAGTGTCCCCATGGCAGGGCCATTAATCACCCCAGTGGCATAATATGAACAATCTTTGGAGAGTACCTTTAGATGCTTGCCCCATGCAAAATGTCTAAGGTCTAAAGCCTATGGTTTCTCACAAGAAGATTTTTGAAGATCTTATATTCAACACAAATTAAACCCCCACAGCTGTGCCAATTTATACACCAGGGACATAATTTCAAATTTTGTACAAACCTTATAGAGGTCCACTAGACAATACAACATACAAAATATCTAAGCTCTAGGGCATACAGTTTCAGAAATGAAGATTTTTTATGTCTTTCTTATATATGCCTACGTAAAATCAAGTGAACCCAGGGCCGAGCCATTCATGACCACTGGGGCAAAATTTGAACAACCCTTTGTAGTGGACCTCTACATGATGCTCCATGCAAAATAAGAAAATAAATAATAAGATTTTCAAAGATAGAAAAAGTAAATTTGAGCTTTGCTTTCTGTTGACCGTTTTCATATTACCACTTTACAACTAATACTACCTCATGCAACACAAGAAGTATTGTCCCAATCTGCTGACTATCAACATGGCAATCTCAGATCCAGAATCACACTATACCAAAGCTGAAGCACCATATGTTATGTTAGAAGAATAAATAACTGTAAACTGATTACCGGTACTTGAAAATGAAAAACCTCAAAACTATTAAGATATTTCAAATAAGCAAACATGTCTAGATGAATCAAATAATTTCAAATATGTGAAATGTTTAAAAGAAGTAAATCTACAATGTGTTGTTACCCTACCTTTAGCAGTACAAGTTGTATTATCCCACTGCCCTGTATCAAGACAAAGTATTGTCGACATGTTTGTCTCAAAGCCTGGATCACATGTCACTGAAGCCGTGGGCCTATGTGTAGTATTATCTGGATCATCAAGTTGTACTGAGCCAAAAGTTATGGTAGGTAAGTCTTGACAACCTAATGAGAAATAAATGGTGAGATTATTCCTACAGCCTGTTTATATATGTGAGTACCGTTGTACTGATACTGTTAAATATCTCTACAGAATTTTCACAATTTCTAAATGCTTAAAATCAGCCTTGCAAATACGGTGTTTTTAAAAATATTTCGAATTCACCACTTCTTATATACCAAATCTTCATCAAAATTAAACTAAAACATCTGCAGAACTAGATTGCCCATGGGTAGCATATCGAGCCTGCCGATGGAAAGCCGCCTATGTGGATGGGACTGTGAAACTAGAGATCTATTCACATATCAAGTTTACATATTTCTTGCAAGCGACAAGTTGACTTCATATGATAATTACTTATGCCAGATAATTGCGAAATCCAACTGTGCACAAAGTTATGAGCCTGACATGAACATCTACTATATGTGCCTGAACACACACACACACACACACACACACACGGACAGGGCAAACACTATATGCCCGCTCAGCCATTATCATGGTGGGGGCATAAAAACTTGGTAGAAGACCTTAAGCTGATGCTCCATGCAAAAAGTCTTAGTTCTAAAATATATAAGGATATTAATAAGAAGATAATAAGAAGATTTTCAAAGATTCAATATTTTACACAAATAGGACCCCTGGGGTGAAGTCAATTTTGACCTCAAGGACATAATATAGATTATTCTACAAGGACACAGTTCAAATAGATGGTCAATCAAAGCATATTTGTTCTAAATTACTTTCAAATCAAGCCAGCCGTTTCTTAGAAAAAACAAACCAGCTCAGGTAAGCTAAAAGGTAAAGGGGAGGTTTCCAATGACACATCCCAGAAGCAAAGCTGCAAGTTTGTGATGTTAAATCAACAATCTGGTCAATCTGAGGTCATTGAGAAAAGTGATGTCAAGTTTGACATCATAAACTTATAAATGAATTCTGCAAAAGGTTTTTGTGCCTTCTCTGAATTTCCCTAATATGTTGTCTATTGAAAATGCGAATTTAGTCTCTGAATGCTAGACATGGGGTAATCACAAAAACTAACTGGGGCCATGATTTGTATAAACTTGGTAGAGGTCAACTAGACAATCATACATACCAAACATGAAAAAAAACAAAAAAATTTTCAGAAAAAAAAAAGGATTTACGGAAAAATGTACCCGTATGAAGGTTCATTTTCCTTGGTTTCTTCACAGTTTAAAGACTGAATACATATTAAAATATTCATATATCAGATTCCAGGAATAAATAGGAAATAGAAAGACTTTCCAATGTTTGTTTTTTTTTTTTTTTTTCAAGATTTTTTTTTTTTTTTTTTTTTTTTTTTTCCCTCCTTTCCTCACCCTACCTTTTTTGACAAAAATCAGTTTAAACCAAAAAATAAAAAAAAAATGGCCCTTATGTTTCTGAAATGAAGATTTTTTTTTTTATAGTTTTTCCTATAAAAGTCTATGTAAAATGAAATGACCCCTTGGGTGGGGCCAAATTTGACCCCAGGGCCATGATTTATATATATATTTGGTAGAGGTCAACTGGATGATGTTATCAACCAAATACATCTAAGCTCTAAAACTGGTGGTTTCAAACAAGAAGATTTTTAAAGTTTTTCCTTTCAGTTACCAACCAGAGCTCTGCATGGAATTCCATTTTTTATAAAATTTTGAAAGAAAGGACCATACAAGCATCATTTC
The DNA here is from genome assembly GCA_012932295.1 of Cyclina sinensis. NCBI lineage: Eukaryota > Metazoa > Mollusca > Bivalvia > Venerida > Veneridae > Cyclina > Cyclina sinensis. The sequence continues at coordinate 4,405,803 of JAAONU010000015.1, forward strand.
TGTAAATGTTAATTGCAACTGACCCAGTGGTATAGGAGGAGATATTGTTTAAAGTCAATTGTGGATCCGGACAGACAGACAGATGGAAAATAGACAAAATAGTTTCAGTCAAGACAGCAAAAAAATGTAGCTGAAAATTTCAGAACTCAAACTACTGTGGAAAGTTAACTTAGCAGTATAAGTAATCCACTTAGATAAACACACAAACTTAACCATCCTGCAAAAAATTCAGTAACAATAAATACAAACACTACATGCAAATTTGGGCTGAGTACTAAAGAAGTTTGATTATACTCCAATTAATTATTGCTGAAAAAAGCGCACAAATTACAATGTACACTGGACAGAGTTTTTATCATTAAATATAAAGGTGCCATAACTCAGTAAAAGTTTATTGGACTCGAAAAGAAAAATGACATCCACAAGTAGGCTGTGTACTTAAGATTCTTGCCAAGTATTATTAAAATCTGAAAATAATTGCTGAGAAATAGCATGGACAAATTAATGTATTAAAAAAGTATAAAAGTCCCATAACTCAGTGAAAATTAATGGGAGTGGAATGCAGCAACAACATGTGCAACAATGACTGGTACTTAAAATCTGAAAATAATTGCTGAGAAATAGCATGGACAAATTTTTGTATTAAAAAAAGTAATCAAATGCCCATAACTCAGAGAAAATTCAGGGCAGTGGAATACAATGACAACATGCACATCTACCCTTAGTACTTATGCTTTTTGCAAAGAATTACTAAAATCTGAGGAACAGTCTGGACATATTTCGTTTATGGATGGCCAGCTGGCAGGCCTGGACCAACCACATGACCAACACACATGAATCCAAAATAACCCTGAGATATTCTTTCCAGGGGGTATGATAAATGATGTAACAAATGATTTTCTATAAACCATGGCATAACAATCTGATTATTGAATTATAATTTATATCACAAATAACCAAAACAGTACAATTTACCATCAGTGCATTATATAACAATTACTCAACAAACAATAATGATACTACAAGAACTTACAAGTTTATAGTTCAACAAATGCATGCAATTTACATGTTCTATACAATTAAAACTGCCATTTACAGTATTTGAACACAAGATATGACTACAAAATGTTCCATAATAATAAAAAGCAAAATGAATGTGTCATAAGAATTTCAAGTATAAAGTCTTAAAACACTTTGTATATCACAACTAATAATGTTTTCAATGGATGTATGACTAAGTGATTATCTACAAAACACTGTCCATTCTTATATAGTGTTGATTGAGATGAACTTTAAATGTAAAATAAAAGAAATAATTACTTTAATATCATTCAAAACACCTGAAGTATAACAAATACAAAGGTTAAATATTTATCTCACAGTGACCTTCATATGAAAAGTTTAAGGCCATTTAAACAAGGTAAAGAAATATTTCGCAATAACAACAGCAATGCTAACTTGTTAATATTTACAGGTTGTTAGCTTTGTACTTAGATATAAACTTGCATAAGTTTTTCCTGTGTAGTAATACTATACTGGGAATGTAGCACAGCATGTTTTCAGGGGGAATGGGGGGTGGGGGAGTGGGGGGGGGGGTGAGGAGAAAAGAAACAAGTGCCAACATTTCAGTGAAAAGCAAACAGCATTTTCCCCATTTTTCCTGTTTGCACTTGAATCAAAATGAACAACATGAAGAGAACAATAAACAACACTTTTATTTTGTTTGAAAACAACTGCCAACAACACAAACCTGCAAATAACAAGAAATCTACATAAAAATAGTTCACACAATTTTACATATTAATAGATAAGAAATTTTTTTTATGAAATTTCTAGCACAGCCATAATATTGAATAAAGATTGACTTCTCAATGAATGTTAAAGGAATTTTATTTTGTATAATTATGTAATATAAAGTAGGAAAGCATAAACTTTTCCCTGAATAATTTATTCTAACAGTGCACCTACTGAACTGGCAAAGGTATCCGTTATAGCCTGGTACACATACACAGGTATATTCATTGATCCCATCTACACATGTAGCACCATTCTGACAAAAATTGCTGACACACTCATCAATGTCTGAAATGTTAATGAGAGCAGTCAAAAGAAAGCCAGAACTTACATATTTTTGAGCATCATTATATAATCATGTGCACTTTCTATGATATTTTGCCTTCTTTACAATGTAATGTTCAAATAAACTTCTGTAATCCTGTTTTTGATTGTTTCCTGCTCTGTATTCAAAATCTTTGATTGACATTATGCATACAAATTTAAGAGCACCTCTAGAATTATTGCTTACATCTTCTGTTCATGCTAATTTCAAGGGAAATGTCAAACATTTTAAAAAATAAAAGAACACTCATTGTTACAGCCCAAAATATTCATATAACAAGGGGGCCATTGGCCCACGGTTACTCACCTGAGGACAGAATAATATTGGTGTAAAATGCTGTAAGTTAATAAGTGTTTATCACAAGAATTTGAACAAGAGTCACTGCAAGTGGGGGCCAAGCTCAACTTTTTCATATTTCCAAAGGCAAACACAACAAAGGAAGCACACTGTGGTGAAGAGTTTCCAAAGGCAACATCTTTTAGAATTATCATTACCGTGAAGGTCAAAGTCAAATTAAGGTCAAGGTCAAATACAGTTTAACCTTGAAGGTATTGTCCAAAGGGTAGTTATGTCCAAGTATAAAGACAATACATCCATTAACAGCAAAGATATAGTTATTTTTAGCACCATCTAAAGGTCAAAGTCATTCTTGTATTATTCAACATGCTGGTTTTGTTCACAGTAATGTTTAGACCAGTATGAATCAAATCCATCCATTAAAATCACAGTTATGGTAATTTAAGAACAAGGGGGCCATTGGCCCCAAAGCGCTCATCTGAAGACAGACTGTTATTAGTGTGGAAGCTATCATTATTTCTTGTAAATCTAAGCTTTAACCTTTGATGTCAAAGGATAATTTTCTTATAAGTTTTTACTATAGGCAAATAATGAGTATCTATGACCCCCGGGCAGGCCCAATTTTTACCCCGGATATTATTTGTACGAACTTGGAACAGGTTCACTAGACAATATTTCATGCCAAATAATTAAGCTTAAGGCTTTGTCATTTCAGAGGAGAAAACCTTTTTAAGTTTTTATTATATACATATATGGAAAACCTATGACCCGCTGGGACAGGGCCAATTTTGGCACTAGGGGCATAATTTGAACAACTTTCGTAGAGGACCAATAGATGATGTCATATACCAAATATCAAAACTCTAGCCGTCGTCATTTCAGAGGAGAAGATTTTTTAAGTTTTTACTATATATAATTATAAGGAAAACCTATGACCCCCTGGGGCAGGGCCAATTTTGGCACTAGGAGCATAATTTGAACAACTTTGGTAGAGGACCTATAGATGATATCATATACCAATTATCAAAGCTCTAGCCTTTGTCATTTCAGAGAAGATTTTTTTTAGTTTTTACTATATACATAAAAGGAAAACCTGACCCCCTGGGGCAGGGCCAATTTTGGCACTAGGGGTATAATTTGAACAACTTTGGTAGAGGACCTACATGTATAGATCATGTCATATACCAAATATCAAAGCTCTAGCCTTTGTCATTTCAGAGGAGAAGATTTTTTAAGTTTTTACTATATACATACAGGGAAAACCTATGTCCCCCTTGGGGCCAATTTTGGCACTAGGGGCATAATTTGAACAAATTTCGTAGAGGACCTATAGATGTTATCATATACCAAATATCAAATCTCTAGCCTTTGTCATTTCAGAAGAGAAATTTTTTTAAGTTTTGACTCTATACATATAAGGAAAACCTGACCCCTGGGGGGGCGGGGCCAATTTTGGCACTAGGGGCATAATTTGAACAACTTCTCTAGAGGACCAATAGATGATGTCATATACCAAATATCAAAACTCTAGCCTTCATCATTTCAGAGGAGAAGATTTTTTAAGTTTTTACTATATATAAGTATAAGGAAAACCTATGACCACCTGAGGCAGGGCCAATTTTGGCACTAGGGGCATAATTTGAACAACTTTGGTAGAGGACCTATAGATGATATCATATACCAAATATCAAAGCTCTAGCCTTTGTCATTTCAGAGGAGAAGATTTTTAAGTTTTTACTATATACATAAAAGGAAAACCTGACCCCCTGGGGCGGGACCAATTTTGGCACTAGGGGTATAATTTGAACAACTTTGGTAGAGGACCTATAGATGATGTCATATACCAAATATCAAAGCTGTAGCCTTTGTCATTTCAGAGGAGAAGATTTTTTAAGTTTTCACTATATACATACAGGGAAAACCTATGTCCCCCTTGGGGCCAATTTTGGCACTAGGGGCATAATTTGATCAACTTTCGTAGAGGACCTATAGATGTTATCATATACCAAATATCAAATCTCTAGCCTTTGTCATTTCAGAAGAGAAATTTTTTAAGTTTTGACTCTATACATATAAGGAAAACCTGACCCCCGGGGGGGGACGTGATTAATTTTGGCACTAGGGGCATAATTTGAACAACTTTCCTAGAGGACCTATAGATGATGTCATATACCAAATATCAAAACTCTAACCTTTGTCATTTCAGAGGAGAAGATTTTTTAAGTTTTTACTATATACATATAAGGAAAACCTATGACCCCCTGGAACGGGGCCAATTTTGAGACTAGGGGCATAATTTGAACAAATTGGTAGAGCACCTATGGATGATATCATATACCAAATATCAAATCTCAAGCCTTTGTCATTTCAGACGAGAAGGTTTTTTAAGTTTTTACTATATACATATAAGGAAAACCTAAACCCCGGGGGCGGGGCCAAATTTGGCACTAGGGGCATAATTTGAACAAAGTTCGTAGAGGACCTATAGATGACATCATATACCAAATATCAAAGCTCTTGGCCTTGTACTTTCTGACAAGAAGATTTTTTTTAATTTGCATATTTGAAACTTCTTTTTTGGCCCTGTGTCCTACTTATGCAACAGACCAGAACCATTTGAACAACTTTGAAAGGGGACCACCCAAGGATCATTCCTATGTAGTTTGGTTAATGTGGAGTCATTGGTTTCAGAGGAGATGTTGTTTCTATGAAATTGTTGACGATGGATGCCGCACGCCGCACGATGATGGACACAGGGGGATCACAAAAGCTCACCATGAGCACGTTGTGCTCAGGTGAGCTAAAAATTCAATAACTTGCCCTTTACGGTCAAGGTCATTTTAAGGCTAGGATCATAATTCAACTTGTCCATTTTGTCGTAAGTGTTGTGGCCAATTTTAGCAATATTCAATTGTTCAAATACTTTTTGAGTTATGCTCCAGACAAAAATTATGCATGAAAAATAACAAGGGCAATAACTAATAATTATGAAAGATAGAGGTATTATTCTTGTGCTCTTCACTCTTTCTCAGTTTTGAAGTTTCGAGTTGATATCTCAAATACTTTTTGAGTTATGCTCTGGATAAAAATGTGGGATGGAAGGCTGGATAGAGACTATTACCATATCCCACCTGCCTTTTGGGGGGGAAGTGATAATTAGGCAAACCTATGACCCCCAGGGTGGGGCCAATTTTGACCCCAGAGGCATTATCTGAAAAACTTTGGTGGAGGACTTCCAGGACGGAGGGGGGGGGGGGGAGGGGGGGGGGGGGGCTGGTTTGGGGGTGTAAAAAAATATTGGGAGAAGGGGGTTCCCCACATGCAGAGGGAGCGGGGTGGGAGGAGATGGGGGAGTACTTACCCATCTCATGTCAGTTAATATTTTATTTCTAGGCTTAAGAAGTTTTTTTTTCCAATATATAAGTAAAATCAAGTGACCCCTGGGGGTGGGGCTAACTTTGATTCCAGGGAAATGGGTACCAACAATCTTTGCAGGGGTCTTGCTGGTGATCTAGTATTCCAAGTTTGAATGGAATATCTTTGACACTTTTTGAGAAATGGACATTATTGAAAAGGTTAACCAAGAAATTTTAACTTGAAAAAGGGGCATAACATTGCAAAAATAAATCTGAGGGTTATCTGCCCTTGAGAAATGGTGTTGTCTTAAGTGAAACAATTGTAAGCATTACAATTGGAAAGTTTGATGAAGAAATATTAAGAAATGGCATAGTTATAGCCAATGTTAAGTTTTCATGACAAAATCCAAGTACAGAAAGGGGCATAACTCTGTCAAATGTGACCTTGACCTAAAGATTTTGGCATCATCCTGACCCTGTTGTCATAAGCAATACAATTTGAAAGTTTGATAAGGAAATGTTAAGTAATGGCAACGTTATAGCTGGAATAGGTGCCAGAAAAATGGTAGTGAATTTCTTTCATACGTCTGCTGGAAAAAAGTGAATGTTTTTTTGTTTACTTTTCACTTGATTTTAAACAAGAGCACTGCTGGGCAGAGAATTATATGCCCAAAGGGTTTTTTTCCAAGTATGATGCATTTGTAAGGGAGGAAAGCTTAGGCTTTTAAATTAAATGGTTTGCTTCAAATTTTGAATTTTTTGAACTTTGACCTACTGACCCTAAAATCAAAGGGGTCATTCACTTAATGTGTGAAACCATTACATGAATTTTGAAGTCTCTAATACAAATGGTTGTCAAGTAACAGAGTGTAAATGACCCTGACCTTTCACATACTGACCCAAAAATGTATAGGGGTTGTCCATTCAATTTGTGCAATGTTTGAAGTCTCTATAACAAATAATTGTCAAGTTACATAGCGGAAATGGTTTTCAATGTTAAGATCTATGTGACCTTGATGTTTTACCTACTGACCCCAAAATCAATGGGTCATTCACTCAATGTGTGCAACCATTACATGAATTTTGAAGTCTCTATCAAAAATGGTTGTTGAGTTACAGAGTGTGAATGATTCAAAATAGTTGGGTCACTGTGACCTTGACCTTTGACATACTGACCCCAAAATGTATAGGGGTCATCAACTCAATGTGTGCAATCATGATGCAAAGTTTGAAGTCTAGTTTTAACTTAGAAAATTGTTAGCTCACATTTTTTCTTGATTTAGTTAAGAAAATTGTATACTTGTACATGAATGTGACAATTTTTGTCCCTTTTCGAAGAAAAATGGGGGATATAGAAATGGGCATCATCTGTCTGTCCATTTGTCTGTCTGTCCATCCATCACACCTCCTGTCTGGTCCATAACTAATTAAGCCATTCATGAAGGGATTTTAAAATAACTTGGCACAAATGATCAACATAATAAGACGACCTGTCATGCGCAAAACCCTGACACCTATCTCCAAGGTCAAGGTCACACTTGGAGATCAAAGGTCAACATTGTCTGTTGGAGTGTATATTTTGTGTCTGGTCCATAACTTTTTCATTAATGAAGGGATTTTGAAATTACTTTTCACAAATGTTCGCCATAATAAGACTATGTGTCATGCGCAACCCAGACCCCTACCTCCAAGGTCAGGTCACACTTGGAGGTAAAACGTCAACATTTTCTGTTGAAGGTATATTTCGTGTCTGGTCCATAACTTTTGTATCTATCAAGGGATTTTAAAATTACTTGGCACAAATGTTCACCATAATAAGATGATGTGTCAAGTGCAACACCCAGACCCCTACCTCCAAGGTCAAGGTCACACTTAGAAGTCAAAGCTTAACATGGTCTGTTACAGGGGCTTTTTTGTGTCTGGTCCACAACTGTTCCATTCATCAAAGGATTTTGAATTTGAAACTAGAAATGGTTTTTGATTGAACAAAAACATATGTCTCCCCCAGCCAGTTGCTGCAGGCAGTATTGAATCAGACGATTGTAAAATTCGACATTTAACCTCCAAGTGTGACCTTGACCTTGAGACACCACACCCGCAAAGTGGGTTCTGCATGTCGCCTTGATGAGGTGAACATCTAACCCAAGTTTCATAAAAATCCTTCAAGGGCTTTTGAAGATACAGAGCGGACACAATTTTGTGGCATTTGACATTTAACCTCCAAGTGTGACCTTGACCTTGAGACACCACACCCGCAAAGTGGGTTCTGCATGTCGCCTTGATGAGGTGAACATCTGACCTAAGTTTCATAAAAATCCTTCAAGGGCTTTGGTAGATACAGAGCGGACACAATTTTGTGACGGACAGACGGACGGACAGACAGACAACCGGGGAAAAACAATATGTCTCCCCCGATGAGGTGAACATCTGACCCAAGTTTCATAAAAATCCTTCAAGAGCTTTTGAAGATACAGAGCGTACACGATTTTGTGGCATTTGACATTTAACCTCCAAGTGTGACCTTGACCTTGAGACACCACACCCACAAAGTTGGTTCTGCACGTCGCCTTGATGAAGGGAACATCTGACCCAAGTTTCATAAAAATCCTTCAAGGGCTTCGGAAGTTACAGAGCGGACACGATTTTGTGACGGACAGACGGACGGACGGACGGACAACCGGGGGAAAAACAATATGTCACCCCCATTTTGGGGGGGAGACATAATAAGTTTGCATAAATATTCACCATATTAAGGCAACATGTCATGCACAACACCTAGATCCCCTACCATGAAAGTCAAGGTCACACTTAGAGGTCAAAGGTTAACATGGTCTGTATTTTCCTTGTCTAGAGAATAACTTTGCAAGTATTATAGAGATTCCAGTGAAACTTAAAATATAAATAGGTAACAGTGAGATGGAGTGCAGTGCAAGAGAACCATAACTCCATCTTAAATAATTTTCAAATTATCTCCCTTAATGTACTTTTCAGTGATAAAAACTGCACAAATGTATTTCTGTTGACACATACACAGGAGTTATTTCATTTTATTGTACCCTGCCTTTTCAAAGAAAAAAGGGGGATATAGAAATGGGCTCCATCTGTCTGTCCATCCATCTGTCCATACATACAAATGGGTACTTAAGTGTGCTATGGGAACAATAGGTAACAGTAAATTTCCTTTGATGCAATAGTTCATCTTCTTATTGAAGATTTTCAACAAGAAGCGCCGCAATGCGACGAAAACCAGGTTTTCAACGACCAAGTATTGATGTGACAGGAATTAGGAAGAAATATGGCAGTGAAGTAAAAATGGTGCTGTTATTTTGGTACCAACACAGAAAGTTGGTTTCAATAGTTCAAAATAAAATTTTCAAGTTACAAAGTAGACATGAAATAATATATCATATCTTTTTTAAATTACCTCCAAAGATGATATGACCTTTGACTGCCAAATCAAGTTAAAATCATGTAAACAGGATTTTCAATGTTAATGTCACTGTGACCTTGACCTTGGAGCCAGCCATGCGGAACATGCGTTCTGCACGTCATCTTGATGTGGTAAACATTTGTCTGAAGTTTCATCAAAATTCTTCAAAGGGTTGAAGAGTTACAGAGCGGACAGGATTTTCAATGTTAATGTCACTGTGACCTTGACCTTGGAGCCAGCCATGCGGAACATGCGTTCTGCACGTCATCTTGATGTGGTAAACATTTGTCTGAAGTTTCATCAAAATTCTTCAAAGGGTTGAAGAGTTACAGAGCGGACAGGATTTTCAATGTTAATGTCACTGTGACCTTGACCTTGGAGCCAGCCATGCGGAACATGCGTTCTGCACGTCATCTTGATGTGGTAAACATTTGTCTGAAGTTTCATCAAAATTCTTCAAAGGGTTGAAGAGTTACAGAGCGGACACAATTTCGTTTGACGCCCGCCCGCCCATCCGCCCATCCGCCCGCCATACCCCAATCTAATAACCAGGATTTTCAAAATTGAAAACCTGGTTAAAAAACTCACATTTTATACTAATAAAACCCATGAGGCAGAGGCAACTTCGAGATAGCAGCTTCTGAGGAGATGTCACTTGAAACAAAATACTGAGGAAAAAATCTACTTTTAGCTCATTTTGTTCAATGGAGCAGAACCTTTTTAGCAATTTTAATAGAGAGCTATGTATGGGACAATTCTGTGAGCTAAAGTTTAAGCATGCTTTCCATTAACTAAACTTCAGTGAAATGTTTTGCCCATAAGTTATTATTCCTTTTATCTTAATTATAATATTTTTTTCTAGAAAGGTTGATAAGTAAATAAATAGTACTTAGCACCTGTTTTTTATGTATCAGCAATTTGAACAAAAAATCTTTTAAATCATTTTGAACATACATAAACTCTTAATGAACCTTACTCTACAAAATATTACCATCATTTAAAAGGAGGAAATCATTACCTTGCTGGCTAAACCTGGATTCAAACACTAAACCTTTATTTAAAAAAGTGTGCTATCATTTCCACTTCATTTTGCAACAAAGCAAATAAAAAGTACTATTTCTGTATGCATAACAAAAACAAAACTGTATCTGTAACTGCTCAAAAAATTCTATTTTTCTTCTCATTGTCAAAGTGGACTTTCTACAACATCTCTGTAAAGAATAGGAATGACATAAAAGTCCCCATATATATTGCTAAAATCAGATGAAGAAGAAACTTTAACGTTAACCACACTGAACTAAGGAAACATGATCAAAAATATGTTTATATCTTTTGATTTTAATCTTTTTTAATACAACATTCACGTGAAGTAGAAAATTACCTATACAGTGTAGTCCAGTACCATCATCCTCATATCCTGCACTACACTCACATGTTTGAAAGTTGTCACAAAAGCCATTGTTGATGTTTATGCACAGAAAAAGGTTAGTAGAACAGTCATCTCCCACCTGACCTGAGAACAAAGAACAAAAATTAGGGATGGGAACAAATGTTCGAATATTCAAAAATCGCCCGAATATTCAAATCTGAAAATCAAATTCGAATATTCTAAAAACATTTTTTTTTTCAAATGAAGCACCGTTGATTTTTATAAATGTAAGCATTCTGATTATGCAAAAAACCAAATCTGTTTGGTATTGTGTTTCTTTTTATCGCGTGTCAAAAATGATCCAATTAACAATAAAATTGCAATGCACAACTGGCAATGGCAATCGTTACGGATTAACAGTTTGCCACAGGCGTAATTGTGATACCTTTTAATCTTTAGTTCATTTTAATTTGCGCCGGTTTATTTCATAAATTTAAGAAGTCGTTTGTCTCACAAAATTCAAGGATTAACGTCATTTTTTACAAAAATGAACAACCAGTCATGTTTATAACTCTATTGATATTACTTTTTAATATCCCAATCATTAGAATACTAGTAGCTCAAATATTTTCCTCTTATGTTTATTTGAAAAAAATCATTCTCTCTTTAATTGTTTGATCATCGCTCAACAATATTGAAATAAGCTGTATGGGGAAAAAATAATCATGCACCCCTCTCGTGTTTGGACTTATTTCACGCGGTTTTGATGAACAGAATATATCATGTATTGCCAATCACTTAATAAGTATTTAAAACTTCCATAAAACAAGCCATTTCTACGCCATTTCTAGGTAATACATAGCTGTTTCCCCAACAACGTACAGGTGATAAAACTGTACCAATGTTTGGACACCAAAATTAGGATAACTGACTGAACTGAAAAACGAATATTCGAATATATTCGAATATGGCAAAGCACATAATATTCGAATATTGATGAGTATTCATTCCCATCCCTAACAAAAATCATGTCAATAACTTTAAGGTATATGGTCCATAATGCTGCACCTCCATGCTGAAGAGTACTCATTTTCATTGCATTTTGAAGGATTGAGACATTTTCACTGAAAGACATGGGTTCAAACCCCACTCATTAAAAGCCAAATTTTGTCATTATTGTTTTTTGGCTTTTTGCTTTTATTCTGGTTCTGAAATATTAGTTTTTATTGGAAAAGAATGGATTTACTTCAATTTGCATATATATTCAACCCTTGATCATGGTAAAATGATTGAAAACTAGATGTTTTTTGTGAAAAACTCATGTCTCCCCCCCTGCACCCAATGGAAGGAAGGCAAAGGAAGAGATATCACCTTTCTGAAACAGAAGCCTCTGTCATTTATTATGGTATAAAGAACATTGTATACATATATATATATATATATATATATATATATATATATATATATTAACATATGTATGCTTATAATAGTTTCACACCTTACTCTAGGCACGGTTGACGTCACCTGACATCACAGTGGAACTGTTTGTATCAACAGCAGTGTGGAAGACAGTATATGTTACATCGTGGCAGCTGTGATGTATTGGAGTAACACCAGCTTCAATACAGTCCATGTTTTTAACATATATATGGTCGAGAAGTGTCCTTCCAGCAGTAACCTTGACCTTTGACCTACTGACCCCAGAATCAACAGGGTTCTTCTACTCAATAAGGGCAATAACCATGTGAAGTTTGAAGGATCTGGGTGAAATAGAACTCCAGTTATTGTGCGGAAAAGGTTTTCACACTTCGGGCCCCTATGACTTTGACCTTTGACCTACTGACCCCAAAATCAATAGGGTTCTTCTACTCAATAAGGGCAATCACCCTATGAAATTTGAAGGCTCTGGGTCAAACGGTAGTCCAGTTATTGAGTGGAAACAAAGTGTGACAGATGGACAGAAGGACAGGGCAAAAACAATACTGTGGTATCATTTAATTTTGCTGGCACGAAATTTCGCGCAATCGCCGAAGAAGACTGTTTCGCGCGGACTTAAATTCGCGCAAATTGTACTTTGTAGAAAAAAAAAAAATTTATGATTTTAATCGATTTTTGACAGATCCTTTGCAAATACCTACTGTTTATTTGAACACGCCAGTTATTTATGTCTCAGCTGACACGCGTCACTTACCAGGCAATTATCGGACCGTTGTTCATTCTACCCTGCTTATTGAAATCGTACCCGTGTCATTTATTCAACTATCAACTTACACTGGACCGCTCAAAACATAATTGACATGTTAATTTGCATACCAGTTTTATGTTGAGGTAACAATAAATAAACAACTGAAAGTTCCCTGCTTTTTTCTGAAAATGTAAGTGTGTCTGGTTTAACAGAATGAGATGACCTGACCTAAAATGACGAACTTAAATTAACATTACAGTATCATACAGTAACATTCATAATCTTCAAAAAGAAATGTAACATGACTTAGCTTTATTTCCTTTATTCATGTAATTGCATAATGCGTCAAACTTATTTCAGATAGCGATATGGGCTACTAAATTACCAAGTGTATGTATATTTGGACATCATCCAATTTCGGCTACATATCTGGAAAAATATCGTATGATAAATTTTAGCTTAGGGTTTAAATTTGCGCACTGGCCCGAGCGCGAAATACGCGAAAATAAGCCTAAGCGAAATAAAATGATACCGCGTCTCCTCCAGAGGGGGGGAGACATAATTGAGTATCAGTTATTTCAGTTTTTTTTTCAAAACTACATGGTAAACCTATTTTATAATGTGCCACATTGTTCAGAATAATGTATGAATAAAATTAATAATAGCTTATTTGAAGCCCCTAAGATATATCTTTAAGATATCATTCCCTCATCATGAAATGGGTGGGTAAATAAGTACCATGTTTGTAATTACATTCCGTTAGTTCTCTCTTAGTTTTCTTTGTGTTTTTTGTTCACAGTCATTAGGACGTTATACTGTTAATGACGACATATGACATTGCAGTTGTTTTAATGATCAGATTAAGGCAAAATAATATGTTTCTCTTTCAATGAGGGCTGAAAAAAGGTTTATTAGGGATCATAAACCTTAACATGAAATACAACATGTTATTTTTCATAATAATGAAATGGGAAAAAAACTATTGTAAACAAAAGATATATCAAAATATTTTCATCAAAAGACATGTAAACATGTTCCACATTTAATATTTCAGTTTTATTTTAATTCTTCTTTTACTGATTTATTATTCATAAATTATTTTTATACCTGAGCTAAGTGCAGTAATTTATAGAGATCCAGTTTCTGTTTGCACCTCTTAGATTATGACATAAGCTGTTCCATTTATCAGCTTCACAGGTCAGAAATCAGTTCTTCAGATATTGCTGCTTCTCTCTTTTCTATGTTACGTTTTTATCAAAAACACTCTTTACAAATTCAAAACAGATTTTTAAATTAAGAAAACTGGGGTCAGTACTTCAATTTCAAAGTATTTTCAAAACATAAACCTGCTTCACAAGTTGCAGCAGTGTTATCCCATCCAACATCCTGGACACAGGTAGATGTGCTGCTTCCAGAAACACGAAAGCCATTGTTACAGATGAAGGTTGCTACATCATTAGTATAGGTGCCACCTGATGTATCTACTGCTCCGTTAGTCGGTGCATTCAATGCTCCACAATCTGCAGAAACAACAACGAGCATAGCATATAAATATGACTTCATAAATTGCTCTGATAATTGAAATTTACAGATTTTCCTTAATGAATACTGTAAACCAATAAATATTTTCACACATTTTAGGTAAGTGACCTTCATGGATTGTATTCTGTCAGGAATTTAAATAGCCACTAAACAGACTTCTTTTTGAAAATGCAAAAATTTATAGCTACTATTATGCAGCAATTTTACAAGAATTTGCTTACTATTTATTTACAATTAAGGAATTACATTTATTTGCTGCATATTTAATAAGGGACTGTTCACACTAGTTGAAGCGGATTTTTGTTTAACATTTTTAGGTAATTTTCAGTCTATTTTGAACATATGACTTGTTGACATTCTTTCTTTAGTTAATCTCTAAGTCTTGAGAAACCATAAAGCTGCTAAAAGGTTGACACTTCATATGAGACAAGGAAGCCGGACTGTTTTAAGTAACAAGCATGACATAATTATGATGTTTACATACCCTTTTGTAACTGTCTCATAGTGATAATTACCTTTGATTATAAATATGCCATTTCCTGATCAAATTATAGATTAATTACTCAAGTGTCAACTTAATATCAAATCAGCAATCTATGTTATTCTAAGAATATTTTGTTTATAAGTCACAAATAACAACTGTAGTTAGTTAGAATTTAGATTTGAAAAAGTAAGAGGTGTTCCTCATTAAATCACTGTTACTTTATTAGTAATTTACTTGTGGTGTTCCATGAGATATTGATTTCATTATTAACTGTTAAGGATTTTTGGTGTTCCAAAATATATGTGCTGGTGTACCTGCTAATTACTGGATTAAATAATAAATAGAAAAGGACTTATTTTCATTAACTCTATTCACTTAATGCCTACAAAAATTTCACGGCATTAAACTACAGCAGAAAAATGACAAATACAAGCTGGATTTTTGGTTAATAAATTTGATATGCTATAAAAACTCTACATTGATTTACTTGCAATTGGTTGCCTTAGTATTTCATTTTATTTTTGTCATAGTATAATCTAATTAAAATATACAAGTAAAGAAAAGTACAGTTTAACACAAATTTGCTAAGTAACATCTTGCAACTGTTAGCCCTTTATTCTGTTGTTCCCAATTAGCACCTGCTTTGACATGGAAAATGTATTTATCTTCGTTTCATTCAATTATTACATATACAGTTCTCTTTTTCTACAAGATTTTCCATGGTCTACCTGGGTGTATAAGCAGTTAAGTTTGCTAAATTGTTCATCTGAGGTCTTCACATTGCTAAGTAAAGATTAAACTTTATATAATAATAATAATAACAATAATAATAAAAAATATCAATATATCAATAATAATAAAGTCTTTATTCAAAGAGGCAACACAGCTGGGCACGCCCTGTCTTCCCTATGAGCCTCTGTCAAATGTGCACATATATACAGTTACAAAACAGCACAAAAAATTTACCAACAGTTATGCAAACATGTTCAATCATGGTATTAAACACATTTTCGGAAAACAAAATATTTACATCAATATGACATGGTGTTCTTTACATGATATATAATTATAGCTGTTATAATATAGCTGTAGAAGTTTGTTGCCCACCAGAGAACCACCATTCCAGATAATTAGTTTTAAATGTTTGTAAGTTGATGGAGTTTCGTATGTTTAAGGAGAGGGAGTTCCAAAGTTCTGAGCCTGAATATACAAAGAATTCACTTCCCTCCTCCCCATGCCCTAGAATGTGTATATATAAGTTTTGGGGATAATGCAAGATACCAAACAGATCTTATTCCAGCAGCATTTCCTTGTTTTACTGACAGAATGCTAGATCAACCTAGCAACTTTTGGATTTCAAGTGATTAGTGTTATAACTAGACCGCTAACTACATCTTAATCTTTGTGATGCTACGACTGGACAATGAAGCAAATTATTTTGTCTCGCAAAAAAGAACTAGGTAAGTAGTACCCAAGCAATATTTCATCACTAAGCTGTTACCTTACCAAAAGTGCATGCTACCCCGCTGCCATCATCCACATACCCTCCAGCAGTAGGGCATTCACAACGCAAGGTGTTCAAATTACAGAAAGAATTCGGTAGAAAATTGGGACAGTTTGTTTGTGTGGCAAATGTACAAGCTGAAAGAGAAACAGTTACAGTATTACATTATTTTCAACAGAATGAACACTACACTATCAGAATTGTTCCAACTATTATTAACACTTTGTGATAGTTGACTTTCAGAGAAAAAATATATGAAGAACTAACCTGCAACAACAGTTACTCTTCTCTTGAAAGAAGTGTTTGCCTAGCATTTTGACAAAGTTTGGTAAAAGATAGACAATAATGCCTCTAGTCAGAAAATGGTCAGGTCCTTTACAAATGTGGAACTGAACCAGAAGTACGTGTTACATTAACCTCAGTTAAACTTATCTGGTGACCAATAGTTACCATTCACTGATATTAAACAGATTTCATTTAAAATTTGAAATTTAAATCTCATCATTTCGATTCCTTACAATCTTGCGGTGTAATCTAACAGTAGTCAGGAATGAGTGAATCAACATTTATTCAAAGTGAACTCTTCCTTTAGTCCTTTTCTGTAAATTAACCATCAACTCCATGGAGATTTTAAAATTTGGAGAAATTTGAAACAATAAAAAGAGCAACAAAACAAAGGTACTTGTGACTCCAATCTGTCCATCTACATGAACAACAGCACATCCAAGAAGTAACAACAAAAGTAGGGTCACCATTTCTCTCAGCCTTGTTCTATATGAACAAATTATTCATCCTATATTGAAGTGCACATTTGAAAGTGTTGAAGTCCAAAAGTTAACTTTTCGAATAATCCAAACTATTGCAAGCAAAAGTATTCAAAGTTTATGGATGGAATAAATAAGGTTTCCACCCAGGACCTCTTAAATGTGGCAACAAATTGTGAAAAAAACTATTGTAACTAACTTTAAAGGTGGATAAAATATTTTACACTTCTTTCAAAAATTAAGTGTCATCCTAATCAACTAATCCATTGGCATGAAACAATTGCACTAAAGAACTTGATACAATGGAAGGATACCACTGTAAAAAGCTTTATATGTCTGATAGGCAATATTTAATGTTTGGTTAAACCTTCCTTTGTTTAATACAATAAATGCATTCAAATGCTTTTTTAACCTTCATACAAAGTGTAAGTCACATATCATTTAAATCACAACTGTAAAATAATTGTAGCTTATATAAAAAAAATTCAGACATGAAGCTTTTTGAATATATTGTTTTATCTTTAGTTAGATCAAACTAAACAAGAAATACTGAATACCTCACAATGTTATTATCAAACTCACACCTAATGTAAACTATTTCCTTCATGCACAGACAACATCACATTACATTAATAAATCCCATATTTACAGGACATTTTTTTTTCAAAATGACTTAGAGTGCTTTAGCAGAGGTTCAGTTATTAACATTTGTATAATTATCATTAGTTAATGTCAACAAAAGCAAAAAAAAAAGTTCTGCTTCTGTTGATCATAGTCTGGCAGCTAGAATATCATTTACTTGAACAATGATTTAATACTTCATCATTGTTTCGCCTAATCTAGAACAGAAGTAACCTACACTTAACACAGCTCGATTTCTAAAATTAACTAGTCTGTTACACAGTCTGGCCAGATTTAATCAGATCTATCATTAGAAGAGATGAATACCTCCAGATACTGCCTTGTCACTCATATTACATATGGAAACAAACAAAAAAGGGCCATAATTTTGCTAAAAATGGTTAAATCATTAAGCCCTGACAATATGCACTAGGGATATGCAGGCAAATGATTGCTCCAAAAATTATAACTGATATTATTTGCTCAAATCCCGTTCAATATGAAGAACTTTAAATTCCCAGTATGTGTGTAGAGAAATGCAGGCTTGAACATAAACATTTTAACATTCTTTAACAGAAATAAAACGTGAACGAAATCACCAAGTTATTTTAAACAGGTCAGGTGACAAAAACAACCAATCGTCGTTTCTCTTGGTTTGCTTTTTTCCGTAGATAATGTGACAGGTACCATCCAATCATTCACTCCAAAATTTAGAGCGAAATTTAAACTTTGGGACTGATATCAGTTGTATTTATTTTGATCACATTTATAGTATATTGATAGAAGAAATGAGAAAGAAAGCATAAAATGTTTGCCTGTATGTCCCTTTAAGACAATAGTTCTTTGAAACTTTGGTTGAAATCTCTTGAGAAATGTAGGAGTTGCACAGTCAGAAGAGTATGTGACATGTTATCAAGAATGAAGTGTACCAAATTATTTTGAAATCCCAACATGTATAAAAAAAACTTATGGACCGGACACGAAGTAAAGTATTTTGTTAAGAAATACACTTTATTCAATGACCCACTATGACCCTGACCTTTGAATTGCAGACATGGCTTTTACACAAGACACATTGTCCGACAATAGTTATAACTGAACTTTGAATAATAATCATTATTATGATATTAGTACATGTATACTTTAAGTTAAAATATTTCATAATGAGATAGCAACCATTTAAATCAAAATGCTATAACAGAAACCAGATAAAAACATGCTAATTTTCGATCTTTTTAAAATAAATTTCAATTGAACAGCTAAGTTAAGTTATTCTGAAGCTAGTTATTTTAATACTGTACTTACCACTAATCATCAGCTTTGTGGAACACTGTCAAAGTTAGGGTGGAAGCCTGAGACCTTCACTGGCCACTTCCTTTCGGATGACAAAAACAGGTGATGATGACCAAAAATATTTATCCTCTAAATCGTCCATTTTCCTGCAGAAAGATAAGAATGAATGCCTATAAAACAAGAAGGAAACAGTGTTTCTGCTATTGTGCATTTCTTGAGTTTTGTCACTCTCATGATTAATGCAATGAAAACTCATAGTGCATTTTCTCTGACACATTTAAAATAGTCTTGCAAAACAACTATGTTTTCATTAAGTTATTACTCCGTCTGTGCCATCCAGTTTTTAATCGGCAATTAATTGTTTCAACCGAAATTATTTATTTACTTCGGTACCTGAGTATAGGTATAAATTTTTAACTGATTCAGTGTTGTTAATGGCACATTTTTTGTATGATTTTAATCATTCTACAGCCAGTATCAGTATCCAGATTTTAGACATGTATGATCTTGGTAAAGCAAAATCTTTGTGTTGGCAGATGCTTCTTTACAATGGCAGTCAAACCAAAAACCAGCTGTAGATGGGTTTTAATAGATGTAATACACAGTTAAAATCAAATAAAATCTTAGTCAATGACCAACTGTGAATGAGCTGCTTTAAAATATTCATATGGGGAAGTCAAAGATCATGCCCGGAGAGATCCGGCTTTGGCTTGCTCATTAAATTCATACTTAAAAGGAACATAAATCATATAAAACAATTTAAAAGTATAAATACCTGTCAACTGTTTTTCAGTTCCATTTGCTGTCATCTTGTTTTTCTAAATTCTAGCAGTAAAAGTAAAATAGGCTTTTTGTATTTTAATTATTTTCTAGACTAGTTCCACATAAAAATGTAAGAAATTTGAAGCAACTGTTTTGTTTTAATTGTCACTGGTCAAATATAAGACTGGAACACTACGTCATCAGAATTTGTAGAACAGTGCAGTACCAGTTCCATTGTTTAACTTGCAACACGTTTAGTTCTGTGATACTTCCAGAAAATGGTTGACCTCAAAACTGTAGGAGTCATGTGCGACTCCAGTTCAGTTTACCCAGCCCTTGAATTTTAGTTTGTTTATCTGATATCCCCTTTCCATAGGCTTTGCCTACTTTCATATTATTGAAATGTTGTATAGTTTAGCTTTATCATTTGAGTACATTTTTCGCCATAATTGATGGACTTTTGATCGTTTTGCAAATTTAACAGAGGGGCTTTTGTTCAACAATTTAGGGTCTCATCACATTTTTCTTCAAATTAGGTGAGTGGCTTATCATTCACTGTGTATGTATTCACCATGGTACAAGAAATCAACACCAACCAACATCCATGAATTTCCCCTCTTTGTCAATATTTCTACAAGTGTGTTTTTGTCTCTTTCTTTGTTCCTTTTACAAATTTTTGAAATAATCTCCTAAAACATCAAAATCTATGCCTAACTTAACATAACTGTTTGTATGTCAGAGCTAAAAAAATGGTACCAAACCAAATGGTAATAAAGACTTTAATACATCCTCTGATAATTTATTTTCACAATTAAATTGGATGAAGTTCTCTGATAGTAAATTATAAACAACAGGGCCATGATGGCCCTATATTGCTCACCTGAGTATGACTGCTTTTAACAAAGTTGTTATGGACCTGGTTAATTGACCCCAGATGACCCATATTCAAACTTGACCTAGAAATTATTGAAACAACCTTTCTGACAAATTTCCAGGTTATTTGGACTGAAAATGTTACCTGTAGAGTGTTTACAAGGTTTTTCCATATTTGGGCTCTGTGACCTAGTTTTTGACCCCAGATAACCCATATTCAAACTTGTGCTAGACATCATCAAAACAACCTTTCTGACAAATTTCTAGGTTATTTGGACTGAAAATGTTACCTGTTGAGTGTTAACAAGGTTTTTCCATATTTGGTCTCCAGATTTGTATGAAGATTTGAAATAATCTCCTAAAACATCAAAACATCTGTGTCCTAGTTTTTAAACCTATATCACCCATATTCAAACTTTAGCTAGAAATCATTAAAACAACCTTTCTGACAATTTTTCAGTACAACTGAATAACATAAAATCATTGAGCAGAGGTCTTACCAACATCTTTAAGGGTCTGATTTGAACCACTGGTAAATATATCTTATCATTCTCTAAATTCAGCTCTGCTTTCAACAAGTCTACCAAAGCAAGGAATAACAGGAATAGATTTTGGATTAAGTGACATGAAAAAATATTCTTACTTCAAAATGATAATCTGAAATGTATTTCTAAAAGACGGATATTGCTCAATGTGCATACAAACAGATACATGGTTTTAATTAAATCTGAAAATGTTCAGTTCCAAGTTGTGAAATACCATTTCATTTTATAAGGAAATCTTTCATCATCATAATTATGTAAACCCCAGTCCAAGAATGTCAGTAACAAAGAGCCACTTTTGTAATGAATTCTACTGACACATTACTTACATGGATAAATACTAGTAAGAGCAAATAAATCTTACCCGCAATAATTGTTTCCACCACTGCCTTCCTTCCTCCATCGTTTTATATGCCCGGATACTGTACCGCATACTTTCTTGCGCCAAAAAGCAGTTGCCCGTAAAGTGCACCATTTGATTGGTTGATGGCATCATCCGCGAATTTTTAGGTAAAACTACATCAGTCAATATTTAGTGTACATGTTTAACAGGGTGCCTTTCTGTATTTTTACTTGGACACAATGAGAAGGACATCTGTCCTCATTTGGACAATTAAACAAGGGTCCTGGGCCCATTATTCAGAGAAGGACTACTGCAAAGGCCCTGCACTTGTATCCAATTAGCATGGATGGACAAACAGATGGACAGTTTAATTACTATATGTCAAGAGGGCATAAAAAATGTAAAAACCTACGGATAAAATGGACCTACACATAAAAAATAAAGTAAAAAGACAAAAAAAAAAAATGGGGAAGATTGGGGGTGGGGGGTGGGAAGCAACATGGTAGAGGTCCACAAGATAATGCTACACAACAAATATAAAACTCCAAGCCTTATGGTTTATGAATAATCTGCTACATTAAAGGTTTCGCACACTGCCACAAATGACAACACCTACCAAATCAGTTACCATAATAGCTCGACTTTTTTGGAAAACAGACAAAACAGCTTCCAATTGTGTTTGATCATTTCCACGTGATCAAGTTGTAAGTTTCTACAACTTTTTCAGATTTTTTTTTATTTCAACAAACTTTAAAGAAATAGTGTCTTTAACAAGTATTTGTTAAAGCTTGTACTATATAACTGCATACACTATGTCTTAACAAATACTTTGTTAAACATAAACCAAATTGTTGTGGTATAATATCAATGCTTTTTAACAATTATATGTTAAGATCGCTTTTGCTTAGACTATCATCAATTGGACATCAGAGTTTAACAAATCTTTGTTAAACTATTCTCGTCACTTGACAGAGATGTGGAAAGAAAATCGGCTGAATTGTTAACAATTATTTGTTAACATCTCTGTTCGCTGTTACTGAATCTACCGTCATACAGAGTTTAACAAATCTTTGTTAAAGCTTATACCATCCTCAGTGAAAGAGATGCAGAAAGAAAATATGCCGAATTGTTAACAATAATTTGTTAACATCTCTGTTCTCTGTTACTGAATCTACCATCATTCAGAGTTTAACAAATCTTTGTTAAAGCTTATACTACTCTCTTCACTTGACAGAGATGTGTAAAGAAAACTGGTCGAATTGTTAACAATAATTTGTTAACATCTCTGTTCTCTGTTACTAAATCTACCGTCAGTCAGAGTTTAACAAATCTTTGTTAAAGCTTATACTATTCTCTTCACTTGACAGAGATGTGGAAAGAAAATATGTTGAATTGTTAACAATAATTTGTTAACATCTCTGTTCTCTGTTACTGAATCTACCGTCAGTCAGAGTTTAACAAATCTTTGTTAAAGTTTATACTATTCTCTTCACTTGCCAGAGATGTGGAAAGAAAATTGGTCGAATTGTTAACAATAATTTGTTAACATCTCTGTTCACTGTTAATGAATCTACCGTCAGTCAGATTTCAGAACATAACAAATATTTGTTAACGATTATATGAGAATCATCAGTTGGCAGAGATATTCAATTGGCATCGGCTGGATATAAATGATTTTAACAATATCTGTTAAGATGTTTAATCTTTAATGTATTAACATTCTGATTTCAGAAATAAACGAACCTTCATAAAATTTTATCATTGTGATTATTAGTTATTAATGATGAAGAATAAACGTCAAAGTGATGCATATTTCCCGTCAACATATTTGTCAAAAAAGCTAAAATACTGAGTGAATAAATCTTGAAAAATAAACTTAATATGGCATTTATAGAAACAATTATTAATTTTACCGGTTTTAAGCCATTACAAATATACTGTGAACAATGTGTTTTGCTGATAACCATGAATTAAAAAAGATATTATATAAAAGGCCTTCACTTTTATCGGTAAAACATTTACCCCTTTAGTCACGGGGTAAATACTTTAGTTATAACATTAATGTTGAGGCAATCTAATAACTAGATGCCGTGGCTCAGTGGTCTAAGTCGTTGTTCTACATTACTGACCGAAAGATCGTGGGTTCGAATCCTGGTAAAGTCAAAACTTTTTTTTCAGTTTTCATGGTGTATAGAAGCATAATATTATATTTTTCCATAGTATATTAAATCCTATTAAATTTGAAGGAATAAAAACTTTCAGCAAAATTTTGTGAGTCAGTCGCTTTAAATAACCTTTACCCATAACAAAATTATATCCAGTCAATGCTGTGTAACATTGTCTATACAAATATATCACTGTATCTAAAATCTAAAAATGAAAGAATGAAACCGTTAAGCAAGAAAACATAACATTCAACTTGAAAACACAAATTAAATTCGTCCATATATATAATTTCCTTTACAGTTCTGTCAGTATTTTCCACTCAATTAAAAGGTACCAAAAACATTTTTTTGCCTGACCATTATAATATTGCAAATCCAACATTACTTACTTTATTTAACACAATCTATTGATGACCCGAATTCACCTTGAAGATGAAATGTCTAAGCACACTGATTTTTTCTGTCCGAAGTTTAGTTACCACTAAACCACAAAATTTATGCCTTTTTTTTCTTCTGTGAGAGTGTTTAAATAAATGAGCCCTTTACAAAATGAAATCATTTGGTACTGTGGTGTAAATAGGACACTCTTGGTTGCTACTCACTCTTTGTTTACACTATTCAGCATTTTATGATCTCCATGGGAATTGTCTTGATTCGTTGAACTGTAGCTGCTCAAGCATGTAATGTTAATTTCACCTCAAGCAATGAAAATCCCATTTAACTTAGTCATGGCACTGGTCAGAAAACCAGATTCATATACAGTCCTATGAAATACTAGGGAAAATCGGCTCAATCTGAGCTAAGTCTTATCAGTAAGCATATCAGTGAGAATTGCCCCTTACAGTTATAAATCAATTAGCACCAGCTTGTGTTTGTTTATAGTCTGCTGACCACTCCAGTAATGTATTAATGTTATTGCTAAGATTTTACTGCAGCAACATCTTCATTATCTGTGTTTAACCAAATCATGTAGAAAATTAGAAAATAAAATTATAAGTAGATCTATTGATTGTTAGCATACTATTCATTTTTGAGTAATAATGACTTCTTTAATACAACAAAATCAATTTTAATAATTGATTTTGTTGTATTATTTTTGTTACAAACAGGATGAGATCATTAAATTTAAAATGAAGCCTTTTTATTTGTATACATATAGGATATCAAAGTGTTTTTGAGATTTTATTATTTTATTTTGCTTTGATTTTTATCATACCTGAATTAAAGAAGTACTTTATTTCTGGTCATGAAATAAGAGATTTTATTGTGTTTGTTTTCAGCCCTTTTCTGAACTACATGTTCTTGAGAATAATGACAATATGTTAAAGCCAGTGTGTGTGTGCGTGTGTGTGTGTGTGTGTGTGTGTGTGTTGTTTTAAAAAATACTTTAAGCCAACCAACACGCTTGTAGAATATTTCAATTTCACAAGGGAACTAAAAGTCGAAATAAAAACCATAAATGAGCAGGAAGTTATTTGTGTTCAAGAACTACTCCTATATATAAAACTGCAGAACATAGTAATCAACACGAAGGCAATAGATTAAAGTATCAAGGTTTTATATGACACATTAATTGAATCTAGTATTATGAAGATCTTTAGGACATTTCACTATACGAAAGCAATATTTTATTTTTAAGCTCAATTTATTAACAGCATTTATTGAAAAGAAATGGAAAAATATATGTATGTTTGAACATCACCTCATGATGTCAAATTCAATAAATATTGTGAATAAACTTATGAAGACCTGCTTGAGAAAAAATCAAACAACCTTCAAGATTTACTGAAACTGAAGAATTTCACCGAAGCCATTACGAAAAATGTCAAAACAAAAGGCTAAAACCAGAACGGATAGAAAATTAGCTGGAGAAGAGAGGGATGGAATAAAACTGAAAGCAAGATATTTGCATATACATGTACCTCAAATCTTACATTTTTTGTTTAAAGAAAAAACATTCCAGAAACTGTACAGTCCTCAATAATTTTATGCGCTGTCTGTGTTTCATCATGCCGCCACCCTGCAGCCATAAATGTTTATACAGAAACAAATTCAAATGATCTGGAAGAAAACATTAATATTGCAAAACTTTGTGCATTGCGGTTGCTCAGAATGCACATGGAAGATATGACACAGATGATCTGAATAACACATTTAAATATTGAAGATATATCTGCAGTTAGAGGCATCTTTTAAAACGAGTCAAGTTCAATACAGAATTCAGTATTAGATTCATTAGTGACAGAAAGTGTAGAAGATACTGATGGCAGATTATATGAAGCTCTACAAGAAGAAAATGAAATGAACAATTTCATACACACTCTTGGTTTTGAGCCACATAGACCACCTAAAATGATAACTTTGCACCCTCCACCAGTGACTGGAAGAGATGATGCCATAACAAAGCTGCAAGAGGTTTTAGAGGATATTCTCATCAAGACATATCTTGAAGATCGGAAAAGCAGTATGTAATATCATTTACACCTGACAACAAAATTGGAGCAGATTCATTCAAAGCAGGAAAAGAGACAGAAGTACCATCAGTTTCTTGTAGAATTTCCTGTCATGCATCTGAGAAAATCAAAAATTATAATTCCTGTAAGTGCATATACAGATGCTGGCCTACTTCACACTTTTAAATACATGAGAGGCGATGAATGTATAGAATGGAAAAAGCTGATGTCAGTAGCACACATTGACACATTGACATTGTGTAACTGTAGGTTTTCAGCTGATGTCAGTAGAACACATTGACACATTGACATTGTCTAACTGTAGGTTTTCAGCTTTCATTAATTCAAAAATTCTTTCTGAGTCACACCTCAGCAGAACAATAATTATATCAAATCAATTATTTCAATGCAGTTTTCTGAAGAATCAGGCCAGACTATCATGATTTCATAAAAAAAGGGTGAAAATAACAATGGGACATTTGCTCTTCATGTTGAAAGTATGCGTCATTGTCAAGCGATATTTGCAATTGATTTTGCAGAATGACTATAAGAAGGAGCAGAAAAGTACTTGCTACCTCTTGCAGCTGATATAGATTTAAAGTTTCAAGAACCAAAGGAAAGCTGCTGCTATCAAGAATGCTAAGAACGGAAAGTTGCTACTTTCATTGATTCTGACACTGACACCATTAAATTGTTTCTAGTTCACCTTTTTATAGCACATGTTAATTTACAGTGACTAACACACAGTTCATTTAAAGGTGCATAAAAAGGCAAATGTTTATCGACATTTATGTAAATATTGTGAAAAGCATATGTTGGCTTGTTGAAAAACATCAGAATTCAAACCTTTTCATACTTTAATTGATATTTCTTACCCTGGTAGTCACAGACGAGAGACTGTCTTCATATGTCCTGCATTAAATTCAATAGTTAGTGTGCTTTTGCTTTTATGATAAACCACAGTTTCAATGACTGGAATTGCATGGATCTGAGTCCTCTTCAAAGGAAAATAAATTTATCTTGCATTTTTTAGGTGAATAGAAGGATGAAATTACACTGTATATTTACCTCTCTTCGATTTCAAAAAAATTATTTGTGAACAAATATATTAGTAGCTTAAATTGCAATGTTATTTTTGTCTTATTTACTTCATTTAAAAAAACTGTCTTACTTAAACCTTAAAACTGATAAATATAGAACCGTTATGTTAAAAAACAGACAGTTAATATATAATGTTTTCATATTAAATATCCCACACGCATCCATCATCTTTTGGATTTGTTAAATATAGTATACCCCCACCCCACCCATTTTGTGGTGGGGGTATAATAACTGTTTAAGAGCGACAGTGAACAGCGACTTTTTTAAATTTATTTGACGACAAGAAAAACTGCTGTGTGACAGGTTTAATGTTTCATATTGTTACATGTTTCATGCATTCCAAATCCCTATTTAACACTTTTCAGTTTCAAGAATTCATGCATTCCAAATCCCTATTTAACATTTTTCAGTTTCCAAAATGAATTCTAACACTATCTGCATTTCGCTGACACTTAACAAAGAAGAAATTAACCTTTATGTATCATACACGTTATATCACACAGAACACAAGTAGGCGACTGCTGACGTCACAGCAAACATCACCGTTAAATAGTGCACGTACTTTGCCCCTTATAAATACACGTACGTGTTAGAATGGACTAGATTTTAAAATTTTCATGATCTACTCTCGTATAAATCATGGTTTCTCATTCATAAGCATATTCATCTAAATTAAATTACTATGCATTTGAACTAGACACTGTGATAATATTCAATGGTATATCTCTCAGACTTAAAATTTATTTCCAAATTAACACTAGAACAAAATGCTTTGACAATTTTCATGGAGTATAGTTTAATAATATGCCTCATAGTTTGTATGATTGCATATAAAGTAGATATTGCAATTTAATTTTTACTACTTGTGTTACAAAACAGTCTTACAAGCTAAAATACATTCTGGAGATAAAAATAGAAAGTGGAGAACTATTAATCTCTGATAGGTAGCTTCAATTTACAAATCACAGTCAAAATTAAAACCTAACAATTACTATTCATGTTAAGAAATTAGGATAATACCATCACTTATACAACTTTATGTTAAAACACTGGGGCTAATCTAGACTGGTTTCAGGCCCAGCAATTAATATGCTATTCCATAGTTATGTTAATTACTATTAAGTCCCTTTCAAATTACAGCTGTATCTTTACTTGCCTGGGATTATATGATTGCTAGGAGAGGAAAAATGTTGTTATTAGAGGGGTAAAAACATTTAGTATATCAATGTGTTAACATAAAAAGAAAAGGATCATACAGCCTGCAGCCAGGCTAGGGCTTATCAACTACACATTGCACTTGGTTTGACCGATAATCAGAGGTCAAGTTTGTAACATGTTACATGTTAGCACATGCAGAGTGTGATCAGCTAGAAATTGAGAAAATTAGGCACAATTAAAAATGCTATGGAA
This sequence comes from Cyclina sinensis, assembly GCA_012932295.1. NCBI lineage: Eukaryota > Metazoa > Mollusca > Bivalvia > Venerida > Veneridae > Cyclina > Cyclina sinensis. Next base: position 4,434,416 of record JAAONU010000015.1, read on the forward strand.
GATCAAACATAACGAAAAAATTTACAAACTGGTTTAAGACAGAGATTTACATCAGGAAACAGTTCTACTTATATACTAATTTTCTTATAAAGAAGGCCACTTCAAATATCAGCTTGTTCAAGTAAATATAAGGGGATTACAATTAAAGAGACTCACTCAACAAATATAGCTGAATTTTTTTTTTTAACTATACTATATATGGAAAAACATAACATGTGCTTCTCTACACCAAGAAAACTGAAAAAAAAAATTCGTACCCATGCCCTTTTGTTCAGGAAAATAAAGAGCGGAGTTCTACACCACTGAGTCACAGAGGCTCGTTATATAAGATTTGTCAAAATCAATAAAATATCTACCCCGTGACGAACAGAGTAACTTTTTATCAATAAAAGTGTGTAAAACTTTATAATGTGATGTGTTTCTGTAACAAAATATGAGTCAGCAACTTAGTTTAGTTATGTTCTTCACAAAAACAGCTAGAATTTCTAGGTGTATTAACATTATTTTTTTGCATTGTCGACCTATCTGTGAGTCAAAACAGTCGACAAAGAATGATCTTCGTTATGATTTCAACAAATAACTCTAAGGTATTGACAAACTTTTTTAGGTTTTGATAGAAATTTTAAATGAATTTTGTTCCAAATTTGAACAAATATTGAAATTAAGAAAAAACTTTATTTACATGGTTGATGGCATGTTTGATCAACTGAAATTTACAAGAGGACATAAACTTATGTTGAAATCAGGGAGTGGATGAGTTTGCACATGAGTGTGGTAACGCACTAAACCAGCGGTGGCGAGATCGATCCTCCTCTCCTCCACTAACATTACTAAATGTCTTCTGGTTGAATGCAATGTATCAGTGCTGTACAATGAGCATGCAAAAGAACACCAGGGGTGTGTCTGAATGGGATGCTTTTTGATCTTGCACTATTCTCCACTCATATAACTTATCTCTGAAGGGGTTGTCGGTCATATGATCAACTGGTACCAACGATAAATAAACTCAAATAGAAAGATAGAAGAGAGAATCACTTTTACAATTAGACTCCTAATACCCTACCTCCACTCTTTAGAGTATTTAATTCCATTGATTTGTGTAGGATTTAGACATTTTCACAAAAGGACATGCGTTCAAACCCCACTCAAGCCATTTTGTCTCTAGTTTTGGGCAGTTTTACATTGTTTTGGTTTTATTACAGTAGTTTAACAGCCCGAATTTATCATTTATATTTATTTTCTAATTTTATCATTATTTTTCTGCACCGATATTCTCTTTATGGTAAGAGTAGAATAATCTTACAAGAAAAGAAAAATAAAATTTTTCATATCACAGTATGGAAGTATAGTGTAAGATACTTCAGTTCAAACTGAAGTTCAAAAGCAAAACATGTTCTATGTTTTTCATTTGAAAAATATTTGAAAGCAATAACATCTTAAGAAACAACATGCTAGTTGTATGATACACTCTTTCTTACTACACTTTACAATTAATTGATACATTAATCTGAATTATTCAGACAGTTGTGTGTTAAGTTTCAAAGTATGATTTTTCAACTTAAAAGTTATGACAATTTTGTCTGAACAATTCAGACTATTGTCAAACTGTATTATACCTACCAGTTCAGTTTGTTGTTTGTTTGTTTGTTTATTGGGATTTAATGCCAGGTTTAACAGCTGTGGTCATATCCCGGCAGTCAGTCCACCTAGCCAGTGTCCCTGGGTATTCAACCAGTTTACTAAACAATTTCTCCTCAAGTGACTGACTACTTCCTCACTTGTTTCAAAGGTGAGGGACAATGACCTTCAGAACCACTGCCTGACATCAGTAACCACGGAGAAATTTTGCCAGTCCTGATGGGGATCAAACCAGGAGCTCCATGACTGACAATCCGATGCTCTACCGACTGAGCTAGCCAGGCCGGCAAGTTCAGATATTAGTCGCTTCATCCATTTGGGTGAAATGCATAAATGTTAATCTTCACCTTTTTATATTTTATGATTATGTTTGTCATGTAAATGACATCAGATAATAATAATAATAATACTATTAAAGGATAAATAGTTCATGTTCAGAAAAATATCATGACTTACTACAACAGTTATTGATAGGTCGTGAAAATAGTTCGTGCTATAAAATATATAAGCTAATATGTGCATAACTGACCACAGGCATAGAGCTACATAATAGAGTAAATTTATACCATTTCACTTTTATTTCATCACTTATATAACTTATGTTAAATTTGCCTAAATATTCTATCAGTTTTCCTGTATGGTTATTACACCATGCACATTTAGTGAGAACACACTGTTTTTTAAAAATGTAATAATCAAAACTTGTTTTTGTTTCTTTCTTTTAAAGACTGTTCATACAGGAAAAGTAATTTTATTTCCTCAAGTGGTATAGTACAATTGAAAGTTAGTTTTCTAGAGTATACCTTTTTATCATTTTTTAAATTAATTTATGTTTAGCCCAGTAAAAGGAAAAATTAACATTTTCCTATTTCATAGCTCTGAAAACTTATCTGTAAAAACAAAGTGGTCAGGATAACATTAATAATGCTTGTCAGTGCTCAGCAGGTCTTCTAATATTTATAACAACTTAATTGACCAGGCAAATTAACTACATTACACGCCCAAGCATTTTCTAGATGCTTGTAAAATTTCTGCTGTGTGCTATCTTACTCTGTATCAATACAAAGAATAACACATCCCTGAGAAATAGAGGTCACAGACAGGCCATAATGTCATGCTGAGAAGCTAAAGATAATGCAAAAAATTCTGGAAGGGTTAACCTTGTGAAAACTGCTACAGCTCTATTCAAAGCTGTTTATCAAACATCGTAACCAATCAGATATCATTTTCGAGTAATTTTGAGAGAGGCAGAATTTACAAATGATACTGTTGCTCCATGTCTCCACACCAAAAATGCTAATTTATGTCAGGATACATTCATTCCAGGTATTTCAAATTTTTACTTTACTTCACAATATCAATATCTGTGTAAATCTTCCGATGAAATAACCATCACTATTTATTTAAATTGCAAAATCTAATAACGTAATTTTGACATTGGTTATGTTTTTTAACTATAGAAATTCTAATATATGCTCAGGGAATAAAGAAACGCTCGGTAAACCTTGCAGATAATTCTAGTGTTCCCGTTTCACACTTTCCACGGGAGACCTCGTTACGTAATGCCAATTTGAGACATTTGATACATAACAACAGGCACTGTAACCTAGAGAATTCATTGGCAGATTTAAATTATATCCGATCAACGCACTCTCGAGCTAATTTGCGGATGTCTCCCTGCGTTTCTGAACATTTTTATCTGTATATATTCATATGGACATGACTTGTAAAGAATGTACAGATTTTATATCCGTATGGACACGTCTAGTGTAAATTAATCATGTTTGAAACAATACTTTTCTGTTACGTTGACAATAGGGTTACTGCTTAAAAATTGTTTTTAGTAAGTTAATGTTTTACTTTCTGAAAATAATTATCATCTTGATTGTAAATTTGAATCTTCATTATCTTTGTAGCGATTTTTTTTTAAACTATGTAAGTAAAATAATTATTTGACAAGTACTGAATAAAATGTTGTAAATAAAAATTAATATAAAATTTTACTAGCTTTGTGTTTACACACAAATTAATTTTATTTTGTTTTTGGGGACTTGATTTGATGAAGATATGATTCAATAACTGAAATGATCCAGAGTTTGATAGCGAAAAATATAATTTATATAAAATCTTTTTAGAAAATTTATGATTATCAGCAAAACAAATTAATGACAGTATATTTGTAAAGGCTTAAAACGGGTAAAAGTAATAATGGTTTCTATAAATGGCATATAAGGTTTGTTTCAAGATTGATTCACAGAGCATGTTAGCTTCTTTTTAAAATCTGTTGACGGGAAATATGCATGGTCACTTCGACGTTCATTCCCCATCTTTACAAACTAGTAATCACTATGACATACTTATTTTTTTTATATCAAACATTCGTTTATTTTTGAAATCAGACTGATAATATATTAAAGATTAAACATCTTAACAGATATTGTTAAAATCAACGATATCCAGCTGATGCCCATTGAATATCTTTGCCAACTGACGATTCTCATAAAATCGTTAACAAATATTTGTTATGTTCTGAAATCTAACTGTTGGTAGATTTAGTAACAGAGAACAGAGATGTTAACAAATTATTGTTAACAATTCGGCATTTTTTCTTTCTGCATCTCTGTCAAGTGAAGAGAATAGTATAAGCTTTAACAAAGATTTGTTAAACTCTGACTGACGGTAGATTTAGTAACAGAGAACAGAGATGTTAGCAAATTATTGTTAACAATTCGGCATATTTACTTTCTGCATCACTGTCAATGAGAATAGTACAAACTTTAACAAAGATTTGTTAAACTCTGACTGACGGTAGATTCAGTAACAGAGAACAGAGATATTAACAAATTATTGTTAAGCATTCGGCCTATTTTCTTTCTGCATCTCTGTCAATGAGAATAGTATAAGCTTTAACAAAGATTTGTTAAACTCTGACTGATGGCAAATTCAGTAACAGCAAACAGAGATGTTAACAAATAATTGTTAACAATTCAGCCGATTTTCTTTCCACATCTCTGTCAAGTGACGAGAATAGTTTAACAAAGATTTGTTAAACTCTGATGTCCAATTGATGATAGTCTAAGCAAAAGCGATCTGTATTTGTTAAGACACAGTGTATGTAGTTATATAGTACAAGCTTTAACAAATACTTGTTAAAGACACTATTTCTTGAAACTTTGTTGAAATAAAAAAAAATCTGAAAAAGTTGTAGAAACTTACAACTTGATCACGTGGAAATGATCAAACACAATTGGAAGCTGTTACAAGCTAAAAACTGTGCCAGCCAGAGTTATCATTCTTGACTGCCACTTCCCTATATTTATGTTCCCAGTATTAACTAAATGCCTTTAACAGTTTTAGAGTTGTGCCTAAGGCAAGTAAAATGTACTAAGGGGAGATAATGAGAAAACTTGTCATGGTGAGTTATGGTTCTTGTGCACTGCAATTACTCTCAATGTCCGTCAACATCTAATGAAGTTATAAGTAAACCCCTTCATTAGTTTTTGAATTATACTCCTGACAAAATCCAACAAGCAGTAAAAAAATGTAATAAAGGGAGACAACTGAAATTGGGGCAGGGCAGAGTTACAATTATTCAACATTGCACTTCATGTATACACATTTTATCAATATTTCAAATATCAACTAAATCTCAGTTATGCTCTGAACAAGCATTATTACATGTAAACTTATAAAGGAAAATAACTAAAAAACGGGGGCAGCTAGAGTTATGGTTCTTGGACACTGCAGCTCCTGCCATTCCCCTCTATCAATGTGCCAAATATCAACTAAATGCCTTTCATCATTCAAGAGATTTGCTCTAGAAAATCAAAATGTATTAAAGGGAGATAATGAGAAAACTAGAAGAGTTATGGTTCTTATGCACTGCACTTACTCCCAATGTCCTCCATCTTCTTATGAAGATTAAATTAAATACTTCATTGGTGTCTTGAGTTACACTCTGGACAAAACCTGACAGACTGAGAAATGGCCAACTGTAGGCTCTCCCTTCGGGAAGTATAAAATGACATTCCAGTCCATGCTTATACAGTCTAGTCAATTTCACTTACCTTTAATGGTACATGTTGCATTATCCCACTGCCCTGACTCAAGACATAGAATTGTTGATGTGTTTGTCTCAAAGCCAGTATCACATGTCACTGAAGCCGAGGACCCATATGTAGTATTACTGGGATCATCAGGCTGGACTGAGCCAAACTCAATAGTAGGCACATCATGACAATCTGAAACAATCAAAATCAAAATAAATACAAAAATACAGTGAATGTTTTTAAGAATATTAATGCAGTCTTTGTAAGTGCTTGGTACTTGGTGCTTGAAACATTCAAATTAACAAGTCCACCAAAAAAGTTTAGATTCTAAATTCATGAATGTAATGTCATTATGAGTAAAACCATTTCCAAACACTGAAGCTGTCAAATCAAATAAACATACCTTTAGCTATACAGGTTACATTATCCCATTGCCCTGTTTCAAGACACAGAATTGTTGATGTGTTTGTCTCAAAACCAGGATCACATGTCACTGAAGCTGAGGACCCATAGGTAGAATTACTAGGATCATCAAGCTGTATTGAGCCAAATGCAATAAACGGCAAACCTTGACAATCTGAAATATATGACATATCAATGTTAAATGAAGAAGACTAATATAATCTTAATTACACTGCAGAACATCACAACCATGAAAAAATACTTGCAACATTTTTTTTTCATTGATATAAAGTGACCACTATGAACAAACTAAACAAGAGATGTTTGTAAAACATATATGCCCTCCTAGCACCTTATCCCTTGAGACCATGGGTTCTGCAGTTATTCATCAGAAGCTGTTTTGCTATTCAGTCACTGTGACCTTGACCTTTTTACCTGAAAAACTATAGGGGTCAATTACTAATCATGACCAATCTACATACCAAGTCTGGGGAAGGTGGGTCCACGGGTTCTTTAGAGACTCATCAGAAACCAGTGTCTACTGACCGACTGACATTTGCAAAACTACTTGCCCCCTAATCTTCAATGGGCAGCATACCTAGTTGGAGGAGGGTGTGGTGGTGGTTGTGGGGTTGAGGATGGATGGGGAGTCAAGTACCTATGTATTAAAAAGAAAATAAATTCGGGCCCCGGCAGGTTGGGGGGTTGAGGGTGGATGGGGAGTCAAGTACCTATGTATTAAAAAAAATCAGGCCCAGGGGCTTGTAAAAAAAAGGGAGGGGGGTTACATGGGCAGGGTGGGGGGTCCCCATGCAGAGGGGGGTGGGGGGCAGAGAATAGGGGGAGTACTTACCCATCTCATGCCAGTTAATATTTTATTTCTAGGCTAAAAAGTTTTTTTCCTATATATAAGTATAACCAAAATCAAGTGACCCCTGGGGGTGGGGCTGTGACCCCAGGGATATGGGTACCAACAATCTTTGCAGGGGTCTTGCTGGTGATCAAGTATTCCAAGTTTGAATGAAATATCTTTGACACTTTTTAAGAAATGGACATTAACAAAAAGGTTTACCAAGAAATTTTAAGTTGAAAAAGGGGCATAACATTGCAAAAATAGATTTGAGGGTTATCTGCCCTTTAGAAATGGTGCTGTCTGAAGCGATACAATTGTAAGCATTACAATTGGAAAGTTTGATGAAGAAATATTAAGAAATGGAATAGTGATAGCCAATGTTAAGTTTTCATGACAAAATCCATGTACAAAAAGGGGCATAACTCTGTCAATTGTGATTTTGACCTAAAGATTTTGGCATCATCCCGACTCTGTTGTCGTAAGCAATATAATTTGAAAGTTGGATGAAGAAATGTTAAGAAATGGCAAAGTTATTGCCAACGTTGAGTTTTCATGACGAAATCCAAGTACAAAAAGGGGCATAACTCTGTCAAATGTGACCTTGACCTAAAGATTTTGGCATCATCCCGACCCTGTTGTCATAAGCAATACAATTTGAAAGTTTGATAAGGAAATGTTAAGAAATGGCAAAGTTATAGCCTACATTAAGTTTCTGTGACTTTGACCGATTGTTTTTATCTGACGTTTTGTTTTATCGAATTTAACCCCCAGATTTTCTATTTGGGGATATATTAAACAAGCTTAAGGAGCAATAAGTACCATCCAATTTCTATTATACCTACCTTTAGCAGTGCATGTTGTTAATAACAGACTAAACTAGAACTATCGCTGAATGCGATTCATACCCCCACCAATGTCCTTGACAGAAGACGACATGGAAAGGTGGTTAAGGGAATTACTTTAGTGGCACAAATACATATACATTAAAAGAAATTATCTCTGGTGAAAAAAAACAAACAAATTGTACAGGTAATAGAATAAATATATATTGTCAAATCATGTTCGAAACAGTTATAGGTTATAACCTTTCATTTTCCCAATGTACTAAAACAAACAAAAGCAGTGAAGTTAAGAAAATAGCATAATTATGTCAAAATGTAATTAAGAGTGGAAAAACTTTGCATACTGAGCTTACTTGTTCTAGTTTTAGATATATTCAAGTACATGTTAAAATTTCAGAAAATTTTCTAAGTCAATTTTTGACCTTCAAGTGTGGCCTTGACCTTAAGCTGGCACAAAGGTAACATGGGTTCTGCACATAACTTTGTTGAGTTGAACATTTGAGTAAAGTTTGAAGAAATTTCTTCCATCAGTATAGGATTTATAGAGCGGACACGACGTATTGTCTAATATTTGATTGTATGTAAATTTGAAGACTTAAAAAGGGGCATAACTTTGTCAAAATGCAATACAGAGTTATGAAACTTGACCTGGATATCCTAATTGTGACACTTCATATATACTTTAAGTTTCAAGCTAATACGTTCTCTAGTTTCAGAAATACGAGGGGTGATTCAAAAGTTCGCGGAATTTATCTCTAAATCATTTATTTTTTCACCGAATCACATTAAATTTCGCATAAATATAATTCAACGTATTTTAACTAACATTTTCGTTTAGTTTATGGAATATGTGTAACCGGAAGAATATAAATGGTCTCCATAGCAACCACGGTTAGGTGACTTGAAGCAGGCCAAAATATTTCGTTTTACTAATTCACTTCAGACGATAGTATGTTTTCAAATGTTGCTTAATTTTGGCGCGAACGTAACTGACGTTAGAATGACGTGTTGACGTCATTTCCTATAATTTTGATTACATTACGTTGAACCGTTACTCCACAGCAGCGAGTTGTCGCCATGTCTTCAACTTCTTCCGCGACGTCAACAAGTGAATTGGAGCTACGCGCAGTTGTGAAATTTTGTGTTGGACTCAAACTTACACCAGTTGAGACGTTGAATCAAATTAAAAACTCGCATACATTACAACCTTGTGGTAAATCGTTTGTCTACAAATGGCATGAGCGATTTCGGAACGGCAGAAAATCGGTACTTGATGACGATAGAGCAGGTAGACCAGCATCCGCTATGACGACGAGCAACGCAACGTTAGTGAGAGAGCTTTTGGACAACGACCGGCGCTTAACGGTTAGGGGTATTGCAGAGGAACTCTCCCTATCGTATTCTACTGTGCAACGAATTCTTACAGAAGAGCTAAATATGTCCAAAGTATCTGCGCGTTGGGTGCCCAGACTTCTGACTGATGAAAACAAGCAGCGGAGGTTAGAATGTTCTCAGCAATTTCTGGATCTGTACGACGCACAGGGTGACGAGTTTTTGGACAAAATCATCACGACAGACGAGACATGGTTATACCATTATGATCCAGAGTCGAAACAGCAGTCGTCCGTCTGGAAGTCACCAGACACACCTCCACCAAAAAAGGCCAGGACAACACGCAGCTGCAAAAAGGAAATGTTCATCTTCTTCATGGATAGACAAGGGCTTTTGCTTCAACACAAGGTGCGCGACGGATGTACCGTAAATGCCGACTATTATTCAAAGGTATGCCGCATTTTAGTCATACAAACGATCAACACTTATATATTATTTTTATAACAAACTAATATTTTACAGTATGTATTGTTTCAAATAACAAAATATATAAAAATATTATTTAAAATGTGCCGCTTTTTACTTTCTTAAACTTAAATTATTTCATGTTTTCCCGTTTGTTTGTTTGACTTCAGGTGCTTAGACGCGATCTGATACAGGCTCTGCGCCGCAAGCGCCCCCTGTTGGTACTGGATGATGTTATACTCCATCATGACAACGCTCCAGCACATCGGGCACAGAGTACAGAGTTAGAGATTTCACTGCTTGGTTTCAGTCTCTTACCACATCCGCCGTACAGCCCGGATCTAGCACCGATGGACTTTCGTCTGTTTCCAGATATGAAGAGGGAACTCAGAGGCCAGAGATTTGAAACAACATTAGAGCTACGCAATAAGGCTCGTGAAGTAATCTCTTCATTCAGTCAGGATTGGTTTAAGGTAACATTTATGCAATGGGTACAAAGGCATAGGAAGTGTGTAGCGACGGGCGGCGATTACGTCGAGAAGGTGAATCGTACGCTAGAATTTGACCGTTAGTGACGTCGACGTCGTGATGGCGTGCGTCAAGTGCCGGTCATGTATACAATTCAAATATGTACAAACGATTTATTAGTAAATGTATTTCAATGAGATTACGGCTCTGCTTTAGTATTGAGTAAACGTATCGAGTGATGTAATTTTTGTGTTTGTATTGTCTTTTCCGTTCTAGTAATAAAGCAATTCCGCGAACTTTTGAATCACCCCTCGTATTCAAATACATGTTAAAATTTAAGAATATTTTCTAAGTCAATTTTTGACCTTCAAGTGTGACCTTGACCTTAAGCCGGCAAAAGGGTAACATGGGTTCTGCACATCCCCTTGTTGAGGTGAACATTTGAGCCAAGATTAAAGAAAATCTTTCAATTAGTGTAGGACTTACAGAGCAGACACGACATAATGTCTAATATTTGATTGTTTGATATTTGACCTTCAATTGTGACCTTGACCTTGAGCTGACACATGGGCAACATGGGTTTTGCACATCCCCTTGTTGAGGTGAACATTTCAGCCAAGTTTGAAGAAAATCCTTCAATTGGTATAGGATTTATAGAGCAGACACGATAATGGAGACGGACGGACCGACCGACCGACGCGACAAAGTGAATCCATTATAGCCCCCCCCCACATTCTACAAATCTTTAATATAAAACCATATCTTTAAATAAGAACACCATGATGGCCCTAGATCGCTCATCTGAATACTTTGCCTTTGGGTCTGCCAGAAGCTTTTTAAAGATTCTCTTAATATATAAATCTATATGAATTCAAGTGACCCCTTCCCCCACCCCCCTCTCCCCACCCCCGGCTAGAGCCAATTTTCATTGAAGGGGCATAATTTGAACAAACTTGGTAGAAGACATCTAGCTGATGCTCCCTTAAAAATATCTAAGTTCTAGGCTTTGTGGTTTCAGACACGAAATTCTTTTAAAATTTTGCCTATATAAGCCTACGTAAAATAAACTGAACCCTGGTGCAGGGCCAAATTTGACCCCAGGGGAATCATTTGAACAAACTTGATAGAGATCTACTAGACAATGCTACATACCAAATCTTAAGGGTCTTGTTGATTCAGAGAAAAAGATTTTCAAAGTTTTTTCTTTCTGTTGCTATAGCAACCAGAGTTCGAGTCAGTTTTTGTACAACTGTGACCTTTGTTAGATGTTTAATTTTCTGATGAAACATTTTAAATTACCATTAACTGATATTATAAATATGACCCTCTGTAATAAATGCAGTCAGTAATTTTCAAAGTCCTGATTACAGACAAACAAGAAGGCCATAATGACTCTGAGCCCTCACCTGGGTATACACTGATATGCATGCAATATCTGTTAATTCAACTTTGTCATTCATTTGAATTTGTACAGATTTCAGAGAAGATTTTTAAAACTTCCAATCTTGACATACTAGGAAAAGCAGTTCTGGCCCCTTGTGGCCAGAATTTTTCAAGTATCACAATATGTTTCACAGTTTATATAGATGGTCAACTGAAGCATATTTGTTCCAAATTATTTTCAAATGAAGCCAGCAGTTTCTAAGGAAAAGATTTTTACTTTCCCATATAGACAATATTAGGAAAATAAACCGCGCCAAGTGGTGACCATATTTTTTATGTACAGAAATAACTTCACAATTTATACAGTGCAACACCCAAGGAAAAATTTGTTCTAAATTACTTTGAAATGAAGCCAGCAGTTTCTAAGGAAATGATTTTTATTTTCCCATGTTTTCCCCCTAACGCCTTTTCCTTAGAAGCAGCCATGAATTTTCGAGGAGCCTAGACAAAGCATTCTATACTTATTGATCGGAAACCACTTTGCTATTCAAGGACACTGTGGCCATGGCCTTTGACCTGGTGACATGAAAAACTAAGGGGCTCATCTACAAGTCATGAACAACTTACATACAATGTTTCAGGAGCATGGTCCTAAGCATTCTACAATTATTCATCGGAAACCATTCTGCTGTTCAAGGTCACTGTGACCCTTGACCTTTGACCCAAACACCTGAACAACAGGGCCATGATGTCCCTGTATCGCTCACCTGAGTATGACTGCTTTTAACAAAGTTGCTACGGACCAGGTTAACTAACCCCAGATGACCCAAATTCGAACTTGACCTAGAAATTACTGAAACAATCTTTCTGACAAATTTCCAGGTTATTTGGACAGAACATGTTACCTCTAGAGTGTTAACAAGGTTTTTCCATATTTGGGCTCTATGACCTAGTTTTTGAACCTAGATATCCCATATTCAGACTTGAGCTAAAAATTATTCAGACAATCTCTCTGACAAATTTCCAGGATATTTGGACTGAAAAAGTAGCCTCTAGAGTGTTAACAAGGTTTTCTACATTCGGGCTCAGTGACCTAGTTTTTCAAACCAGATAACACATGTTTGAACTCATCTGAGATATTAATGAGACAAACATCCTGACTAAGTTTCATGACAATTGAGACCAAAATGTGACCACTGGAGTGTTGACAAACTAAATGTGGACGGACAGACGACGGACAAAAGGCGTTCACAAAAGCTCACTCTGTCACTACGTTGTTATCTACTGATCATGACAAACCTTCATACTAAATCTGATGAACCTGAGCCCAAGGATTCCCTAGATATTCAGCAGGAATATTTTTGCTTTTTAAGGTTACTGTGACCTTGACCTTTCACCTAATAATCCTTGAAACTACAAGGGGTCATGTTATGGTCATGACCAACCGTCCTTTTAAGTTTGGCGGAGCTGAGCCCAGGCATTCTATAGGAATTGATCGGACACTATTTTGCTACACAATGTCACTGTGACCTTGACCTTTGACCTGAAAAGCTATAGGGTCATATACTGGTCATGGCCAACCTGTATACAAAGTTTTAGGAACCTGGGCCCAAGTGTTCTATTGACAGAAAATGGAAATCATTTTGCTTTTCAAGGTCACTGTGACCTTGGCCTTTGACCTGAAAAACCGAAAGGGTCATCTACTAGTCATGATCAACCTACACATTAAGATTGAACAACATGGGACCTAGGGTTCTTTAGTTACTGATCAGAAACCGTTATGCTTTTCAAGGTCATTGTGACCTTGACCTTTGACCTGGTGACCTGAAAAACTATAGGGGGTCATCTACTGATCATGTTCAACCTATACACTATGACTGAGGAAGGTGGGTCCAAACGTTCTTTAGATATTGATTGGAAACCAAAGTGTCTACCAATCGACTAACCAACATTTGCAAAGTTATATGCTTCCTCATCTTCCTTTGGGAGCATAACAGTAAGTCCAATCCAATGCTGACCATATTTTTTTAGGTGTCAAAATAAATCCACAATTTATATAGAGTATCACCCTAGCATTTCATATAGAACATTGGTACCATTTTATATTGTAGATGAATGTTTGTAAAACAAACCAGCTCAGGTGAACTAAAAAGTAAAGTGGAGGTTTAAAATCACACATTTCAGAGCAAAGCTGCAAGTAACATATGTGATGTAAAATCAACAATCTGCTGAGGTCATTGAGAAAAGCAATGTCAAAGTTTGACATCATAAACTTATAAATGAATTCCACCAGGTTTTTGTGCTTTCTCTGAATTTACGTAAAGTGCTGTCTACTGAAAATGTGAATTTAGTCTACAAAGTTAACAGAAACATTGATATGGATTGCACAACCACCTCGCAACTATATTGCATGTTGCATGTTACTTGGTATGACGTCCATGATGTCAACATCATTTATAAAAATGTAATATAATTACGCACTGCTTACTCCATTACATGTATACCTTCGAGAAGTCAGACTGCAATCAAAAGTACACAAAAACAATTTCTGAATGAACTATAATAGGAACATGAAAAAAACTGAAAATGTAAAGTTTGACCACATTGTTGATAACCTCATGACTCAGCCCATATAATGTTGTGTTCTTCATCAAGGAAAACAAATGAAAACTGCTACAGTTTGCAAATTTCTGCAATCTTAAAAGGATAGATACCTTATAGGTAATATATAATATGAACTTCAATGTACATGTACTGTCCCATAATTTATAATTGCAGTAAAACTTTGTCAACTTCAGCATCAATAACTCAAGAACCCAGGTAACTCGAGCTATCCTGGAGGTCCTGGCATTTTTCCCTTTATTTTTAAACAGATTTTACATCAATAACACAAACTTTGGTTACTTGATAACCCAAGGAACAACTGTGGTCCCCACTGGTTGTTTTCACACCTTATTACCTGTGGCAACTCAACAATGTTGATTTGCGGAAGTTTTCATACCTTTACCAGCATTTTATTGTTTAGACACGTTGTTAATATTACGTTGTTTTTACTAGTTATTATATACATTGCACAGGCAATTAAAATCAGTGTCCTTGTCACCAGTTAATAAATGTTTATTGCACTCCATTATTCAGTATAACATCAACTTACGACGCAATATATTCATATTAAAAGAAATAATTATGAGAATATAATGATGAGAACAGAATTATAAGTCTGAACAATAATGTTAATAAATACAGGGAAAAACATCAGTCTATTCTTGTATAGTAGTTGAATAAAAAATGTGCTCAAAATGTGTTTTTATCATGCATATACCATTAATTTTTCTCAATTGCATGGTCTGCTGGATAAACTGTGATAACCGTTGATATTTACTTGAACTCATTAACATTTTCTTAAAATATGCTTACATCTTATATTTGCATTTATTATATATGTAGATTCTTTTAAAACATTATTGATAATTATAACTAAATAAAAATAATTAATTTGCCTCATTGTTGCATTGTCGTTTTTTTTTTTTTTTAAATCCAACCTCGAAGAAGTAAACATGTCACACTGCATATTAATCTATATCAATGTAAACTGCCTACAACATGCACACAAGCAGTGGCTGTCATGGTATGAGACAAACGATATACAACAGTAAACACAAAATGTGTGCGTCTTTTCATTTTATTATCACAGCAAACAAAATCTCTAAATAATAAAGTATTACAAACCCATAAAAACAAGCTTATGCAACAGTAAGTACAATCCAATTTCCTTTTTACTGGTACCTACCTTAAACAGTACATGTTGCTTATAAGAACACATACTAGGTACATGTAGTTCTGTAACACGTATAATCTATAAACCTTTAATATTCTCATTTATATATATATAAAAGCTCTTTCAAACTCTTTCAATCCACATTTAAAAAACTCTAAAATACCATATATCTGCCACTTCCCTTTTCTGAGCAAATCTTGTCGTGATGTCTTGATAAGCGAGAATGGGAAAAGTAAAATAAAATGGTCATGACGCCATCTTGTTTAAGATATCAAAACAAAAATAAAAACACATTTACCCTATTCTAATTTAGGTTTGCAGAAGTTTTGTTTTCCAATTTCATATGTTAGAGTCTAGTAGACACCTATAAATACAACCTCTGACAAATGTGTAAGGGAATCGATTCTTTGACTCAGTGGTTTGAGCGTTGGCTTGTCATGCGGGAGTTTAAAGTTCGAATCCCACTTTGGGTTGTGTATTCTAAGATGCACTGCATCTTTCTGTTACAGACTTTCATATTTGTAAGATGGGGGCTCTTCCTGGATGACCTATTCTATACTTAGTTATAACAAGAAGCGACGCAATGCGACAAAACCAGGTTTTCAACGACCAAGTATTGATGTGACAGGAATTAGGAATGAAATATGACAGTGAAGAAAAAATGATGCTGTTATTATGGTTGCATGCAGATAGTGATATATGTAGGGTTAGTAGAAATCCATATAGGTTTAGTACAAAGGAAATGGTGAAACACTGCAATAAATAAATGATTGGGAAAAGTGGTTAAATGTGTTAACTGTCACCTGATTCAGACCATATGTTTGATGTTACAGATGTCAGTGATAATGAGGCAATCATTTCACTTTCAATGAATTGACAATTTTCACATTTTCTACACTGTATTTGGAAGAAAGAGAAAGCTGTTAGTACTGGACTTTGAAGTAAGTTGATGTTTAATATTAAAAACTATGATTATACATGAATTTTTCTGTTCTCGGTGGCTGATTTAGAGTTAAAATGTTGTCTAAGATTTTAGATGCAAATTTATAAGTTATCTCAACTAGTGTCTAATCTGTTTTATTTAAGGTCTCTGAAGCTAATAAAGTCTAATCAGGTTTACCTACCTTTAGCTATACATGTTGCATTTTCCCACTGCCCTGATTCAAGACACACAATTGTTGAGGTATTTGTCTCAAACCCAGGATCACATGTCACTGAAGCCAAGGTCCCATAAGTAGTATTATTAGGGACATCAGGTTGTATTATACCAAACTCAATAGTAGGCACATCATGACAATCTGAAACATTCAATATCAAAACAAAACAATTATACAGAGAGAGAAAGTTTTCAGGAAATTAAAGTAGTCTTTATAAAGTGCCCGACATCTGCTGTGTAAATTTGTGAATAACAAGACACTATGATTAAAACCATTTTCAATCCACATTAACAAAGTCTTATGAAATCAGCTTACCTTTAGCCATACATGTTGCATTTTCCCACTGCCCTGACTCAAGACATACTATTGTTGATGTATTTGTCTCAAACCCAGGATCACATGTCACTGAAGCCAAGGTCCCATAAGTAGTATTATTAGGGTCATCAGGTTGTATTGATCCAAACTCAATAGTAGGCACATCATGACAATCTAAAACAATCAAACTAGAACAGTCATGGAAGATGACAAATACCCCCACAACTTCACACTGTCCCAACAGCAGAAGCAAATCTGAATTTTCATAAAGCTATGATGCCATTATAAAAAGACAAGAGGGCAATGATGGCCCTGTATTGCTCACCTGAATATGACTGCTTTTTTAACAAAGTTGTTATGGACCTGGTTAATTGACCCAAATTGACCCATATTCGAACGTGACCTAGAAATTATTGAAAGAATCTTTCTGAGTAATTTCCAGGTTATTTGAACTGAAAATGTAGCTTCTAGAGTGCTAACAAGGTTTTTCGATATTTGGGCTCTGTGACCTAGTTTTTGATCCTAGATGGCCCATATTCGAATTTAAGCTAGAAATCATCAAAGTAACCATTCTGACAAATTTCTAGGATATTTTGCTGAAAATGTAACCTCTAGAGTGTTAACAAGGTTTTTCTATTTTCGGGCTCTGTGACCTAGTTTTTGAACCCAGATGACCCATATTCGAATATAAGCTAGAAATCATTGAAACAACCTTTCTGACAAATTTCCAGATTATTTGGACTGAAAATGTTACTCTCCTTCTACAATATAAGCCTATGTAAAACCAAAGACCCCGGGGCAGGACCTAATTTGACCCCAGGGGTATAATTTGCACAAACTTGGTAGAGGTCCACTAAACAATACTACATACCAAATCTTAAGGCTCAGGCCCATGTGGTTTCAGACAAGAAGATTTTCAAAGTTTTCACTATATAAGCCTATGTAAAACCAATGACCCCGGGGTGGGGCCAAATTTGACCCCAGAGGTATAATTTGAATAAACTTGGTAGAGGTCCACTGGACAATGCTACAAACCAAATCTTAAGGCCCAGGGCCTTGTGCTTTCAGACAAGAAGATTTTTGAAGTTTTTCCTATATAAGACTAGGCAAAACCAATGACCCCAGGGTTGGGCCAAATTGACCCCAGAGGTATAATTTGAACAAACTTGGTTGAGGTCCAGTAGACAATGCTACATACCAAATCTTAAGGCTCAGGGCCTTGTGGTTTCAGACAAGACGATTTTTAAAGTTTCACTATATAAGCCTATATAAAATCAATTGACCCCCGGGGCGGGGCCAAATCCACCCTAGGGGTATAATTTGACCAAATATGGTAGAGGTCCACTGGACAATGCTACATACCAAATCTTAAGGCTCAGGGCCTTGTGGTTTTAGACAAGAAGATTTTCAAAGTTTTTCCTTTAAGTTCCCATAGCAACCAGAGTTGTTCATGGAACAGAATTCTTTGAACAACTTTGGTAGAGCTTCATGCAAGGAATATCCCAGGCATGTTTTGTCAATGTTGGCTTAGTGGTTTAGGAGGAGAAGTTGTTCAAGTCAAATTGTTGACAACGCACGACGCATGCCGACGCACACTGGACATTCAACTATCCTTAAAGCTCACCCTGAGCAGTGCTCAGGTAAGCTAAAAACTGAAAGACCAACTTGCCCCATGAGCTTTAAGTTGACTTCAATCTGCATACATAAATGATATAAGCTTAATGGGAGTTAACTCTGGGATGTCCTGATGGATATGAGTCAATTATTTTGTCTTGCACATCTACACTGTGTAATGACTACACCTGGCAAGTTTCAGTTCAATCTGTTGAAAACTGATGGAAGAGTTTCTGCCACAAGGTATGTCAAACGTGACAAAAATCTTTAGTTCAAGAGAAATAATTGTGCCTGGCTAGGTATGCATAAGAAATATGTCTTTGATATCTTCATTGCCTAATTTCTATCTCTGCCCAGTGTCTTTTCCATCAGTTGGAAAATGAAAGACTAGTTTTTGCAGCAAAGTATAAATATGTAAAAAACAGGGAAGAGCTTTAGTTCAAGGGGCAATAACTCTGCACTGCCTGTATGGATTTGCATCAAAGAGATGTCATGCACATCTACATTATCTGGTAACCATTTCTGCAAGGTCTCAATTCAATTGGTTGAAAACTGAAGGAAGAGTTTGTGACACAAGGTTTGAAAGTTTGGTTTGTAGCATTGTCTAGTGGACCTTTGACATACTGATCCCTAAATATATAGGGGCCATCCACTCAATGTGTGCAATCAAAAAACCTCAAAAAACCAACCGCTAATGAATGGACAGGCAGACAGATGGATGAACGGACTCCCTCGACCATAACATTATATGCCTCCTTCAGGAATATAAAAACATGGGAAAAGTATATGTTAAAGGGGCAATGACTCAGCAATGCCTAAATGGATATGCATCAAAAAAAGTTTTGCATAAAATCTACATTGCCTAGAGACCATTCCTGAAAAGTTTCATTTCAATCAGTAAAAAACTGAAACAGACCTTCGCAAAGCAAGGTTAAGATATCAAACATGACAGACTGACTCACAAACTGACTGACTGTCTGCCAGGGTGATTGCAGTGCTTGGTACTTGGTGTGTAAATTCATGAATAACAAAACAATATGACTTAAACCATTTTCAATCAATACTTAAGCAATATTATTAAATCAGCTTACCTTTAACTATACATGTTGCATTTTCCCACTTCCCTGATTCAAGACACACAATCGTTGATGTATTTGTCTTGAAGCCAGGATCACATGTCACTGAAGCCAGGGACCCATAAGTAGTATTATTAAGGTCATCAGGTTGTATCATACCAAACTCAATAGTAGGCACATCATGACAATCTGAAACAATCAATATCAAAACAAAACAATTATACTGAGAGAGAAAGTTTTCAGGAAATTAAAGTAGTCTTTATAAAGTGCCTGACATATGGTGCGTAAATTCGTGAATAACAAGAAACTATGATTAAAACCATTTTCAATTCACATTAACACAGTCTTATGAAATCAGCTTACCTTTAACTATACATGTTGCATTTTCCCACTGCCCTGACTCAAGACACACAATTGTTGATGTATTTGTCTCGAAGCCAGGATCACATGTCACTGAAGCCAGGGACCCATAAGTAGTATTATTAGGGTCATCAGGTTGTATTGATCCAAACTCAATAGTAGGCACATCATGACAATCTGAAACATTCAACATCAAAACAAAACAATTATACTGAGAGAGAAAGTTTTCAGGAGTTAAAGTAGTCTTTATAAAGTGCCTGACATCTGCTGTGTAAATTTGTGAATAACAAGACACTATGATTAAAACCATTTTCAATCCACATTAACAAAGTCTTATGAAATCAGCTTACCTTTAGCCATACATGTTGTATTTTCCCACTGCCCTGACTCAAGACATACAATTGTTGATGTATTTGTCTCAAACCCAGGATCACATGTCACTGAAGCCAACGACCCATAAGTAGTATTATAAGGGTCATCGGGTTGTATTGATCCAAACTCAATAGTAGGCACATCATGACAATCTAAAACAATCAAACTAGAACAGTCATGGAAGATGACAAATACCCCCACAACTTCACACTGACCCAACAGCAGAAGCAAATGTGAATTCTCATAAAGCTATTGGTATAAAGCTAAGGTATGTCAAACGTGACAAAAATCTTTAGTTCAAGAGAAATAGTTGTGCCTGGCTAGGTATGCATCAGAAATATGCCTTTGATATCTTCATTGCCTAATTATTATCTCTTCCAAGTGTCATTTCCATCGGTTGGAAAATGAAGGACTAGTTTGTGCAGCAAGGGAAAAGTTTTAGTTCAAGGGGCAATAACTCTGCACTGTCTGCATGGATTTGCATCAAAGAAATGTCGTGCACATCTACATTATCTGGTAACCATTTCTGCAAAGTCTCATTTCAATTGGTTGAAAACTGAAGGAAGAGTTTGTGACACAAGGTTTGTAAGTAAAGAACAGGGGGAAAAAGTGTAAGTTCAGGGGCAATAACTCTGCAATGCCTGTAATGATACACATCAATTACATGTTTTGCACATCAACATTGCTCAGTGACCATTCCTGAAAGGTTTCATTTCAATCAGTTGAAAACTGAAAGGAGGAGTTCACGACACTAGGTTATGATGTCAAAATTTAACAAGAGCACCGCTGGGCGGAGCATTATATGCCCAAAGGGTGTTTTCTCTATGTATAATGCATTTATGATACAAGGGAGGAAACCTTAAGCTTTACAATTGAATTATTTGCTTTAAATTTTGAATTTCTTTACCTTTGACCTACTGACCCCAAAATCAATAGGGGTCATTCATCCAATATGTGCAACCATTATATGAATTTTGAAGTCTCTATGAATAATGGTTGTTCAGTTGTTCAGAGTGTAAATGATTCTATACATTGAGATCACTGTTACCCTGACCTTTGACATACTGATCCCAAAATATATAGGGGTCATCCAGGCAATGTGTGCAATCAAAATATAAAGTTTGAAATTTCTATAACAAATGATTGTTAAGTTACATGGCAGAAATGGTTTTTAATGTTAAGGTCTATGTGACCTTGACCTTTCAGCTACTGACCACAAAATTAATAGGGGTCATTCACTCAATGTGTGCTACCGTTACACAAATTTTGAAGTCTCTATGAAAAATGGTTGTCGAGTAACAGAATGTGAATGATTCTTTACATTTAGGTCACTGTGACCTTGACCTTTGACAAACTGACCAAAAATGTACAGGGGTCATCCACTCAATGTGTGCAATCAGGATATAAAGTTTGAAGTCCCTATAACAAACAATTGTCAAGTTACATGTTGGAAATGCTTTTAAATGTTAAGGTCCATGTGACCTTGACCTTTGAGCCACTGACTCAAAAATGAATAGGGGTCATCCACTCAATGTGGGCAATAATCACATGAAGGTAAAAGACTGCAAGCCAAAGAGTACTTAAGTTATCCTTAAAAAACCAAATTGCTAACGGACGACTGACTGACGGACGCCCTAGACCATAACATTATAAGCCCCCTTCAGGATTATAAAAATATTGGAAAAAGTATATGTTAAAGGGGCAATGACTCTGCAATGCCTAAATGGATATGCATCAAAATAAGTCTTGCATAAAATCTACATTGCCTTGGTGACCATTCCTGAAAAGTTTCATTTCAATCAGTTAAAAACTGAAAGAGATGTTAGCGAAGCAAGGTTAAGATATCAGACATGACAGGCTGACTCACCAACTGACTGACTGTCTGCCAGGGTGATTGCAGTGCTTGGAACTTGGTGTGTAAATTCATGAATAACAAAACAATATGACTGAAACCATTTTCAATCAATACTAAAGCAATATTATTAAACCAGCTTACCTTTAACTACACATGTTGCATTTTCCCACTGCCCTGATTCAAGACACACAATTGTTGATGTATTTGTCTCAAAGCCGGCATCACATGTCACTGAAGCCAGGGACCCATAAGTAGTATTATTAGGGTCATCAGGTTGTATCATACCAAACTCAATAGTAGGCACATCATGACAATCTGAAATATTCAATATCGAAACAAAACAATTATACTGAGAGAGAAAGTTTTCAGGAAATTAAAGTAGTCTTTATAAAGTGCCTGACATATGGTGCGTAAATTCGTGAATAACAAGAAACTATGATTAAAACCATTTTCAATTCACATTAACACAGTCTTATGAAATCAGCTTACCTTTAACTATACATGTTGCATTTTCCCACTGCCCTGACTCAAGACACACAATTGTTGATGTATTTGTCTCGAAGCCAGGATCACATGTCACTGAAGCCAGGGACCCATAAGTAGTATTATTTGGGTCATCAGATTGTATTGATCCAAACTCAATAGTAGGCACATCATGACAATCTGAAACAATCAAAATCAAAACAAAACAATTATACTTAGAGAGAAAGTTTTCAGGAAATCAATGTTCTCTTTAAAAGATGCCTGACATCTGGTGCGTAAATTCATGAATAAGAGACACTTTTACTTAATTCATTTTCAATCCTTATGAAACCTGTCTAATTAAATCAGCTTACCTTTTGCTATACATGTTGCATTTTCCCACTGCCCTGATTCAAGACACACAATTGTTGATGTATTTGTCTCAAACCCAGGATCACATGTCACTGAAGCCAAGGTCCCATAAGTAGTATTATTAGGGTCATCAGGTTGCATTGATCCAAACTCAATAGTAGGCACATCATGACAATCTAAAACAATCAAACTAGAACAGTCATGGAAGATGACAAATACCCCCACAACTTCACACTGTCCCAACAGCAGAAGCAAATCTGAATTCTCATAAAGCTATGATGCCATTATAAAAAGACAAGAGGGCAATGATGGCCCTGTATTGCTCACCTGAATATGACTGCTTTTTTAACAAAGTTGTTATGGACCTGGTTAATTGACCCAAATTGACCCATATTCGAACGTGACCTATCAATTATTGAAAGAATCTTTCTGAGTAATTTCCAGGTTATTTGAACTGAAAATGTAGCTTCTAGAGTGCTAACAAGGTTTTTCGATATTTGGGCTCTGTGACCTAGTTTTTGATCCTAGATGGCCCATATTCGAATTTAAGCTAGAAATCGTCAAAGTAACCATTCTGACAAATTTCTAGGATATTTTGCTGAAAATGTAACCTCTAGAGTGTTAACAAGGTTTTTCTATTTTCGGGCTCTGTGACCTAGTTTTTGAACCCAGATGACCCATATTCGAATATGAGCTAGAAATCATTGAAACAACCTTTCTGACAAATTTCCAGATTATTTGGACTGAAAATGTTACTCTCCTTCTACAATATAAGCCTATGTAAAACCAAAGACCCCGGGGCAGGACCTAATTTGACCCCAGGGGTATAATTTGCACAAACTTGGTAGAGGTCCACTAAACAATACTACATACCAAATCTTAAGGCTCAGGCCCATGTGGTTTCAGACAAAAAGATTTTCAAAGTTTTCACTATATAAGCCTATGTAAAACCAATGACCCCGGGGTGGGGCAAATTTGACCCCAGAGGTATAATTTGAACAAACTTGGTAGAGGTCCACTGGACAATGCTACAAACCAAATCTTAAGGTCCAGGGCCTTGTGCTTTCAGACAAGAAGATTTTTGAAGTTTTTCCTATATAAGACTAGGCAAAACCAATGACCCCAGGGTTGGGCCAAATTGACCCCAGAGGTATAATTTGAACAAACTTGGTTGAGGTCCAGTAGACAATGCTACATACCAAATCTTAAGGCTCAGGGCCTTGTGGTTTCAGACAAGACGATTTTTAAAGTTTCACTATATAAGCCTATATAAAATCAATTGACCCCCGGGGCGGGGCCAAATCCACCCTAGGGGTATAATTTGACCAAATATGGTAGAGGTCCACTGGACAATGCTACATACCAAATCTTAAGGCTCAGGGCCTTGTGGTTTTAGACAAGAAGATTTTCAAAGTTTTTCCTTTAAGTTCCCATAGCAACCAGAGTTGTTCATGGAACAGAATTCTTTGAACAACTTTGGTAGAGCTTCATGCAAGGAATATCCCAGGCATGTTTTGTCAATGTTGGCTTAGTGGTTTAGGAGGAGAAGTTGTTGACAACGCACGACGCATGCCGACGCACACTGGACATTCAACTATCCTTAAAATTCACCCTGAGCAGTGCTCAGGTAAGCTAAAAACTGAAAGACCTACTTGCCCCATGAGCTTTAAGTTGACTTCAATCTGCATACATAAATGATATAAGCTTAATGGGAGTTAACTCTGGGATGTCCTGATGGATATGAGTCAATTATTTTGTCTTGCACATCTACACTGTGTAATGACTACACCTGGCAAGTTTCAGTTCAATCTGTTGAAAACTGATGGAAGAGTTTCTGCCACAAGGTATGTCAAACGTGACAAAAATCTTTAGTTCAAGAGAAATAATTGTGCCTGGCTAGGTATGCATAAGAAATATGTCTTTGATATCTTCATTGCCTAATTTCTATCTCTGCCCAGTGTCTTTTCCATCAGTTGGAAAATGAAAGACTAGTTTTTGCAGCAAAGTATAAATATGTAAAAAACAGGGAAGAGCTTTAGTTCAAGGGGCAATAACTCTGCACTGCCTGTATGGATTTGCATCAAACAAATGTCATGCACATCTACATTATCTGGTAACCATTTCTGCAAGGTCTCAATTCAATTGGTTGAAAACTGAAGGAAGAGTTTGTGACACAAGGTTTGAAAGTTTGGTTTGTAGCATTGTCTAGTGGACCTTTGACATACTGATCCCTAAATATATAGGGGCCATCCACTCAATGTGTGCAATCAAAAAACCTCAAAAATCAACCGCTAACAAATAGACAGGCAGACAGATGGATGAACGGACTCCCTCGACCATAACATTATATGCCTCCTTCAGGAATATAAAAACATGGGAAAAGTATATGTTAAAGGGGCAATGACTCAGCAATGCCTAAATGGATATGCATCAAAAAAAGTTTTGCATAAAATCTACATTGCCTAGAGACCATTCCTGAAAAGTTTCATTTCAATCAGTAAAAAACTGAAACAGACCTTCGCAAAGCAAGGTTAAGATATCAAACATGACAGACTGACTCACAAACTGACTGACTGTCTGCCAGGGTGATTGCAGTGCTTGGTACTTGGTGTGTAAATTCATGAATAACAAAACAATATGACTTAAACCATTTTCAATCAATACTTAAGCAATATTATTAAATCAGCTTACCTTTAACTATACATGTTGCATTTTCCCACTTCCCTGATTCAAGACACACAATCGTTGATGTATTTGTCTTGAAGCCAGGATCACATGTCACTGAAGCCAGGGACCCATAAGTAGTATTATTAAGGTCATCAGGTTGTATCATACCAAACTCAATAGTAGGCACATCATGACAATCTGAAACAATCAATATCAAAACAAAACAATTATACTAAGAGAGAAAGTTTTCAGGAAATTAAAGTAGTCTTTATAAAGTGCCTGACATATGGTGCGTAAATTCGTGAATAACAAGAAACTATGATTAAAACCATTTTCAATTCACATTAACACAGTCTTATGAAATCAGCTTACCTTTAACTATACATGTTGCATTTTCCCACTGCCCTGACTCAAGACACACAATTGTTGATGTATTTGTCTCGAAGCCAGGATCACATGTCACTGAAGCCAGGGACCCATAAGTAGTATTATTAGGGTCATCAGGTTGTATTGATCCAAACTCAATAGTAGGCACATCATGACAATCTGAAACATTCAACATCAAAACAAAACAATTATACTGAGAGAGAAAGTTTTCAGGAGTTAAAGTAGTCTTTATAAAGTGCCTGACATCTGCTGTGTAAATTTGTGAATAACAAGACACTATGATTAAAACCATTTTCAATCCACATTAACAAAGTCTTATGAAATCAGCTTACCTTTAGCCATACATGTTGTATTTTCCCACTGCCCTGACTCAAGACATACAATTGTTGATGTATTTGTCTCAAACCCAGGATCACATGTCACTGAAGCCAAGGACCCATAAGTAGTATTATAAGGGTCATCAGGTTGTATCATACCAAACTCAATAGTAGGCACATCATGACAATCTAAAACAATCAAACTAGAACAGTCATGGAAGATGACAAATACCCCCACAACTTCACACTGACCCAACAGCAGAAGCAAATGTGAATTCTCATAAAGCTATTGGTATAAAGCTAAGGTATGTCAAACGTGACAAAAATCTTTAGTTCAAGAGAAATAGTTGTGCCTGGCTAGGTATGCATCAGAAATATGCCTTTGATATCTTCATTGCCTAATTATTATCTCTTCCAAGTGTCATTTCCATCGGTTGGAAAATGAAGGACTAGTTTGTGCAGCAAGGGAAAAGTTTTAGTTCAAGGGGCAATAACTCTGCACTGTCTGCATGGATTTGCATCAAAGAAATGTCGTGCACATCTACATTATCTGGTAACCATTTCTGCAAAGTCTCATTTCAATTGGTTGAAAACTGAAGGAAGAGTTTGTGACACAAGGTTTGTAAGTTAAGAACATGAGAAAAAAAGTAAGTTCAGGGCAATAAGTCTGCAATGCCTGTAATGATACACATCAATTACATGTTTTGCACATCAACATTGCTCAGTGACCATTCCTGAAAAGTTTCATTTCAATCAGTTGAAAACTGAAAGGAGGAGTTCACGACACTAGGTTATGATGTCAAAATTTAACAAGAGCACCGCTGGCGGAGCATTATATGCCCAAAGGGTGTTTTCTCTATATATATTGCATTTATGATACAAGGGAGGAAACCTTAAGCTTTACAATTAAATGATTTGCTTTAAATTTTGAATTTCTTTACCTTTGACCTACTGACCCCAAAATCAATAGGGGTCATTCATCCAATATGTGCAACCATTATATGAATTTTGAAGTCTCTATGAATAATGGTTGTTCAGTTGTTCAGAGTGTAAATGATTCTATACATTGAGATCACTGTTACCCTGACCTTTGACATACTGATCCCAAAATATATAGGGGTCATCCAGGCAATGTGTGCAATCAAAATATAAAGTTTGAAATTTCTATAACAAATGATTGTTAAGTTACATGGCAGAAATGGTTTTTAATGTTAAGGTCTATGTGACCTTGACCTTTCAGCTACTGACCACAAAATCAATAGGGGTCATTCACTCAATGTGTGCTACCGTTACACAAATTTTGAAGTCTCTATGAAAAATGGTTGTCGAGTAACAGAATGTGAATGATTCTTTACATTTTTGTCACTGTGACCTTGACCTTTGACAAACTGACCAAAAATGTACAGGGGTCATCCACTCAATGTGTGCAATCAGGATATAAAGTTTGAAGTCCCTATAACAAACAATTGTCAAGTTACATGTTGGAAATGCTTTTAAATGTTAAGGTCCATGTGACCTTGACCTTTGAGCCACTGACTCAAAAATGAATAGGGGTCATCCACTCAATGTGGGCAATAATCACATGAAGGTAAAAGACTGCAAGCCAAAGAGTACTTAAGTTATCCTTAAAAAACCAAATTGCTAACGGACAACTGACTGACGGACGCCCTAGACCATAACATTATATGCCCCCTTCGGGATTATAAAAATATTGGAAAAAGTATATGTTAAAGGGGCAATGACTCTGCAATGCCTAAATGGATATGCATCAAAATAAGTCTTGCATAAAATCTACATTCCCTTGGTGACCATTCCTGAAAAGTTTCATTTCAATCAGTTAAAAACTGAAAGAGATGTTAGCGAAGCAAGGTTAAGATATCAGACATGACAGACTGACTCACCAACTGACTGACTGTCTGCCAGGGTGATTGCAGTGCTTGGAACTTGGTGTGTAAATTCATGAATAACAAAACAATATGACTTAAACCATTTTCAATCAATACTAAAGCAATATTATTAAACCAGCTTACCTTTAACTACACATGTTGCATTTTCCCACTGCCCTGATTCAAGACACACAATTGTTGATGTATTTGTCTCAAAGCCGGCATCACATGTCACTGAAGCCAGGGACCCATAAGTAGTATTATTACGGTCATCAGGTTGTATCATACCAAACTCAATAGTAGGCACATCATGACAATCTGAAACAATCAATATCAAAACAAAACAATACTGAGAGAGAAAGTTATCAGGAAATTAAAGTAGTCTTTATAAAGTGCCTGACATATGGTGCGTAAATTCGTGAATAACAAGAAACTATGATTAAAACCATTTTCAATTCACATTAACACAGTCTTATGAAATCAGCTTACCTTTAACTATACATGTTGCATTTTCCCACTGCCCTGATTCAAGACACACAATTGTTGATGTATTTGTCTCGAAGCCAGGATCACATGTCACTGAAGCCAGGGACCCATAAGTAGTATTATTAGGGTCATCAGATTGTATTGATCCAAACTCAATAGTAGGCACATCATGACAATCTGAAACAATCAAAATCAAAACAAAACAATTATACTGAGAGAGAAAGTTTTCAGGAAATCAATGTTCTCTTTAAAAGATGCCTGACATCTGGTGCATAAATTCATGAATAAGAGACACTTTTACTTAATTCATTTTCAATCCTTATGAAACCTGTCTAATTAAATCAGCTTACCTTTTGCTATACATGTTGCATTTTCCCACTGCTCTGATTCAAGACACACAATTGTTGATGTATTTGTCTCAAAGCCGGCATCACATGTCACTGAAGCCAGGGACCCATAAGTAGTATTATTAGGGTCATCAGGTTGTATTAATCCAAACTCAATAGTAGGCACATCATGACAATCTGAAACATTCAACATCAAAACAAAACAATTATACTGAGAGAGAAAGTTTTCAGGAAATTAAAGTAGTCTTTATAAAGTGCCTGACATCTGCTGTGTAAATTTGTGAATAACAAGACACTATGATTAAAACCATTTTCAATCCACATTAACAAAGTCTTATGAAATCAGCTTACCTTTAGCCATACATGTTGCATTTTCCCACTGCCCTGACTCAAGACATACAATTGTTGATGTATTTGTCTCAAACCCAGGATCACATGTCACTGAAGCCAAGGACCCATAAGTAGTATTATTAGGGTCATCAGGTTGTATTGATCCAAACTTAATAGTAGGCACATCATGACAATCTGAAACATTCAACATCAAAACAAAACAATTATAATACTGAGAGAGAAAGTTTTCAGGAAATTAAAGTAGTCTTTATGAAGTGCCTGACATCTGCCCTTAAATTTGTGAATAACAAGACACTAGGATTTAAACCATTTTCAATCCACATTAACAAAGTCTTATGAAATCAGCTTACCTTTAGCCATACATGTTGTATTTTCCCACTGCCCTGACTCAAGACATACAATTGTTGATGTATTTGTCTCAAACCCAGGATCACATGTCACTGAAGCCAAGGACCCATAAGTAGTATTATTAGGGTCATCAGGTTGTACTGATCCAAACTCAATAGTAGGCACATCATGACAATCTAAAACAATCAAACTAGAACAGTCATGGAAGATGACAAATACCCCCACAACTTCACACTGACCCAACAGCAGAAGCAAATGTGAATTCTCATAAAGCTATGGGTATAAAGCTAAGGTATGTCAAACGTGACAAAAATCTTTAGTTCAAGAGAAATAGTTGTGCCTGGCTAGGTATGCATCAGAAATATGCCTTTGATATCTTCATTGCCTAATTATTATCTCTTCCAAGTGTCATTTCCATCGGTTGGAAAATGAAGGACTAGTTTGTGCAGCAAGGGAAAAGTTTTAGTTCAAGGGGCAATAACTCTGCACTGTCTGCATGGATTTGCATCAAAGAAATGTCGTGCACATCTACATTATCTGGTAACCATTTCTGCAAAGTCTCATTTCAATTGGTTGAAAACTGAAGGAAGAGTTTGTGACACAAGGTTTGTAAGTAAAGAACAGGGGGAAAAAGTGTAAGTTCAGGGGCAATAACTCTGCAATGCCTGTAATGATACACATCAATTACATGTTTTGCACATCAACATTGCTCAGTGACCATTCCTGAAAGGTTTCATTTCAATCAGTTGAAAACTGAAAGGAGGAGTTCGCGACACTAGGTTATGATGTCAAAATTTAACAAGAGCACCGCTGGGCGGAGCATTATATGCCCAAAGGGTGTTTTCTCTATGTATAATGCATTTATGATACAAGGGAGGAAACCTTAAGCTTTACAATTAAATGATTTGCTTTAAATTTTGAATTTCTTTACCTTTGACCTACTGACCCCAAAATCAATAGGGGTCATTCATCCAATATGTGCAACCATTATATGAATTTTGAAGTCTCTATGAATAATGGTTGTTCAGTTGTTCAGAGTGTAAATGATTCTATACATTGAGATCACTGTTACCCTGACCTTTGACATACTGATCCCAAAATATATACTGGTCATCCAGGCAATGTGTGCAATCAAAATATAAAGTTTGAAATTTCTATAACAAATGATTGTTAAGTTACATGGCAGAAATGGTTTTTAATGTTAAGGTCTATGTGACCTTGACCTTTCAGCTACTGACCACAAAATTAATAGGGGTCATTCACTCAATGTGTGCTACCGTTACACAAATTTTGAAGTCTCTATGAAAAATGGTTGTCGAGTAACAGAATGTGAATGATTCTTTACATTTAGGTCACTGTGACCTTGACCTTTGACAAACTGACCAAAAATGTACAGGGGTCATCCACTCAATGTGTGCAATCAGGATATAAAGTTTGAAGTCCCTATAACAAACAATTATCAAGTTACATGTTGGAAATGCTTTTAAATGTTAAGGTCCATGTGACCTTGACCTTTGAGCCACTGACTCAAAAATGAATAGGGGTCATCCACTCAATGTGGGCAATAATCACATGAAGGTAAAAGACTGCAAGCCAAAGAGTACTTAAGTTATCCTTAAAAAACCAAATTGCTAACGGACGACTGACTGACGGACGCCCTAGACCATAACATTATATGCCCCCTTCAGGATTATAAAAATATTGGAAAAAGTATATGTTAAAGGGGCAATGACTCTGCAATGCCTAAATGGATATGCATCAAAATAAGTCTTGCATAAAATCTACATTGCCTTGGTGACCATTCTTGAAAAGTTTCATTTCAATCAGTTAAAAACTGAAAGAGATGTTAGCGAAGCAAGGTTAAGATATCAGACATGACAGACTGACTCACCAACTGACTGACTGTCTGCCAGGGTGATTGCAGTGCTTGGAACTTGGTGTGTAAATTCATGAATAACAAAACAATATGACTTAAACCATTTTCAATCAATACTAAAGCAATATTATTAAACCAGCTTACCTTTAACTACACATGTTGCATTCTCCCACTGCCCTGATTCAAGACACACAATTGTTGATGTATTTGTCTCAAAGCCGGCATCACATGTCACTGAAGCCAGGGACCCATAAGTAGTATTATTAGGGTCATCAGGTTGTATCATACCAAACTCAATAGTAGGCACATCATGACAATCTGAAATATTCAATATCGAAACAAAACAATTATACTGAGAGAGAAAGTTTTCAGGAAATTAAAGTAGTCTTTATAAAGTGCCTGACATATGGTGCGTAAATTCGTGAATAACAAGAAACTATGATTAAAATCATTTTCAATTCACATTAACACAGTCTTATGAAATCAGCTTACCTTTAACTATACATTTTGCATTTTCCCACTGCCCTGACTCAAGACACACAATTGTTGATGTATTTGTCTCGAAGCCAGGATCACATGTCACTGAAGCTAGGGACCCATAAGTAGTATTATTAGGGTCATCAGATTGTATTGATCCAAACTCAATAGTAGGCACATCATGACAATCTGAAACAATCAAAATCAAAACAAAACAATTATACTTAGAGAGAAAGTTTTCAGGAAATCAATGTTCTCTTTAAAAGATACCTGACATCTGGTGCGTAAATTCATGAATAAGAGACACTTTTACTTAATTCATTTTCAATCCTTATGAAACCTGTCTAATTAAATCAGCTTACCTTTTGCTATACATGTTGCATTTTCCCACTGCCCTGATTCAAGACACACAATTGTTGATGTATTTGTCTCAAAGCCGGCATCACATGTCACTGAAGCCAGGGACCCATAAGTAGTATTATTACGGTCATCAGGTTGAATCATACCAAACTCAATAGTAGGCACATCATGACAATCTGAAACATTCAACATCAAAACAAAACAATTATACTGAGAGAGAAAGTTTTCAGGAGTTAAAGTAGTCTTTATAAAGTGCCTGACATCTGCTGTGTAAATTTGTGAATAACAAGACACTATAATTAAAAACCATTTTTTAATCCACATTAACAAAGTCTTATGAAATCACCTGACCTTTAGCCATACATGTTGTATTTTCCCACTGCCCTGACTCAAGACATACAATTGTTGATGTATTTGTCTCAAACCCAGGATCACATGACACTGAAGCCAAAGACCCATAAGTAGTATTATTAGGGTCATCAGGTTGTATCATACCAAACTCAATAGTAGGCACATCATGACAATCTAAAACAATCAAACTAGAACAGTCATGGAAGATGACAAATACCCCCACAACTTCACACTGACCCAACAGCAGAAGCAAATGTGAATTCTCATAAAGCTATGGGTATAAAGCTAAGGTATGTCAAACGTGAAAAAAATCTTTAGTTCAAGAGAAATAGTTGTGCCTGGCTAGGTATGCATCAGAAATATGCCTTTGATATCTTCATTGCCTAATTATTATCTCTTCCAAGTGTCATTTCAATCGGTTGGAAAATGAAGGACTAGTTTGTGCAGCAAGGGAAAAGTTTTAGTTCAAGGGGCAATAACTCTGCACTGTCTGCATGGATTTGCATCTACATTATCTGGTAACCATTTCTGCAAAGTCTTATTTCAATTTGTTGAAAACTGAAGGAAGAGTTTGTGACACAAGGTTTGTAAGTTAAGAACATGGGTAAAAGTGTAAGTTCAGGGGCAATAACTCTGCAATGCATGTAACGTTATGCATCAATAACATGTTTTGCACATCAACATTGCCCAGTGACCATTCCTGAAAAGTTTCATTTCAATCAGCTGAAAACTGAAAGGAGGAGTTTGCGACACAAGGTTATGATGTCAAAATTTAACAAGAGCACCACTGGGCAGAGCATTATATGGCCGAAGGGTGTTTTCTCTAAGTATGATGCATTTATGATACAAGGGAGGAAACCTTAAGCTTTAAAATTAAATGATTTGCTTTAAATTTTGAATTTCTTTACCTTTGACCTACTGACCCCAAAATTAATAGGGGTCATTCACCCAATATGTGCAACTATTATATGAATTTTGAAGTCTCTAAGAATAATGGTTGTTTAGTTACAGAGTGTAAATGATTCTATACATTGAGATCACTGTGACTCTGACCTTTGACTTACTGATCCCAAAATATATAGGGGTCATCCAGGCAATGTGTGCAATCAAAAAACGTTAAAAAAACCAAACTGCTAACGGACGGACTGACAGACGGATGGATTAACGGACTCCCTCGACCATAACATTATATGCCCCCTTCAGGAATATAAAAACATGGGTAAAAGTATACGTTCAAGGGGCAATGACTCTGCAATGCCTAAATGGATATGCATCAAAATAAGTCTTGCATAAAATCTACATTGCCTTGGTGACCATTCCTGAAAAATTTCATTTCAATCAGTTAAAAACTGAAAGAGATGTTAGCGAAGCAAGGTTAAGATATCAGACATGACAGACTGACTCACCAACTGACTGACTGTCTGCCAGGGTGATTGCAGTGCTTGGTACTTGGTGTGTAAATTCATGAATAACAAAACACTATGACTTAAACCATTTTCAATCAATACTTAAGCAATATTATTAAATCAGCTTACCTTTAACTATACATGTTGCATTTTCCCACTGCCCTGACTCAAGACAAAGAATTGTTGATGTATTTGTCTCAAAGCCGGCATCACATGTCACTGAAGCCAGGGACCCATAAGTAGTATTATTAGGGTCATCAGGTTGTACTGATCCAAACTCAATAGTAGGCACATCATGACAATCTAAAACAATCAAACTAACACAGTCATGGAAGATGACAAATACCCCCACAACTTCACACTGACCCAACAGCAGTAGCAAATCTGAATTCTCATAAAGCTATGGGTATAAAACTAAGGTATGTCAAACGTGACAAAAAACTTTAGGTCAAGAGAAATAGTTGTGCCTGGCTAGGTATGCATCAGAAATATGCCTCTGATATCTTCATTCCCTAATTACTATCTCTGCCAAGTGTCATTTCCATTGGTTGGAAAATGAAGGACTAGTTTGTGCAGCAAGGGAAGAGTTTTAGTTCAAGGGGCAATAACTCTGCACTGCCTGCATGGATTAGCATCAAAGAAATGTCAT
The DNA here is from genome assembly GCA_012932295.1 of Cyclina sinensis. NCBI lineage: Eukaryota > Metazoa > Mollusca > Bivalvia > Venerida > Veneridae > Cyclina > Cyclina sinensis. The sequence goes on from JAAONU010000015.1 coordinate 4,469,117, forward strand.
ACACATCTACATTATCTGGTAACCATTTCTGCAAAGTCTCATTTCAATTGGTCGAAAACTGAAAGAAATGTTTGTGACACAAGGTTTGTAAGTTAAGAACATGGGAAATAGTGTAAGTTCAGGGTCAATTACTCTGCAATGCCTGTAATGATATGCATCAATAACATGTTTTGCACATCAACATTGCCCAGTGACCATTCCTGAAAAGTTTCATTTTAATCAGTTGAAAATTGAAAGGAGGAGTTTGCGACACAAGGTTATGATGTCAAAATTTAGCAAGAGCACCGCTTGGCGGAGCAGTATGATGCATTTATGATACAAGGGAGGAAACCTTAAGCTTTAAAATTAAATGATTTGCTTTAAATTTTGAATTTCTTTACCTTTGACCTACTGACCCGAAAATCAGTAGGGGTCATTCACCCAATATGTGCAAACATTATATGAATTTTGAAGTCTCTAAGAATAATGGTTGTTTAGTTACAGAGTGTAAATGATTCTATACATTGAGATCACTGTGACCCTGACCTTTGACATACTGATTCCTAAATATAAAGGGGTCATCCACTCAATGTGTGCAATCAAAAAACCTCAAAAAACCAACTGCTAATGGATGGACAGACAGACAGATGGATGGACGGACTCCATCGACCATAACATTATATGCCTCCTTCACGAATATAAAAACATGGGAAAAGTAAACATTAACGGGGCAATGATTCAGCAATGCCTAAATGGATATGCATCAAAATAAGTCTTGCATAAATTCTACATTGCCTAGAGACCATTCCTGAAAAGTTTCATTTCAATCAGTTAAAAACTGAAAGAGATGTTAGCGAAGCAAGGTTAAGATATCAGACATGACAGACTGACTCACCAACTGACTGACTGTCTGCCAGGGTGATTGCAGTGCTTGGTACTTGGTGTGTAAATTCATGAATAACAAAACAATATGACTTAAACCATTTTCAATCAATACTTAAGCAATATTATTAAATCAGCTTACCTTTAACTATACATGTTGCATTTTCCCACTGCCCCGATTCAAGACACACAATCGTTGATGTATTTGTCTCGAAGCCGGCATCACATCTCACTGAAGCCAGGGACCCATAAGTAGTATTATTAGGGTCATCAGGTTGTATTGACCCAAACTCAATAGTAGGCACATCAAGACAATCTGAAACAATCAATATCAAAACAAAACAATTATACTGAGAGAAAATGTTTTCAGGAAATTAAAGAAGTCTTTATAAAGTGCCTGACAACTGCTGCGTTAATTCGTGAATAACAAGACTCTATGATTAAAACCATTTTCAATCCACATTAACACAGTCTTATGAAATCAGCTTACCTTTTGCTATACATGTTGCATTTTCCCACTGCCCTGACTCAAGACAAAGAATTGTTGATGTATTTGTCTCAAAGCCGGCATCACAGGTCACTGAAGCCAAGGACCCATAAGTAGTATTATTAGGGTCATCAGGTTGTATTGATCCAAACTCAATAGTAGGCACATCATGACAATCTAAAACAATCAAACTAACACAGTCATGGAAGATGACAAATACCCCCACAACTTCACACTGACCCAACAGCAGAAGCAAATCTGAATTCTCATAAAGCTATGGGTATAAAACCAAGGTATGTCAAACGTGACAAAAAACTTTAGGTCAAGAGAAATAGTTGTGCCTGGCTAGGTATGCATCAGAAATATGCCTTTGATATCTTTATTGCCTAATTACTATCTCTGCCAAGTGTCATTTCCATTGGTTGGAAAATGAAGGACTAGTTTGTGCAGCAAGGGAAGAGTTTTAGTTCAAGGGGCAATAACTCTGCACTGCCTGCATGGATTAGCATCAAAGAAATGTCATACACATCTACATTATCTGGTAACCATTTCTGCAAAGTCTCATTTTAATTGTTCGAAAACTGAAAGAAGTGTTTGTGACACAAGGTTTGTAAGTTAAGAACATGGGAAATAGTGTAAGTTCAGGGTCAATCACTCTGCAATGCCTGTAATGATATGCATCAATAACATGTTTTGCACATCAACATTGCCCAGTGACCATTCCTGAAAAGTTTCATTTTAATCAGTTGAAAATTGAAAGGAGGAGTTTGCGACACAAGGTTATGATGTCAAAATTTAGCAAGAGCACCGCTTGGCGGAGCATTATATGTGCGAAGGGTGTTTTTATCTAAGTATGATGCATTTATGATACAAGGGAGGAAACCTTAAGCTTTAAAATTAAATGATTTGCTTTAAATTTTGAATTTCTTTACCTTTGACCTACTGACCCGAAAATCAGTAGGGGTCATTTACCCAATATGTGCAACCATTGTATGAATTTTGAAGTCTCTAAGAATAATGGTTGTTTAGTTACAGAGTGTAAATGATTCTATACATTGAGATCTCTGTGACCCTGACCTTTGACATACTGATCCAAAAATATAAAGGGGTCATCCACTCAATGTGTGCAATCAAAATATAAAGTTTGAAATTTCTATAACAAATGATTGTCAAGTTCATGACAGAAATGGTTTTCAATGTTAAGGTCTATGTGACCTTGATCTTTGAGCTACTGACCCCAAAATCAAATGGGGTCATTCACTAAAGTGGTGCAACCATTACATAAATTTTGAAGTCTCTGAGAAAAATGGTTGTCAAGTAACAGAGTGTAAATGATTCAAAATATTAAGGTTACTGTGACTTGTCCTTTCTTAAACTGACCCAAAAATGTATAGGGGTCGTCCATCCAATGTGTGCAATCATGAAATAAAGTTTGAAGTCTCTACAACAAACGATTGTCAAGTTACATAGTGGAAATTGTTTTCAATGTTAAGGTCTATGTGACCTTGACCTTTGACCAACTGATCCCAAAATCAAAAGAGGTCATTCACTCAATGTGTGCAACCATTATATGAATTTTGAAGTCTCTTTGAAAAATGGTTGTCGAGTTACAGAGTGTAAATGATGCTAAACATTTAGGTCACTGTGTCCTTGACCTTTGACATACTGATCCCAAAATGTATAGGGGTCATTCATTGAATATGTGCAATCATGAAATAAAGTTTGAAGTCTCTAAAACAAATGATTGTCAAGTTACATGGCAGAAATGGTTGTTAATGTAAAAGTCTGTGTGACCTTGACATTTGAGCTACTGACCCCAAAATCAATATGGTCATTCACTCAATGTGTGCAACCATTATACAAATATTGAAGTCTCTATGAAAAATGGTTGCTGAGTTAAAGTGTGTGAATGATTCTAAACATTTAGGCCACTGTGGCCTTGACCTTTGACAAACTGACCAAAAATGTATAGGGGTCAGCCACTCAATGTGTGCAATCATGATATAAAGTTTGAAATTTCTATAACAAAAGATTGTCAAGTTAAATGTCGGAAATGCTTTTCTGAAATAGTAAGGTCTATGTGACCTTGACCTTTGAGCTACTGACTCAAAAATGAACAGGGGTCATCCACTCAATGTGGGCAATAGTCAAATGAAGTTAAAAGACTGCAAGCCAAAGAGTACTTAAGTTATTCTTAAAAAACCAAATTGCTAACGGACGACAGACTGATGGACACCCTAGACCATAACATTATATGCCCCCTTCGGGATTATAAAAACATGAAAAAAAAGTATATGTTAAAGGGGCAATGACTCTGCGATGCCTAAATAGATATGCATCAAAATAAGTCTTGCATAAAATCTACATTCCCTTGGTGACATTTCCTGAAAAGTTTCATTTCAATCAGTTAAAAACTGAAAGAGACGTTCACGAAGCAAGGTTAAGATATCAGACATGACAGACCGACTCACCAACTGACTGACTGTCTTCCAGGCTGATTGCAGTGCTTGGTACTTGGTGTGTGAATTCATGAATAACAAAACACTATGACTTATGCCATTTACAATCATCAATACTAAAGCAATATTGTTAAATCGGCTTACCTTTAACTATACATGTTGCATTTTCCCACTGCCCTGATTCAAGACACGCAATTGCTGATGTATTTGTCTCAAAGCCGGCATCACATGTCACTGAAGCCAGGGACCCATAAGTAGTATCATTAGGGTCAGCAGGTTGTACAGATCCAAACTCAATAGTAGGCACATCATGACAATCTGAAACAATCAAAATCAAAACAAAACCATTATACTAAGAGAGGAAGTTTTTAGGAAATCAATGTTGTCTGTAAAAAAGGTCTGACATCTGGTGCCTAAATTCATTAATTACGACACACTTTTACTTAATTCATTTTCAATCCTTACAAAACCAGTCGAATTAAATCAGCTTACCTTTAACTATACATGTTGCATTTTCCCATTGCCCTGACTCAAGACACACAATTGTTGATGTATTTGTCTCGAAGCCAGGATCACATGTCACTGAAGCCAGGGACCCATAAGTAGTATTATTAGGGTCATCAGGTTGTATTAATCCAAACTCAATAGTAGGCACATCATGACAATCTGAAACATTCAACATCAAAACAAAACAATTATACTGAGAGAGAATGTTTTCAGGAAATTAATGTAGTCTTTATAAAGTGCCTGACATCTGGTGCATAAATTCGTGAATAACAAGACACTATGATTAAAACCATTTTCAATCCACATTAACACAGTCTTATTAAATCAGCTTACCTTTAGCCATACATGTTGCATTTTCCCACTGCCCTGACTCAAGACACACAATTGTTGATGTATTTGTCTCAAAGCCGGCATCACATGCCACTGAAGCCAAGGACCCATAAGTAGTATTATTAGGGTCATCAGGTTGTATTAATCCAAACTCAATAGTAGGCACATCATGACAATCTGAAACATTCAACATCAAAACAAAACAATTATACTGAGAGAGAAAGTTTTCAGGAAATCAATGTTGTCTTTAAAAAATGCCTGACATCTGGTGCGTAAATTCATGAATTACGAGACACTTTTACTTAATTCATTTTCAATCCTTATGAAACCAGTCTAATTAAATCAGCTTACCTTTAGCTATACATGTTGCATTTTCCCACTGCCCTGATTCAAGACACACAATTGTTGATGTATTTGTCTCGAAGCCAGGATCACATGTCACTGAAGCCAGGGACCCATAAGTAGTTTTATTAGGGTCATTAGGTTGTATTGATCCAAACTCAATAGTAGGCACATCATCACAATCTAAAATATTCAACATCAAAACAAAACAATTATACTGAGAGAGAATATTTTCAGGAAATTAATGTAATCTTTATAAAGTGCCTGACATCTGGTGCATAAAATCGTGAATAACAAGACACTATGATTAAAACCATTTTCTTTGCACATTAACACAGTGTTATTAAATCAGCTTACCTTTAGCCATACATGTTGCATTTTCCCATTGCCCTGATTCAAGACACACAATTGTTGATGTATTTGTCTCGAAGCCGGCATCACATGTCACTGAAGCCTGGGACCCATAAGTAGTATTATTAGGGTCATCAGGTTGTATTGATCCAAACTCAATAGTAGGCACATCATGACAATCTAAAATAATTAAAATCTAAACAAATACAAATAAACTGAGAATGAATGTTTTCATGGAATTAACGTAGTCCTTATTAAGGGCTTTGTACTCGGTGCATAACAAGACACTATGATTAAAACCATTTTCAATCTATATTAAAACTATGAGAATTGTTGATGTATTTGTCTCAAAGCCAGGATCACATGTCACTAAAGTCAAGGACCCATAAGTAGGGTCTTCAAGCCGTATTGATCCAAATGCTATAATAGGCACATCTTGACATTCTGAAATATATGCCATATCAAAGTTAAATGAAAGTGACTAATGTAACTTAAGTTCTTATATTAAGCTTTATTACGCTGCAGAACATCGAAATTATACATAAATATTGGCAACATAGAAAGCATCATTTCAGCCATTCAGTATTTACATTAATGTTTAGATGAACTACAATGTGTCCTGTAAAGTATAGTACTGTAATGTTAAGTCCAACTTTATACAAATTCAAAATGTACAAATGATGGTGCATATCTCTCTTTTTTTCCTGTCTGAAATGAGCTAAAATGTGATTTTATTCAAAATACTCTGGTGCTTCAGTCCACATGCTGACAAATGTTCTTAGAAAGATTCATGTCACTAGCAGTTATATGTTTGGAGTTACACATGACACAAGTCTTTTAAAAATGCTATTTTTTGCTTGATGAGGAAGCATAAGTCTGCCGATCTCCAATAAATTCGCATCAAAATACCCAGGTGCATAAGTTCACATGCTAACAACTATTTTTAGAAAGTTTCATGGCTCTAGCAGTTATTCAACACAAAACAAGTCCAACAAGAGTGCCAAACTGCCACACAATATGCCCGTCGAAAATTTTGGTAAATGGTTGAAAAGTTTGACAGAGAGGTGTGTACATGCAGGAATCTTTATAACCCACATTATTTTGATAACCAGCCAAATTAATACCAAAGAATTATGGGGTATTTGCAGAGGTGTCAATTATATCACAGGAACCATGTAGTACTATAATGGATTTGATAACCAGCCACATTAATAGTAAGTTACAGGGCATTTAAAGCATGGGAAACGTTGTTACCATAATGAACTTGGTCAAGATATTATGCCCATAAACATTTTCCTCAACTTTCATGAAGATCAGACAACAACTGTTTGAGTTAGAGAGCGGACAAAGCAAATTTGCCTTTTTTTGTACAAATAAAGGGCCATTACTTTGAGGTGGCTGAAGTGATTTGGCTGGTTATCGAACTTGGCCGAGATATTATGCCCATAAACATTTTCCCTAAGTTTCTTGAACATCGGACAACAACTGTTGAATTAGAGAGCGGACAACATTGTGGAAGCCGCCCAGGACGCCCGCCATGGGTGTTCCCATAATACGACCCGTCTTCGACGGGCGTATAAAATGCTATTTTTGCTTAATCAGGGGGCATAACTCTGCAGATCTCCAATTAATTTGTGTCAAAAGACCCAGGTGCATAAGTTCACATGCTGAAAACTACACTTAGAAAGTTTCATGGCTCCAGCAGTTATACGTATGGAGTTTCATGTGACAATTCAAAAAATGCTATTTTTTGCTGAATAAGGGGGCACAATCCTCCAATTATTGTCATAATTGTAAAATGGTACGTTTGATCATTTAATCCATTATCAGCTTAACTGCAATGCTTTAGATGTTTTTAACTTCATATCTGTTGATATGAGCAATAGAAGTTAATTTTAAACAATTTTAGTTGAAATGACATAATATGGGCAGATCTTGTCTCTTGATGAAATAAATAATTCAAAAGCAATTAACAACTCCACAGTATAGGTCATCAGTCCTGCGCAACAAATTCACTGTAACTTAAACAAAAGGGCCATTCATTAAATGTTTATCAGGCAAAAATCACAGAAAAGGTATGTTTAATATCATTGTGACAATAACCCATAATAATATTTTGGGTATATTTGCCTGTTGTTTAGCCTGTCATTTCTTTTACAAGTGAATCTTTATTTTGTAATCAAGCAATCAAGCAAACACTCTTATAAAGGCGTATCCTTTATAAAGAAACTTAGAATCATGAAATGACCAAGAAATTCGGGAAAAATAACAACATGAAAGATAAAGAAATTAATTCAGAAGATATATAGTTCATAATAATCAGCCAGTATTATACAATATTGTTTGATTTTATGGCTCGAATTATTTGAGGCTTCAAGTATTTCTTGTGGTCTCGACAACATCAAGCCATCGAGGAATGACTGTATTTAAAAAAAATCTTTCAGTTTTACTTACCTTTAATGGTACATGTTGCATTATCCCACTGCCCTGACTCAAGACACAGAATTGTTGTCATGTTTGTCTCAAAGCCGGGATCACATGTCACTGAAGCCGAGGACCCATATGAGGAATTGGAAGGATCATCCAGTTCGATTGAACCAAATGTGATAAAAGGTACTTCCTGACAATCTGAAATATATGCCTTATCAAAAGTTAAATGGAAGTGACTAAGATAACCTATATTTTTTTTGGAGGGGTGGGGGTGCAAGGGGGTGATTACTCATGCAAGAATTTTTCTATTTATTTATTTTTTTGGGGGGGAAAGGGGTCTGATGGGGGAAGGGACTAGTGGGTGTGCATGTTGGGGGCAGTCAAGTACTTGTGTGTATTTAAAATAAAAAAAACTTGATAATTGGGGGGGGGGGGGGGGGCAGGGGGTCCTATGGGATCCTATGTAAGTAAATAGTTTAGTTCTATGCTTTGTGCTTTGCCATAAGATGTTTTTTCCTATTTAAGTCTAAGCATAATCAACTGAGCCCTGGTGGGGCTTATTTTGAGCCCCGGGGATGGATACCAGCAATCTTTGTAATTGACCCCTGCTGTTTGGCTTATTTTGAGCCCCGGGGATGGGTACCAGCAATCTTTGTAGTCATCTTGATGGTGATCAAGTATTCCAAGTTTGAAGAGAATATCTTTGACACTTTTTGAGATATGGACATTTACCAAAAAGGTATATTAAGAGCATTTTCTGCTGTTTAGAAATGGTGTCACATTTTGATAGTGAACAAATAGTATTGATTTGAAGTGAAAAGCTGGATAGTTTCTGAGAAATGGACCTTACCAAAAAGGTTAACCAACTCTGATGACGACGAGAGGGTCACGATAATAGCTCCACTTTTTTTCTTCAAAAAATGAAGCTAAAATAAAACTTTAAAAAAATATTGGCAACATAGTAAGCAACAGTCAGCCATATTTTACCACTCACTATTCAGATAACTATTATGATAAAATACAGAGTATCCTTCAAACCAAATATGTAAAATATCAGTCAATAAATAAAAGCTCTATGACAGAAAGTAGAAATATCTATTAAAGCTATGGTGACCTTGACCTTGACCCAGTGACCTCAAACCCTACCCATGGGAAGAGGTCCATGCAAGGAACCTATATATTGAATATCAAAGATATTGATCTATAAATGAAGGCGTTATGAGGTACAGTAGATAAATCTTTTTTTAGCCTCCGTGACCTTTAACCTAATCTAATAATTTGAAAAAGCTTGATAAAGCTTGCTTCATGAATGCCAAATTTTAAAATTCTAGGCCTTGTGGTTTCAGAGAAGAAGATTTTTAAAGATTTCCTTTTTTACATATTAAGGGCCCCAGGGGCGGGGCAAATTTTGCCCCAGGTCCAACATTTAAACAATATTGGTAAAGGTTCTTTACACAATACTCAACACCATATATCTAAGGTCTAGACCTATTTGTTTTGGAGAAAAATTATTTTTCATGTTTTTCTTATATAAATCTATGTAAACCAAGTAAACCCTGGGGCGTGGCCAATTTTAACCTAGGGAACATAATTTGGACAAACATGGTAGACATCCACTAGACAATGCTACATACCAAATATCTAAGCTGTAGGCATTGAGGTTTCCAGTAAGAAGATTTTCAAAGTTTTCCCTGTGTAAAATCAATCGACCCCTGGAGCGGAGCCAAATTTAACCCCAGAGGCATAATTTGAACAAACTTGGTAGAGGTCCACATGACAATGCTACATACCAAATCTTAAGGCTCAGGGCCTTGTGGTTTCAGACAAGAAGATTTTTAAGTTTCACTATATAAGCCTATGTAAAATCAATTGACCCCCGGGTTGGGGCCAAATTTGACCCAAGGGGCATAATTTGAACAAACTTGATAGAGGTCCACTAGACAATGCAATATACCAAATCTTAAGGCTCAGTGCCTTGTGGTTTCAGACAAGAAGATTTTTTGAAGTTTCACTATATAAGCCTATGTAAAATCAATTGACCCCCGGGTTGGGGCCAAATTTGACCCAAGGGGCATAATTTGAACAAACTTGATAGAGGTCCACTAGACAATGCAATATACCAAATCTTAAGGCTCAGGGCCTTGTGGTTTCAGACAAGAAGATTTTCAATGTTTTTCCTTTAAGTTGCCATAGCAATCAGAGTTCTTGATGGAATTGAATTCTTTGAACAACTTTGGTAGAACTTCATGCAAGGAACATCCCTGCAAAGTTTCAATAAATTTGGCCAAGTGGTTTAGGAGGAGAAGTTGTTTAAAGAAATTGTTGACGCAAGGACGGACGCACAGACGGATGCACGATGGACAATAGGCCATCACAAAAGCTCACCTTGAGGACATTGTCCTCAGGTGAGCTAAAAAGCCCACACCACTGCATATCAACAGAGGCTGGCACTGTATGAGAAATTGGCTACAGTTAATATATCAAGTGACTTGCTTTAAGCCCTATAATCATAATACTAAAAATTTCTGATAAATACAATATTATCATACTTCTGTTTTTTGAAAATGTTTCATCTGAAGGTAAATTTCAATTTTTTTTACCTTTAGCAAAACATGTTGCATTATCCCACTGTCCTGTTTCAAGACAAAATATTGCTGACTTATTTGTCTCAAAGCCTGGATCACATGTCACTGAAGCCTGAGGACCCGTATGTGGTATTAGCAAGAACATCGAGCTGTATTGATCCAAAGGTTATAGCAGGCACCTCTTGACAATCTAAAATGTTTTTTTTATCAAAAATAAAAAGAAAATGATGACAAACTGCTAAATTTTCTCATTGCTGTTAAGTTCCGTAATGCTACAAAAAACTTCTAAAAAGTTATAATGAATAATGGTGTATCCTTTAAAAAATAAACAAGAATGTTAAAGGCAAACCTGTCCAAAATGAACACGCACAAATATTAGCATTTTCTTTTCATCTGTTACTGTAAGAAATCAGTTACAACACCATTTTTCTTGCTTTTTCTAATCATATATATATTTTATTAACATGTATCAGATGTTAACAACAATAATTCATGTCAACTCAAATGTCACATAATGTAGGTGATGTACCTTTTGCAGTACATGTTGCATTATCCCACTGCCCTGTCTCAAGACATAGAATTATTAGGGTGTTTGTTTCAAAGCCAGGATCACATGTCACTAAAGCCATGGACCCATATGTAGAATTAGTAGGATCATCAAGCTGTATTAATCCAAATTCAATGACAGGTACATCTTGACAATCTGAAAACAAAGATTTTCAATCACAGTTAAATAAAAACATTATTTCGTAACATTATTTCATTCTTTAATAGATAATTCTGAAAGAGCTCAAAAGTTGTCTGCAATACATGTATACTTTATCATTTAGCAATTTCTGAAAATGGTCTAAGGCTATTATTTTGCAGGAAAAAAATCATGAAACCGAAAATAAACTTAAGGGCAGACTTCAAATCTTTAATATTGTTATATCCATATATTAAAAATACCTTATTAAGCCCAATCATGTTAATCTACCTTTAACAATGCATGATGCATTATCCCACAGTCCTGTTTCAAGACAAAATATTGTTGATGGGTTTGACTCAAAGCCTGGATCACAAAACACTGAAGCTGAGGCCCCAAATGTTGTATCATTTGTCAATGAATCATCAAGCTGAACTACCCCAAACTCGATAGTAGGCACATCTTGACAATCTTAATATTTACAATGAAAAGCAGAGTAAGAATGATTGTGTCTTTCTGTTTTTGTAATGAATAAATCAAAGAAATATTCAAACATTTCAGAAAAAAATGAGATTTAAAAGGCATATGTATTTTTAAAAACAGCACTAAACCTGTAATCTTTAGAAGTATTGTTTATTTTCAAGGAACTGTAGACATAAATGGCTTTTTTGCTGAAACCTGAAGTCAGAATAACTCATAGAACATGGCAGGCATATTGCACTGAATTTCATAGATTTTCCACACCTGTCTTCTTCAACTTTTCCCTACCATATTTGCTGAATACCTAACCACATTTACATTTAAAAAAAAAAAGTGGAAGAAAGAATATTAGGAAAAACCACGGTAAAAAAACAGACTCCCTACACAGTCAAAAAGTAGAGAACATATTTTAACATAGATTCATTTACAGATAAATTTAAAAAAGGTCATTAATCCCTAATGAAATGAAGAAGTTACAGTCAAAAATATTTTACTGCACAAAAACTTTAATCAGAAATCTGGATGCAGACGTGGGCCCCAGGGTGAGTAGGACAGCTCTCCATAAACTTTGTACAGTCACTCAAGTTAAAAATAATTTCCTAACACATCAATTTTAAGAAATTGAATAATTTTCTCATTTTTATACCTGTTCATTTGTAGTTGGACATCCAATGAAGCATGTAATTTTCTTGCCAAATAATTTTCAAATTCCAGACTGGTTCCCAAATAACTGGTTTTTCGAATAAAATGGAATTTTTTTCACAGTTTTGCCAAAATCAACAATCCTGTCTATCAGTGACTTATTACCCAAGTGAACATCATGTAAAATCTCAGAATACATTGCTGAAGGCCAACATCCAATTATAGCATTCAATTAAGCACAAAACCAGTAATTAAGTTTGTTAAGCTTAAATACCATTTTTGTAAGACAGTGAAAAAGGTCAAAGGAAGAGGTCAATTTCTAATGAACAATTCTAAATCTAAAATCTTACCTTTTGCAATACATGAAGTATTATCCCAAGTTCCTGATTCTAGACAAAAAATAGTAAAATTGGAGGGCTCAAATCCATTATCACACAGCACTAAAGCAGAGGCACCATATGTTGTGTTAGCTGGGTCATCAAGGACAACATTACCAAAGGCTGTTGTTGGTACATTTCCACAATCTTGAAACAAAAAATAAATTACGCATGTATATCTGATTATGAACCTTCCCTAAATGTTCCACTATTTATAAAAGTTTGAGACAAACAGATTGAAAAATAATTTTAATGACTGTTTTTTGGTTAGTTTCAACAATTTCAGAAATACAGTCCATCACTCAAAGGTATACCTATCAAAGTCAATGTATTACTAAAATTTCCCACACCACTGGCATTTCAGCAAATGTTATCTTGGCATGCATCAAACAGAAATCAACAGTTAAGACAGAACCCATTCTATTTTTCAACTCTTTTAACTGATATTCTAGTCTCATACAACATAAAATGCCCTAATAGATATCATGTCAATTTTAGCTGAGCTGTTTAACAATTCAAATAAAATCAGATTTACTCTGTGTTTACCTTTAGCTACACATGTTGCATTTTCCCATTGGCCTGTATCAAGACAAAGAACTGTTGATATGTTTGTCTCAAAGCCTGGATCACATTGCACTGTAGCTAAGGCCCCTATTGAGCTATACAAGGGGGGAGAAGTCTGAAGCCAGCCAAACGCAATAGAGTTGCCTACACAAACTGAAAGCAAGTACTTTTTATCATAGTAAGATGAATTTGAATGAAATGGATTTGAAATTCTAAGTTGCACAGTTGAAGTACCTTTTAGAAAATCCTCAAAATAGTCTGTAAAAAAGTTACTTTTGTAATGCCATCTACCATTAGGTCTCAACTAAATGGAAAAATAAGTTGGTGGTCAATTCAAAACCAAGTTTAAGATTTTGTTTATGTTAACAAGTTCTATGTATTTCATAAAGTTTATTGGACATTTTTTGGCTAATTTATGAATATTATTCAGACTGGAACTAGAATTACATTCTGCATAACATGAGGTATTGCTCCAGATTCCTGTATCCATACATCCTATAACAGTAGACATGGCTGCGAATCCATAATCACAATGAGTAAGTGCAGTTGCACCATATGTTGTGTCAGAAAGGTTGTTAAGGACAATAGTACCAGAGGCAATTGTAGGAACAGGTCCACAATCTAAAACAAAAAAAAAAACATCGCAGCTCTGATACAACCTGACCATCATTATATCTATGACAAGCATGCACAAATATTAAACTTTGTCCAGTAGAAAGGACTGAAAGCTAAACAAATATTGGAGCACTTGTCCATCCACTTAAGGTTATTAAGACTACACTGCCAGTAGAACTTAAAACAGGCGGCGTGGCCGAGTGGTTAACACATTGAACTAGTTGTTGAAGGACTGCTTGTCACATGGGTTCAAACCCAGCCAGGGACAACCTGTTGTTTTCTTGAGCAAGAAACTTTAAACTAATTGCTTCGTTCTTGTTGGTTCCATGAACAGATTCAAGAGTGTGTCTATAAGCTTGGAGCTTCCTACACAATCGAACTAAAATAAATTTGGTATTAACTAAACTAAGTTAAAATAACCATACACATTCAAGTTGTTACAAAAATAGTAACAATAAGGCATAATAATAGGTAGATTTGAAACAGATGCTACATGACTGTTAGACACAACCTTCAATGTTCTCATTTGTTTAAAAAAGCTCTTTCAATCCACCCCAATATAGTTACGAAATGTTTACCTACCTACTACTATACAAGCTGCATTATCCCATTGTCCCGACTCAAGACACAGAATTGTTGACTTGTTTGTCTCAAAGCCAGTATCACATGTTACTGAAGCCAAGGACCCGTATGTAGTATAATTAGAATTATCAAGCTGGATGGAGCCAAACTCGATAGCAGGCACATCTTGGCAATCTGAAATATTTGCCCAAATTAAATGAATAGTATTATTGTGTTACTATTCTTTTTCAATTGTTTTATTTTGATTCAACATGATCTTCAAAATCTAATACATGTACTAACATGAAGCAGTGAATTGGAACCAACTTTTTTATCATTTCATCTTAAGTCATTATTTTATACACAGTATAGCTTACTTTGTAAGTCCCAGGATCACAAGTAGTTCTTATTTTACCAAGAAAGATATTTCACTGGTGGAAAGACCTTTATTTGAACTAGAATCATTCCTAATTCAGATTTTTAATTCTATGAACATGTTAGAAATATAGTGCAGTTTGTTTTTTTTCAATGAAACTGTCAAAAAATAATAAAGGTTTTTTTCATTAGGAAACGACTTGAATAAGAATGAAAAACATATGTGAACACACTGCTTTAGAAAGAAAAACATATGTGAACACACTGCTTCAGAAAGAAAAACATATGTGAACACACTGACACACTGCTTTAGAAAGAAAAAAAACATATGTGAACACACTGCTTTAGAAAGAAAAACATATGTGAACACACTGCTTTAGAAAGAAAAAACATATGTGAACACACTGCTTTAGAAAGAAAAACATATGTGAACACACTGCTTTAGAGTGAATAGAACAAGTCTGGATCATTATCCTATCAGCACATTTATTTTTCTACAATGTATATCAGTATACTTGGACTTATAAATAGATTTACAAATACTGAATACTATCTTTGTCAAAAATGAAAATAATTCAATACTCATGGAGACATTTGTTCTTGACTCTTTCTTTTTCTTTTAAAATTTTCAAAGCATACATTCTTTTTGAGCATCTTAATCACTCATAAATTTTACTAACTCTCCGAAATATTTAAATTAGACAACAGAATCAAACGACTGGTCTACAAGCAGTCTGCTTGTTATATGGTAGTACATACATACCAACAACAACTTACAGAAGTTTTATTATTTCAATACAAAACTAGATGGGTGTTCAGTGGAACATTTGTGTCGCCCTTGGGTACTCTGTTAGAATAACTAAAAAGGTAAACAAGAGCCTGCTGGAAAAGACAGCATGCTAGTCAAAGTACAACAAGACCTGTCCACAGACAGCATGCTCCACTTTTCTCAGTGCTGGATAATTAATTATAAGCCAAGTTAAACAAGAGGCCCAAGTGAAAAAAAATTGACTGAGGCAGGGCAAGTACCTAGTCATACAAGATGAAAAAAAATTTGGGTCAAGTACTTAGGTATTTAAAAGAAAAAAAAAAAAAATTTCGGGCCCCGGAGGGGGAGGGAGGAGAGAAAGTCAAGTACCTATGTATTTAAAAAAAAAAAAAAAATTCAGGCCCTGGGGGGGGGGACTGTTTTGGAGGTTGGATGGGGAGTCAAGTACCTATGTATTCAAAAAAAAAAAAAAAAAAAAATGGGCCCGGGGCAGGGGGGGTGGGGGGGGGGGGTGTGGGGGGGCGGTCACCCCATGCAGAAGGTGAGTACTTACCCATCTCATGTCAGTTAATATTTTCTAGGCTTAAGAAGATTTTTTCCTATATATAAGCAAAAATCAAGTGACCCCTAGGGGTGGGGTTAACTGTGACCCCCAGGGACATGGGTACAAACAATCTTTGCAGGGGTCTTGCTGGTGATCAAGTATTCCAAGTTTGAATGGAATATCTTTGACACTTTTTGAGACATGGACATAAAGACAAGAGGGCCATGATAGCCCTGTATCGCTCACCTGAGTATGACTGCTTTTAACAAAGTTGCTATGGACCTGGTTAATTGACCCCAGATGACCCATATTCGAACTTGACCTAGAAATTATTGAAACAATCTCTCTGACAAATTTCAAGGTTATTTGTACTGAAAATGTTACCTCTAGAGTGTTAACAAGGTTTTTCCATATTTGGGCTCTATGACCTAGTTTTTTAACCTAGATGTCCCATATTTGAACTTGAGCTAGAAATTATCGAAACAATATCTCTGACGAATTTCCAGCATAACTGGACTGAAAAAGTAGCCTCTAAAGTGTTAACAAGGTTTTTTGATATTTGGCCTCTGTGACCTAGTTTTTGACCCCAGAAAACCCATATCCAAACTTGAGCTACAAATCATCAAAAAATCTTTCTGACAAATTTCCAGGACATTTGGACTAAAAATGTAGCCTCTACAGTGTTTACAAAGTTTTTTGATATTTGGGCTCTGTGACCTAGTTTTCTATTCCACATGATCCATATTCGAACTGGAGCTAGAAATCATAGAATTAGGCTTTCTGACAAATTTACAGCTTATTTGGAATTTAAATGTTACCTCTAGAGTGTTAACAAGGTTTTTCCATATTTAGACTCTGTGATATAGTTTTTTATCCAAGATGGCCCATACTCCAATTTGAGCTAGAAATCATCAAAACAAGAACTGTCACTGTAAGATGACAATGCCCCCGAACATGGTGCTTTGACCTTTGAACTGAGAACCAGTCATTCATTGGTCAAGGTCAAATAAATATAGGTCAGTGGGAAGGTCTTATCCAAAGGGGGTTGTGTCCAAGTATGAAGTAATTCCATTTACTTATAAGGAAGTTATGGGCAATGTTAAAGTTTCTGGACAATTGGATCTTCAAGGTGAAGGTTATTGAGGGGTCAAGGTCAAACAAATATAGGTCAGTGGGAAGGCCTTGTCCAAAGGGGTGTTGTGTTTAAGTATGAAGTGTATCCACTTACCAATTTGGAAGTTATGGCCAAATATTAGTTTTTGGACAATTGGATATTCAGGGGTCAAGGTCAAATAATTTAAGGTCAGTGGGAAGGTCTTGTCCAAAGGGGTGTTGTGTCCAAGTATGAAGTAAATCCACTTACTAATAAGGAAGTTATGGGCAATGTTGAAGTTTTTGGACAATTGGATATTCAAGGTAAAGGTCATTCAGGGGTCAAGGTCAAACAAATATACGTCAGTAGGAAGGTCTTGTCCAAAGGGGTGCTGTGTCCAAGTATGAAGTAAATCCACTTACTAATAAAGAAGTTATTGCCAATGTTAAAGTTTTTGGACAATTGGATCTTCAAGGTAAAGGTCATTCAGGGGTCAAGGTCAAATAAATATAGGTCAGTGGAAAGGTCTTGTCCAAAGGGGTGTTGTGTCAAAGTATGAAGTAAATCCATTTACTAATAAGAAAGTTATTGCCAATGTTAAAGTTTTCGGATGGACTGACAGACGGGACTGACGGACGGACGGACAGTTCAAAAACTATATGCCTCCCTTAAGGGGCATAAAAAACCTGTTTGACAAATTTCCAGGATTTTTCGACTGAAAATGTAACCTCTGGAGTGTTAAAAAGGTTTTTACATATTTAGGCCATGTGACCTAGTTTTTGACACCAGATGACCCATATCCAAATTTGAGCTAGAAATCATTGAAACAACCTTCCTGACAAATTTCAAGGACATTTGGACTGAAAATGTAACCTCTATGGTGTTAACAAGGTTTTTGTACTTTCGGGCTCTGTGACCTAGTTTTTGACCCCAGATAACCTATATTCAAAACTGAGCTAGAAATCATTAAAACAATCTTTCTGACAAATTTCCAGGTTATTAAGACTGAAAATGTTACCTTTAGAAGGTAACAAGGTTTTCCCATATTTGAGCTCTGTGACCTAGTTTTTGACACCAGATGACCCATATTCAAAAATGACCTAGAAATCCTCAAGGCAACCTTTCTGACAAATTTCCAGATTATTTGGGCTGAAATTGTAAAATCTAGAGTGTTAACAAGATTTTTCCATATTTGGTCTCTGTGACCTAGCTTTTGAACCAAGATGACCCATATTTAAACTTGTGCTAGAAATCTTAGAAGCAACCTTTCAGACAAATTTCCAGATTATTTAGGCTGAAAATGTAACCTCTAGAGTGTTAACAAGAATGTTCTATTTTTGGTCTCTGTGACCTAGTTTTTGAACCCAGATGACCCATATTTGAACTTTTGCTAGAAATCTTAGAAGCAACCTTTCTGACAAATTTCCAGATTATTTGGGCTGAAAATGTAACCTCTAGAGTGTTAACAAGAATGTTCCATGTTTGGGCTCTGTGACCTAGTTTTTGATCACAGACGACCCATATTCAAACCTGAGCTAGAAATCATAGAAGCAACCTTTCTGACAAATTTCCAGATTATTTGGGCTGAAAATGTAACCTCTAGAGTGTTAACAAGATTTTTCTATTTTTGGGCTCCGTGACCTAGTTTTTGGCCCCAGATGACCCATATTCGAACTCGTCCTAGTAATTATTCGGACAAACATCCTGACCAAGTTTCGTGACAATTGGAGCAAAAATGTGACCAGCAGAGTGTTAACGAACTAAGTGTGAACGGACGACGGACATTCATCGACCGTAATAGCTCACCCTTAGCCAGCTCTGGTGAGCTAAAAAAGGTAAACGAAGAAATTTTAACTTGAAAAAGGGGCATAACATTGCAAAAATAAATGATACAACATTTGGGGCCTCAGCTTTGTGTCAGGTCTAGGTCAAGGTCACACTGGAATGTCAGATAATTTTTGAATCATCAAGCTGAACTACCCCAAACTCGACAGTAGGCACATCTTGACAAACTTAAATATTTACAATGAAAAAGTAGAGTCAGAATGATTGTGTCTTTCTGTTTTTGTAATAAATAAATCAAAAAAATATTCAAACATTTCAGACAAAAATGAGGTTTAAAAGGCATATGTATTTTTAACAAGAGCCACCGCAAGCGGGGGCCACGCTCGACTTTTTTCTATTTCCAAAGGCAAACACATCAGAGGAAGCACATTGTGGTGAAGGGATTTCAAATGAAACTTCATTTGGAAATATAATTATACATAACAAAGTTATGGCCAATTTTAGCAACATTCAGAAATTTGACCTTAAAGGTCTAGGTCAAGTTCAGTTTAACCTTCTCTGGAGGTATTGTCTAAAAAGTAGTTATGTCCAAGCATGAAGACACTACATCCATTAACAACAAAGATATAGCCAAGTTAAGTAATGTCAAGGTCATTTAAAGGTCAAGATAATGCTTGAATTGTTTAACACGTTCCTTTAATTCTCAGTGTTGTTTTGTCCCTGTATAGATCAAATCCGTCCATAAAACCAGAAGTCTGGCTATTTTAGCAAAATGCAATAATTAGAAATTTGACTGTAAAGGTCAATTAAAGGTTAAGGTCATACTAATAATTTAACAAGTAGGTTATGTCATAAGCCTTGTTTTGTCCAAGTATTAATAAACAAGAGGGCCAATGGCCCTAAAGCACTAACCTGGGTTCAAAGATGAAAGAAATTTTTATGAATGTAATGATGCATATCACAGAAATGGACCAATGCAATTTCATTGCCACAGCTCCAAAAACAAAAAGGAGGTCAGTAGGTCAAAATATAGATCATGAGATGACATTTTTGAAATCCGAACAAAAAGCTGTACACACAGTCCAAATTTCATTGCCGTAGCTTTAAAACAAAAAAGTAGGTCAGTAGGTCAAAAAAGAAGGTCATGCTATGACGTTTTTGAAATTGGAACAAAAAACTATGTACATGGTCCAAATTTCATTGCCATAGCTCCAAAAACAAAAAGTAGGTCAGTAGGTCAAAAATACAGGTCATGCAATGACATTTTTGAAATCGGAATGAAAAACTGTGCACATGGTCCAAATTTCATTGCTGTAGCTAAAAAACAAAAAAGTAGGTCAGTAGGTAAAAAATATAGGTCATGCGATGACATTTCTGAATTCGAAACGAAAAACTGTGCACACCGTCCAAATTTCATTGCCACAGCTCCAAAAGCAAAAAGTAGGTCAGTAGGTCAAAAATATAGGTCATGCTATGACATTTCTGAAATTGAAACAAAAAACTGTGCACACAGTCCAAATTTCATTGCTGTAGCTAAAAAACAAAAAATTAGGTCAGTTGGTCAAAAATATAGGTCATGCTATGACATTTTTGAAACTGGAACAAAAAACTGTGTACATGGTCCAAATTTCATTGCCATAGCTCCAAAAACAAAAAGTAGGTCATAAGGTCAAAAATATAGGTCATGCCATGACATTTTTGAATTCGGAAAGAGAAACTGTGCACACGGTCCAAATTTCATTGCTGTAGCTAAATCGCAAAAAAGTAGGTCAGTAGGTCAAAAATATAGGTCAAGACATGATGTTTTTGAATTCAAAATGAAAAACTGTGCACACGGTCCAAATTTCATTGCCACAGCTCCAAAAACAAAAAGTAGGTCAGTAGGTCAAAACTATAGGTCATGCTATAACATTTCTGATATTGAAACGAAAAACTGTGCAAACAGTCCAAATTTCACTGCTGTAGCTAAAAAACAAAAAAGTAGGTCAGTAGGTCAAAAATATAGGTCATGCTATGACGTTTTTGAAATCAGAACAAAAACTGTATACATGGTCCAAATTTCATTGCCAAAGCTCCAAAAACAAAAAAGTAGGTCAGTAGGTCAAAAATATAGGTCATGTCATGACATTTTTGAAATCGAAATAAAAAACTGTGCACACAGTCCAAATTTCATTGCTGTAGCTCAAAACCAGAAAGTAGGTCAGTAGGTCAAAAATATAGGTCATGCGATGACATTTTTGAAATCGAAATAAACAACTGTGCACACAGTCCAAATTTCATTGCTGTAGCTCAAAACCAGAAAGTAGGTCAGTAGGTCAAAAATATAGGTCATGCAATGACATTTTTGAAATCGAAACGAAAAAGTGTTGTTTGTCTAAGTCTGATTCAAATCCAACCATAAATTACATAATTATGGCCAGTTTTAACAAAATTCAATGATTTGACCTTGACCGTCAAGGTCATTTAAAGGTCAAGGTCAAACTTGAAATAATCATAATGTCGGATTTGTCACAACTGTTGTTTAGTCCAAGTTTGAATTAAATCTATAAATGAATGAGAAAGTTATGACAATTTAAGCAAAATTCAATCATCTGACCTTGACGGTCAAGGTAATTTTAAGGTCATGGTCAAATCTGAGTTATTCAACATGTCGGTTTTGTCATAAGTGTTGTTTTGTCCAAGTATAAATCAAATCCAACCATAAATACTAATGTTATGGTCAATTTTAGCAAAATTCAATAATTTGACCTTGAAGGTGAAGGTCATTTATGAGTCAAGGTCAAGTTTAGTCTAGTCAGCTTGAAGGTCTTCTCCAAAGGGTTGTTGTGTCCAAGCATAAAGAGAATCCACCTATTAATACTAAAGTTATGGCCAATTTTAGCAAAATTCAATATTTTGACCTTGAATATGAAGGTCATTTAAGAGTCAAGGTCAAATTTAGTCTGGTCATCTTGAAGGTCTTCTCCAAAGGGTTGTTATGTCAAAGAATTAAGAGAAACCACCAACTAATAATAAAGTTATGGCCAATTTTAGCAAAATTCAATATTTTGACGTTGAATATGAAGGTCATTTAAGAGTCAAGGTCAAGTTTAGTCTGGTCATCTTGAAGGTCTTGTCCAAAGGGTTGTTGTGTCCAAGTATGAAGACAATCCATCAAGGAATAAAAAAATTATGATCAATGTTAAAGTTTTCGGACGGGAACGGCAACGGCAACGGCAACGACACCATGACTATGACAATAACTCGATTTTTTTTTCAAAAAAAGTCGAGCTAAAAACAGCACTAAACCTGTAATCTTTAGAAGTATTGTTTATTTTCAAGGAACTGTAGACATAAATGGCTTTTTTGCTGAAACCTGAAGTCAGAATAACTCGTAGAACATGGCAGGCATATTGCACTGAATTTTATAAATTTTCCACACGTCTTCTTCAACTTTTCCCTACCATATTTGCTGAATACCTAACCGCATTTACATTTAAAAAAACAAGAGCTTGTCACAGACAAAGCAACAGTCCCCAACCGGTGCAATGTCCATCTCCCTAACTTCAACCCATATGTGGAAATTGACTTAAGAGTTTGTCTGAGACATGCATAATCTCCATATGATCCTCTTTCCATGTACAAAGAACCATCAAAGAAGAAAATGTCATAGGTCAAGGTCATTTAGAGGTTAAGGTCAAAGAAATATATCTTGTTGAAAAGGTCTTATCGAAGGGGTTGTTGTGACCAAGTTTGAAGTAATTCTGTTCAGAAATAAGGAAATTATGGCCAAACTTATAGTTTTTGGACAAGAAAACTTTAAAGGTCAAGGTCATTCAGAGGTCAAGGTCACAGAAATGTACTTCATTGGAATGGTCTTGTCGAAGGTATTGTTGTGGCCAAGTTTGAAGTAGTTCCATTCAGTAATAAGGAAAATATGGCCAATGGTAAAGTTTTCGGAGGAAATGACTGATAAACAGACTGACAGTTCCTCCTTTAGGTTCATAAAAAAATGAGGTGGATATTCTCCATACTGCCATTTATCCATATTTCACTGGATACAGTTTTTACGGAAAGACAAATGTACCAAATTTTCCAACATAGGATGAAAAAATTCAAAGTTAAAGGATGATAATTTTGACAATTTAGGTGCTAGAATTATGAACCTTGTCACATATGATGTGGGTGATGATAAGAAACCAATATTTAAAGTTTGAAGTAGATACATTAAGAAATAATGAATTTATATACAAAAAACCACATTTTTTCATGAAAATTCTAAGTTCAAGGGGGATAAATCTAATAATTTTGGAGCTAGAGTTGTGAACCTTGAGGTGCATTATCTTCATACTGTCACCTATCCATACTTTATGTTTCCAAAAAAGATTTTCAATACTTTTTGAGTTTTACAAAAAAAAGCACATTTTTTCATGAAAATTCTAAGTTCAAGGGGGAATTAATCTAATAATTTTGGTGCTAGAGTTGTGAACCTTGAGGTGCATTATTTCCATACCTTTCCATATTTTATGTTTCATAGATTTATTCTTAGAACTTTTTGAGTTATCACAAATATTGTTATATCTGCCGTATTTTAAGTATATTTGTTGCTATAGCAACCAAAATTTCCAACATATGAAGAAAAGAAAAAGACGTGCATAATCTCCAGACTGCCATCTACCCATATTTCAAGTTTCATTAAAATATTTTCAGTACTTTTTTGCGTTATCATGGGATCCAGTTTTTCTGACGGGCAGACGGACTGACGGACAGATGGATGGACGGAGGGTAAACCTAAAGTCCCCTCTGGTTAAAATGGTAGGGGACCAAAAAGTGGAAGAAAGAATATTAGGAAAAACCATGGTAAAAAATCACAGACTCCCTACACAGTCAAAAAGTAGAGGAAGATATTTTAACATAGATTCATTTACAGATCAATTTAAAATAGGACATTAATCCCTAATGAAATGAAGAAGTAATAGTCAAAAATATTTTACTGCACAAAAAATTTAATCAGAAATCCGGATGAAGACGTGGGCCCCAGGGTGAGTAGGATAACTCTCCATAAACTTTGTACAGTCACTCAAGTTAAAAATGATTTCCTTACACATCAATTTTAAGAAATTGAATAATTTTCTCATTTTTATAACTGTTTATTTGTAGTTGAACATCCAATGAAGCAGCTATTACTGTTAAGCAAGTTATTTTCTTGCCAAATAATTTTCAAATTCTAGACTGGTTCCCAAATAACTCATTCAGGGTTTTTAGAATAAAATGGAATTTTTTTCACAGTTTTGCCAAAATCAACAATCCTGTCTATCAGTGACTCATTACCCAAGTGAACATCATGTAAAATCTCAGAATACATTGCTGAAGGCCAACATCCAATTATAGCATTTAATTAAGCACAAAACCAGTAATTAAGTTTGTTAAGCTTAAATACCATTTTTGTCAGACAGTGAAAAAGGTCAAAGGAAGAGGTCAATTTCTAATGAACAATTCTGAATCTAAAATCTTACCTTTTGCAATACATGAAGTATTTTCCCAAGTTCCTGATTCTAGACAAAAAATAGTAAAATTGGAGGGCTCAAATCCATTATCACACACCACTAAAGCAGAGGCACCATATGTTGTGTTAGCTGGGTCATCAAGGACAACATTACCAAAGGCTGTTGTTGGTACATTTCCACAATCTTGAAAACATAAATAAATTATAAGTATATCTGATTATGAACCTTCCCTAAATGAATGGTCAACATGTTCCATTATTTATACAAGTTTGAGACAAACAGATCTAAAAATAATTATAATGACGGTTTTTATGTTAGGTTCAACCATTTCTGAAATATAGTCCATCACTCAAAGGTATACCTATCAAAGTCAATGTATTACTAAAATTTCCCACACCACTGGCATTTCAGCAAATGTTATCTTGGCATGCATCAAACAGAAATCAACAGTTAAGACAGAACCCATTTTATTTTTCAACTCTTTTTACTGATATTCTAGTCTCATACAACATAAAATGCCCTACAGATATCATGTCAATTTTAGCTGAGCTGTTTAAGAATTAAAATAAAATCAGATTTACTCTGTGTTTACCTTTAGCTACACATGTTGCATTTTCCCATTGGCCTGTATCAAGACAAAGAACTGTTGATATGTTTGTCTCAAAGCCTGGATCACATTGCACTGTAGCCAAGGCCCCTATTGAGCTATACAAGGGGGGAGAAGTCTGAAGCCAGCCAAACGCAACAGAGTTGCCTACACAAACTGAAAGCAAGTACTTTATTATCACAGTAAGATGAATTTGAATGAAATGGATTTGAAACTCTCAGTTGCAAAGTTGAAGTACCTTTCAGAAAATCCTCAAAATAATCTGTAAAAAAGTTACTTTTGTAATGCCATCTACCATTAGGTCTCAACTAAATGGAAAAAATAAGTTGGTGGTCGATTCAAAACCAAGTTTAAGATTTTGTATATGTAAACATGTTCTATGTATTTCATAAAGTTTATTGGACATTCTTTTGGCTAATTTATGAATATTATTCAGATGGAACTAGAATTACATTCTGCATAACATGAGGTATTGCTCCAGATTCCCGAATCCATACATCCTATAACAGTAGACATGGCTGCGAATCCATAATCACAATGAGTAAGTGCAGTTGCACCATATGTTGTGTCAGAAAGGTTGTTAAGGACAATAGTACCAGAGGCAATTGTAGGAACAGGTCCACAATCTAAAACAGAAAAACATCGCAGCTCTGATGACAGTTCAATGAGGGATGTATACAACCTGACCATCATTATATCTATGACAAGCATGCACAAATATTAAACTTTGTCCAGTAGAAAGGACTGAAAGCTAAACAACAATTGGAGCACTTGTTCATCCACTTAAGGTTATTAAAACTACACTGCCAGTAGAACTTAAAACAGGCGGTGTGGCCGAGTGGTTAACACACTGAACTAGTTGTTGAAGGATTGCTTGTCACATGGGTTCGAACCCAGCCAGGGACAACCTGTTGTTTTCTTGAGCAAGAAACTTTAAACTAATTGCTTCGTTCTTGTTGGTTCCATGAACAGATTCGAGAGTGTGTCTATAAGCTTGGAGCTTCCTACACAATCGAACTAAAATAAATTTGGTATTAACTAAACAAAGTTAAAAAAACCATACACTTTCAAGTTGACAACTTACAAAAATAGTAATAATAAGGCATAATAATAGGTAGATTTGAAACTGATGCTACATGACTGTTAGATACAACCTTCAATGTTCTCATTTGTTTGAAAAAGCTCTTTCAATCCACCCCAATACAGTTTAGAAATGTTTACCTACCTACTACTATACATGATGCATTATCCCATTGCCCCGACTCAAGACACAGAATTGTTGACTTGTTTGTCTCAAAGCCAGTATCACATGTTACTGAAGCCAAGGACCCATATGTAGTATAATTAGAATTATCAAGCTGGATTGAGCCAAACTCAATAGCAGGCACATCTTGGCAATCTGAAATATTTGCCCAAATTAAATGAATAGTATTATTGTGTTACTATTCTTTTTCAATTGTTTTATTTTGATTCAACATGATCTTCAAAATCTAATACATGTACTAACATGAAGCAGTGAATTGGAACCAACTTTTTTATCATTTCATCTTAAGTCATTATTTTATACACAGTATAGCTTACTTTGTAAGTCCCAGGATCACAAGTAGTTCTTATTTTACCAAGAAAGATATTTCACTGGTGGAAAGACCTTTATATGAACTAGAATCATTCCTAATTCAGATTTTTAATTCTATGAACATGTTAGAAATATAGTGCAGTTTTTTTTTTTTTCAATGAAACTGTCAAAAAATAATAAAGGTTTTTTTCATTAGGAAACGACTTGAATAAGAATGAAAAACATATGTGAACACACTGCTTTAGAAAGAAAAACATATGTGAACACACTGCTTTAGAAAGAAAAACATATGTGAACACACTGACACACTGCTTTAGAAAGAAAAAAACATATGTGAACACACTGCTTTAGAAAGAAAAACATATGTGAACACACTGCTTTAGAAAGAAAAAACATATGTGAACACACTGCTTTAGAAAGAAAAACATATGTGAACACACTGCTTTAGAAAGAAAAACATATGTGAACACACTGCTTTAGAAAGAAAAACATATGTGAACACACTGACACACTGCTTTAGAAAGAAAAAAACATATGTGAACACACTGCTTTAGAAAGAAAAACATATGTGAACACACTGCTTTAGAAAGAAAAAACATATGTGAACACACTGCTTTAGAAAGAAAAACATATGTGAACACACTGCTTTAGAAAGAAAAACATATGTGAACACATTGCTTTAGAGTGAATAGAACATGTCTGGATCATTATCCTATCAGCACATTTATTTTTCTACATCAGTATGATACTTGGACTTACAAATAGATTTACAAATACTGAATTCTATCTTTGTCAAAAATGAAAATAATTCAATACTCATGGAGACATTTGTTCTTGACTCTTTCTTTTTCTTTTAAAATTTTCAAAGCATACATTCTTTTTGAGCATCTTAATCACTCATAAATTTTACTAACCCATAGAAATATTTATTAGACAACAGAATCAAACGACTGGTGTACAAGCAGTCTGCTTGTTATATGGTAGTACATACATACCAACAACAACTTACAGAAGTTTTATTATTTCAATACAAAATAAATCAGTTCAAAATGGTATTCTATTTCTGTTTGTTTGATAGTTGTTATATATTTTTGTCTTGATTCATTTCCAGACAACTCAAACAGCACATACATTCAAGCTAATTTACTGATCTATCCTACTGTCACTTCAATGTCTTGTCATATATTTTATGACTTCTACCATTTTCAATCCACAGTTAGACTGTCTAATTACATCTACCTACCTTTAGCGGTACATGTTGCATTATCCCACTGTCCTGTATCAAGACACAGAATTGTTGGGGTGTTGGTTTCAAAGCCAGGATCACATATCACTGAGGCTGAGAACCCGTATGTAGTATTATTAGGGTCATCAGGTTGTATTAATCCAAACTCAATAGTAGGCACATTCTGACAATCTAAAACAATCAAAAACAAATACAAATATACTGTTAATATTTTCAGGAAATTAATATAGTCTTTAATTTAAAGAGTGCTTGGTACAGTTTGAAGCATTCATATACAGTACACGCAGCGCGGACTTTGACATTGTTAACATTGTCGTGGGGGCCGGTATCGTCTCTGGGTGGCCAGTCGCGGTGGACTGAACACCCGAAATTTCGGGTGTCCGCTAAAATGACCACCACGACAACCGCCGAGGGGTATGACCACCGCGTGTCGCGGTGACCGAACGCCGCGCGTCCCCGCAATGTTCTGACTTGGAGATTACTGCATTTAAACATACTCAGCGTACAGTACACGTACGTGGTTTTCTTTTTACTCATTCTTATTTTACTTACATGTATTTTATGGCTAACTTCAGCTGGTCAAATTAAAACCAAATTTCAAGTACATATGCGGTGTAGGTTTATTGTGTACTTTCGTGTTTGGAATTTTTGAAAAACGCTTGTTACTATATAGCAAAATCGATCAATAATTTTTGCCAAGCGCCTAGATATACAGATGTCGAAAGAAGTTAAACACGTGTTGACCTAAGAACACAGACAATTCATTTTCTGAAAATATGATCAGCTGTTTCCGGAAGCAACTGCTTTGAATGGTCATTCTTTGCGTAAACAAAAAGGAGCGTACATAAATGCATCATAATTAGAGTGGATTTGTTCGAATTTTGACAGTTTAAATTAGATCTATTAACTTTTCGCAGTTTGATGATCGTTAGTAATTTATTTGCGTGTAATTTATTTGCGAGTGGATTAACGCAAGCGCGGCACTGATTGAAGACTTGAAAATATATTAATTGCAGCTATTAAAGTTAACAAGATGGCATGTAGGTGTGTAAATCTATTCATAATCGGCTGTGTTACCCTCAATCATACAACCAAACATCGAACGTCAACAAATAAAAGTTTAACCGGATGGGGAATTAAAAAGAAAAAGAAACAACTTCAACTGGTAATAATTACGTGTTTTTGTAACTCGTCTGAAAAAAAATAGGGGAAAGTAAAATTGTGTTGCGACTTCGTTTTTTTGGACACCGCAAACCCCCGCGATCCGACGCCGCGACATGGCGCGGTATTGAACACCGCGGACGGCCGTGCTGACCCCCGCATTTTATACGAATGAACACTCGACGCGGTGGTCATTTTGGTCTTCAACACGGACAGTAAAATCGCGGGGACGGGTGTTCGTTGTCAAAGTCCGCGCTGCGTGTACTGTAACTAACATGTTCACCAAAACACAACTGAATTTATGGATAACATTTTAGATGCTGTGTTTGACAAAAACATATGCCCCCAGATGCATACTTAGTCAAGATTCCAACCTTACATTATGGAGCAGCATAAGTGTATTGTAAAACTATTTCCAAGATTTATTATTTACACTTTTCAGCATTCTCAACAATGAACTATTTATGTACATATGCCTTTCTATGCTAATGGATTACGTTACCTTAAGATAAATTCATTTTTTCAAATACAAATGAACCATGGACTTATATAACATCAACATCACATTGTGTTTTCTAACGTCACCAAGTTGCAATCATGTTGCTAAGCTTAACCAATCACTAAACCCATATGTCCTGCAAGATTATTAACCACTTGAAAACTGTTGATTTCAGCCAATGAAACAATGTCTCATAAAATCCTGATAAAGTGAAAGTTCAGTTACAAACAACTTTTACTTTACCTTTTAAGTGTTTGACATAATTCAATAAGAACTATCGCTGAATGTGATTCATACCCCCACCAATGTCATTGATAGAAGGTGTCTTGAATATTTAGTTTAGACTCATTTATTTTACATCAATTGTGATACAAGTTCTTACAACTTAGATTCACCACGCTCGATGACTGCTTCCTGGGTTCCATACCAGTATTCGCGCAGCGGTGAGGAATGTGAAGATCGTGAGAGAATCCTGCCTGTGACGGGATTTGAACCCACGACCTCCAGATCCAGAGCTCTGCACTCTACCCCTGGACCATGGTGCCTCTTCACAGTGCCTGACTTGAATATTTGAATATATGGAAAAGGGAATAACTTTTGTGACATAAAAATAGTTGTGTTTGATGGGAAAAAAAAGACAACACTTCACAGGTAATAGTAATGACTAAATTTTGAATAATCAAATCAGGAATAATCTTGATTTTGCAAATTTACAGAATCAAAGAAATTATAAGCTGAAATAAAGAATATTATGTATTCAGCTAAGTAAGAAAAAAGTCCTCATCTTAATTTGTCTAATATTTGACTTTCAAGTGTGACCTTGACCATGAGCTAGTACAAGGGCAACACAAGTTCAACACCAGTTCTGCATATCCTCTTCATCAGGGAAACATTTGAGCTAAATTTGAATAACATTATTCAAGAGGTATAGCATTTAAAGAGCAGACCAAAACAAATTGTCTGACTTTCCACTTGACTTTGAGCTGACACATATCCTTCAAGGGGGTAAAGAATTTACAGAGGAAACAAGACACA
Organism: Cyclina sinensis; assembly: GCA_012932295.1. Classification (NCBI taxonomy): domain Eukaryota; kingdom Metazoa; phylum Mollusca; class Bivalvia; order Venerida; family Veneridae; genus Cyclina; species Cyclina sinensis. The sequence continues at coordinate 4,499,569 of JAAONU010000015.1, forward strand.
TTGTCTTTTTTTTAACTGTCAGATATTTGACCTTCCAGTGTGACCTTGACCTTGAGCTCACACAAGGGCAATATGGGTTATGCACATTGCCTTGTCAAGATGAACATTTGAGCAAAGTTAGAAGAAAATCCTGTAATATATATAATAATATAATTCAGTGTTAAAAATTGACCTTTAAGTGTGACCTTGACCTTGAGCTGGTACAAGGTCAACATTGGTCTGCACATTGCTATTATGAGGTGAACATTTGAGCCAAGTTTGAAGAAAATCCTTCAAGGGGTATAGGATTTACAGAGCAGACACAAAAATTATCTGACATTCCAGTGTGACCTTGACCTAGACCTGACACAAAGGCAACATGGGTTCTGCACATTCCCATGTTGAGGTAAACATCAAAGGAAAGTTTGAATAAAATCCTTCCATTATGTATGATTTATTGAGAAGACAAGGTGGAGACGGACCAACAGACCGACCGACGTGACAAAGAAATTCCAGTCCCCCCCCCCATTCGTGGAGGGGTATAAAAAGCATGTCTGTGAAATGTCATGTTATTTCTATTCATGATAACCAAAATATATCCACTGGAAAGTTTTAATTGTAGATGTCTGTAGCAAAAAAAAAAAAAAATCCAGTTATGTACCTTGGCAGATTAATGAACTGTAATGTGAAAAATGCAAACTGCTCTTTGTAGATGCTGAGAAATATCTAATCTTCCAAAATAGATGACCTTATTCTGTTAGTAAATAAAGGAGATCACTTAAAAATATATTGTCAAAGTAATGTTCCTTGCCAGACTTATGACCGGTACATTGGTCAGTAAGTGTGTAAAGTGTCATGTCATTATTATCCTATGAATACTGAGGAGTATCCCACTTGCCATACATATTTACCTATTCTGTAAGTAAATCAAGGGGAGATTACCCAAGAAAATAGGTTGCCTTAGTATTTTACTTTACAGGCATCCTGACCCATGCTTTGTGTTTTGTAGCTAATTTGCAAAAACAAGAATAAACATTCCTCTAAGTGAATAATTTGAGATAACCAAGAAATAAAAGTACCCATAGCTATGTACCTTTCCAGATTCATAGCCTGTTCATTGATAGGTAAGCTTGTAAACTGTCATGCCAGTGCTATAGGTAGAAAATTGAAAAATATCCAACTTACCACAAAAGGTTAACAATATCTCTAAAAGCAAAAAAGGGGAGATAACCGAGGAATAAAGGTAGCCAAAGCTAGGTACCTTTCTATGGTCATTATCTGTGCAGTGGCTTGTAACAAATTCAAAAATTAAGCAAGGTAGAATTAAGGTTCATAAACATTGCATTTCCACTCACTGTTCTCTATCACTGTGTGAAGTTTTTAATAAAATTCCTTAAACAGTTTTTAATTTATTCTCCGGACAAGCATTATTAAGTACCATAAAGGGAGGTAATTCATAAACTAAGTAATGTAGGGTTATGGTTCTTTGACATTACACTTCCTCTCTTTAGTCTCTATGGCTGTGTGGAGTTTCAATAAGATATCAAAGAAGCCATGGCTATGTACCTTTTCATGGTCATTATCTGTGCTGCGGTTAGTAAGCATGAAAACAATCATGCTAATTCTACATGTAGAAATAGAGAAATAACCTGCTTGTTGAAACAGTTCAGTCAGACAGATGAATGAACAGTACAGATGTACAGTTAGATTACTTACTGTCAGGGGCATAATACGAACAACTAGTCACATTACCAGATGGATACATGTACATAGTATTATTTTTCATAACTGAAAATGACTTAAATTAATTGTAAATTGATACTTATTCCAGACATATCATTTAAAAGGATAAATCTATCAGATAATCTGACAGCTTTAGTTATAAAGTATGAAGGCTAAACAAATTATAAGGTTGAAGGCTGTTGTGTTGTAAACCTTTATAATTTGAGAAATCTTAGAACATTTTGAGTAATTTCAACTTGTACAAGCGGTAACTATCAAAATATGACAATGATGTTTGATTCATGAATTTTCTCAACAAATCGATACTCAGCTGTTCAATTTGAATGATATTCAGAACTTATCAGCAATGCCCTCTTGTGCTCAATGCATTTTTGATACATAATGCAAATCATTACAGCAGGAATGAATTACAGCCATTATATTTTGTGGAACCAGGAATGAAGAATATAGAGTGGTTCAATTTAACACCCTTTAACAGTCAAAGTCAGACAGTTTACCTAGATATTATTCCTGGGACCAATAAACTCCAATTCCCTGTAAGAAACTGTCAACAGTCTCACATAAATGATAATGGTCAGAAGCAGGGCTTTAACAAACTAGAAATGGGTTTTTTGATTGAACAAAAACATATGTCTCCCCCCAGCCAGTTGCTGCAGGCAGTATTGAGTCAGACGATTGTAAAATAAGGGGGATATTTTTGTCAAATGTACATGATGAACAAGAAACTCATACTCTGTCAAGAAAGGATTGAGAAGAAACCTTGTTTCATATTGTACAAAATGGTTGTATTCATTCAGTTTAGTACCTGTAGCATGTTGAAATCATGTCCATGGCAGTGCTGTTACATAGATATGGGCAAAAAACATGAAGCCAGTTACAAGGTGTCTTCTTCAAGCACTCAAGTTTAATCTATTTCCATTGATAAGGAGAAAAGTTACATCATGATAGCTGTAGTATGTTGGAACTACTCCTACTATGTTGGAATTTGAGATTTAACCTCCAAGTGTGACCTTGACCGTGAGACACCACACCCGCAAAGTGGGTTCTGCACGTCGCCTTGATGAGGTGAACATCTGACCCAAGTTTCATAAAATCCTTCAAGGGCTTTAGAAGATACACAGCGGACACGATTTTGTGACGGACAGACAGACGGACGGACAGATGGAAGGACGGACAGACAACCTTGGGAAAAACAATATGTCTCCCCCGATGAGGTGAACATCTGACCCAAGTTTCATAAAAATCCTTCAAGGGCTTTTGAAGATACAGAGCGGACACGATTTTGTGACATTTGACATTTAACCTCCAAGTGTGACCTTGACCTAGAGACACCACACCCACAAAGTGGGTTCTGCATGTCGCCTTGATGAGGTGAACATCTGACCCAAGTTTCATAAAAATCCTTCAAGGGCTTTTGAAGATACAGAGCGGACACGATTTTGTGGCATTTGACATTTAACCGCCAAATGTGACCTTGACCTTGCGACACCACACCCGCAAAGTGGGTTTTGCACGTCGCCTTGATGAGGTGAACATCTGACCAAAGTTTCATAAAAATCCTTCAAGGGCTTTGGAAGATACAGAGCGGACACAATTTTGTGACGGACAGACGGATGGACAGACAGACGGACGGACAGACAACCGGGGGAAAAACAATATGTCTCCCCCATTTTTGGGGGGAGACATAATGACCTTCAATCAGTGAGAGCTCCAGTGATTTTAAGTCAGTGACATATACTAGGTCAGACATCTTTGAAGCTTTCCTTTTAAATCTAGAGATTTATGGGAAATATTAAAGTAAGAGTACTCAGCAAGCATATCACTTTACAAGTACAAAGTAACGATTTATCGGATACCTCAATGATTTACATTGCAGTTAATTTCGAAGGAAACTTCTCAAATGCATCATCAGGTACCCATGTACCTTATTCCATTAACACTTAATGATGAATGCAGAGTAAGGTAATGGGTCCAACATGGGTATCCAATGATACTCAAATGGAGCAGCAGCTATGCTTTTGTTTACAAACATGAAATTAAAGTAATTTGATGCTGCAAAGTTAAGGCATAGTTTAAGTCCTAACATTCCAATGGCATATTTTCACACTGTCATCATTTCATTCATGTTACCTATAAGAACACATGAAGTGTTTTCCCATGTCCCTGACTCTAGACAGAAGATAGTTGGAACTGTCGCTTCAAGGCCAGTATCGCAGATAGTGGAAGCCGAGGCACCCAATGTTGTATTGGTAGAGTCATCAAGCACTATTGTGCCTAAGGTAATAGTTGGAACATTGCCACAATCTGCAAAAAAGATCTATGACATAACATGGAATCATGAAAATTTTCTAACATTAATGCGACTGTTACCTGATTTCAATACCTGTCTTATATAAAAGAAACATTTATTTGTTTAATACATAAAATTATATGAAAACTTACATTTACACCTCTAACATAATGTGGCATTTTTGTTTATGCTCTAAAATTATTAATACTGATAGGCTAAGAGTGAGGAACCAGGAGCTAACACCTGTAATAACTATTTAGAAAGTTCCTGAGCTTGGTGCAGGATTTTTTTTTTGCAATGAACACACCACAAAGTTATACTAGGTTTTAAACATTCTCAAAATCTTAATGCACTTACAGCATTATCAAATAGCTTTCCAAGACAACCAATGGTGTATGAACTATACAAGCATATATATCTAGTAAACCAATACCTGTTACTGGTTCAGTGGTAGATGTTTGTATAGTTATTGTCAATGGTGGTGGTGTTGTACCTGACTGGACTCTTGTTGTTAATGATAAACAACAAATGATGGTCATAACACATTTTTGAAATCTTGGAATTATATGATTAGGCAGCATTTTTTTTAACATTTCTGATGAAAATTAATCAATAATCCACGTTTCACATTACACTAAATCACAATTAAACAGAACATAACTGTTGTCATTCGTGCTAAATTACTTCCTTAGTCAATATACTGAATAACAAGTCTTCTGAAAAACTTTGTACAAATATCATAAACTTTACCAAACTTAAATTCCTCAAAAGCTATGCAAACTGATTGTCAATAAATTATATGAATACCCTACAATACAGGTGCGTCTATTTAATATCTAAGTTGAATATAACTGGTATGAATTAACTACCTGAAATAACTTTCTTTTTAAATTCTGTAACTTAATACTCTTACCAAGGGTACTTTTGTCTTCCCACTATTTACAATTTATGAACAGAAAGGTTTAAAAAGATTTTCAATAATTTTGAAAACATAGGAAAAATTAAGGGCACAAAAAGACTTAGTGTGAATGTTGAACAAAGTAATTTCTACCCTTTAAATGTCAAATCTGTGAACAACTGGCAATCAAAGGGAGTGATTAAAGTGGCTCTTGGTAACAATATTCAATAATTTTTTTACAAAAAGGTATATATTCTGTCACACTCTAATCAACACATGTAAATGCATTAATGCTTAAACATCATTTCTTGTTTAAACAAAATTGATAAAACAGTATATTAAACTGACTTTTCCTACAACAGCTAACTTCATACTTAAAAACAAACAAACAAAAGCAAAAATTCTAATTATATTAATCAGTTATTTTATGTTTGCCAGAGAAATCCACAACTCACAAAAAAGGAAACAAAAGCTCCTCTGAGGCTGGGCAATATATGCCCAAAGAAAGCTACTGACAGCAGAAGACCATTTTCACAACTGATAAACACCTATCAACAGGAAACATTATTAGATCTTTTTTATTTATAAGGAGAATATTATCACAATGCCTGCAAATAAGTTCAAAATGTTTACTGTTTTACTGATAAGTTCTTTAAGCATGTTTTTACCTTACTAAGAGCCAATCAAGCAGATTTTATGGTAAGTGTAATATGCTTTTGAAGTTCCTTTGATAATTAAACAAGCAGTTCAAGATAAGTATGCCAAGTGGCTTGTAAGTATCCTTGACCATGACCCATGTCTATCATCATCTCATTATGGTATAACATATTTAAATAAACTTTTCATCCAAACAGATTCGATCAATTCAAGAGGTACAGAGCAGTCACCAAATTTCACAAATTATACAAGAATATGACTAAGTGTGACCCTGACCCTGAGCTGAAAAAGCCAAAACCTAGCTCTGCATATTGTCTCAGTACAGTTAAAATTTCTGCCAATTATTTTCAGTATACCATAATTAATTCAAGACATACAGAGTGAACATGAAATATCACATATTAAATCATAATGACTAAGTGTGACCTTGACCTTGATCCCAGCGAGTTGGAACTTGCACTCTGTACACATTCTCATACTGGTTACCATTTCTGCGAAGTAGTTTCAATTCCTTTCAATCAGTTTTAGAGATACAGAGCAGACAAGAAATATCAAAGCTAAATATGAATGTCAATGTGTGACCTTGACCTTGACCCAAACAAGCTGAAACCTGTGCTGTACACATTGCCTCAATATGGTTAACATTTCTGCCAAGTTACTTGATTCTCCTTAAATCAGTTCAAGAGATACAGAGCAGACACAAATTTGACACGTTTAATAATAATGACTAATGTGACCTTGACCATATCCCAGCAAGCTGTAACATGCACTCTGCATATTGTCTCATTTCTGCTAAGTAGTTTCTATTTCTTTAAATCAGTTCAAGAGATACAGAGCAAAACAAGAAACTGACACATTAAATCATAATGTCTAAGTGTGACCTTGACATGAGAAAGCTGGAACGTGTGCACTGCACATCACCTGATTACAATTAATATTTCTGCCAAGTAGTTTCAACTTGATTAAATAGGTTTGAGACATACAGAGCAACACTAAATTTCACACATTGACTCATAATGACTAAGTATGACATTGACCTTGATCTGAGAAAGCTGGAACCTGTGCTCTGCATATCACCTCTATATGGTTAATGTTTCTGCCAAGTAAATTCAATTTGATTAAATCAGTTCAAAAGATACAGAGTGGACCAGAAATTGCTAATGGCGAGACAGACAGAGGGGCAGATGGACTGCCAGGGGCATAACATAATATGTCCTTTTGGGTGTATAAAAAGGAAAGTAAATGCAAAACATATACCACTTCACAGATTACTAGTAACAGCAATTGAGTGAATGCAACAATGACCCTTAAACACACTCAACAAAATAATAGCATCAAATAACAAAAGAAACTAGAAGGGGTTTTTGTCACAAAAACATATGTCTCCCCTCTATGTACTCATGATGGAACAGTGGCATGTTTTTTGGTATGCAGGGTGAAAGTCAAAACATAAGTTGCAGTTGGTTTTAACAGATTTATCAGATGAAGGTGAAGCTGAAAAGTGATGTGAAAATAAGGAAATACTTCATGTTTTTACAATCAGAAAGTAAAGTTATTGGTTACCTACTGGCAACTGGCGTTGAACATTTAAAGTAGTTAAAGCTATCAAACACAGATGGACTTTGATCTATCAGTTGTTCATAGAGGCTCTGTGTTGTTGTTGATCCGAATGTTTACATATGTAATTGCATGATGGTTTTAATAAGTTGGCACAGTTCAAGATTGTACAACTGCAAGGTTTTTCACATATATGTGATCAATCAGCATTTGTCGAATTGTAGTGGGAGTTGTTATAAGCTGATTGAAGTTAGTCATGGTTTGTTCAAGCTCATTAGCTGACACTGGTACATTAAAGTCACCAAGAACAATTGTTTGTGAAGTTGGTAAATTGTTAAGAATCAAACTGAGCTATTCACAGAAATGCAGGTGAAGTTGTGGTTTATAAACATTCAATACTGATAAAGACGGAGATGTTATATGAACACCAACACATTCAATATCTGCCATAGATGTATCAATGCACCAAAGTCTTGGTGGACAAAGATGCCAACACCTCCTCTTGGAGACTGGTTGTTTTGGTGTTTTGGCCTGTGAGTGAACACAGCTTGGTATCGTGTACTGGGGGGTGGGGGAGGGGTGAACTATGTCATAAGCACTTGTCCACATTTTCTGAAGGGCTATAATTGTTTTAATGTTTTGGTACTGATCACTCCTGTGAAGTTTTGTCGAAATCCCGTCAGCAGTTTGATTGTGAAAGCCAGACAAGGTTTTTCTATTTTTAGCTCCGGCGTCCATTTTGTGCAGCAAAGCAGAACATGCAGGCGACATGCACAACTAGGAATGGTACTGATCACTCCTGTGAAGTTTCGTTGAAATCCCACCAGCAGTCTGACCTGTGAAAGCCAGACAAGCTTAATGCAGATGGATGGATGGACGGGCAGACGGACGGACAGTGAGGGCAAAAACAATATGTCTCCCAAAAATTTTGGGAGACATAATTATTATCATTTGGAAATCAACAATGTTTCTGTACTGATTGTCAAGAAAAACTGCTAGGTAACCTCCGCCTTAAGTTTCATAGCTGAGGAGATGTTATAATAGAGTACAGTATGATTATGCAATGTTTGATATGTCATAATAGAAATGACATAGTGAAATAACATAACGTTACCTATGGTAAAAACTGGGATGATGGAATGAAAAATATAAGGTCAATGACAAAAAAAATATTTACATACTTGTGATTTGACCAGTCAAACCACAATATTAACGCCCATTTGCTGGTGCTGCTTGAGGAGTGGCTTCTGAATGTGACCTTTTTAGATCTGCAGAAGTCTGTGGTTTTTAAAATTTTGTATTTTCACTTTCATCTTCATGTTTTAACAATGCTTGAGTATTAAAAGTCATTAATTACGATACATTAACATCTTCATTATCCAAAAACATTTTGTTTAGGCCTAATTCACGGTCTAACAAAGGTGCCATTGTCACAAAATATGCCCGTCACAAAAGCTTTGCAGAAGATGTGGGCATAATGGATAAAAAAGAGGTGTAAGGGAAGCAAGTTGGACTATTTCTAGTACTGGATAGTGGAACAAACATTTGAAATGAATTTCTGACCTCTAAGTGTGACACAGACCTTTGACCTAGAGTCCTGGTTCATGCTTTTGAAGCAAGTAATACTAAAATCCCTCCATGCATGTAGAAGATATGTTCCCCGACAAATTCTGGACATTTCATCATCACTTCTGACCTTGACCTTACATATATGGACCAGGATAATGCGTGTAATGCTCAGTCTCATGATGGTGAACATTTTTGATAGAATACCTCAATGATGACTAAATAGTCCATTATCACATTTTTATATAATTTTATCTGACCTTTGACCTCTATGTGTGACCCTTACCTTGGCTACAGGGACGTGAATTTTGTGTGCCACACTTCCCCTTACAATGGTCAACATTTGTGCTAAGTTATATAAAAATCTCTCCATACATGTAGAAGTTTTGCTCTGAACAAGCATTTTCCACTGACCTCTAGGTGTGACCTTGACGTTTTACCTAAAAACCTGGTTCATGTGTGCAAGGCTACATTTCATGATGGTGAACTTTGTATCAAGTAATACTAAAATACCTCAATGTATGTAGAAGATCTGCTCAGGACAAAATCTGGACATTTCATCATCTCTAGTGGCCTGGACCTTGCATATATGGATCAGGATATTGTGTGTAATGCTCAGTCTCATGATGGCAAACATTTGTGACTGAATCCTTCAATCCATGATGACTAAATGGTCCATACATTTTCATATTTCTATCTGACTTTTGACCTCTGTGTGTGACCTTGACCTTGGCCACAGGGACCTAAATTTTGCACACAACACTTGACTCACAATGCTGAACATTTATGCCAAGTTATATTTAAATCCCTTAATGCATGTAGAAGTTTTGCTCCAGACAAGCGTTTTCTGTTGACCTCTAGGTGTGACCTTGACCTTTGACCTACAGACCTGGTTCATGTGTGCAAGACTACATGTCATGCTGGTGAACTTTTACGTCAAGTAATACTAAAATCCCTCCATGCATGTAGAAGATATGCTCCAGACAAAATCTGGACATTTCATCATCTCTAGTGGCCTTGACCTTGCATATATGGACCAGGATTATGCGTGTAATGCTCAGTCTCATGATGGCACATCTGTGACAGAATCCCTCAATTCATGATGACTAAATGGTCCATATTCACATCATCATATTTTTATCTGAGTTTTGACACCTGTTTGTGACCTTGACCTTGGTCTCAGGGTTCTAAATTTTGCACCCGACATTCCACCTCACAATGCTAAACATTTATGCCAAGTTATATTAAAATTCCTCAATGCATGTAGAAGTTTTGCTCCGGACAAGTGTTTTTCTCTGACTTCACCTTTGACTTAGAGACCTGGTTCATGCGCGCGACCCTAACCCCAATGGTGGTGAACATAGGAACAAAGTACATGTATCATTAAAATTCATCTATGCACGTTGAAGATATGCTCCAGACAAAACTGGACACCGCCTGCCCACCCGCCATGGTCAGTGACCACCGGTACATATTCCGCACAACTACATTATGTACAGTGGGATAATTGACTGCAGACTATTCGTTTTCATGAATATTTATTAGCAAAGGGAAGTAACTCCTCATCAAATGAGATTCTGCAATACAAATAGATACTCTTCAGTGTGAAGAGTATGAATAATGACAAGTTACTTATTTCCCAAGATTTAAACATGGGCGCGAAAGGCAAATTGTAACGAGTACTTTCATTGACTGAGATTACGCAAGAGAAATCTTTCAGAAACCAATGAAAGTAGGTAACGAATTATTCATGAGTACAAAATTTTACCAACCAATTGTCCCAGAGCAGATAAATAGAGTGAAATGGAATGGACTGAACGTGGGTTTCCAACAATGCCCACCCGCCTACCATGGGCATTCCCATAATACTAGTACGTTCCATTTTTCAAACAGGCATATAGAAATTGAAACATAATAATTCCCGTGTACTTTGATATCAGTGCCTTGAATGAAATGTGGCTGAAAAAAACTGGCACGCCTCTTGAATAGTTTACATTGTAGCAAAGACAAAAGATTCATGTAATTCAAATGTTGCTGATTGTGAATCAGTTACATTCCTTGTCAATCACTGGATGAATTGTGACTTTTGCTGGGTCAACATCTAAGTCAGTTAGAACTGACCGATAAAATTTCTATATGAGTTCTAACCTATACTTCTAACTTGACCTAGATATCTTCAAGACAAAAATTAGGACAAATTTTCATATTTTTTGGAAAGAAAATGTAGCCTCTAAGGTGTAAACAAGGTTTTTCTATGTTTTGACCCTGTGACCTAGTTTTGGACCCCAGATAACCCATATTCAAACATGACGTAGATATCATCAAGGCTAACAACTTTTCAAGTTTTCATGCCATTTGGACATATAAAAAGACCTCTATAGTGTTGATAAGTTTAATACGTGTTTTGACCCTATGACCTTGTTTTTGATCCTAGATGACCCATATGCAAACATGATCTATATACGTATTATCAAGACAAACATTCTGACAAATTTTCATGACAATTAGAAAGACAATCTGGCCTCTAGAGTGTTAACAAGGTTTTCTAGGTTTTGACCCTGTGACCCAGTTTTTGACCAAAGATGACCCATATTCCAACTTGACCTAGACAAACATTCTGACAAGTTTTCATGTCATTTGAACAAAATAATTATCTGGCCTCTAGACCAAGTCTTCAGGCCAACATGAACCATATTTGAACATGTCCAAGATCTTAATGAGACAATCATTCTGATCAAGTTTCATGATAATTAGTTCAATAATATAACCTTTAGAGTGTTAATGAACCAAATGTGGACGAGGCACGACGGACACCATTCAACAATCCTTAAAGCTTACCCTGAGCTCTTCTCAGGTGAGCTAAAAAGTGTTCATCTGTAATGAATGGCCATCCATCCAAAAATGGTACAACAACTATATACATACTTAAACAAGAGGGCCATGATGGCCCTTAATTGCTCACCTGAGTGTCATTGCTCATGTTACAAAATATTGTTATTGGTTTTATGGGTGCAAGTTTGAATAAGTTTGCAATAAGTTTGAAGACTCTGGGTGTAATGGTACTCAAATTTTTTAGCAGAAATAGTTTTACTCTAGAGGTCCCAGTGACTTTGACCTTTGACCTACAGACCCCAAAAACAATAGGGTTCTTCCAATATAATTACCCTATAAAATTTGAAGGTTCTGGGTGTAATGATACTTCAGTTAATGAGAAGAAATAGTTTTCACTCTACAGGCCCCTGTGGCCTTGACTTCTGACCTACTGACCCAAAAATGATTGGGTTCTTTTACTGAGTAAAGAAAATAATCCTATGAAGTTTGAAGGCTCTTGGTTAAATTCTACTCCAGTTACTGAGCAGAAACAGTTTTCACTCTACAGGTCCCTGTGAACTTAACCTTTGACCTATGCACCCTAAAAACAATAGGGTTTTCTAATACAATTATCCTATAAAGTTTGAAGGCACTGGGTGTAATGGTACTACAGTTACTCTGCAGAAGTAGTTTGCACTCTACAGGTCCCTGTGACCCTGACCTTTGACATACTAGCCCCAAAACAGTATGGTTCTTCTATTTTTTAAAGCAATCATCCTCTTATATTTGGATATTCTGGGTAAAATGGTAATCCTGTTATTGAGTGGAAACGGTTTTCACTCTAGAGGTCCCTCTGACCCGGACCTTTGACCTACTGACCCAAAACAGAAAAAGTGATTTTTTGTACTCAATAAGGGAAAGAACCCTGTGAAGTTTGAAGGCTTCGGGTCAACTGGTACTCAAGCTATTGAAAGGAAATGAAGTGTGAAAGACATACAGACTACCATGGACAAGGCAAAAACAATAGGTCTCCATCAGAAGGGCAGGGGAGACATAACAACAAACAATTGAAGGTATAACCCTTGGTGTTTCAGAGCAGCAGATTTTTAAAGTTTTCCCTATATAAATCCTTGTGTAAAATCAAATGACCCCCTGGGTGGGGCCAGTTTTGACCCAGGAGCCATGATTTGAACAAACTTGGAAAAAGGTCCAGCAGACAATGCTGCAAACCAAGTATCTAAACTCTAGACCTTGTGGTTTCTGACAAGAAGATTTTTAAAACTTTTCCTATATATATATCTTTGTAGAACATGACCCCTGGGGTGGGGCCTTTTTTGATCCAGGAGCCATGATTTGAACAAACTTGGTAGAGGTCAAATAGACATTGCTGTACACCAAATATCTTAACTCTAGGCCTTGTGGTATCTAAAAAGAAGATTTTTAAACTTTTTCCCATTAACTCTATGTGAAACATGTGATCACTGGGGCAGGGCCATTTTTGACCCAATGGCCATGATTTGAACAAATTTGGTAGAGGTCCTCTTGACAATGCTACATACAAAATATCTAAGCTCTATGCCTTTTGGTTTCTGATGTGAAAACTTCTTAAACTTTTTCCTATATAACTCTATGTAAACAACTGACCCCGGGGCAGGGTCTATTATGACCAAGTGGCTATGATTTGAACAAACTTAGTAGAGGTCCACTGGACAATGCTGCACACCAAATATCTAAACTCTTGGACTTGTGGTTTCTGACAAGAATATTTTTTGAAGTATTTCCTATATAACTCTATGTAAAACATGTGACCCCTAGGGCAGGGCCATTTTTGACCCAGGAGCCATGATTTGAACAAACTTAGTAGAGGTCCACTGGACAATGCTGCACACTAAATATCTAAACTCTAGGCCATGTGGTTTCTGACTAGAAGATTCTTAAGTTTTCCCTATATAAATCTATATAAAATCAACTGACCCCTTGGGTGGAGTCAGTTTTGACCCCAGGGTCATAATTTGAACAAACTTGGTAGAGGTCCACTAGATAATGCTTCATACTAAATATCTAAGCTCCAGGCCTTGAGATTTCGGAGAAGAAGATTTTTAAAGATCCAACTTTTAAAATTTAATTTTAGCTCCAGTGAACCAGAAATGCAATGGACCAGATCCATTTGAACAATCTTGGTAAAGCTTCATACAAGAAACATCCCAGGCAAGTTTCATTTAATTTGGCCCTTTGGTGTCAGAGGAGATGTCATTTGAATGAAAAGTTGATGACGGACGGACAGACGACAGACAAAGACTGATCAGAAAAGCTCACCCTGAGCACTTTGTGCTCAGGTGAGCTAACAAGAGGGCCATGATGGCCCTAGATCGCTCACCTGAGTATTTTTGCTGTAGGTTTGCTGTTAAGCAGTATTTCATGTTTTAATTGAAAATATGTAAGTAATGTAAATATAAACATGTAAACATGTAAAATATCAGTCAATAAATACAGGCTCTATGACAAAAAGTAGAAATATCTATCATAAGCTATGGTGACCTTGACCTTAACCCAGTGACCTTATCCACGGAATATAGGATCAATCCAGGGAAAAATTTGCTTTAGCTTTAAAACAAAAAGTAGGTCAAAAATATAAATCATGCTATGATGTTTTTGAAATTGGAAAAAAAACTGTACACATGGTCCAAATTTCATTGCCATAGCTCCAAAAACAAACAAAAAAGGTCAGTAGCTCAAATGTATAGGTCATGCGATGACATTTTTGAAATTGCAACAAAAACTTGTGCATATGGTCCAAATTTAATTGCCATAGCTCCAAAAACAAAAAGTAGGTCAGTAGGTAAAAATTATAGGTCAAGCGATGTCGTTTTAAAAATATCAACAAAAAACTGTACACATGGTCCAAATTTCATTGCTTTAGCTCAAAAAACAAAAAGTAGGTCAGTAGGACAAAAATATACGGTAGGTCATGCGATTACATTTTTGAAATCGAAACGAACAAGAAATGTTTGTAAAAGATACATGCCCCCAAGCAGCACCTAATTGCTTGTGGTTGGGCCAAAGCGTTCTCTAGTTATTGATCAGAAAACGTTTTTAGGATCAAGATCCTTGTGGCCTTGACCTTTGACCTCAAAATCAATAAGGGTCATCTACTGGTGATGACCAACCAGCATACCAAGTTTGGTGAACCTAGGTGTAAGCGTTCTCTAGATATTGATCGGATACCGTTTTGAGGATGAAAGTTTCTGTGAGCTTGACCTTTGACTAAATGACCTCAAAATCAATAGGGGGTCATCTACTTGTGATGACCAACCAGCATACCAAGTTTGGTGAACCTAGGTCAAAGCGTTCTCTAGTAATGGATCGGAAACCGTTTTTAGGATGAAAGTCTCTGTGATCTTGACCTTTTATCTAATGACCTCAAAGTCAATATGGTGTCATCTACTGGTAATGACCAACCAGCATACCAAGTTTGGTGAACCATGGTCAAAGCATTCTCTAGTAATGGATCGGAAACTGTTTTTAGGATGAATGTATCTGTGATCTTGACCTTTGACCTAATGACCTCAAAGTCAATAGGGGTCATCCTCTAGTGATGACCAACCAGCACACCAAGTTTGGTGAACCTAGGTCTAAGCGTTCTCTAGTTATTGATCGGAAACCGTTCTTAGGATGAAAGTATCTGTGATCTTGACCTTTGACCTAATGACCTCAAAGTCAATAGGGGTCATCTACTGGTGATGACCAACCAGCATACCATATTTGGTGAACCTAGGTCAAAGCATTCTCTAGTTATTGATCGGAAACCTTTTTTTGGATGAAATTCATTGTGCTCTTGACCTTTGACCTAATGACCTCAAAATCAATAGGGGTCATCTACTGGTAATGAACAAACAAGATAACAAGTTTGGTGAACCTAGGTCAAAGTGTTCTCTAGTTATTGATCGGAAACAAAGTGTCTACCGATGGACAGACCGTTCGACCGACCTATTGACCGACCGACTTTTGCAAAACTATATGCCCCCTTATCTTCGATGGGGGGCATAAAAGCTGTGCACATGGTCCAAATTTCATTGCTGAAGCTAAAAAACAAACAAGAGGGCCATGATGGCCCTGGATCGCTCACCTGAGTACTTTGGCTGTAGGTTTGCTGTTAACCAGTATTTAATTTTTTAATTGAAAATATATAAGTGCCTACAAACCACATATGTAAACTAGAACTATCGCTGAATGCGATTCATATCCCCACCAATGTCCTTGACAGAAGACGACATGGAAAGGTGGTTAAGGGAATAACTTTAGTGGCACAAATACATATACATAAAAAGAAATTATCTCTGGTGAAAAAAACAAACAAATTGTACAGGTAATAGTATAAATATATATTGTCAAATCATGTTCGAAACAGTTACAAATAACCTTTCATTTTCAGGAATATCTGTTCTAGTTTCAGAAACATTTAAGTATTAATGGTTATATCAGAACATTTTCTAAGCCTAAAAGGGGCATAACTTGTGTCATAATTCAATGGAATTGTAAAATTTTCGTCATCTGAGCTTGCTTGTAACCATTGATATAAATTTTAAGTTTCAAGTAAATATCTGTTCTGGTTTAAGAAATATTATAGTAAATAAATTTAAAGACACAAAAATGGACTTAACTTTGTCAAAATACAATACATAGTTATTCCCCCCCCCCCCACACACACATTTTTTAGTTATGAAAGTATATATTTGAAGTTTCAAATGATTATTTGTTCTAGTTTTAGAAATATTCAAGTACATGTTAAAATTTCAGACATTTTCTAAGTCAATTTTTGACCTTCAAGTGTTGCCTTGACCTTAAGCTGGCACAAGGGTAAGGTGGGTTCTGCACATTGCCCAGTTGGGGTGAACATTTGAGTCAAGTTTGAAGAAAATCCTTCCATTAGTATAGAATTTATAGAGCGGACACGGCATATTGTCTAGTATTGATTGTAAGTAAATTAAAAGACTTAAAAAGGGGCATAACTTTGTCAAAATGCAATACAGAGTTATGAAACTTGACCTGCATATCTTACTTGTGATACCTCATATATCTTTTAAGTTTCAAGCAAATACCTGTGCTAGTTTCAGAAATATTCAAGTACATGTTAAAATTTAAGAACATTTTCTAAGTCAATTTTGACCTTCAAGTGTGACCTTGACCTTAAGCCGACACAAAGGTAACATGGGTTCTGCACATAACCTTGTTGAGTTGAACATTTGAGTAAAGTTTGAAGAAAATTCTTCCATTAGTATAGGATTTATAGAGCGGACACAACATATTGTCTAATATTTGATTGTATGTAAATTTGAAGACTTAGAAAGGGGCATAACTTTGTCAAAATGCAATACAGAGTTATGAACTTGACCTGCATATCCTAATTGTGACATTTCATCCATATTTTAAGTTTCAAGCAAATACGTTTTCTAGTTTCAGAAACATTCAAATACATGTTAAAATTTAAGAATATTTTCTAAGTCAATTTTTGACCTTCAAGTGTGACCTTGACCTTAAGCTGGCAAAAGGGTAACATGGGTTCTGCACATCCCCTTGTTGAGGTGAACATTTGAGCCAAGATTAAAGAAAATCTTTCAATTAGTGTAGGACTTATAGAGTGGACACAACATAATGTCTAATATTTGATTGTTTGATATTTGATCTTCAATTGTGACCTTGACCTTGAGCTGACACATGGGCAACATGGGTTCTGCACATCCCCTTGTTGAGGTGAACATTTAAGCCAAGTTTGAAGAAAATCCTTCAGTTGGTATAGGATTTATAGAGCGGACACGATAATGGAGACGGACGGACCGACCGACCGACGGACGTGACAAAGCGAATTATAGCCCCCCCACATTTTGTGGTGGGTGTATAAATATCAGTTAATAAATAAAAGCTCTATGAGAGAAAGTAAAAATATCTATTTTAAGCTATGGTGACCTTGACCTTGACCCAGTGACCTCAAACCCTACCCATGGGTAGAGGTCTATGCAAGGAACCTATATATTGAATATCAAAGATATTGGTCTATAAATGAAGGCTTTATGAGGTACAGTAGATAAATCTTTTTTTAGCCTTCGTGACCTTTAACCTAATCTAATAATTTGAACAATCAAACAAAATTTCTGACAAACTGCCAGGATATTTGGACAGAAATAGTAGCCCCTAGAGCCTTAACAAGATACATGTATTTCTATTTTTGGGCCCTGGGACCTAGTTTTTGACCCCAAGGGACCCATATTTGAACTTGACCTAGAAACCATCGAAATAACCTTTCTGACATATTTCCAGAATAGAGTAGAGTGTTAACAAGGCTTTTTTCATATTCAGGCTGTGTGACCTAGTTTTTGACCCCAGATGACCCATATTTGAACTTGACCTAGAAATCATTGAAACAACCTATCTGACATATTTCCAGGATATTTGGGCTGAAAATATTACCTCTAGAGAGTTAACAAGGTTTATCCATATACAGGCTGTGACCTAGTTTTTTACCCCAGATGACCCATATTTCAACTTGAGCTAGAAATCTTCTTAACAAGCTCTCTGACTGTTTTTCAGAAAATTTGGGCTAAAAATGTAACCTCTAGAGTGTTAACAAGGTTTTACCATATTTGGGCTGTGTGACCTAGTTTTTGACCCCACATGATCCATATTCAAACTTGTGCTAGAAATCATCAAACCAACCTTTCTGACATACTTCCAGGATATTTGGGCTGAAAATGTTACCTCTAGATTGATAAAAAAGTTTTTCCATATTTGGTCTCAGTGACCTAGTTTTTGACCCCAGATGACCAATATTCGAACCTGGGCTAGAAATCATTTCAAATAACCTTTCTGATATATAACAGGGATATTTGGGCTGAAAATGTTACCTCTAAAGTGTAAACAAGGTTTTTCCATGTTTGGGCTCTGTGACCTAGTTTTTGACCCCAGATGACCCATATTCGAACTTGGGCTAGAAATCACCCAAATAACTTTTCTGATATATTACAAGGACATTTGGACAGAAAATGTGACCTCTAAAGTGTTAACAAGGTTTTTCCATATTTGGGCTCTGAGACCTAGTTTTTGACTTCAGATGACCCATATTCAAACTTGAGCTAGAAATCATGAAAACAACCTTTCTGACATATTTCCAGGATATTTAGGCTGAAAATGTTACCTCTAGAGTGATAAAAATGTTTCTCCATATTTGGTCTCAGTGACCTAGTTTTTGACCCAAGATGACCCATATTTGAACCTGAGCTAGAAATCATTTAAATAACCATATTACAACAAGAAATGTTTGTAAAACATAAATGCCCCCTGGCAGCACCTAACTGCTTGTGGTTGGGCCAAAGCGTTCTCTAGTTATTGATCAGAAACCGTTTCTAGGATCAAGGTCCCTGTGGCCTTGACCTTTGACCTAATGACCTCAAAATCAAGAGGGTCATTTACTGGTCATGACCAACCAGCATACCAAGTTTGGTGAACCTAGGTCAAAGCATTCTCCAGTTATTGATCGAAAACCGTTTTTAGAGTCAAAGTCTCTGTGAGCTTGACCTTTGACTTAATGACCTCAAAATCAATAGGGGGTTATCTTCTGGTGATGACCAACCAGCATACCAAGTTTGGTGAACCTAGGTCAAAGCGTTCTCTAGTTATTGATCAGAAACCGTTTTTAAGATGAAATTCTCTGTGATCTTGACCTTTGACCTAATGATCTCAAAGTCAATAGGGGTCATCTACTGGTGATGACCAACCAGTATACCAAATTTGGTGAACCTAAGTAAAGCGTTCTCTAGAAATGGATCGGAAACCGTTTTAAGGATGAAAGTCTCTGTGATCTTGACCTTTGACCTAATGACCTCAAAGTCTACAGGGGTCATCTACTAATGATGACCAACCAGCATACCAAGTTTGGTAAACCTAGGTCAAAGCGTTCTCTAGTTATTGATCGGAAACCATTTTAAGGATGAAGGTCCCTGTGATCTTGACCTTTGACCTAATGACCTAAAAATCAATAGGGGTCATCTACTGGTGATGACCAACCAGTGTACTAAGTTTGGTGAAACTATTTCAAAGCGTTCTCTAGTTATTGGTCGGAAACCGTTTCTACCTACAAGGTCAATGTGACCTTGACCTTTGACCCCTTGACCCCAAAATTAATAGGGGTCATCTACTGGTGATGGACAATCATCCTACCAAGTTTGAAATTCATAGGCCTAAGCATTCTTTAGTTATTGGTCGGAAACCATTTGGTCAACGGACCGACCGACAGACAAATGCAAAGCAATATACCCACACTTCTTTGAAGAGGGGGCATTATGATATTTGGGCTGAAAATGTTACCTCTAAAGTGTTAACAAGGTTTTTCCATATTTGGGCTCTGTGACCTAGTTTTTTTACCCCAGATGACCCATATTCGAACTTGAGCTAGAAATCACCCAAATAACCTTTCTGACATATTACAAGGAAATTTGGACTGAAAATATGACCTTTAAAGTGTTAACAAGGTTTTTCCACATTTGGGCTGTGTGAGCTAGTTTTTGACCCCAGATGACCCATATTCGAACTTGAGCTAGAAATCACTGAAGCAACCTTTCTGACAAATTTCCAGGAAATTCGGGCTGAATATCTTACCTCTAGGGTGTTAACAAGGTTTTTCCATATTTGGGCTGTGTGACCTAGTTTTTGTACCCAGATGACCCATATTCGAACTTGGGCTAGAAATCAACCAAACAACCTTTCTGACAAATTGCCAGAACATTTGGACTGAAACAGTAGCCTTTAGAGCCTTAACAAGATTTTTCTATTTTTAGGTCATGTGACCTAGTTTTTGATCCCAGATGACCCATATTCGTCAGAGTAATTACTGGGACAAACACCTTTACCAACTTTCGTGACAATTGGAGCAAAAATGTGACCAGAACGGACGACAGATAACGGACATTCATCGATCCTAATAGCTCACCCTGAGCCAGCTCATTGAATTCCAACCAGTAGTTTTTAAGTTATCCTCCATACAAAGAAAAACCAACAAAGGGCAATATCTCTGCAAACAGTGAAGATGCAGTTATGATTCTTGGACATTGCGCTTCCTCTCATTGTGCTTGATCATTGTATGAAGTTGCAATGAATTCCAACCAGTAGATTTTAAGCTATGCTCCAAATAAAGAAAACAAATAAAGGTCAATAACTCTGCAAATAGAGAATTTGGAGTTATGATTCTTGAGCACTGCACTTCCTCTCATTGTGCTTGACCATTGTATGATGTTGCACTGAATTCAAACCAGTAGTTATCAAGTTTTGCTCCCTACAAAGGAAAACCAACAAAGGGCAATAACTCTGAAAATAGTGAAGATGGAGTTATGTTTCTTGGACAATGCACTTCCTCTCATTGTGATTGTCCATTGTATGTAGCTGTTTTGAATTCAAACCTGTAGTTTTCAAGTTATGCTCCGGACAAAAAAAAAGAACAATTAAGGGCAATAACTCTAAAAATAGTGAAGATGGAGTAATGATTCTTGGACTTCCTCTCATTGTGACTGACCACTGTGTGATGTTGAAATGTATTCCAACCAGCAGTTTTCAAGTTTTGCTCCATACAAAGGAAAACCAACAAAGGGCAATAACTCTGTAAATAGTGAACATGTAGTTATGATTCTTGGACACTGCACTTCCTATCATTGTGCTTGACCATTGTATGAAGTTGCACTGAATTCCAACCAGTGGTTTTCAAGCTATGCTCCGAATAAAGGAAACAAATAAAGGGCAATAACTCTGCAAATAAAGAATTCGGAGTTATGATTCTTGAACACTGCACTTCCTTTCATAATGCTTGAAAATTGTATGATGTGGAACTGAATTCCAACCAGTAGTTTTCAAGTTATGCTCCGGATAAGGAAAACTAATTAAGCGCAATAACTCTGAAAAAAGAGAAGATGGAGTTATGTTTCTTGGACACTGCACTTCCTCTCATTGTCCTTGACCATTGTACGTAGTTGCACTGAATTCCAAGCAGTAATTTTCAAGTTATGCTCCGGACAAAAAAAACACAATAAAGGACAATAACTCTTAAAATAGTGAAGACGCAGTTATGGTTCTTAGATACTGCACTTCCTCTCATTGTGATTGATCACTGTGTGAAGTTGCAATGAATTCCAACCAGTAGTTTTCAAGTTTTGCTCCATACAAAGGAAAACCAATAAAGGGCAATAACTCTGCAAATAGTGAATTTGGAGTTATGATTCTTGGACACTGCACTTCCTATCATTGTGCCTGACCATTGTATGAAGGTGCACTGAATTCCAACCAGTAGTTTTCAAGTTATGCTCAGGACAAGGAAAACCAATAAAGGGCAATAACTCTGAAAATAGTGAAGATGGAGTTATGATTCTTGGACACTGCACTTCCTCTCATTGTGCTTGACCATTGTATGAAGTTGCACTGAATTCCAACCAGTAGTTTTCAAGTTATGCTCCGGACAAGGTTAACCCTGACCGACCGCCCGTCCGACCGACCTACCAACCGACCAACCACAGGGTGACTCCTATATATCCCCCAAACTTGGTGGTATAAAAAGGTTAGTAGGTCAAAAATATAGGTCATGCAATGACATTTTTGAAATCAGAACAAAAAACTGTAAACATGGACCAAATTTCATTGCTGTAGCTAAAAACAAAAAAGTAGGTCAGTAGGTCAAAAATATAGGTCATGTGATGATAGTTTTGAAACTGGAACAAAAGACTGTACACATGGTTCAAATTTCATTGCCATAGCTCCAAAAACAAAAAGTAGGTCAGTAGGTCAAAAACATAGGCCATGCGATGGCATTTTTGAAATCGGAACAAAAAACTGTAAACATGGTCCAAATTTCATTGCCATAGTTCCAAAAACAAAAAAAGTAGGTCAGTAGGTCAAAAATATAGGTCATGCGATATTTTTGAAATCAGAACAAAAAAACGTAAACATGGTCTAAATTTCATTGCTGTAGCTAAAAAACAAATAAGTACGTCAGTAGGTCAAAACTATAGGTCATGTGATGACATTTTTGAAATCGGAACAAAAAACTGTACACATGGTCCAAATTTCATTGCCATAGCTCCAAAAACAAAAAGTAGGTCAGTAGGTCAAAAATATAGGTCATGATATGACGTTTTTGAAATCGGAAAAAAAAAACTGTACACATGGTCTAAATTTCTTTGCTTTAGCTCCAAAAACATAAAATTGGTCAGTAGGTCAAAAATATAAGTCATGTGATGACATTGTTGAAATCGAAAAGAAAAACTGTGCACATGGTCCAAATTTCATTGCTGTAGCTAAAAAACAAAAAAGTAGGTCAGTAGGTCAAATAATATAGGTAAAGGAAAAATGTTTCTGAAATCATCTTGAAAACAAGAGGGCCATGATGGCCCTGGATAGCTCAACTGAGTACTTTGGCTGTTGGTTTGCTGTTAAGCAGTATTTCATTTTTTAATTGAAAATATGTAAGTGCCTACAAACCAAATATGTAAAATATCAGTCAATAAATAAAGGCTCTATGACAGAAAGTAGAAATATCTAATATAAGCTATGGTGACCTTGACCCCGTGACCTCAAACCATACCCATGGGTAGAGGTCCATGCAAGGAACCTATATACTGAATATCAAAGATATTGGTCTATAAATGAAGGCTCTATGATTTTTAGCCTCCATGACCTTTAACCTAATCTAATTATTTCGAAAAGCTTGATAAAGCTTGCTTCATGCCAAATTTTAAAATTCTAGGCCTTGTGGTTTCAGACAAGAAGATTTTTAAAGATTTTCTTCTATACTGCTATTTAAAACTTATGACCCCTCGGGCGGGGCCAATAGTGATCCCAGTGGCATTTTTCAAACAAACTAGGAAGAGGTCCACTAGACAATACTGCATACCAAATATCTAAGCTGTAGGCATTGAGGTTTCCAGTAAGAAGATTTTTAAAGATTGCCTTTTTTACATATTAAGGGCCCCTGGGGCGGGGCCAATTTTGACCCCGGGGCCAACATATAAACAATACTGGTAAAGGTTCTCAACACAATACTCCACACCAAATATCTAAGGTCTAGTCCTATTAGTTTCAGAGAAAAATGATTTTTCATGTTTTTCCTATATATGTAAACCAAGAGAACCCTTGGGTGTGGCCCATTTTGACCCAGGGGACATTATTTGAACAAACTTGGTAGACATCCACTAGACAATGATGCATACCAAATATCTAACCTGTAGGCATTGAGGTTTCCAGTAAGAAGATCTTTAAAGATTGCCTTTTTTACATGTTAAGGGCCCCTGGGGCGGGGCCAATTTTGACCCCGGGGCCAACATATAAACAATACTGGTAAAGGTTCTCAACACAATACTCCACACCAAATATCTAAGGTCTAGTCCTATTAGTTTCGGAGAAAAATGATTTTTCATGTTTTTCATATACAGTAAAATTCCTCTAATAAGACCACCATTGGGTATAAAGGGAAGTGGTCTTAATTGTGAGTTGGTCTTAATACTGGGTCGAGTCCCCGGCAAATATGCAAGTTCATAAAGGGAAAATAGAACACTATTTAGACAGAACAAAACACATTATTCATCACTATATATATTGTTATTACATTCAATAAATAAACATTTCAATAATGAATAAACATTTCAATATTTCATTTTAGTTTCTCAAGCTGGAGATTTTGTCTGACACAATTAAAATCTTACTGTAAATATTCTGAATTTTGTTGAAGTTAGAATAAATTTTAAAATGAAATGTTACGTTCCGTTTCCTTATTCGATCAAGATAGGTCAGCATCGATCTAAAATTATATTTTGCTTTGAACCCCTGCAAACTGAAAACTAATTATCACTACGAGGATTCCATACCATTCACAATTATCTACTCGCGTCGCAATCAGTTTGTAATAAAATAAATTTTGAATAAAACTTGAATCATCCTTTTGTATCCTTACTTTTAGTAATCACCTAAAGAAAATTTGTTTTTCACAACACAAAATTTCTTTTGTTTACACATGCAGCTGTCGTAAAGCAGTGTCGTAATCATGGCGGTGTACTCGATTGGCATTGATGACATGCCCCGAGGGAGATAATTTGAGTGGTCGTAATTGAGGCATTACAATAAGAAGAAAATATACAATATGATCTTGACAAGATGGTCGTATTACCGGATTAGCGGCGTGGTCTTAATTCTGATAAATTTCTGTAATAGGACAAGAATAAAAATGTTTGGTTCTTTTCAAAAGTGCCCGTAATAGCGGCGTGGTCTTAATTTCGGCGTGGTCGTAAGGTGGTAATCTACTGTATAACTATATGTAAATCAATAGAACCCTGGGGCGTGGCCAATTTTGACCCAGGGGACATAATTTGAACAAACTTGATAGAGGTCCACTAGACAATGCTGCACACCAAATATCTAAGATCCACGCCTTGTAGTTTCTTACAAGAAGATTTTTTTAAGTTTTTACTACACGTATATAATTCTATGAAAATCAAATAAGCCCTGGGCTGGGTCAGTTCTGACCCCAGGGTCACAGTTTGAACAATCTTTGTAAAGGTCCACTAGATGGTGCCTCATACCAAATATCTAAGCTCTAGGCCTTGCAGTTTCTTACAAGAAGATTTTTAAAGAATTTACTATATAACTCTATGTAAAACATGTGACCCCTTGGGCGGAGCCAATTTTGACCCAGGGGCCATGATTTGAACAATCTTGGTAGAGGTCTACTAGACAAAGCTCAACACCAAATATCTAAACTCCATGCCTTGCAGTTTCTGACAAGAAGATTTTTAAAATTTTCCCTATATAACTCTTTGTAAATCAAGTAACCCCCAGGGTCATAATTTGAATAATCTTTGTAGATGTCCACTAGATGATGCCTCATACCAAATATCTAAGCTCCAGGCTTAGCAGTTTCAGACAAGAAGATTTTTAAAGTTTTCCCTATATAACTCTATGTAAATCAAGTGACCCCCAGGGCGGGGCCAGTTCTGACCCCAGGGTCATTATTTGAACAATCTTGGTAGAGGTCCAATAGATAATGCTCAACACCAAATATCTAAGCTCCATGCCTTGCGGTTTCTGACAAGAAGATTTTTGAAGTTTTCCCTATATAACTCTTTGTAAATCAAGTGACCCCCAGGGTCATAATTTGGACAATCTTTGTAGATGTCCACTAGATGATGCCTCATACCAAATATCTAAGCCTCAGGCTTATCGGTTTCAGACAAGAAGATTTCTAAAGTTTTCCCTATATAACTCTAAGTAAATCAAGTGACCCCCAGGGCGGGGCCATTTTTGACCCAGGTGCCATGATTTGAACAAACTTGGTAGAGGTCCACTGGACAATGCTGCACACCAAATATCTAAACTCTAGGCCTTGTGGTTTCAGACAAGAAGATTTTTAAAGTTTTCCTATATAAGACTATGTAAAATCAATTGACGCCCCGGGCGGGGCCAAATTTGACCCCAAGGGCATAATTTGAACAAACTTGATAGAGGTCCACTAGACAATGCTACATACCTTATCTTAAGGCTCAGGGCCTTGTGGTTTCAGACAAGAAGATTTTCAAAGTTTTTCCTCTAAGTTGCTGTAGCAACCAGAGTTCTTGATGGAATTGAATTCTTTAAACAACTTTGGTAGAGCTTCATGCAAGGAATATCCCAGGAATGTTTTATCAATGTTGGCTCAGCGGTTTAGGAGGAGATGTTGTTTAAGTCAATTGTTGCCGACGCACGATGCATGATGCACGCCACACGCCGCCGGACGCCGGACATTCAACGATCCCAAAAGCTCATCCAGAGCAGGCTCAGGTGAACTAAAAATGCAGTCACTTTACCTGTTGTAACTCTGGCTTGGTATTGTTCAATAATTCATTTTATATATTTCAGATCAATGTGATTTTGAATAAAATGGAATACTGCAGATTCTAGAGTATGCCTCTTTAAACTGAATCACGGGCAGTTGTAGACACCTATAATGTGACAGACCTATTTCTAGAAACTTTAAGTGAAAAATTAGGCGAATTCACAACCATTTATTTAAAATAATATAACCAGTATGCAAACCTGCCACAGCAGCATATGTTATATGGAATCCACTTCCTGTGTTTATGATGAGATCAGTTTGGAACCTCACCCAGGCTGTTGGCCCTGTTGTTAATGGGACTGTGGTAGTAGAGTTACAGTACCTCCCTAACAGTTGACTCGTATTAAGCCCTCCATCATGAATCTTGGAAAGAGAAGATACAGTATTTTTTTAATCATAGAAATGAGTCTTGGAATGCAAAAATGGGGCTTATTGACCAAAATTTCTTTTTTCACTTTTTTGCATTTCTAAAATCTGAAACATGTAAGGAATAAACTCAATTAAAATTTTAGAAGGGAATCTTCAAAACTCTCAAAGATATGCCATTTTCTTTAAGTGTAAGTATAAAAACATTAAACATTTGACATGCCAGACGAGAAAGGGCTCTCGGATGTTTTTTGTACACCGTCAGAAATTACTAGGAAACTGTCGCGCTTCCTGTCAGATGTTTTCATAAGGCTATACTTTAGTTTATCTATGATTGTGATTAATCTGGTAAGAATCGGAGGACATAGTAGCTGAAAATTGAACAGACTGAGGTAAAGTTATCCATTTCTTTATTTGAAATCAATTTGTTTGAGCAGTGACCTGTCAAAATGAACAAAGCCAGTTACAACAATATGATAAGAGTTATCTTCACATCCTGCATGCACATTAAAAGACTTTTGGGAAAAAAAAATCATATGTCTTCGATTGTAAAAATGCTAGATTTATTTTTTTTTTTGGCAAAGTGTATTAGTTTGTTCTTTTAGAATGCTCACATTCTTAGCAACAGGATGCTGCAACTGAAAAAAAGTATTCGTAATTTAACTTTTCACCTGTAGCTACTGCGGGAGTAGATAGTATCCTGGCATGCAGTGCTTGATATCAGGAGTTCTAATCCTCGTCACTTCAGCATATTTTAAAAACTTTTATTTTTCACCTTTTCAGTGAGTGAGTATTAATGTTGTTTAAAATTCACTAAATCATATAATCAAATTCAGTATTAATTGCATCTGAGAAAACATTTGTGAATATATCAATTTTTCATTGTAACATTGTTTTTACAGACGTCGAAAAGTCTATTTTAGGAGTTATACACAATGTTCAGTCAGACCAGAAATGGATGTAGCATGGGGAGAGGAGGAGAGGATAACAGGAAAACAGAATTAATCACCATCAGATTAGAAATGTATTAATTGCATCTGAGAAAACATTTGAGAATATATAAATTTTTCATTGTAACATTGTTTTTACAGACGTCGAAAAGTCTATTTTAGGAGTTATACACAATGTTCGGTCAGACCAGAAATGGATGTAGCATGGGGAGAGGAGGAGAGGATAACAGGAAAACAGAATTAATCACCATCAGATTAGAAATGTATGTTCGGGGCATGGCTGGTTCAGATGAGTCAAACCCAGGTCAGGAAGAAAATGACTGCGCTGAAGAAACAGGTGAGCTTAGGTGTTCTTGTAAAACAAATTGTTTAGAACAATTCAACAAACAGTTCATTGTTAGTCACCTTCTGACACAGAGAGAAATGGAAAAGAGATGTTTATCATGGGTAGTCTTCGGAGGATAGGGGGAAATGAAACATGAAAAAGGAAAAGGTAATGGACGCGGTTTAGATTTGTATTTAATGGAAAGCCAGTATGTAAGAACACTTTTGCTTTTATCAATGGTGTTGGAAGGAAGGCTGCGACTCAGAAACATGCAGGAACATGTTCATTTGAATGGCATTGTCCCCCATGTGCATGGAAACTGTGGAGAAAAGCCTCATCATGCCATCGAATATGATGAAGTGCACTTTTGTGTGGAGTAGCTTATGTGGTACAGATGTTAATAGATTACCAATTCTAGAGGCACCGAGGGACAAGGACAATAATGCACCAGTTCTTTTACTGTCCATTCTGACAAAGAAAGATCTTCATAAAGAGTATCTTTAAGCATGTTCGGAAACAGGAACAAGACAACTGAGTCTGACCTCTTTTAAAATCATATGGACGAATGTTGTTAAAATCATGAACTCTAGAGATGATGTTTGCCATTAATATAAGATCCTTCAAAAGAAGGTAGCAGATGCAGTGACAGAGACGGAAAATCTTGATACTGCTACATTACTACAGGAACACGTACAGGTAATACTGACATTCTGTTATTGGAGAGGTCATCAGACCTCTCCACATGCTGGCGGCATCCATTTTTGCGTATCAAATTTTAGTTAATGATCTGGTATTAAGCCTAAAATCATGACTAGATGGGTGTTCGGTGGAACACTTGTGTCGCCCTTGGGTACTCTGTTAGAATAACTAAAAAGGTAAACAAGAGCCTGCTGGAAAAGACAGCATGCTAGTCAAAGTACAACAATACCTGTCCACAGACAGCATGCTCCACTTTTCTCAGTGCTGGATAATTAATTATAAGCCAAGTTAAACAAGAGGCCCAAGTGAAAAAAATTTGACTGGGGCAGGGCAAGTACCTAGTCATACAAGATGAAAAAAAAATTTGGGTCAAGTAGTTATGTATTAAAAAAAAAAAAATTTGGGGCCCCGATAGTGGTGTGTGTGTGTGTGTGTAAGCCCAGGGGGGGGGGGGGGGGGGGGGGGGTAAAAAAAAAATGGGGGTGACTGGTTGGTCAGTCAGGTACCTGTGAATTTTAAAAAAAAAAAATTGGGCCCCGGGGTGGGGGTGACTGGTTTGGGGGCGGGGGGGGGGGGGGGGGGGGGGGGTGTTTGAGATAGGATGGGGAGTAAAGTACCTAGGTTTTAAAATTTAAAAAAAAAAAAAAAAAATTGGGCCCGGAGGAGTTAATATTTTATTTCTAGGCTTAAGAAGTTTTTTTCCTATATATAAGTATAAGCACAATCAAGTGACCCCTGGGGGTGGGGCTAACTGTGACTCCAGGGACATGGGTACCAACAATCTTTGCAGGGGTCTTGCTGGTGATCAAGTTTTCCAAGTTTGAATGGAATATCCTTGACACTTTTTGAGACATGGACATAAAAAAAAAGGTTAACAAAGAAATTTTAACTTGAAAAAGGGGCATAACATTGCAAAAATAAATTTGAGGGTTATCTGCCCATGAGAAATGGTGTTGTCTTAAGTGATACAATTGTAAGCATTACAACTGGAAAGTTTGATAAAGAAACATTAAGAAATGGCATAGTTATAGCCAATGTTAAGTTTTCATGACAAAATCCAAGTACAAAAAGGGGCATAACTCTGTCAATTGTGACCTTGACCTACACATTTTGGCATCATCATAACCCTGTTGTCATAAGCAATATAATTTGAAAGTTTGATGTTGAAATGTTAAGAAATGGCAAAGTTATTCCCAACGTTAAGTTTTCATGACAAATCCATGTATAAAAAGGGGCATAACTCTGTCAAATGTGACCTTGACCTAGAAATTTTGGCATCAACTCGACCCTGTTGTCATAAGCAATACAATTGGAAAGTTTGATAAGATAATGTTTAGAAATGGCAAAGTTATAGCCAACGTTAAGTTTTCGTGACGGACCGACGGACAAAGCGATCCCTATGTATCGCCTTTTCTTCGAAAGGGCGACACAAAAACCAGTCTACAAAGATAGTTATGCGCATGCTACGGATCAAAATAAGAATTTATTTAAACGAAACCAAAATTTAACATCGGATCAAAACGGCCCATGGTTCAAACGGCCTATTATGAACAGAACGTACAGAATAATTTTGTATTCCCTTAACTAAACACAAAAAAATACAATTATAGGAATGCATTTCTTATAATGTATTCTACTTTTTAAAAACTACAAATTCTAAAATGCATTTTTTTCTGAGTAACTCATCAGCCTGTTGAACAAATTAATATTTAGCCATGGTCATGAAAAAATTGTAAATATTTTTTACGAATGTCAGAGCATTTTTGACAAGTCCAATTCCTTGATTTGGATCAAATTTATGCCATTTTAATATTTAGTCCAGCTTAACAGATACTATTGCTGATTATTTTGTAAAATATTCTGACTAAGAAAGGTGTAATAAAAGCTTGAAAGGGAAAACAAAACTTAATGAGCCTAAAAAAGCAGCAGCTTAACATGGGAGTTCTGGCTTCAACAACTACAGTAGAACCCCTCCAAACCGGATCCCCCTCCAAACTGGCCGATTCATCCGGTCGCGAAATTTTCTCTACACATTTCACCCCTCCAAACCGGAAACCCCTGAATTCCGGATACCAGCCGACTTTTAACAAAAAAAAGTTTTTTTCAATGTAAATTTACCCCTCCAAATCGGTCCGGTCATGACTTCGCGGGAGACAAATAATTTTGACACGCATCGCCGCATTTGAAGTTTTGCCAAACAATAAACGCGCCGCACATGATTATCACAATTTCAGTGTTTTCACGCCGCCGGTTTTGATGACTCATTGTAATTGTCAATTTTCAAACGTGTGAAAAAATGTCTTATTTTTCAATTTTGATGATTGGAATATGATTGTTTGATTAAAATCACGTGTGAAATGTGTTTAAGTGACATTCAGGAACTTGCCACCAAACTGAAAAACTACGCACTTGCCAAGGACATTTCTTACTTACAGTTTGCGCAGGAACTCGTAACAGAAAAAAAGATTGTTAAGTCTAAGTGCGGTCAGCGTTAAACAACGTTAAATAGTTTCTTTAAGAAATGAACACTGTGTCTGATAATTTATGTCTGATAATTATGTCTGAACCATGATGTAGGCAAGCATGTTTATACTTAGTCAAAATATTTACAACAAGTGTTTTATATAAGTGAATTACATGTAGGATGTTTTCAGGAGTTTGCGCAGTCTGATCAGGACATGCACTGTTCGTATCAACTTGATTGATGATTTGTTTTTGTAACTGTTCATTTCAACTTGATTGATGAAATGTTTTATCAAAATAAATTACATCATTGTTTTTCATTCTTGTATGTTTAACATCTCAAGTAAATGCACTGGTATTTGCATATGGCTGAAATATTATTGAGAGGCATAACCCCCCCCCCCCCACCCCCCCCAAACCAAAAAAAAAAATCCCTTCATGAAAATTTAAACAAAACCCCTCCAAACTGGAAACCCCTCCAAACCGGACAAATGGTCTGGTCCCAAGGTCGTCCGGTTTGGAGGGGTTTTACTGTACATGCATTGTTGTAAAACACATTTATGTGTTCCATTTCTTCAAAGTTTGTTTCTTTTTTTCTTAGGATCACATGGTTCATGCACACATGGACCAAATGCAGTGTGCTAAGCATGTTGTATCCATTGACTGCTTATTCCAACAAGGCTTTGGTGAGCGAAATTGTGTTCTTCATGCAGATAACTGTGGAAATAAGTTAAAAAGAGCGGTAATGTAACTGCAGTGCTCCTCCAATGATTTAAGACTGTAGAATTGGCTGTAAGTTATGACCAATGAAAGCTTGATAACTTTGTGTAACATATTGGTCACCCTTGATATTTTAAATTTTTAAAACACTTTCTTATTTAAAAATTTGCAGCACAAATCAGGAACGGGTTGATGTTAGTCTACCTATGTTGGCGAATATGCTAAAGGCTCCATGAAAATATCACACTGCTAATGGCAATACCCAGACATACAAAGTAACAATCTATACTTTTCTTAATAAGATCTATCTACTTAAGAAGTTTCAAGTTGATATCTGCCTTACTATTTTAGGCATTCCCTAAACAATAATTATGTATGAAAAATTACAAAGGGCAATAAATACAATACATCTCCTTAATAAGATCTATCTACCAATGAAGTTTCAAGTTGATAGCTCTGGAGTTATGACCCAGACAAAAAATAGGTATGAAAAATTACAAAGGGCAGTAACTTCAAAATTACACAAAAGAGAGTTTAAGTTCTTGGACTCAGCACTTCTCCTCAATAAGATCAAACCACTTATGAAGTTTCAAGTTTCAAAACAAAACAAAAACTCTAAATGATTTTTTATTTTCTGCTTACTGATCAGGGAATACAATGTTGGCATTTCATGAAATGCACAAAGAAAAGTGGCCGACCTGACAATGCTTCCGGTAATAAAACTGCAAAAATTCAGTGAGCAAATGAATTTGAATAGCTTAAGCATATAAACAGCAAACTTATTTTACCCCATTATAGTGGAAAAAAATACAATATCACTGAAGTTATATGATCTCCATTCAGTTAGATCTGAAGACGACCCATTCATTTCTATTTTATCTTTAAATTGGAATTTCCATTATTATTTATATCCCAGCCAATCACACTGCAGCTTATGATGTGTCTCGATAGTTCCCTGTATATGCGGCATGTTGATACAGCCTGTAAACCTCTGCAGCACAACAATATTTATCATCGGAAACAGTCCATGCATAGACATTTAAAAAAATATATAGTCTGCTCATATATCATCTCATTATTTTAGAAGATTTTGCCAAATAAGTTTGACTATGACTTCAGAAACATTATACATTTATGTTTCTATTTTAGTGTATTTATGTCAGATCTACAACATGTAAGGTTTATTATGTGGGATCCAAGTTATACATACATAGATTTTCACCAGTTGAATACACGTTACCTTGATTTTAAGAAGGATGGAAGAGTTGCTCTGATTGACTGATGAGTGTCTTTAATAAAAACGGTGATCCAGACTCTAATAGTGTAGTGGTTTTTAGGATATGATTTTAATCAGACTGGAGGAAGTTAAATTTCAGTCGTAATCATAAATTAAGCAGACAAATGTCCGAGAAACTTTTAAACTTGCTCAAATTCAGCAATGCAGCCATATTTATTTGTTCCCAAAGAAATTCAAAGGGTTTAAAGCGGTGAAAGACTGTCAGATGGATTTGTGGGGGGGGGAGGGGGGGCAAAGATTCATGGCTGAGGCACAAATTTTGCTTTCATAGCCATTCCTCTATTTTGGAATCAATGAAGTCAAATCAGCGGAATTTTTATTTTCTGTCAGAGTCAGCATTAATATTGAAATGACCATGGTAGGAAACTAATTCAATTATTCAATTATTCATTTTTCGCTTACTGACACTGGATATGTGACTTTAATACTTCATGATTACTACTTCTTCTACTACTACTACTTCAAGGATAAATTATTGAAGACATCAAAACCAGTATGAAAGAAAAATAAACTAGAACTGTGTCCATAGGACACGGATGCCCCCACTATGCATAAGTGCTCATAAACAAGAGCATGTATATCCTGTATGTAAGATTTTTTCTGTACATATACCTAAAATGATCTACAGGTAACCTTATGTACATGTTAAAGTAAATTACAAATGTAAAATTTATATGTTCAATTATCTATATGGTATATAGTGAAAAAATCAACAAAGGGCCATAATTCTGTTAAATATGGTCACAGCAAAAATTCCTTCCTTTACTACCATCTGCACATTAAAGCTGTTCATCCCTGGAAGTTTAAGCAAAATCTGCCATCCGGTTTAAGAGGAGTTGCGTTCACAAAATTTCAATATGGTATATAGTGAAAAAATCAACAAAGGGCCATAATTCTGTTAAATTTGGTCGCAGCAAAAATTCCTTCTTTTACTTCCATCTACACATTAAGGTTGTTCATCCCTGGAAGTTTAAGCAAAATCTGCCATCCGGTTTAAGAGGAGTTGCGTTCACAAAATTTCTATATGGTATATAGTGAAAAAAACAACAAAGGGCCATAATTCTGTTAAATTTGGTCGCAGCGAAAATTCCTTCCTTTACTACCATCTACACATTAAGGTTGTTCATCCCTGGAGGTTTAAGCAAAATCTGCCGTCCGGTTTAAGAGGAGTTGCGTTCACAAGATTTCGGGACGTACGGACAGACGTACGGATGGACGGACGGACGGACAAGTGCAACGCTATATGCACAAGAAACAAACGAATTAAATTCAGATCGCTGCTTCTGTCATTTACTTACTAGCCACTAGAGAAATATACACAAAGAATTTAAGTTGGAACATGAAAAACATTGATGCAAAGGATCAAGTCGGCACAGAAATTTCTGAATTTTTCAGATGTGAATATGTTGGATACATGCACTTTTACTCATACAGAATATTTTAAAAACTGCAGAACTGTAAGCGCATTTAAATCACTTGTGAGTGTAATTTGATGCCTTAATCATAAGTACATGTAGTCTGCTAAACCAAAGCTTTTACCACTGATTCTTGTTGCATTTGTTAGAGGTTGTATCTATAGATCACAAGGTCTGTTTCATTACCCTTGCATGTTTGCACTAGCCGTTTTACTACCCAGTAGAAAGTAGAGTTTTTTTATATCCGATTTTTATTTTTTTTATGAATGATACTTTGCAATAATATAACTGCATTTGATTTTGCTTTAAAACAAATTCAAATTTTTTTATTATCTGCGAATTTAGACTTTTTGTCAGTGCAAATAAGAGTCAAGCTATTGCAAATTAATATTTTAGAATTAAATAGTTTTAATCTATCATATGCATGCATATACAATCCTTAAAACAACTTTATATGTTTTCTCGGAATAGAAGACACATTCTAGAAAATGATCTTGTGAAATTAAGAATATGTAACCCTATTCTTCATTAACAAGTTATAAAACAAACTAGAACTGTGGCCATAGGACACGGATGCCCCCACTATGCATAAGTGCTCATAAACAAGAGCATGTATATTCTGTATGTAAGATTTAGGTGGGGAACAATTTTTTTCTGTAATTGAAAATGAACTGAGGTGTTTTGTATATTATTAATGCTGTCCTTTAATTTCAAAATTAGATATTTTATACTGAAACAAGGGCTGTCGGATGGACAGCACGCTTGACATTCTTAGTGCTTGAAGGTATTATAAAAGCCTGAAATTAAAGATTTTTCAAAGTCTTAAAAGGGGAATAACTAATAAAAATGCTTAACAAAGTTATGGGCCTTGATGGAATGACACAGTCTACGGCCAAGTTTGAACCAAATATCTGCAGTAGAAAGGGAAGAAATAGTGAAAATGAGAAGCTTGCCCTAAAACTTTAACCCGATAGCCACGCCCCAAGTACAATAGACCTCTTTATTCTTAGAATAATCAACATAAAAATGTGTAAATATTTATGTACTATGAGGAATCACATTAGCGAAGATGAAGAAAGAGACACACAAGTAATTACATGTTGCTGATATTAAAGTAAGCAGGTAAAATTTAAAGAATGTTACACATGAAAGTTAACTACAGATTAAAGTATAGAAACCCCAGGTGTGTCAGGTCCCGTAAAAACATTACCCTTCCTTTGCTATCATCTACACATTAAGGTTGTTCATCCCTGAAAGTTTAAGCAAAATCTGCATCCGGTTTATGAGTAGTTGCGTTCACAAATTTATTTCACTTTATGGTATATAGTGAAAAAATCAACAAAGGGCTATAATTCCATTAAATTTGGTCGAAGCCAAAATTCCTTCCTTAACTATCATCTACACATTAAGGTTCTTCATCCCTGAAAGTTTAAGCAAAATCTGCCATCTGGTTTATGAGGAGTTGCGTTCACAAATTTATTTGGCTAAATGGTATGTAGTGAAAAAATCAACAAAGGGACATAATTCTGTTAAATTTGGTGGCAGCAAAAATTTCTTCCTTAACTATCATCTACACATTAAGGTTCTTCATCCCTGAAAGTTTAAGCAAAATCTGCCATCCGGTTTATGAGGAGTTGCGTTCACAAATTATTTCACTTTATGGTATATAGTGAAAAAATCAACAAAGGGCCATAGTTCTGTTAAATTTGGTGGCAGCAAAAATTCCTTCCTATACTGTCATCTACACATTAAGGTTATTCATTGCTGAAAGTTTAAGCAAAATCTGCTATCTGGTTTATGAGGAGTTGCGTTCACAAATTTTTTTGTCTATATGGTATATAGTGAAAAAATCAACAAAGGGCCATAATTCCGTTAAATTTGGTCGCAGCAAAAATTCCTTCCTTTACTATTATCTACACATTAAGGTTGTTCATCTCTGAAAGTTTAAGCAAAATCTGCCATCTGGTTTAAGAGGAGTTGCGTTGACAAAATTTTGGGACGTACGTACAGACATACGGTCGTATTATCGTATGGTCGTACGGACTGACAGACAAGTGCAACGCTATATGCTCCCACTTTGTGGGGGGCATAATCAGCATCAAATTCTAGAACACTGGAGATAGTAGCTTTCAGGTATATTCATAATTTATTATTGAATGACACCGCTGCAAAAATGTTTCTTGTTAAGTCTCAGACGAGTGTTAGTCGCAACTGATAATCCTTTTCTACACTTTTTATACCTGTAAATCGTTAAACATAAATTCAATGAAATCATATAATCAGTATGTATAATTGCTTTTAAGACAACTGGCTCACAGAATTTAACTTAAAAATTTCTTTACTATTCAATAGAAGTTTATATGGAAAAGAAAAATAATACCTTGCTTCTATACACCATGAAAACAGAAAAAATAAGAAATTGATTTCACCAGGATTCGAACCTATGCCATTTCAGTCAGTAAAATGTAGGACAGCAATTTACGCCACTGAATCAACTTATTAAGTATTGTCAAAATTAACTAGAGCTATCACTAAATGTGATTAATACCCCCGCAAGACTGCTTTGGAACTGAGGAAGTTATTAGTAACAGAGTACTTTGTAAAAGAATTGAAATAGAGTTATGGTTGTGGGCAATAAAAGATAGCTGCATGTGGTTCTTGTACACTGCATTTCCTGTCATTGTGATACACCATTGTATGAAGTTGCACTGAATTCAAACAAGTGTTTAAATGCTGTTATTTGATTGGATCAGTCAATCACATCCTACAGTAAAGTTGTGTACTGATTTTCCTCTGCTAAAAATTAGAACGATTGAGTATTGAAAAACTAGTATTTAGCGAGTGCTTTTCTTTTGTATATAATAATCGTAAAAGTTACTTGAAAGGTTTACAAGTACTATTTTCATTTACTTTTTTACTTGATCTTGAAAGCCTAAAACCAAATTTGTCACCTTTTAATAATTCTAAAGAGCTACTTTGTATTGCGAAGCAACCGAAAGTGCATGCTGTCAGTTCGTTAACTTCCACTGTTTGTTTCTGATTTATGGTCATACTGTATTCACTTCGTTCTTTGTGAATACAAAAAATGATTTTTTTTTTAATCAGGGGGGAGTCTGTTGGGGTTTTTTTGGGGGGAGAGGAGGCAAGTTCCTCTGCTTTAAAAAAAAAACACACATAAAAAAAAAACTGAGCGGGAAGGGAGGGGGTAAGTGGGTAGGGAGAAGGGAGAGTGGGGGATATACCTATGCAATATTTTTGGAGGGGGCAGGAAAGGAAGGTGGGGGTCATGCAGGGTGGGGAGGGAAGTACAATGCTACACACCAAATATTAAAACCCTAAGTCTTATGGTTTAGGAATAATCAGCTACATTAAAGTTTTTGCCTGTGTCGATTCAATGACCATTATACCTTGACCTTTTTCTTCGAAAACAGACAAGCTAAAAAATCAGTTTAATTCAATATCATTTGACATTTAATGTAGCTTTGAAATGAAACTGGTGTAAATATATAATTGAATATGCCTGTGGAAAAGAGATCAGACAAACAAGAGGGCCATGATGGCCCTGTATCTCTCACCTGAGTATGACTGCTTTTAACAAAGTTGCTATGGACCTGGTTATTTGACCCTAGCTTATCCATATTCGAACATGACCTAGAAATTATTAAAACAATCTCTCTGACATATTTCCAGGTTATTTGGACTGAAAATGTTACCGCTAGAGTGTTAACAAGGTTTTTCCATATTTGGACTCTGTGACCTAGTTTTTGAACCTAGATGACCCATATTCGAACCTGAGCTAGACATCATAGATACAACCTTTCTGACAAATTTGCAGGACATTTGGACTGAAAAAGTAGCCTCTAGAGTGTTAAAAAAGTTTTTCAATTTTTAGGCTCTGTGGCCTAGTTTTTGATCCAAGATGACCAATATCCAAAACAGAGCTACAAATCATCAAAACAATCTTTCTGACAATATCCTGGATATTTGGACTGAAAATGTAGCCTCTAGAGTGTTTATCAAGTTTTTCAATATTTGGGCTCTGTGACCTAGTTTTTGACTCAAGATGACCCATATGCAAACTTCAGCTAGAAATAAGAGAAGCAATCTTTCTGACAAATCTTCAGGTTATTTGGAATTAAAATCTTACCTCTAGAGTTTTAACAAGGTTTTTACATATTTTGGCTCTGTGACCTAGTTTTTTTACCCAAAATGACCCATATTCAAAATTGAGCTAGAAATCATCAAAACAACCTGTCTGACAAATTTCCAGGATATTTAGACTGAAAAAGTAACCTCTAGAGTGTAAAAAAGGTTTTTACATATTTGGTGTTGTGACCTTGTTTTTGATCCCAGATGACCCATATTAGAAAATGAGCTAGAAATCAACCTACCTGACAAATTTCAAGGACATTTGGACTGAAAATGTAATCACTGGAGCGTAAAAAACGTTTTTACATATTTGGGTTCTGTGACCTAGTTTTTGATCCCAGATGACCCATATCTAAATTTGAATAGGAAATCATTGAAACAACCTACCTGTTAAATGTAAACTACAGAGCATTAACAAGGTTTTTCTACTTTTGGGCTCCGTGACCTAGTTTTTGAACCCAGAAAACCTGTATTCAAATTTGAGCTAGAAATCATTTGAACAATCTTTCTAACAAATTTCCATGACATTTGGACTGAAAATGTTACCTCTAGAGTGTTCACAAGGTTTTTCCATATTTTAGGTCTGTAACCTAGTTTTTGACCCAAGATGACTCATAATTCGAATTTGAGCTAGAAATCATTGAAACAACCTTTCTGACAAATTTCCAGAATATTTGGACTGAAAAGTAGCTTCTAGAGTGTTAACAAGTTTTTTTTTCTATTTTTGGGCTCTCTGACCTAGTTTTGACCCCAGATAACCTTTATTCAATTTAGCTAGAAATCGTTAAACGAACCTTTCTGACAGATTTCCATGTTATTTGGACTGAAAATGTTACCTCTAGAGTGTTAACAAGGTTTTTCCATATTTGGGCTCTGTGACCTAGTTTGAACCCAGATGACCTCATATTCGAAACTGAGCTAGAAAATGTAACCTCTAAAGTGTTAACAAAGTTTTTATTTTTTTGGGCTCTGTGACCTTGGTTTTGAACCAAGATGACCAATATTCAAACTTGCACTAGAAATTATTGAAGCAACCTTTCTGACAAATTTCCAGCTTAGTTGGACTGAAAATTTTAACAAGGTTTTTCAATATTTGGACTCTGTGACCTAGTTTTTGACCCTGGATGACAAATATTCGAACTTGAGCTAGACATT
Source organism: Cyclina sinensis (assembly GCA_012932295.1). Lineage (NCBI taxonomy): Eukaryota > Metazoa > Mollusca > Bivalvia > Venerida > Veneridae > Cyclina > Cyclina sinensis. The sequence continues at coordinate 4,539,502 of JAAONU010000015.1, forward strand.
ATAGATACATAGATACATAGACATCATAAATCCTGACAAATTTGCAGAATATTTGGACTGAAAAAGTAGCCTCTCGAGTGTTGACAAGGTTTTTCTATATTTGGGCTCTGTGACCCAGATAACCCATGTTTGAACTTGTCCAAGAAATTAATGAGACAAACATCCTGACCATGTTTCATGACAATTAAGGCAAAATGTGACCACTAGAGTGTTAACAATCTAATTGTGGATGGATGGATGATGGACAGACGCACGACGGACAAAAGGCGACCATAAACATGCACTCTGTCACTGTGTGACAGGTGAGCTAATAAAAGAAGAATTTTTTGTTTTTACTATATATATATAGGAACAAGAGGGCCATGATGGCCCTAGATCGCTCACCTGAGTATTTTGGCTGTAGGTTTGCAATTAAGCAGTATTTCATGTTTTAATTGAAAATATGTCAGTTATGTAAATATAAATACATGTATGTAAATATGTAAAATATCAGTCAATAAATAAAGGCTCTATGACAGAAAGTAGAAATATCTATCATAAGCTATGGTGACCTTGACCATGACCCAGTGACCTAAAACCCTACTCATGGATAGAGGTCCATGCTAGGATCCTATATACCGAATATCAAAGATATTGGTCTTTAAATGAAGGCTCTATGAGGTCCAGTATATAAACCTATTTTTAGCCTCTGTGACCTTTAACCTAATCTAATTATTCTAAAAAGCTTGATAAAGCTTGTTTCATACCAAATCTTGGATCTCAGGGCCTTGTGGTTTCAGACAAGACAATGCTACATACCAAATGTTAGATCTCGGGGCCTTGTGGTTTCAGACAAGAAGATTTTTAAAGTTTTACTATATAAGCCTATGTAAAATCAATTGACCCCGGGGTAGGGCCAAATTTGACCCCAGGGGCATAATTTGAACAAACTTGGTAGAGGTCCACTAGACAATGCTACATACCAAATCTTAAGGCTCAGGGCCTTATGGTTTCAGACAAGAAGATTTTTAAAGTTTTACTATGTTAAATAAATTGAACCCTGGGGTGGGGCCAAATTTGATCCCAGGGACATAATTTGAACAAACTTGGTAGAGGTTCACAAGACAATGCTACATACCAAATCTTAAGGCTCAGGGCCTTGTGGTTTCAGACAAGAAGATTTTAAAAGTTTCATCATATGAGTCTATGTAAAATCCACTAACCCCCAGGGTGGGGCCAAATTTGACCCTTAGGGGCATAATTTGAACAAACTTGATAGAGGCCCATTAGACAATGCTACATACCAAATCTTAAAGCTCAGGGCCTTGCGGTTTCAGACAAGAAGATTTTTAAAGTTTTTGTTTAAGTTGCCATAGCAACCTGAGTTCTTGATGGAATTGAATTCTTTGAACAAAGTCAGTAGAGCTTCATGCAAGAAACATCCCAGGCAAGTTTCATCAAATTTGGCCCAGAGGTTTCAGAGGAGATGTTGTTTGAATGAAATTGTTGACGGACGACGGACAAAGACCGGTCACAATAGCCCACCATGAGCCAAAGGCTCAGGTGAGCTAAAAATCAATGACCCCTAGGGCGGGGGCAATTTTTACCCAAAGGCTATAATTTGAACAGTCTTGGTAGAGGTCCACTAAACAATATTTCATGGCAACAAGAAATAAGTAGAACCGATGGATGCTCCCCAAATAAATGCCAATTCCAAAAGGGCTATTGTTTAATATGTATTTTTTTTAAAGTATGAAAAATAACAAAGGGCAATAACTCCTAAATTATGCAAAATAGAGTTATGGTTCTTGCACGCTTCACTTCTTCTCATAGAGATCTATAAACCAATAAAGTTTCATGTTAATATCTCTTACACTTTGTTGAGATATGACACGGACAAAAAATGAGTATGAGAAATTTCAAAGGGCAATAACTAAAAAATTTATTATGCAAGAGTTTTGGTTCTTGTGCCTGCACTCCTCACCAATGAGATCTATCTACTTGTAAAGTTTCAAGTTGATAACTCTTATACTTTGTGAGATGTGCCCCGGACATAAAATAAGTATGAGAAATTTCAAAGGGCAATAACTCAAAAATTAATAAAGCAAGAGTTATGGTTCTTGTGCACTGCACTGCTCCTTAATGAGATCTAACTACCTATGAAGTTTGGTCTTGATATCTCTCATAGTTTTTGTGTTATGCTCCGGAAAAAATTATGACGGTCGGAAGGACGAACAGACAAACGGACGGAAGGACGAGACAGACAGACAGACAGACAAAGCGGCAACTATATGCTTGCCCTTCGGGGAGCATAAAAATCTAACATTAGCCTTTGTCAAAACAGAGAAGATGATTTTTTAAAGTTTTTACTATATAAAATCAATGACCCCCTGGGCCGATTTTGACCCCATGGCTATTATTTGAAAATTTTTTGTAGAGCTTTATTAGATGATGCTACACACAAAATATCTAAGCTCTAAGACCTTGCAGTTTCAGAGGAGATGATTTTTAAATTTTTTACTATATATACTTAATGTAAATCAATGACCCCCGGGGCGGGGCCAGTTTTGACCCAAGGTCTATAATTTTGAACAATCTTAGTAGAGGTCCACTACACAATGTTTCATGTCAAATATCTAAACTCTAGCCTTTGTCAATTCAGAGGAGAAGATTTTTTTAAATTTTTACTATATACATATAAGGAAAATCAATGACCCGCTGGGGCCAAGCCAGTTTTGATCCCAGTGTTATAAATTGAACAATTTTTGCAGAGTTTCAGTAGATGATGCTTCACACAAAATATCTAAGCTCTAGGCCTTGCACTTTCAGAGAAAAGTATTTTTAAAGATTTCATTTTAAAAATCTATTTTTAGCCCTTCTGACCCAGATGTTCAATGGAGCAGAACTGTTTGAACAATTTTAGTAGAGCCAGTTGTTTCTGAGAAGAAATCGTTTGTATAAAAAGTTGACGAAGGGCGCACGGACGCACTGACACACGGACGGACAATGGATGCTGGACAAATTGTGATTACAAAAGCTCACCTTGAGCACTTAGTGCTCAGGGGAGCTAAAAATAGAGCATGAACTGAAGGTAAATAGTAAAGTAATGTTTTTCTGCTTCAGATTCTTAAATGAAGGTTGAAGACATAATTATTCGTTGAAATAGAAAGCTGTGAATTTGGCCTTGAATACGAACAATATTGTTTTATTTTCAACCTCTACTGATGTTTTCTATATATAACAAGAGCTTGTCAGAGACAAAGCAACAGTCCCCTACCAGTGCAATGTCCATCTCCCTAACTCCAACCCATATATGGAAATTGACTAAAGAATTTGTCAAGGACATGCATAATCTCCATATGATCCTCTTTCCATGTACAAAGTATCATCAAAGAAGAAAACTTCATAGGTCATTTTCATATAGAGGTTATGGTCACAGAAATATATGTTGTTGAAAAGGTCTTATCGAAGGGGTTGTTGTGACCAAGTTTGAAGTAATTCTGATCAGAAATAATGAAATTATGGCCAAACTTATATATTTTGGACAAGAAAACTTTAAAGGTCAAGGTCATTCAGAGGTCAAGGTCACAAAAATGTACTTTATTGGAATGGACTTGTCCAAGGTATTGTTGTGGCCAAGTTTGAAGTAATTCAATTCAGTAGTAAGGAAAATATGGCCAAAGGTTAAGTTTTTGGAGGAAATGACTGACAAACGAATGGACAGTTCCTCCTTCAGGTTCATAAAAAAATAAGGTGATAATTTCCATACTGCCATTTATCTATATTTCAAGTTTCATAAAAATATTTGAAGTACTTTTTGAGTTATCACAAATATTGTTATATTTGCCATATTTTAAGTCTATTTGTTGCCATAGCAACAAGATTTTTCAACATAGGAAGAAAAAAAAGACGTGTATAATCTCCATACTCTATCCATATATCAAGTTTCATAAAAATATTTTAGTACTTTTTGCGTTTTCACGGGATCCAGTTTTTGTGATGGACGGACAGACTGACAGACGGATGGACAGATGGACAGACTGACGGATAAACAGACAGACAGAGGGTAAACCTATAGTTTCTTCCAGTTAAACCGGTAGGGGACTAATAAAATCCCTCAAGCGGTTTTGGAGATGTAGCTTGGACAAGATTTTAATACAAAAGTTAAGAGTAAAGAATGACTTAGTGCCTATAACTCTGCCAAAAATAATCTGAGCAGAAACTCCTGATGATATGCACAACATGGCTTGGTGACAAACATTCCTGTGAAGTTTCAATGAAATCCTCCAAGCGGTTTTGGAGATGAAGTGTGGAGAAGATTTTAATTAAAAGTTATAGTAAAAAAAGTCTATTTTTAGCATAGGACTGACCGTGACCCAAGTGACCTCAAACCCACCCAACAGTAGAGGTCCTTGCAAGTTACCTACAAACCAAATATCTCAGATATCAGTCCACAAATAAAGACTATATAGGGTAAGGAACAAACATTTATTTTTACTCTCAATGACCTTGACCCTGAGCCCAGTGAATGACAGAGGTAAATGCAAAGTGCCTACATACCAAATATCTAGGATATCAGTCAATAATTTAAAGCTCTATGATGAAAAAGGTATCAAACTTTAAGGCAACAATGCTGTGGTCTGAAAAGTAGGTTGACAGGCAGATTAATCTAGGTTGTAGAATATTATTCTGTATGTAGACAAGGTCAAGTGTAGAACCACCTCTGTGAGTTGGGAGCTGCACACACTGGGAATAGTTATTCAATTTCAGTGACAGTCTTGTAGATTTGTAGAATTAAAAGCTAAGTTGAAATCTCCAAGCAGTACATCTGGAGAAGTTTGGTCAGCAATATGTGTTAGGTCATTAATAAAGTCTGTTTTGTTTGAGGATGGAGATCTATAGAGAAGACAGAATGACTTTGGACAGAGCTCTGATGAGATGGTAACTGACACTTGTTCCAAATGAGGTTGATGTTAAACATTGGAAGTTGTCACTGGCAACTTATCTCGCGTGTAGAACAACAAACCATGGCAGTTGTCTTCCCGTGACATAGGCAAACATGTCAAGCTCCACCCAACACACTGATGGCACTGTACTTGATTCTCATAGACATTAATTGCTTCAGTCAGACAAGTATGTCAACCCTGCTCAGAACTGGGTGACTCTAGCTCCAGCGCTTTTGCAGTTACAGGCAACACAAGTTGAAAATTGCAAATTTTGAGTATGTAAGGGGCCATAACTCTAACAATTCCGAATAAATCTATACAGGAAACCCCAGGTGCATAACTTTACATGCTGATCGACATTCCTGTAAAGTTTCTTGACTCTAGCTCCAGCGCTTTGGAGCTACAGGCGACACAACTTTTTGGGACGGACGGACAGACATGTGGAAGGACGGACAAGGGCAAATTTAAATGCCCCCAAGACTGGGGGCATAAAAAAATGAATTGAGAACAAAATTTAGAAGTAATATAACATCATTTATAAATATTCAAAATTAAATTCACCAAGTTATTTTCATGGGTGGAACAAATGTATTGACAGACAAACATGGATGGACATAGTTATTAACATTTCTACCCAACACTTGTAATTCTGGAATAGCAGAAAAGATTGCAATGCTTTGAAATGTAATAATGATTTTATATCACAATATTCTTTTATAAAAAAAATTGTGAACAATTGTTTTTAAAGCCACAAAGCTGACAACTACCATATGATTAAAACAGGCACTGACCTATAATTTCACAACCAGTGCTCTGCTTGGAATTAAATTCTATGAACAACTTTAGTAGAGCTTCATGCAAGGAATATCCTAGGCAAGCTGGCTTAGCAGTATAGAAGGAGAAGTTGTTTAAGTCAAACTGTTGACAACACACAACACACTGATGCAAGATGACAGACCCCAAACAATCAATGATCAAAAATCTCACTTTTGAGCACTTTGTGCTCAGGTGAGCTAAAAAGAAAGGCAGGTCTTACCTCCACATAGTCATAAATACAATCAAAAAGTTCAATGTCCAGGGTAACAAATGTGAACATAATAACATTGCCAGGTGACACAGAGATCACCCATACACAATCTATGAAATTCGGGTAGTTGACAGGGTAACCAGGGCTAAAGAACTCTCCATGGTCTGCGCCTTCCAGGCTACCTCCACAAGCTGGAAAAATATCACCAGAGAATCTATAATTAGCATTCCTTTCCACTTTCTAAAATGTACTTGTCCAAAACACTTACTGACTAAATACCAACAGTGTAGACCAGACTGCAGACATCTGCAATGGTTCCTAAAGGTAACAAGAGGGCCATGATGGCCCTGGATCGCTCATCTGAGTACTTTGCCTGAGGGTCTACCGTTAGGCAAACATCAGATGCAACATTACATTTTCTAACTGAAGATATTCAAAGATCTCATATTTTATACAAACAATAAGATTTTCAAAGTTTTCCCTATGTGAAATAAGTTGATCCCCGGGGCAGGTCCAAATTTGACCACATGGGCATAATTTGAACAAACTTGGTAGAGGTCCACAAGACAACGCTACATACCAAATCTTAGATCTCGGGGCCTTGTGGTTTCAGACAAGAAGATTTTTAAAGTTTTACTACATAAGCCTATGTAAAATCCATTGAGCCCCGGGTAGGGGCCAAATTTGACCCAAGGGGCTTAATTTGAACAAACTCTGTAGAGGTCCACATGACATTGCTACATACAAAATCTTAAGGCTCAGTGCCTTGTGGTTTCAGACAAGAAGATTTTTATAGTTTCACTATGTTAAATCAGTTGACCCCTGGGGCAGGGCCAAATTTGATCCCAGGGGCATAATTTGAACAAACTTGGTAGAGGTTCACTAGACAATGTCCCATACCAAATCTTAAAGCTCAGGACCTTGTGGTTTCAGACAAGAAGTTTTTAAAGTTTCACTATAGAAGCCTATGTAAAATCAATTCACCCAAGGGGTGGGGCCAAATTTGACCCCAGAGGCATAATTTGAACAAATTCGGTAGAGGTCCACTAGACAATGCTACATACCAAATCTTAAGGTTCAGGGCCTTGTGGTTTCAGACAAGTAGATTTTCAAATTTTTCATTATATAAGCCATCATAAAATCAATTGACCCCTGGGACAGGGCCAAATTTGACCCCACTGGACAATGCTACATACCAAATAATGCTCAGAGCCTTGTAGTTTCAGAGAAGAAGATTTTCAAAGTTTTCACTCTAAAAGCCTATGTAAAACCAATGACCTAAAGGTGGGGCCAAATTTGACCCCAGGGGCATAAATTGAACAAACTTGGTGGAGGTCCACAAGACAATGCTGCATACCAAATCTTAAGGCTCAGGGCTTTGTGGTTTCAGACAAGAAGATTTTAAAAGTTTCACTATATAAGCCTATGTAAAATCAATTGACCCCCTGGGCAGGGCCAAATTTTACCCCAGACATATAATTTGAACAAACTTGGTAGAGGTCCATTAGACAATGCTACATACCAAACCTTAAGGCTCAGGGCCTTGTGGTTTCAGACAAGAAGATTTTCAGAGTTTTTCCTTTCAATTGCCAAAGCAACCAGAGTTCTTGATGGAATTGAATTGTTTGAACAACTTTGGTAGAGCTTCATGCAAGGAATATCCCAGGCATGTTTGGTCAAAAATGGCTTAGCGGTTTAGGAGGAGAAGTCGTTCAAGTCAAACTGTTGACGACGCAAGACGACACATGATGGATAATCAATGATCCCAAAAGCTCACCCTGAGCAGTGCTTAGGTGAGCTAATAATGTTTAAGAAGTTCTCATCATCTAAACATGTTAAAACCTCAATATTCCATGACAGGAAGCTACATGTAAGCTCATACTTTTCAAAAATTCCCTAACTATTGGCTCCAGGGACATTTTGTGTGATTAATGGTAGATATTTTGTGACCCACTTTGCAGTGGCACATATAGCTTATTCATAAACAAGAGGGCCATAATGGCCCTAGATCGCTCACCTGAGTATTTTAGCTGTAGGTTTGCAGTTAAGCAGTATTTCATGTTTTAATTGAAAATATGTAAGCAATGTAAATATAAATATGTAAATATGTAAAATATCAGTCAATAAATAAAGGCTCTATGACAGAAAGTAGAAATATCTATCATAAGCTATGGTGACCTTGACCCAGCGACCATGCAAGGATCCTTTATACCGAATATCAATGATGTTGGTCTTTAAATGAAGGCTCTATGAGGTACAGTATATAAACCTATTTTTAGCCTCGGTGACCTTTAACCTAATCTAATAATTCGAAAAAATTTGATAAAGCTTGTTTCATACCAAATCTTAGATCTCAGGGCCTTGTGGTTTCAGACAAGAAGATTTTTAGAGTTTCACTATATAAGCCTATGTAAAATCCATTGACCCCCGGGGCAGGGCCAAATTTGACCCAAGGTGTATAATTTGAACAAACTTTGTAGAGGTCCACAAGACAATGCTACATACCAAATCTTAAGGCTCAGGTCCTTGTGGTTTCAGACAAGAAGATTTTCAAAGTTTTCCCTATGTCAAACAAGAGGGCCAATGGCCCTAAAGTGCTCACCTGGGTTCAAAGATGAAAGAAATTTTTATGAATGTAATGATGCATATCACAGAAATGGACCAATGCAATTTCATTGCAATAGCTCCAAAAACAAAAAGTAAGTCAGAAGGTCAAAATATTGGTCATGAGACGACACTTTTGAAATCGGAATGAAAAGCTGTACACACAGTCCAAATTTCACTGCCGTAGCTTTAAAACAAAAAAGTAAGTCAGTAGGTCAAAAATATAGATCATTCGATGACATTTTTGAAATTGAAACGAAAAACTGTGCAAATGGTTCAAATTTTATTGCTGTAGCTAAAAAACAAAAAAGTAGGTCAGTAGGTCAAAAATATAGGTCATTCAATGACATTTTTGAAATCGAAATGAAAACTGTGCACATGGTCCAAATTTCATTGCTGTAGCTAAAAATCAAAAAAGTAGGTCAGTGGGTCAAAAATTTAGGTCATTCAATGATATTTTTGAAATTGAAACGAAAAACTGTGCACATGGTATAAATTTCATTGCTGTAGCTAAAAGTAAAAAAAGTAGGTCAGTAGGTCAAAAATATAGGTCAAGGAATAATGTTTTTGAAATCACCTTGAAGAACTGTACAAATGGTCCAAATTTTATTGCAATAGTGAAAAACTTAAAAACTGAGAAAAAAAAATTTGGGTGGGGGGGGGGGGGGCGGGGGAAGTGACCCACAGGGGAGGGGGGATGACCCCACTGTGGTCACAGTGCATACTACCAAATATCTAAGCTCCAGGCCTTGCAGTTTGTGACAAGAATAGTTTTTAATATTTTTGCTATATAACTCTTGATAAAGCTTGCTTCATGCAAAGTTTTAAAATTCTAGGCCTTGTGGTTTCAGACAAGAAGATTTTTAAAGATTCTATATTGTTATTTAAAACTTGTGACCCCTCAGGAGGGGCCAATACTGACCCCAGGGACATTTTTCTAACAAACTTGGTAGAGGTCCACTAGACAATGCTGCATACCAAATATCTTAACACTAGGCCTTGTGGTTTCTGACAAGAAGATTTTTCAAGTTTTACCTATATAATTCTATGTAAAACATGTGACCCTTGGGCGGGGCCAGTTTTGAACCAGGGGCCATGATTTGAACAATCTTGGTAGAGGTCCACACGACAATGCTACATACCAAATCTTAAGGCTCAGGGCCTTGTAGTTTCTTACAAGAAGATTTTTAAAGTTTTGCCTATATAACTCTATGTAAATCAAGTAAGCCCTGGACGGGGTCAGTTCTGACCCCAGGGTCATAATTTTAACAACCTTTGTAGAGGTCTACTAGATGATGCCTCATACCAAATATCTAAGCTCCAGGCTTTGCAGTTTCTGAGAAGATTTTTAAAGAATTTACTACATAACTCTATGTAAAACATGTGACCCCTTAAGTGGAGCCAATTTTGACCCAGGGGCCAAGATTTGAACAATCTTTGTAGAGGTCTACTAGATGATGTCTCATGCCAAATATCTAAGCTCCAGGCCTTGCAGTTTCTGACAAGAAGATTTTCAAGGAATTTACTATATAACTCTATGTAAAACATGTGACCGCTTCAGCGGAGCCAATTTTGACCCAGGGGCCATGATTTGAACAATCTTGGTAGAGGTCTACTAGACAATGCTAAACACCAAATATTCAAGCTCCATGCCTTGCAGTTTCTGACAAGAAGATTTTTAAAGTTTTGCCTATATAACTCTATGAAATCAAGTGACCCCCAGGGCAGGGCCAGTTCTGATCCCACGGTCATAATTTGAAAAATCTTGGTAGAGGTCTACTAGATGATGCCTCATACCAAATTTCTAAGCTCCAGGGCTTGTGGTTTCAGATTAGAAAATTTTCAAAGTTTTTCCTTTAACTTGCCATAGCTACCAGAGTTCTGCATGGAATTGAATTCTTTGAACAACTTTGGAAGAGCTTGATGCAAGGAACATCCTATGCAAGTTTCATTGAATTTGGTCCAGTGGTTTCAGAGGAGATGTCGTTTGAATGAAATTGTTGATGCCTCACAACGCACAAAGCGCACCGGACATTGGGGTATGACAAAAGGTCACTCTGGCACTATGTGCCAGGTAAGCTAATAAGTTGACCCCCGGGGTGGGGCCAAATTTGATCCCAGGGGTTTAATTTGAACAAACTTGGTAGAGGTCCACACGACAATGCTACATACCAAATCTTAAGGCTCAGGGCCTTGTGGTTTCAGACAAGAAGATTTTTTTAGTTTCACTATGTTAAATCCATTGACCCCAGGGGCAGGGTCATATTTAATCCCAGGGGAATAATTTGAACAAACTTGTTAGAAGTTTACAAGACAATGCTACATACCAAATCTTAAGGCTCAGGGCCTTGTGGTTTCAGACAAGAAGATTTTTAAAGTTTCACTACATAAGCCTATGTAAAATCAATTGACAAGGGTTCTCTTGTTTTCAATCAGAATCACTTTTCCTCTTTAAGGTTATGGTCATTGTGACCTGCCCTTTAACCTAGTGACCTTTTTTCAGTTAATGATCAATAACTAAATATAACTCTATTGGATGAAGATGCACTGAATTCCAACCAGTAGTTTTCAAGTTATGCTTCAGACAAGGAAAATAGACAAAGGAAAAACTCTGCAAATAGTGAAGATGGAGTTATGGCTCTTGTACATTGCACTTCCTGTCATTAAGCTTGACCATGGTATGAAGTTGCACTGAATTCCAACCATTAGTTTCCAAGTTATGCTCTGGACAAGGAAATCCAACAAAGGGCAATAACTGTGCAAATAGTGAAAATAGAGTTATAGCTCTTATACATAGCACTTCCTCTCATTGTGCTTGATCACTTTATGAAGTTGCATTGAATTCCAACAAGTAGTTTTAAAGTTATTCTCTGGACAAGGAAAACCAACAAAAGGCAGTAACTGTGCAAATAGTGAAAATAGAGTTATGATTCTTGAACAATGCACTTCTGCTCATTGTGCTTGACTACTGTTTGAAGTTGTACTGAATTCCAACCAGTAGTTTTCAAGTTATGCTCCGGAAAAGGAAAACCAATAAAGGGCAATAACTCTACAAATAGTGAAGATGGAGTTATGATTCTTAAACACTGCACTTCCCTTCATTGTGCTTGACCATTGTATGAAGTTGCACATAATTCCACCCATTAGTTTTCAAGTTATGCTCCGGACAAGGAAAACAAATAAAGGGCAAGAACTCTGCAAATAGTGAAGACGGAGTTATGATTCTTAAACAGTGCACTTCCTCTCATTGTGCTTGACCATTGTATGAAGTTGCATTGAATTCCAACTGTTAGTTTTCAATTATGTTCTGGACAAGGAACAACCTGACCCGACCGACTGCCCGACCGACCGACCACCAGGTGACTCCTATATAGCCCCCAAACTTTGTTTCAGGGGTATAAAAACATTAACCCTATTCTATTCTAAGTGTTCAGGTGTTTTGTTTACAAGTTTCAAAAAATGTTAGATGCTATTTTTGGTGTAATAGTTGTGTACTCAAAACACAAATATCCATGTGTTAATTGTCACCTGATTTAGACTACAGGTTTGATGTGGCAGATGTCGGTGATAATGAGGCAATTATTTTTACTTTCTATTATTCGACAATTTTCACATTTCAAATATTGTATTTGGAAACAAGACGGCCGCAAGGTGAAACAAAATCCGCCCGTCAATTGAGCAATTTGTTTCAATAACATCTATCTGCCTATTAAGTTTCAAGTCAATAGCTTTGATAATGTAGGAGTATGGTCCGGACAAACATCAAGTACGAACATTAAACTCAGGGGTATAACCTCCAAAATCATGAAGTGTATAGTGATGGTTCTTGTGCACTGCACTCTGTCTGAATGATATCTATCTGCCTATGAAGTTTCAAATCAATAGCTTTGATAGTGTTGGAGCTATGCTCTGGACAAGAAAATTAAACTAAGGGGAATAACTCCAAAATCATAAAGTGCAGATTGATGGTTCTCATGCACTGCACTTCATCTCAAAGAGATCTATCCACATATGAAGTTTCAAGTCAATAGCTTTGATAGTGTTAGAGCTATGCTTCAGACGACATTAAGCAAAGGGGAATAACTCCAAAATCAAAAAATGCAGAGTGATGGTTCTTGTGCACTGCAGTCTGCCTCAATGAGATCTATCCACCTATGAAGTTTCAAGTCAATAACTTTGACAGTGTTGGAGTTATGCTCCGGACAAGAAAATTAAGCAAAGGGGAATAACTTTAAAATCAAGAAGTGCAGGTGACGGTTCTTGTGCAATGCACTCTGTCTCAATGAGATCTATCCACTTATGACGTTTCAAGTCAATAGCTTTGATAGTGTATGAGTTATGCTCCGGACAAACATCTGGAAGTCGCCCATCCAGCCACCCGCCATGGGTGATCCCATAATACGTCCCATCTTTGACGGGCTATAATAAAAAGAGTAAGCTGTTACAACTGAACTTTGAAGTAAGTTGACCTTTACTATTAAAAACTAGGAATATACATGAATTTACTGTTCTGGGTAGCCATACCTGTCATAATTTTTCTGGCCATTTCCGGGATTTTGATATCGAATTTCCGGGATTTGAGCCGATTTTCCTGGACATACAATTATTTATATACTTTCAATGCCCTACCATTGGCAATACACAAAATTGGACAGGATTCCGTTTATGGCGGGAAAAGCCGTGCACGTTTCAAATACACATCAGTACCATCAGTTTCATACCTTTTTATTTTAGTTGCAAGAACATAGTAATTGTGTAGCAGTAATCATAAAATATAACTGTTTACCATTAATTAATCATAAACTCGAATTCAAGTTGAATCTCGGGCATTTGATGACAGCGTCGTCTATGCTTTGTATTACAAGTATTGGCGTGGTTTGATCGAACATTACAATATTCATCATGAATACCTTTTAAACTTACCTTTTCTTCGTCAGACCAATATGTGAAAAAAAAAACTCAATAATGAACAACAGTAATGGACATAATTATAAAGGATTTAAAATAAGGGAAAGATTAAACTAGAGCTATCACTAAATGTGATTAATACCCCCAAAACACCACTAGAGAACAGAGGAAGTTATCAATTTAGTAACAGAATTTGAATTCCAAAAAAATAATTTTCAAGTTATTCTCCAGACAAAGAAAACTAACAAAGGGCAATAACTGTGCAAACAGTGAAGACAGAGTTATAGCTCTTGTACATTGCACATCCACTCAATGTGCTTGACCATTGTATGAAGTTCCACTGAATTCCAACTACGAGTTTCAAAATTATATTCTGGAAAAGGAAATCCCAGGAAGGACAATAACAGAATTTGAATTCCAAAAAAACAGTTTTCAAGTTATTCCCCAGACAAAGAAAACTAACAAAGGGCAATAACTGTGCAAATAGTAAAAATGGAGTTATAGCTCTTATACAATGCACTTTCTCTCATTTTGCTTGATCATTTATGAAGTTGCATTGAATTCCAACCAGTAGTTTTCTAGTAATGCTCCAAATAAAGAAAACAAACTAAGGGTAATAACTCTGCAAATAGTGAACACGGAGTTATGATTCTTGAACACTGCGCTTCTTCTCATTGTGCTTGACCATTGTATGTAGTTGCACTGAATTCCAACCTATAGTTTTCAAGCTATGCTCTGAATAAAGAAAACCAATAAAGGGCAATAACTCTGCAAATAGAGAATTTGGACTTATGATTCTTGAACATTGCATTTCCGCTCATTGTGCTCATTGTGCTTGACCATTGTATGATGTTGCATTAAATTCAAACCAGTAGTTTTCAAGTTAAGCTCCCTACAAAGGAAAACCAAATAAGGGCAATAACTCTGAAAATAGTGAAGATGGAGTTATGATTCTTGGACACTGCACTTTCTCTCATTGTGCTTTACCATTGTATGTAGTTGCACTGAATTCCAACCAGTAGTTTTCAAGTTATGCTCTGGACAAAAAAAACAAAAACAATAAAGGGCAATAACTCTGAGTATAAAGAAGATGGAGTTATGATTCTTGGACACTGCACTTCCTCTCATTGTGATTGACCACTGTGTGAAATTGCAATGAATTCCACCCAGTAGTTTTCAAGTTTTGCTCCATACAAAGGAAAACTAACAAAGGGCAATAACTCTGAAAATAGTGAAAATGGAGTTATGATTCTTGGACACTGCACTTCCTCCCATTGTGCTTGACCATTGTATGAAGTTGCACTGAATTCCAACCAGTAGTTTTTAAGTTATGCCCCGGACAAGGTACACCCTGACCGACCGTCTGACCAACAAACCACTGGGTGACTCCTATATACCCCCAAACTTTGTTTTGGGGGTATAATAAGCGCCTTAATTGTTGCCTTTTTGTAAATCTCACATTTAAGATTTTAGACGCAAGATTACACGTTATCTCAACTTGTGTCCAATCTGTGTTATTTTAGGTCTTTGAGGCTAATAAAGTCTTATCAGGTTTACCTACCTATACTGGTACATGCTGCATTTTCCCACTGCCCTGACTCAAGACACACAATTGTTGATGTATTTGTCTCAAAGCCAGGATCACATGTCACTGAAGCAAGGGACCCATAAGTAGTATTATTAGGGTCATCAGATTGTATTGATCCAAACTCAATAGTAGGCACATCATGACAATCTAAAATAATCAAAATCAAAACAATTACAAATATACATGTACTCAAAGTGAATGTTTTCATAGAATTAATGTAGTCTTTATAAAGGGCTTGGTACTTGGTGCATAAATTCATGAATAACAAGACACTATGATTAAAACCATTTTCAATCACATTAAAGCAGTTTAACTAAAGGATTAGTGGAAATTCCTGCATGGCAGTGGAGTGAGGATGTTATAGGAAGTCATAAAATACTAAAAGAGCAAATAACTAGGAAGGTGACTTATATCTTTCAATGCATAAAGAAGTTATGGCCCAGAAAAGGTCTACCATCAAAATTATTTACCTTTGACCAATGACTGTGATCTTGACCTTTGAGCTATGGACTTGGTCTTAACATGACAAACAATCTTATCAAGGTGAACAAACACGCCAAAACTGTTGAAAATCCTTCCATGGAGGGAGAAATTATAGCCTGTACAAGGTCTACCATCATATTTACAGTTGACAAGTCACTGTAACCTTGATCTTTGAGCTAGGGACTAGAGTCTTGCACGCCACACAGTCTCTTCTTGATGAACAATAATGCCAAGATATTCCAAAATCCTATGCATGGAGAAGTTATGGCCCAGACAAGGTCTATCATCAACATTTTTTACTTTTGACCAGTAACTGTGACCTTGACCTTTGAGCTATGGACCTGGGTCTTACATGTGACACACTGTCTCATCAAAGTAAACAAACATGCCTATACTTTTTTTAAAATCCTTCCATGCATAGGAAAGTTATGGCCTGGACAAGGTCTATAAACAACATTTTTTACATTTGACCAGTGACTGTGACCTTGACCCTTGAGCTATGAACCTGTGCCTTACAAGCATCACACCATCTCATCAAAGTGAAACACTATGCCAAGGTATTTTAAAATTCTTCAGTGTATGGAGAAGTAATGATCTGGAAAAGACACACTAGATGTGCGAGAGTAAAAAAATGATTAATAAATACACCATTGAAAAGACTACATTTTTGACACACTGTTTAAAATGGCCCATCATTTTTTATTACATTAATTATGACATCATTTACAATGCGTCATATATTCAATACAGACACTTCTGACAAACAATTGAAAAATTGTTCTACTTAGCAATTAATGCAGTCAAATATAGCAACTTCCTTAATATTAAATGGTATATGGAGAAATGAAAGCAGGGCTCATCGCAAGGGCATAATCTTCACCGTGTATATTCTGATTTCGCTCTTTCAATAGATCAAAGAGAAGTCAACTTTGCCCAGCGATCAATATTACATATCAGACAGCTTGGCGACCTCAACTACCAAATTAGTATCCTCCCACAATCAAGGCTGTACTTCTCTTTAGCCAATAACAGTATTATTTTTACAGTAGCAAGAATCTAAACACTGGACCCTAAGTTCAGCAGTCTGGAATGAGTTTTGTAGCACTTATATGACTTGAACAAGGGACTAAGTGATAAAGTGTCCGATTAAGTGAACATATGCTATTTTTGCTAACTGAAATAAACAATACACAGTCATTGTTTAGTGCTACAGGTGCAGTCATCGCGGAACACTGTCAGACTGACAAACATGTCAAGTTAAATATCAGAAAGTCCTAAAATTCAGTTGCCAACTATTCTAAAATTAGATCTGTTCTACTTTCACTTAACATACAACTCAAATACAGTGTTAGCCAAAGAAAGCTGAATAAAATCACCGGTACCCCACTTACTGGATGAACAAAGCATTGCCACTTAGGTAAAAAGATGCAATCATGGAGGAAAATCTACATACTATTGTTTTCATACTATGCTGATTTTATTTTCAGTTTATTTTGTTTTTTTGTTTTTTTTCTTTTAAAAAACTGAACTGTTATTTTTTTGCAGTAACATTTGGTCAAACAATTAAAGAATTGACAAATTTTGGATTTAATATGAAGGGGCAAAATCAAGCATTAAATGAAAACAAAGCAAAAATGAAAGTAAACAACAAAAAGAACAAGAGGGCCATGATGGCCCTAAATCGCTCACCTGAGTCTCATTGCTCATGTTACAAATATCATTTTTATAGGTGCAAGGTTGAATAAGTTTGCAATAAGTTTAAAGACTCTTAGTGTAATGGTACTCAATTTTTTTTTAGCAGAAATAGTTTTACTCTACAGGTCCCTGTGACTCTGACCTTTGACCTACAGACCCCAAAAACAATAGGATTCTTCTAATATAATTACCCTATAAAGTTTGAAGGTTTTGAGTAATGATACTCCAGTTACTGAGAAGAAATAGTTTTCTCTCTACAGGTCCCTGTGACCTTGACTTTTGACCTACTCACCCCAAAAATGATTGGGTTCTTTTACTGAAAAAAGAAAATCATCCTATGAAGTATGAAAGCTCTGGGTAAAATGGTACTCGAGTTACTGAGCAGAAACAGTTTTCACTCTACAGGTCCCTGTGAACTTACCCTTTGACCTATGGACCCTAAAACAATAGGGCTCTTCTAATACAATTATCCTATTAAGTTTGAAGGCTCTGGGTGTAATGGTTCTATAGTCCCTGTGACCCAGACCTTTGACATAATAGCCCAAAAAACGATATGGTTCTTCTATTTAGTAAAAGCAATCATCCTATGAAGTTTGGAGGCTCTGGGTGAAATAGTAATCCTGTTACTGAGTGGAAATGGTTTTCACTCTTTGGGCCCCTATGACCATGACCTTTGACCTACTGACCCCAAAATCAATAGAGTTCTTCTATTCAGTAAGGGCAATCACTCTATGAAGTTTAAAAGATCTGGGTGAAATAACACTCCAGTTATTAAGCGGAAACGGTTTACACTCTTTTAGCCCCTGTGACCTTCACCTTTGACCTTTTGACCCGAAAACCAATAGGGTTCTTCTACTCAATAAGGGCAATTACCCTATGAATGTTGAAGGCTCTGGGTGAAATAAAACTCTAGTAATTGTATGGAAACGGTTTTCATTCTTTGAGCCCCTTTGACCTTGTCCTTTCACCTACTGACCCCAACATCAACAGGGTTCTTCAACCCAGTAAGGGCAATCACCCTATGAAGTTTCAAGGCTATGGGTGAAATATAACTCCAGTTATTGTGCCGCAACGGTTTTCACTCTTTGGGCCCCTATGACCTTGAACTTTGACCTACTGACCCCAAAATCAATGCAGTTCTTCTACTCAGTAAGGGCAATCATCCTATTAAGATTTAAGGCTCTGGGTGAAATAGAACGGAAATGGTTTACACTCTTTGGGGCCCCAGTGACGTTCACCTTTGACCTACTCACCCCAAATTCAATAGGGTTTTTCTACTCAGTAAGAACAATCAACCTATGATGTTTGAAGGCTCTGGATGAAATAGAACTCCAGTAATTGAGCAGAAATGGTTTACAAGGCAAAAACAATGTCTCCCCCAGAGGGGGGGAGACATAAATATCTAAGATCTATGCCTTTTGGTTTCTGATGTTAAGACTTTTTAAACTTTTCCTATATAACTCTATGTAAAACATGTGACCCCTGGGGGGGGTGGGGGGGGGGTGGTGGGGCCTATTTTGACCCAGTGGCTATGATTTGAACAAACATAGTAGAGGTCCACCAGACAATGCTTCATACCAAATATCTAAACTCTAGGCCTTGCGGTTTCTGACAAGAAGATTTTTTGAAGTTTTTCCTATATAACTCTATGTAAAACATGTGACCCCTGGGGCAGGGCCTATTTTTGACCCAGGGGCCATGATTTGAACAAACTTGGTAAAGGTCCACTGGACAATGCTGCACACTAAATATCTAAACTCTAGGCCTTGCGGTTCCTGACAAGATTTTATAAAGTTTTTCCTATATAACTCTATGTAAAACATGTGACCCCTGGGGACGGGTCATTTTTAACCCAGGGGCCATGATTTGAACAAACTTGGTAAAGGTCCACTGGACAATGCTACACACCAAATATCTAAACTCTAGGCCTTGTGGTTTCTGACAAGAAGATTTTTTAAGGTTTTCATATATAACTCTATGTAAAACTGGTCACCCCTGGGGCGGGGCCATTTTTGACCCAGGGGTCATGATTTGAATAAATTTTGTAGAGGTCCACTAGATGATGCTTCATACCAAATATCAAAGCTCCAGGCCTTGTAGTTTGGGAGGAGAAGATTTTTAAAGATCCAACTTATAAAATCTAGTTTTAGCTCCTGTCACCCAGAAATGCAATGGACCGGAACCATTTGAACAAAATTGGTAGAGCTTCATGCAAGGAACATCCATGGCAAGGTTTATCAAATTTGGCCCATTGGTTTCAGAGAAGATGTCGTTTGAATGAAAAGTTTACGGACGGACGGACACCGGACGGATTGTGATCACGTAACTTATAGCGGCCATATTCGACAACACATACTGGCATGATAACATCTTTCACAAAAGAATAATTTATGAAATCTTGGACAAAATGTCGTTATAAATAAGCAGTAATATATTTAGCAACTTTTCTATCACTTTTGTTTGTCAGCTGAGCATAAAATATTCTTCACAATAGTAAAATATTTAGAAAATTAAGAATTTTTGAAGTGTTTTTATGTTTTGACCTTGAAGTGACCTTGACCTTCAAGGTACCAGTATTGCATGTCAGCATAATGTGGATAATGAAATGAATAACACCCATGCAAACATTTAGCAATACCTTTGAAATGAAAGCAGTTACATTTGAACATTAGTCTATCTGAAAAACAGCAAATTATGGCGGCCATCTTGGACAACATGTACTGATATGAAAATTAGCTTTTTTCATGTAATATGAATACTCTTCATTAAAAACCTTGCTTTAAATTAAAAAGGATATAATAAATTATACTGATAGAGCTTTTTTAAACAAATTCTGAATAAAATCTTCTTCACAATAAAGTAACTATGAAGATAGTACTTAAATTTTCACATATTTTTGGTATTTTGACCTTGAAATGACCTTGACATTGACCTTAAAGTGGTCGTTGTTGTATGTCAATATGATGCACACAATAATATCATTAATATCCCCACAAGTCTTTAGTATAAACTGTATAAACAAAACTGTCACATTTGAACATAAAACTTGCAACGAGTAAGAAATTTAAGGCGGCCATCTTGGACGCCATCTTGGATTGCCGGGTCCGCACCACGCGCTGGCAATTTATGCCGCCAGTTCCATATACTACAGACTATGACAAACATTTTGGTATATAACATTGCTTGTTCTACTTTTATGGCCACCTACTCCTTAAATAAGCCACTTTTTGACTGATTGTCACTCCACTAAAAAGCTCACCTTGTCACTCTGTGACAGGCGAGCTAAAAATCACTGAACTTTTTTCTTTGGTCCAGTAATCTTGTGTGAGGTCCAGTAAAAATCAGAATTTCAGAGCACCTCCAGTCCAGTAATATCTGCAGTTGTATATGCTGAGGAAAGGCTAAGGGCAACATACTTTTTTATAATCTGATCAAGTACTTATATGTAAGGTATACATCCATGAATGTATAAATAACAATGGAATATTAGAAGATACAGGCTAAAATGAAACAAGAGCCACTGCAAGCAGGGGCCACAATCGACTTATTTCAAGGCAAACACATCAGAGGAAGCACAATGTGGTGAATGGATTTCAAATGAAACATCAATTTGAAATATAATTATCAAATTCATCCATACATAACAAAGTTATGGCCAATTTTAATAACATTCAAAAATTTGACCTTAAAAGTCAAGGTCAAGTTCAGTTGAACATTCTTTGGAGGTATTGTCTAAAAGGTAGTTATGTCCAAGCATGAAGATACTATATCCATTAAAAACAAAGATAAAGCGAAGTTAAGCAATGTCAAGGTCATTTACAGGTCAAGGTCATACCTGAATATTTTAACATGTAGGTTTTGTTGTAAGTTTTGTCCAAATATTAATCAAATCTGTAAATTGATAAAGTTATTACAATTTAAGAAAAATTCAATAATTTGACCTTGCCTGTCAAGGTCATTTTAAAGTTAAGGTCATACTTGAATAATTTAACATGTAGGTTTTGTCATGAAAAGAACTAAAAATGACATTATGGCCAATTTTAGGAAAACTCAATAATTTGACCTTGACAGTCAATGTCATATAAAGGTCAAGGTCACACCTGAATGATTCAACATTTAAGTTTTGTCATAAGTGTTGTTTTATCCCAGTATGAATCAAATCAAACCATAAATACCCAAGTTATTGCAAATTAAAGCAAAATTCAATAACTTGACCTCAAATGTCTAGGTCATCTAAAGGTCAAGGTCATACTTAAATGAATCAAAATTTTGGTTTTACTGTCATGCCACCACTTATTTATATTCTGAAAAATATCCAACTTGTCAAACAAGAGAGCCATGATGGCCCTAAATTGCTCACCTCAGTCTCATTGCTCATGTTACAAGTATCGTTATTGGTTGTTATGGGTGTTCGTTGTTCGCAAGTTTGAATAAGTTTGCAATAAGTTCCAAGATGCTGGGTGTAATGGTACTCTAATTTTTGAGCAGAAATAGTTTTACTCTACAGGTTCCAGTGAACTTGACCTTTGACCTATAGACCCCAAAAACAATAGGGTTCTTCTAATATAATCATCCTCTGAAGTTTGAAGGTTCTGGGTGTAATGGTACTCCAGTTACTGAGCAGAAATACTTTTCACTCTGTGACCCTGACTTTTGACATACTAGCCCCAAAAACAATATGGTTCTTCTATTTAATAAAAGCAATCATCCTATGAAGTTTGAATGCTCTGGGTGAAATGGTACTCCTGTAATTAAGTGGAAACTGTTTTCCCTCTAGAAGTCCTTCTGACCTTGATCTTTGACCTACTGACCCAAAAAACAGAAGGGTTTTATAATAAGGGCAATAACCCTGTGAAGTTTGAAGGCTTTGGGTCAACTGGAACACAGTTCCGGGTCGGGCCAGTTTTGACCCCAGGGTCATGATTTGAAC
This sequence comes from Cyclina sinensis, assembly GCA_012932295.1. Taxonomy (NCBI): domain Eukaryota; kingdom Metazoa; phylum Mollusca; class Bivalvia; order Venerida; family Veneridae; genus Cyclina; species Cyclina sinensis. The sequence continues at coordinate 4,561,662 of JAAONU010000015.1, forward strand.
AAACTTAGTAGTGGTCTGATTGTCAATACTACGCACCAAATATCTTAACTCTAGGCCTTGCATTTTCTGACAAACAGATTTTTTAAAGTTTTTCCTATATAACTCTATGTAAAACATGAGACCCCTGGGGCAAGGCCTTTTTTGACCCAGGAGCCATGATTTGACCAAACTTGGTAGAGGACAACTAGACAATGCTGCACACCAAATCTTAACTCCAGGCCTTGTGGTTTCTAACAAGAAGATTTTTAAAGTTTTCCTATATAACTCTATGTACAACATGTGACTTCTGGGGCGGGGCCTATTTTTGACCCTAGGCCTTGCATTTTCTGACAAACAGAAATGATTTGACAAAAACTTGGTAAAGGTTCTAGACAATGCTACATGCAAAATATCTAAGCTCTATGCCTTTTGGTTTCTGATGTGAAGATTTTTTAAAACTTTTTCATATATAACTCTATGTAAACAAATGACACCAATTCAGGGCCTAGTTTGACCCAGTGGCTATGATTTGACCAAACTTAGTAGTGGTCCACTAGACAATGCTACACACCAAATATCTAAACTCTAGGCCTTCCAGTTTCTGAGAAGAAGATTTTAAAATTTTTCCTATATAACTCTACGTAAAACATGGGACCCCTCGGGCGGGGCCACTTTTGATCCAGGGCCATGATTTGAACAAACTTAGTAGAGGTCCTCTAGACAATGCTGCACACCAAATATCTAAACTCTAGGCCTTGTGGTTTCAGAGAAGAAGATTTTTAAAGATCCAACTTTTTAAAATCTATTTTTAGCTCCAGTGAACCAGAAATGCAATGGACCAGAACCATTTGAAAAATCTTAAAGCTTCATGCAAGGAACATCCCAGGCAAGTTTCATTAAATTTGGCCCTTTGGTTTTAGAGGTGATGTCATTTGAATGAAAAGTTGATGACGGACGGACAGATGGACAATAGACGACGGACAAAGACCGATCAGAAAAGCTCACCCTGAGCACTTTATGCTCAGGTGAGCTAAAAAGTTTAACCATTTTTCTTAGATAATAAAAGGGAGATTACCAAAGAATAAAGGTAGCCATCCAGGGTCATGGCCTGTGCATTGGTAAGCATGTAAACAATTATGCTAATGTTATGTGTAGAATAGTGTAATACAATGTAACCAACTTGGCCAAATAGTTTTAGTCAGACTGGTGAAAGTACGGATGGACAGTTAGATTATTAAACATCAAGGGCCTAATATGAACAACTTACCACAATACTAGATGGATACACAGTATTATTGTTTGTAAGTGAAAATAACTTAAATTTTAAATTGATATCCATTGCCCATGTATCATTTAAAACAATAAAACTATAAAGTATGTAGGCTATCCTGTGTAATTACAATGTTGAAGGCTGTTGTGTTGTAGGCCTTTAAAAGATGAGAAGTCCTAGATTATTTTGAGTAAGTTCAACTTTAAAGAGGTATCTATCAAAATATGACAACAATAATGTTTGACATTGACTTGATACTTGCTGATCCATTTGACTGCTAATCAAAACTTCTCAGAAATGAACAATCTGCAATCTAAAGACTAACATTCCAATGGCATATTTTCACACTGTCATCATTTCATTCATGTTACCTATAAGAACACATGAAGTGTTTTCCCAGGTCCCTGACTCTAGACAGAAGATAGTTGGAACTGTCGCTTCAAGGCCAGTATCGCAGATAGTGGAAGCCGAGGCACCCAATGTTGTATTGGAAAAGTCATCAAGCACTATTGTGCCTAAGGTAATAGTTGGAACATTGCCACAATCTGCAAAAGAGATCTATGACATAACATGGAATCACAGACATTTTCTAACATTAATGCGACTGTTAACTGATTTTAATACCTGTCTTATATAAAAGAAACTTTTATTTGTTTAATACATAAAATTATATGAAAACTAACATTTACACATCTAACATAAAGTGGCATTTATGTTTATGCTCAAAAATTATTAATACTCATAGGCTAAGAGTGACGAAACAGGAGCTAACACCTGTAATAACTATTTGGAAACTTTCTGAGCAAAAGGAACAAACCACAAAGTTAAACTAGGTTTCAAATATTCTCAAAATCTTAATGCACTTACAGCATAATCAAGCTTTCCAAGACAACCAATGATGTATGAACTATACAAACATATATATCTAGTAAACCATTACCTGTTATTGGTTCAGTGGTAGTTGTTGACTGTGTCGTTGTTGTTAAGTCTGTTGTGGTTGTTGGCTGTGTTGTGGTTGTTGGCTGTGTTGTTGTTGAGGTGGACTGCAGTGTTGTTACTAAAGATAAACAACAAATGATGGTCAATTACACATTAATGAATCTTGAAAATACACAACTAGGTAGTTTTAAAATCAATTTCAAACAAACAATAAATCAATGTACTTACAGCCAAGATGAAATATACAAGCATATATATCTAGTAAACCATTACCTGTAACTGGTTCAGTGGTAGATGTTTGTATAGGTATTGTCAATGGTGGTGGTGTTGTACCTGACTGGACTGTTGTTGTTAATGATAAACAACAAATGATGATCATTACACATTTATGAAATCTTGGAATTATATGATTAGGCAGCATTTTCATTTTTTTTTAATTTCCAATGAAAATTAATCAATTATCCACGTTTAACATTTACACTGTATACTAAATCACAATTTAACAGAACATAACTGCTGTCATCGTGCTAAAATACTTCCTCAGTCAATATACTGAATCACAAGTCTGAAAAACCTGGTACAAAATATCATAAACTGTACCAAACTTAAATTTCTCAAAAGCTATGCAAACTGAATGTCAATAAATTATATGAATACCCTACAATACGGGTGCATCTACATAATATCTAAGTTGAATAAAACTAGTATGAATTAACTACATGCAATATCTTTCTGTTTAAATTCTGAAATTCAATACTCAAACTTTTGTCTTCCCACTATTTACAATTTGTGAACAGATAGGTTTAAAAAGACTTTTAATAATTTTGAAAACATAGGAAAACTTATGCACACAAAATGACTCAATGTAAATGTTGGTACAAAGTAAATTCTTGAAATGCTTTAATTCCCTTTAAATGTCAAATCTGTGAACAACTGGCAATCAAAGGGAGTGAGTAAAGTGGCCCTTGGTGGCAATATTCATTAATTGTTTTTATAAAAAGCTATATTCTGTCACACTCTGGTTATTAAAACATGTAAATGCATTAATGCTTAAACCTCTTTCTTGTCTAAACTAAACTGATAAAACAGTATATTAAACTAATTTTTCCTACAACAGCTAACTTCATACTTACAAACAAACAAACAAACAAAACAAAAGCAAAAATTCTAATTATATTAATCAGTAATTTTATGTTTGCCTGAGAAATCCACAACTCACAAAAAAGGAAACAAAAGCTCCCCTGAGGCTGGGCAATATATGTCCAAAGAAAGCTACTGACAGCAGAAGACCATTTTCACAACTGATAAACACTTATCAACAGGAAACATTGTTAGATCTTTTTTATTTATAAGGAGAATATTATCACAATGCCTGCAAATAAGTTCAAAATGTTTACTGTTTTACTGATAAGTTCTTTAGGCATGTTTTACCTTACTAACAGCCAATCCAGCAGATTTTATGTTAAGTGTAATATACTTTTGAAGTTCCTTTGATAATTAAACAAGCAGTTCAAGATAAGTATGCCAAGTGGCTTGACCATGACCCATGTCTATCATCATCTCACTATGGTAAAACATATATATTTAAATTACTGGTACTTTCAAGCAGTTTTCAAGCATTTCTGCCATACAGAAAGTGATAATGAATAGACAACCCCAAAAACAAATATGGACAACCAGGGTGCTTACCAAGGCATTTAAACTTTTCTGCAAAACAGATTCAATCAATTCAAGAGATACAGAGCAGTCACCAAATTTCACAAATTATACAAAAACAAGCAATTGGTAGAACCGATGGATGCCAATTCCAAAAGGGCTATTGTTTAATATGTATTTTTTTTAAAGTAAGAAAAATAACAAAGAGCAATAACTCCTAAATTATGCAAAATAGAGGTACGATTCTTGCACGCTGCACTTCTCCTCATAGAGATCTATCTACCAATAAAGTTTCATGTTAATATCTCTTATACTTTGTTGAGATATGCCCCAGACAAAAAATAAGTATGAGAAATTTCAAAAGGCAATAACTCAAAAATTAATAGAGCAAGAGTTATGGTTCTTGCACACTGCACTGCTCATCAATGAGATCTATCTACTTATAAAGTTTCAAGTTGATAACTCTTATACTTTGTGAGATATGCCCTGGACAAAAAATAAGTATGAGAAATTTCAAAGGGCAATAACTCAAAAATTAATAAAGCAAGAGTTATGGTTTTGTGCACTGCACTGCTCATCAATGAGATCTATCTACTTATAAAGTTTCAAGTTGATAACTCTTATACTTTGTGAGATATGCCCTGGACAAAAAATAAGTATGAGAAATTTCAAAGGGCAATAACTCAAAAATTAATAAAGCAAGAGTTATGGTTGTTGTGCACTGCACTGCTCCTTAATGAGATCTAACTACCTATGAAGTTTGGTCTTGATATCTTAGTTTTTGTGTTATGCTCGAACATACGGACGGACGGGACGGACAAAGTGGCAACTATATGCTCGCCAATCGGGGAGAATAATATGACAAAGCGTGACCCTAACCTTGACCCGAACAAGCCAAAACCTTGCTCTGTACATTGTCTAGGTACATTTAACATTTCTGCCAATTATTTTCAGTATCCCTAAATTGATTCAAGACATAAAGAGTGAACATGAATTATCACATAGTAGATCATAATGACTAAGTGTGACCTTAACCTTCATCCCAGCAAGTTTGAACTTGCACTCTGTACACATTCTTATAATGGTTATCATTTCTGTGAAGTAGTTTCAATCTCCTTCAATCATTTCAAGAGATACAGAGCAGACAAGAAATATCAAACCAAAATATGAATGTCAATGTGTGACCTTGACCTTGATCCAAACAAGCTGAAACCTGTGCTGTACACAATGCCTCGGTATAGTTACCATTTCTGCCAAGTTATTTCAATCTCCTTCAATCAGTTCAAGAGATACAGAGCAGACAAGAAATATCAAACCAAAATATGAATGTCAATGTGTGACCTTGACCTTGATCCAAACAAGCTGAAACCTGTGCTGTACACATTGCCTCAATATAGTTAACATTTCTGCCAAGTTGTTTCAATCTTCTTCAATCAGTTCAAGAGATACAGAGCAGACACAAAATTTGACACATTTAATGATTATGACTAATGTGACCTTGACCATATCCCAGCAAGCTGTAACCTGCACTCTGTATATTGTCTCATTTTTGCCAAGTAGTTTCAATTTCTTTAAATAATTTCACAGATACAGAGTGGAACAAGAAACTGACACATTAAATCATAATGACTGTGACCTTGACTTGAGAAACCTGGAACCTGTGCTCTGCACATCACCTCATTACAGTCAATATTTCTACCAAGTAGTTTCAATTTGATTAAATAGGTTCAAGACATACAGAGCAGACATATAATTTAATACATTAACTCATAATGACTAAGTGTGACCTTAACCTTGATCTGAGAAAGCTGGAACCTGTGCTCTGCACATCGTCTCTATATGGTTAACATTTCTGACAAGTAAAATCAGTTCAAAAGATACAGAGTGGACTTGAAATAGCTAATGGGCGGACAGAAGGAGAGACAGATGGACAGCCAGAGGCATAACATAATATGTTCTTTTGGATGTTTAAAAAGGAAAATAAATGCAAAACATATACCACTACATAGATTAACAGCAATTGAGAGAATGCAACTAAGTCTTCTTTCTAAGTCTAAAATGGGCATAACTCTTAAATTACTGTTGAAAGAGTTATGCGACTTGTTAGAGCAATGCACCTTGCTACAGGAAGTTAGCATGTGAAGTTTAAAGCAAATAACTTGGATAGTATAGTTTTGGACAATCTGACTTTAAGGTCAAGGTCATTTAGGAGTCAAGGTCAAAATATATACATTGTATGTATGTCAATTGGAAGATCTCTTCCAAAAGATTGCTTGTGTGCAAACATGAACTAAATCTGTTGAGTATTAAGAATGTTATGGCCAATATTGATATTTTTTGACAATGGAATCTTTTAAGTCATGATCATTCAGGAGTAAAGGTAAATAAATTTATGTCAATGGGAAGATTTTGTCAAAAGGGGTTTTGTGTTTAAGAATGAAATAAATCCTTTACTAATAAGAAAGACATGGGCAATGTTAAAGTTTTTGGATGAGATGATCATCTGACAGGCCAATAACTATATGCCCTCCTTCAGGATCATTAAAAGAGTACTTGATGTAAATTATGTGCTTTAAACTACATGATTCTTCTTTGGCTCTGACCAATCTGAAAAAGGTCTAGTCAAATCATAATTCTAAATTGACCTGGGCAGATTCTGGATCTGCCTAGACCAAATCAGTTTGACCAAAATTCAAGGTCTGCATAGATACCAATCTAACAAATTGTCAAAATACAAAACACGAAGGGTTTCAGATAAAGGATGCAAAACCTTACTAGTGAAAGTATATGAAACTATGTTTATTAAATCAAGATTCAAGCCTCTTTCTTTAAAAGTTTCCTTACTCTTTCCCATTTTTTGTGCTTGGCAAAATAACAGGCTGCATTCCATGCTTTGGCCTTAAAGCTTCATTTTTTTAATCACTAACATTTAACAGCATGCCACAAAGTTTTAAACATCCCTGAATGGTAAATTATGTATACAAACTAATATATACTTAATTAGCACTAAATAGAGGATATTCAAGTTTTTTCTAAAAATATGGGATTTATTTTCATCGAGTGGTATGAAAATAAATATTTCACCAGTGGCGATAGCCACGAGTGAAATATGATAATTTTCATACCACGAGAAGAAAATAAATCCTGTATTTAATGAAAAAACTTGAATTTTCTGTTTATTATATAATTTTCTCTTTTTTGACCTTAAGATTCGAAAGAATTCCCCTTTAATTTAGTGTATTGGCTGAATTTAGAAGAAAGTAGTCTGGCAAGACACCAGTGAAAATACGGAAAATATGTTTCACTGCAGTGAAAAATAAATTTTACAGTGAAAATATGAAAAATGAAAATACGCAATTTATTTCATCAATATTTCTCAATATTTCATTTGTAAGTATATAATAAAATTGTTTCTGCTATACCAAGTTCAGTGTTATTAGCATTATTAATGCCTGATGGTTCTCTTCTGAAGTTGTTTTGGTTGCTTTTACAGTTGTTCCTGTCTCTACATTGGTAATACAACAACTACTAGACAATAACAGTTGTAACATTACACAGTCATCATATAACAAATTCATAACAGTTGTAACATAACACAGTCATCACATAACAAAATCATAACAGCCATCGAATAACAAAGTCATAACAGTCATCACATAACAAAGTCATAACAGCCATCGAATAACAAAGTCATAGCAGTAATCACATAACAAAGTCATAACAGTCATCACATAACAAAGTCGTAACAGCCATCGAATAACAAAGTCATAACAGTCATCACATAACAAAGTCATAACAGTCATCGAATAACAAAGTCATAACAGTCATCATATAACAAAGTCATAACAGCCATCGAATAACAAAGTCATAACAGCCATCACATAACAAAGTCTTAACAGTCATCATATAACAAATAACAGTCATCACCTAACAAAGTAATAACAGTCACCATATAACAAAGTCATAACAGTCATCACCTAGCAAAGTCATAACAGTCATCACATAACAAAATCATAACAGTCATCACATAACAAAGTCATAACAGCCATCGAATAACAAAATCACAACAGTCATCACATAACAAAGTCATAACAGCCATCGAATAACAAAGTCATAACAGCCATCACATAACAAAGTCTTAACAGTCATCATATAACGAAGTCATAACAGTCATCACCTAACAAAGTAATAACAGTCACCATATAACAAAGTCATAACAGTCATCACCTAACAAAGTAATAACAGTCATCACATAACAAAGTCATAACAGCCAACAAATAACAAAGTCATAACAGCCATCGAATAACAAAGTCATAACAGCCATCACATAACAAAGTCTTAACAGTCATCATATAACGAAGTCATAACAGTCATCACCTAACAAAGTAATAACAGTCACCATATAACAAAGTCATAACAGTCATCACCTAACAAAGTCATAACAGTCATCACATAACAAAGTCATAACAGTCATCATATAATGAAGTCATAACAGTCATCACCTAACAAAGTAATAACAGTCACCGTATAACAAAGTCATAACAGTCATCACCTAACAAAGTAATAACAGTCATCACATAACAAAGTCATAACAGCCAACAAATAACAAAGTAATAACAGTCACCATATAACAAAGTCATAACAGTCATCACCTAACAAAGTCATAACAGTCATCACATAACAAAGTCATAACAGTCATCACCTAACAAAGTCATAACAGCCATCACATAACAAAGTCATAACAGTCATCGAATAACAAAGTCGTAACAGCCATCAAATAACAAAGTCATAACTGTCATCATATAACAAGGTCATAGCATTACACAGTCATAACAATATACAGTAACAACAGTCATAACATAACACAGTCATTAAGGTCTAACATTACAAAGTCATTACATAACACAACCATAACATAACAGTCATTACATAAAACAGTCATAACATAACACACTGACAGTAGTAACAGTCATAATATAACACAGTCATAACATTACACAGTCATAACACAACTAAAGAATGTAAGATGGATGTGACTTTGTTGCATTCTTAAAATTTCAAGATAAAAGATTATTTGTTCTCAGTGAAAATTCATTTATGTTTAATCAAAACAAAACTTGGCAAATTTTATAACATTCACTTAATTACTAAAATCTGTATTTTGAGAAAGGAAGAAGATTTCATTTGGTATTGAATTACAAAGCACAAAACAACTTGTTCAATGCAAGCAAATTAGATATCGGAAAATATACATGCCTGACTAGTTTTGCAAATAGACTTACAAGATCTTAATTTTTTCCAATAAAAATTCAATAGCTATTGTGCTATTATGTACTGCATTTTGCAGTAAGTGAATGTTAACCATGTAAAATAACTGTCATATAAATGAGATATTAAGATAGTACACTTATGTTACACTATGTTCTGTTATGTGCCAACATCTTGATATATCAGAAAAGCAAACACGGAGCATAATTATGAAAACATGAACATTTTGTTTGTTCTTGCCTTAAGAAAATAGATACAAATATCTGATTTGAAACCCAACAAAAAAAGACCAAAATGGCATTGACCTGTGAATAACTGCTCAGGAGAATTTTTAATTTTCTCAAATCTATATGTACAAAAGATAATATGAACATATATGAACCTTCGAGCATGGCAAATGACAGGCATGAATTTAGCAAATCATTTTGAAGATCCACTAGAACATGCTACACGTTAAATATGAAGAACTTTCTAAGAAAATTGTTTATATATCCAAGTGTAACAAAACACTAGATCCAGTGGTTTTAAGTAAGATTTTTGAATTATTTAAAGCTAGAATCACACTGCACTGTATAGGCTTGCAGCTGAATTCAGGATTCCCATCCCCAAATTACTCTGGATATGTAAAAAAAAAAAAAACTCTATGTTCAACTGAACCCCATACTGCCAGCAGGGCCTCAAAAAGGTTAAAGTTTTGTGACAAACAAACACACAGACACACCAATACAATATGCTCCCTCCAGGGGCATAAAAATGGGTTAAGCAAATATGTTGTTGGAAGAATCCATTATAAATCTCTTATGCAACTGTAACTGAACCAATTAATAAACCAGAATAAAACCATAAGGAAAATAGAGCTTTCACTAAATGTGATGAATACCCCCACAAGACTGCTTCGGAACTGAGGAAGTTATTAGTAACAAAATACTTTGTAAAAAATTTGATAGAGAGTTATAGTTGTGGGCAATTAATGATATTGTGGTTCTTGTACATTGCATTTCCTCTCATTGTGCTTGACCATTGTATGAAGGTGCACTGAATTCCAACCAGTAGTTTTTAAGTAACACCTGAACAAGGAAAACCAATAAAGGGCAATAACTCTGCAAATAGTGAAGATGGAGTTATGACTCTTTAACAATGCACTTCCTCTCATTGTGCTTGACCATTGAATGAAGAGGAACTTAATTCCAACCAGTAGTTTTCAAGTTACACTCCGGACAAGGTACAGCCCACCCGACCACTGTGTGACTCCTATATTCCCCCAAACTTCGTTTTGGGGGTACAAATACACAAGCATAATATCTAGTAAACCATTACCTGTTACTGGTTCAGTGGTAGATGTTTGTATAAGTATTGTAATTGGTACTATTATTGATGACTGGATTCTTGTTGTTAATGATAAACAACAAATGAAGGTCATAACAAATTTATGAAACTTTGGAATTATATGATTAGGCAGCATTTTTTTAAAATTTCCAATGAAATTAATCAATAATCCATGTTTAACATTTATTCTAAATCACAAATAGAACATAACTGCTGTCATCGTGCTAAAATACTTCCTCAGTCAATATACTGAATCACAAGTCTGAAAAACCTGGTACAAAATATTATAAACTGTACCAAACTTAAATTTCTCAAAACCTATGCAAACTGTCAGCTTGTCAATAAATAATATGAAAACCCTACAATAGGTGTGCGTGTATCTAATATCTAAGTTGAATAAAACTAGTATGAATTAACTACCTGAAATATCTTTCTGTTTAAATTCTGAAATTTAATACTCAAACTTTTGTCTTCCCACTATTTACAATTTGTGAACAGATAGGTTTAAAAAGATTTTCAATAATTTTGAAAACATTGGGAAAAGTATGCACACAAAATGACTCAATGTAAACATTGGAACAAAGTCATTTCTTGATATGCTTTAATTCCCTTTAAATGCCAAATCTGTGAACAACTGGCAATAAGAGGGAGTGATTAAAGTGGCTCTTGGTAACAATATTCATTAAATTTTTTTATAACTAGAACTATCGCTGAATGCGATTCATACCCCCACCAATGTCCTTGACAGAAGAAGACATGGAAAGGTGGTTAAGGGAATAACTTTAGTGGCACAAATACATATACATAAAAAGAAATTATCTCTGGTGAAAAAAAAAAACAAATTGTACAGGTAATAGTATAAATATATATTGTCAAATCATGTTCGAAACAGTTACAAATAACCTTTCATTTTCCAAATGTACTAAAACAAACAAAAGCAGTGAAGTTAAGAAAATAGCATAATTATGTCAAAATGTAATTAAGAGTGGAAAAACTTTGCATACTGAGCTTACTTGTTCTAGTTTTAGAAATATTCAAGTACATGTTAAAATTTAAGAACATATTCTAAGTCAATTTTTGACCTTCAAGTGTGGCCTTGACCTTAAGCTGGCACAAGGGTAAGATGGGTTCTGCACATTGCCCAGTTGGGGTGAACATTTGAGTCAAGTTTGAAGAAAATCCTTCTATTAGTATAGAATTTATAGAGCGGACACAACATGTTGTCTTAGTATTGATTGTAAGTAAATTAAAAGACTTAAAAAGGGGCATAACTTTGTCAAAATGCAATACAAAGTTATGAAACTTGACATGCATATCTTACTTGTGATACCTCATATATCTTTTAAGTTTTAAGCAAATACCTGTGCTAGTTTCAGAAATATTCAAGTACATGTTAAAATTTAAGAACATTTTCTAAGTCAATTTTGACCTTCAAGTGTGACCTTGACCTTAAGCCGGCGCAAAGGTAACATGGGTTCTGCACATAACTTTGTTGAGTTGAACATTTGAGTAAAGTTTGAAGAAATTTCTTCCATTAGTATAGGATTTATAGAGCGGACACGACATATTGTCTAATATTTGATTGTATGTAAATTTGAAGACTTAAAAAGGGGCATAACTTTGTCAAAATGCAATACAGAGTTATGAAACTTGACCTGCATATCCTAATTGTGACACTTCATATATATTTTAAGTTTCAAGCAAATACATTTTCTAGTTTCAGAAATATTCAAATACATGTTAAAATTTAAGAATATTTTCTAAGTCAATTTTTGACCTTCAAGTGTAACCTTGACCTTAAGCCGGCAAAAGGATAACATGGGTTCTGCACATCCCCTTGTTGAGGTGAACATTTGAGCCAAGATTAAAGAAAATCTTTCAATTAGTGTAGGACTTACACAGCGGACACGACATAATGTCTAATATTTGATTGTTTGATATTTGACCTTCAATTGTGACCTTGACCTTGAGCTGCCACATGGGCAACATGGGTTCTGCACATCCCCTTGTTGAGGTGAACATTTCAGCCAAGTTTGAAGAAAATCCTTCAATTGGTATAGGATTTATAGAGCGGACACGATAATGGAGACAGACGGACGGACGGACCGATGGACGTGACAAAGCGAATCCATTATAGCCCCCCACATTTTGTGGTGGGGGTATAAAAAGCTATATTCTGTCACACTCTTATTAAAACATGTTAATGCATTAATGCTTAAACATCATTTCTTGTCTAAACATAACTGATAATATATGTTATTTGGGTTTTGGAGTGATATATGTGGATATATTACCTGCCAAGATTTTATATCTACAGTATTATATATATTTTATCTTGGTAGGTAATATATGCCTTATATCACTCATAAACCCAAATAATAATTTTATTACCCTTCCCCTGCCGAGTAAGACGATTTTAAAATAAATCATTGCTGTTTCAAATAAAACGTCGAAATAACATTCCCTTTAGGGTACCCTTTCACGGCAAAATGACGTCACAACATAATTTGTGCTGGCGAAAAGCGGTATTTTCCAAGAAGTGATCTGTTTGTTTGAATATAAAATATATATCTTTAATGAAAGCCATAAATTTGGGTTAATATTTCCGCGCATTCAGTACAGATTATATATATATTTTTTAATTTTATTTCAACAGTTTGTATGTAGATCTACAAAAAGTATTTGCTTTTGTACCTAACGAATGTAAACAAGAGAAAAGGAGTAGTCTGTTGAAGACACTTTTTGTGATTAATATCAAGGTTTGGCGAGGTCATATTTGTTTCAAATACTGATTAGAATATTTATCATTACTCTATTCTGGAAAATATATTCTATTTGACAATTAAAAAGTGCTGGTATATTGGAATTTACACTTTACAACATCGAACCGTACGCACATCGTCACAACACATGTTGTTTACAACATGGGGTACCCAAAAGGGATATTTAATGTGTATTTTACCTGTCTGGCTCGGTATTATCAATTTCTTTCGACGGATCAACAGCCAATCAAAAAAGAGAAAAAAATCTGGAAGGGTAATAAAACAGTATATAAAACTAATTTTTTCTACAACAGCTAACTTCATACTCACAAACAAACAAACAAACAAACAAAACAAAAATTCTAATTATATTAATCAGTTATTTTATGTTTGCCAGAGAAATCCACAACTCACAAAAAAGGAAACAAAAGCTCCCCTGAGGCTGGGCAATATATGTCCAAAGAAAGCTACTGAGAGCAGAAGACCTTTTTCACAACTGATAAACACCTATCAACAGGAAACATTATTAGATCTTTTTTATTTATCAGGTTAATATTATCACAATGCCTGAAAATAAGTTCAAAATGTTTACTGTTTTACTGATAAGTTCTTTAGGCATGTTTTACCTTACTAACAGCCAATCATGCCGATTTTTTGTAAAGTGTTATATGCTTTCAAAGTTCCACAGATAATTAAACAAGCAGTTCATACGGAATACTGTTAGGGCCATCGTGGATAGACGTTATAATCAAGAGGGCAACAATGCGATTGTGCGATGGCGACAGTGCGATAATGCGATGACGACAGTGCGATGACGACAGTGCGATAACGATAATGCCATGGCAACAATGTGATAATCATATCATACTGTTGCCATCATATCATCGCATTGTTGCCATCGCACTATCGCACTGTCGCCATCGCACTATCGCTTTTCGCATTATCATACTGTCTTCATCGTATTATCACACTGTCGCCATTGCATTATCGCACTGTCGCCATCGCATTATTGCACTATCTCATTGTCGCCCTCCTGATTATAACATCTAACCAAGATGGCCCTAACGGTATTCCATACAAATATGACTAAAACACAAAGTGTGACAAAACTATAGGCAAATTGTAAATAATTTTAAAAGTGGGTCCAACTATATACAACTATGTACTGGAAGGCAATAGTTGACAATGCGATAGTGTGATGGCGACAGTGCAATAATACAATGACGACAGTACGATAATGCGAAAACGCGATAGTGCGATGGCGACAATGCGATAGTGCGATGGCAACAATGCGATGGTGACAGTACAATATGACTATCGCATTGTCGCCATCGCACTATTGCATTGGTGTCATCGCATTATCGCCATCACATTGTCGCACTGTCGCCATAGCATAATCGCACTTTCGTATTGTTGCCCTCTGGATTATAACGTCTAACCACAATGGCCCTAAAAGTATTCCGTAATTTTGAGATAAGCATGCCAAGTGGTTTGTAAGTATCCTTGACCATGACCCATGTCTATCACCATCTCACTATGGTATAATATATATATAAAAATAAACTTTTCTGCCAAACAGATTCAACCAATTCAAGAGGTATAGAGTATTCCGTAAGTTTGAGATAAGCATGCCAAGTGGTTTGTAAGAATCCTTGACCATGACCCATGTCTATCACCATCTCACTATGGTATAACATATATATAAAAATAAACTTTTCTGCCAAACAGATTCAACCAATTCAAGAGGTATAGAGCAGTCATCAAATTTCACAAATTATACAAGAATATGACAAAGTGTGACCCTGACCTTGAGCTGAAACAGCCAAAACCTAGCTCTGCACATTGTCTGTGTACAGTTAAAATTTCTGCCAATTATTTTCAGTATACCATAATTAATTCAAGACATACAGAGTGATCATGAAATATCACATATTAAATCATAATGACTGTGACCTTGACCTTGATCCCAGCGAGTTGGAACTTGCACTCTGTACACATTCTTATAATGGTTATCATTTCTGTGAAGTAGTTTCAATCTCCTTCAATCAGTTCAAGAGATACAGAGCAGACAAGAAATATCAAACCAAAATATGAATGTCAATGTGTGACCTTGACCTAGATCCAAACAAGCTGAAACCTGTGCTGTACACATTGCCTCAATATGGTTAACATTTCTGCCAATTATTTGATTCTCCTTAAATCAGTTCAAGAGATACAGAGCAGACACAAATTTGACACATTTAATAATAATGACTAATGTGACCTTGACCATATCCCAGCAAGCTGTATCATGCACTATGCATATTGTCTCATTTCTGCAAAGTAGTTTCTATTTCTTTAAATCAGTTCAAGAGATACAGAGCGAAACAAGAAACTGACACATTAAATCATAATGTCTAAGTGTGACCTTGACTTGAGAAAGCTGGAACGTGTGCTCTGCACATCACCTGATTACAATTAATATTTCTGCCAAGTAGTTTCAACTTGATTAAATAGGTTTGAGACATACAGAGCAACACTAAATTTGACACATAAACACATAATGACTAAGTGTGACCTTAACCTTGATCTGAGAAAGCTGGAACCTGTGCTCTGCACATCGTCTCTATATGGTTAACATTTCTGCCAAGTAAATTCAATTTGATTAAATCAGTTCAAAAGATACAAAGTGGACCAGAAATTGCTAATGGCGAGACAGACAGAGGGGCAGATGGACTGCCAGGGGCATAACATAATATGTCCCTTTGGGTGTATAAAAAGGAAAGTAAATGCAAAACATATACCACTTCATGGATTACGGTGACAGCAATTGAGTGAATGCAACAATGACCCTTAAACACACTCAACAAAATAATAGCATCAAATAACAAAAGAAACTAGAAGGGGTTTTTGTCACAAAAACGTATGTCTCCCCCCTATGTACTCAGGATGGAACAGCAGCATGTTTTTTGGTATGTAGGGTGAAAGTCAAACATAAGTTGCAGTTGGTTTTAACAGATTTAATAGATGAAGGTGAAGCTGAACAGTGATGTGGAAATGAGGAAATACTTCATGTTTTTACAATCAGCAAGTAAAGATATTGGTGACAACTGGTGTTGAACATTTAAAGTAGTTAAAGCTATCAAACACAGATGAAATTTGATCTATCAGTTGTTCAACGAGGCTCTGTGTTGTTGTTGATCTGAATGTTTACATATGTAATTGCATGATAGCTGTAATAAGTTGGCACAGTTCCAGATTGTACAACTGCAAGGTTTTTCACATATACGTGATCAATCAGCGTTTGTCGAATTGTAGTCGGAGTTGTTATAAGTTGATTGAAGTTAGTCATGGTTTAAATTGTTAATAATCAAACTGATCTGTTCACAGAAATAATGCAGGTGAAGTTGTGGTTTATAAACATTCAATACTGATGTTGGGGTCTGGTCTGGGGAATTGCATAAACAGTTAAATACACGTTTTTAATTTCGTCTCCACTTTATTTTCAGCTTCACACAAAACGATTCACCCCCTCAGAATACATTCCAAGTTCCTCCCCTAATCGAGTTAGGTACAACAACACTAATTCCGCATTAAGCGCTAGTCGGACCCTTCGCACTACATCCATACATACAACATCCCCCCCATTAAATCAAAATTGCTCCATCAATTTTTCAGGTAGTGGGAAGATTCCGACATGCACAGCATGCAAATTCACCAATATTGCCTAAACAAGATGTAGTGATGTCAAGTGCAAGCAATAGCAGACACTATTCGTGTGTTTACAATCATTATTGTTAAAGCCAAAAGAATGTTGGAGAAAAGGAGAAGCAAATGACAAAGAAATGTTTGCCAAAACCAAACACACACACTCACATAAACGTCCATGGCTGGCCAAACCAAGGACAAACAGGCAAACTGGCATACATTTCCATGACAGATGTTCAACCGTCGTACAGACAGATGTCATTAACAATTTTCTACCCAAAACAAAATTCAAAACTCAAACCAACTTCAAAACGCAAACATTATTAGTCCACTGGTTAGGTATAGACCTACAAATACAAAGTCAAATTAACGCATACAAGACTGCTGTTGTTCCATGGTACTTCTGTTGCAAAGCATGAAGAGCCTTTTGACATCGTATATCTTGAACGCACTAAAAATTTCCTAAACTATCATGGTATACTAACAGTAATTACCAAATCTCAAGACAAACTATGAACACATCATGACATGACTTGAACAAAATTCAATAAGTTGCCTGTCAGGTATCATAGTACCGAAATATATGTTAAGCTTCAAAGAAACATGTATATTCAATACAATTATTTACTCAAGCATTTAATTTGAATGAAATGTTAAGTCATGCTTCTCAATTCAAGTACAACAAACATTGTTCATACTAAGGGAAGCAACCAATGGTGTCTTAACTGGCATCAAGACGATTGAATAAGCCTACCAGAGTTGCCCCCCTTGTTATAAACCAAAACTGCCACAACAAAAAATAAGCTACAAATCGAGGTATCATTACAAGAGTGCAATGAAATATTCACATGTAGCTAAAAAAAAAACAGGTAATTCTAAAAGATTGTGTGTGTGCAAGCTAAGTAGGACATGTAAAAAAAAAAAAACTTATAAAGAAATTCTTTAGGAAATTCTGATATTAAAAAAAAAATCTAAGAGTGACTGTGTATACTGCTGATTTAAAATTACCACATTAAATTTTGCTGGAAATGTGATAGAAGTACATTGTACAAGGATAGAGCACACAGCGAAACACAAATAATACATGTGTATGTAAGTAAACATTAATGATTACATAAGAAGAATAAGTGGAGAAACAAATAACTGGCAGTGACAGTCATGACATCATAATCAAACTTGACATCATTAAGCAACATAATGAAACATGACATCATCAAGCAACATAATGAAACATGACATCATCTCCGGACATGACAATTATGAT
This sequence comes from Cyclina sinensis, assembly GCA_012932295.1. NCBI lineage: Eukaryota > Metazoa > Mollusca > Bivalvia > Venerida > Veneridae > Cyclina > Cyclina sinensis. The sequence continues at coordinate 4,579,813 of JAAONU010000015.1, forward strand.
TTGATATGATGAATTATGACATCATCAGACTAATGAATGATGACATCATCAGAACAATATAAACAAAGTAAGGATTTTGCAATGAGTACTGCAAACTGAAAATACAGACATTGTAAAATGACTAGTCTCAACAGTATTATTAATATTGTCCTGCCTGAGACATTTTGAATGATAGGCACTGATAAAACAAATTTATAAACATGATGCCTAACAAGTGAGATACATGTACATTTAACTGGAATAAACATTATGCAAATGAAGTATGGAAACACTAAAGATAAATGTAGTGAAATGATGAAATGAAATAATTGGTCAATCTGTAATCACATTTTGTGTTTTTTAAACAAAATTTTGCACCATGACCATTTTGGTCACATAACTGGCACACTGTAGAAGTATCTAAGCCGGACTCATTGCCATTCCAATTACAAATTCGTTGTATGTGACCAGAACCGCTGCATTTGTGACAAACAACACAACGACGAGGTCGAACTCGAACTCCGTTTCTTGACTGTGTATGAGATACACTCGCGACACTGGGGTTAGTTGAAAGATCTGTTCCAGAAACGATACAGTTGGTAGCTAGATCCATGGGCACAGTACGGTACCCATTAGCTTCTCCAATTTTTGCAGAATTGAGTAATCAAATCTTTAATTGCCAATTCCACCACAAGCAAATACTTAAATTCATTCAAAATTTATTTAAAAATCACTTTTAACTAAGTGAGCGACTTTGTTTTTCAAATTTCATTTTTTCTCTCTTCATTTTTTATTATCACCTTTTTTCATCAAATGATACTTTTCTTTTTTAAAGGATCAGTACTGATTTTTAATACATCAGTTATTTTACTATATATGACAGCGGTGGAACTCCATTATCATACTATATTTATGTTGTCAGCGTTTTCAGAAATTGTTCTTTATCTAAATCGTCAGTGTTTTTCCTCTTTCCTCAAAGTTGACAAATATTTTTAAAAGGTAATTAAATCTTTAATTGCCAATTCCACCACAAGCAAATACTTAAGTTCATTCAAAATTTATTTAAAAATCACTTTTAACTAAGTCAGCGACTTTGTTTTTCAAATTTCATTTTTTCTCTCTTCATTTTTTATTATCACCTCTTTTCATCAAATAATATTTTTCTTTATTAAAGGATCAGTACTGACTTTTTAATACATCAGTTATTTTACTATATATGACAGCGGAGGAACTCCATTATCATACTATATTTATGTTGTCAGCGTTTTCAGAAATTGTTCTTTATCTAAATCGTCAGTGTTTTTCCTCTCTCCTCAAAGTTGACAAATATTTTTAAAAGGTAATTAAATCTTTAATTGCCAATTCCACCACAAGCAAATACTTAAGTTCATTCAAAATTTATTTAAAAATCACTTTTAACTAAGTCAGCGACTTTGTTTTTCAAATTTCATTTTTTCTCTCTTCATTTTTTATTATCACCTCTTTTCATCAAATAATATTTTTCTTTATTAAAGGATCAGTACTGACTTTTTAATACATCAGTTATTTTACTATATATGACAGCGGAGGAACTCCATTATCATACTATATTTATGTTGTCAGCGTTTTCAGAAATTGTTCTTTATCTAAATCGTCAGTGTTTTTCCTCTCTCCTCAAAGTTGACAAATATTTTTAAAAGGTAATTAAATCTTTAATTGCCAATTCCACCACAAGCAAATACTTAAGTTCATTCAAAATTTATTTAAAAATCACTTTTATCTAAGTGAGCGACTTTGTTTTTCAAATTCTTTTTTTTTCTCTCTTCATTTTTTATTATCATCTTTTTTCATCAAATGATATTTTTCTTTTTCAAAGGATCAGTACTCATTTTTAATCCATCAGTTATTTTACAAGACATGACAGTATAGGAACTCCATTAACATACTATATCTATGTTGTCAGCGTTTTCTGAAATTGTTCTTTATCTATATCGTCAGCGTTTTTCCTCTTATTGTATATTGTCAGCGTTTCGCGTCAGCGTTTTATACTAGCCCTGTAATTAATGGGTCAACACAGAAAAGTTATCAACATTAAATTTATACAAGTATGTTTCAGCACAGAAAATGTTCTTTTTTCTTAAGTTTTCGCATCTGTTGTATGATACATATGATACATACAAAATAATTACATACACAGGTAGCGAAACCTCTACCCATTAGGTAGCGAAACCTCTAGGCGCGAAACCTCCAGGTAGCGAAACCTCCGACAACCCTCGATTCATCCCCTCAGAACACATTCCAAGTTCCTCCCCTAATCGAGTTAGGTACAATAACACTAATTCCACATCAAGCGCTAGTCGGACCCTTCGCACTACATCCATACATACAACACTGATATAGACGGAGATGTTATGTGAACACCAACACATTCGATATCTGCCATAGAAGTATCAATGCACTAAAGTCTTGGTGGACAAAGATGCCAACACCTCCTCTTGGAGACTAGTTGTTTTGGTGTGTTGGCCTAGGAATGAACACAGCTTGGTATCATGTATTGGCGGGGGGGGGGGGGGGGGGGGGGTTACTATGTCATTAGCACTTGTCACCGTTTTCTGAAGGGCTATAATTGTTTTAAATGTCATTTAAATGAACAAGAGGGCCAATGACCCTGAAGCGCTCACCTGGGTTCAAAGATGAAAGAAATTTTTATGAATGTAATGATGCATATCACAGAAATGGCTCCAAAAACATAAAGTAGGTCAGTAGGTCAAAATATAGGTCATGACCCCACTGTGGTCACAGTGCATACTACCAAATATCTAAGCTTCAGGCCTTACAGTTTGTGTCAAGAAGATTTTTAAAAGTTTTTTTGCTATATAACTCTATGTAAAACATGTGACCCTTTGGGCAGGGCGAGTTTTGACCCTGGGACCATGATTTGAACAATCTTGGTAGAGGTCTACTAGACAATGCTCAACACCAAATATCTAAGCTCGTTAACTTGTAGTTTCTTGCAAGAAGATTTTTAAAGTTTTCCCTATATAACTCTATGTAAATCAAGTAAGCCCTGGGCGGGGTCAGTTCTGACCCCAGGGTCATAATTTGAACAATCTTTATAGAGGTCCACTAGATGATGCCTCATACCAAATATCTAAGCTCCAGGCCTTGCAGTTTCTGACAAGAAGATTTTAAAAAGTTTTTTTGCTATATAACTCTATGTAAAACATGTGACACCTTGGGCGGAGCCGATTTTGACCCAGGAGCCATGATTTGAACAATCTTGGTAGACGTCTACTAGAAAATGCTCATCACCAAATATCTAAGCTCCATGCGTTGCGGTTTCTGACTGGAAGATTTTTAAATTTTTCCCTATATAACTCTATGTAAATCAAGTAAGCCCTGGGCGGGGTCAGTTCTGACCTCAGGGTAATAATTTGAACAATCTTTGTAGAGGTCCACTAGATGATGCCTCATACCAAATATCTAAGCTCCAGGCCTTGCAGTTTCTGACAAGAACATTTTTAAAAGTTTTTTTGCTATATAACTCTTTGTAAAACATGTGACCCTTTGGGCGGAGCCAATTTTGACCCAGAGGCCATGATTTGAACAATCTTGGTAGACGTCTACTAGACAATGCTCAACACCAAATATCTAAGCTCCATGCCTTGCGGTTTCTGACAAGAAGATTTTTAAAGTTTTCCCTATATAACTCTATGTAAATCAAGAGACTCGCAGGGCGGCGCCAGTTCTGACCCCAGGGTCATAATTTGAACAATCTTGGTAGAGGTCCACTAGATGATGCCTCATACCAAATATCTAAGCTCCTAGCCTTGTGGTTTCAGACAAGAAGATTTTCAAAGTTTTTCCTTTAAGTTGCCATAGCAACCAGAGTTCTGCATGGAATTAAATTCTTTTAAAAACTTTGGTGGAGCTTCATGCAAGGAACATCCCATGCAAGTTTGATTAAATTTTGCCCAGTGGTTTCAGAGGAGATGTCGTTTGAATGAAATTGTTGACTCCTCACGATGCCCGACGCACACGGGACATTGGGTTATGACAAAAGCTCACTCTGGCACTATGTGCCAGGTGAGCTAAACAAGAGGGCCATGATGGCCCTGGATCGCTCACCTGAGTACTTTGGCTGTAGTTTTGCTGTTAAGCAGTATTTCATTTTTTAATTGAAAATATATAAGTGCCTACAAACCAAATACGTAAAATATCAGTCAATAAATAAAGGCTCTATGACAGAAAGTAGAAATATCTATTATAAGCTATGGTTACCTTGACCCAGTGACCTCAAACCCTACCCATGGGTAGAGGTCCATGCAAGGAACCTATATACTGAATATCAAAGATATTGGTCTATCAATGAAGGCTCTATGAGGTACAGTAGATAAATCTATTTTTAGCCTCCGTGACCTTTAACCTAATCTAATAATTTGAAAAAGCTTGATAAAGCTTGCTTCATGCCAAATTTTAAAATTCTAGGCTTTGTGGTCTCAGAGAAGAAGATTTTTAAAGATTTCCATTTATACATTTGAACAAACAAGGTACACATCTACTAGACAATACTACATACCAAATATCTAAGCTGTAGGCATTGAGGTTTCCAGTAAGAAGATTTTTAAATATTCCCTTTTTTACATATTAAGGGCCCCCAGGGCGAGGCCAATTTTGACCCCGGGCCAACATATAAACAATATTGGTAAAGGTTCTCTACACAATACTTCACCCCAAATATCTAAGGTATAGTCCTATTAGTTTCAGAGAAAAATGATTTTTCATGTTTTTCCTATATAACTATATCTAAACCAAGAGAGCCCTGGGTCGTGGCCAATTTTGACCCAGGAGACATAATTTGAACAAACTTGGTAGACATCCACTATACAATGCCACATACCAAATATCTAAGCTGTAGGCATTTTGGTTTCTGAGAAGAAGATTTTTAAAGATTTCCTATATAAGCCTATGTAAAATCCATTGACCCCCCGGGCGGGGCCAAATTTGACCCCAGGGAAATAATTTGAACAATTTTTGTAGAGTTCCATTAGAGGGTGCTAAATGCCAAATATCTTAGCTCTAGGCCTTGTGGTTTCAGACAAGAAAATTTTCAAAGTTTTTCCTTTAAGTTGCCATAGCAACCATAGTTCTTGATGGAACTGAATTCTTTGAACACATTTGGTGGAGCTTCATGCAAGGAACATCACAGGCAAGTTTCATCAGATTTGGCCCAGAGGTTTCAGAGGAGATGTTATTTGAATGAAATTGTTGACGGATGACGGACAAAGACCGATCAAAATAGCCCACCATGAGCCAAAGGCTCAGGTGAGCTAAAAAGTGAAAGCCAGACAAGGTTTTTCTATTTTTAGCTCTGGTGGCCGTTTTGTGCAGCGAAGCAGAATGTGCCCGCGATATGCACAACAAGGGTTGGTACTGATCACTCCTGTGAAGTTTCGTTGAAATCCAGTCAGCAGTTTGATTGTGAAAGCCGGGCAAGTTTTTTCTATTTTTAGCTCTGGCGTCCATTTTGTGCAGCAAAGCAGAACGTGCTGGCAACATGCACAACTAGGACAACTTGCTAAAGCCTTCGACAAGGTGACATATCCACGGCTGGCAGAGAAACTCTTCTTCTTCGGCATTCGAGATGACACATTGTCCTGGGTGAACGCCTTCATCCAAGGACGCCAGCAGCAGGTGGTCATAGATGGTGAATCCTCCCGCCCCTCAAATGTAACCTCTGGAGTCCCGCAGGGAACGGTACTTGGGCCGACCCTCTTCCTGATCTTTATCATGACATTGCCAACAACATCTCCTCTACAATCTGATTATTCGCAGATGACTGTGTTGTCTACAATGTTATCTTGAAACCAGAGGACCATGAAGTCCTACAGCAAGATCTTCACAAACTGGTGGAATGGAGCAAAACATGGCAGATGGAATTCAATGTCGATAAATGTGCTTTAATGAACATGACAACAAAACGCAATATATCAGGCTACAATTATGAAATGAAGGGACAAACATTAGAAGTAGTAAAACACCACCCATACCTAGGAATTGAGCTATCAACTGACATGAAATATAACATCCATATCAACAACATATCATCAAAGGCATCCAAAGTTCTGGGATTTTTGAAAAGGAATTTACGACATTGCCCTCAAACAGTCAAAGAACGTGCGTACCAGTCACTTGTGAGACCCAAATTAGAGTATAGCTCAACTATATGGAATCCACAATACAAGACACAGATCAAACAGATAGAACAAGTTCAAAGAAATTCTGCTATATTTGTCCTGAAGAAACCATTTAATTACAACAATCCAACCAGTGTCACCTACATGTTACATCAATTGAACTGGCCTACCTTAGAGCAGAGAAGATCCTCATTCGACCTTATTTTCATATACAAGATTGTCCATCAATTAGTAGCAGTACCAGTCACCTACCTGCCAGCGCCATCCGTGAGACACACAGCAGACAACACAGTCTATCTCTGTACAACCAACTCTTCCGCAAGAAACAACATGCGATTCCTCACCTACCATTGCAGACTAAACCTCTACCAACATTCGTTCTTTCCTCGAGTTGTCATTCCTTGGAACGGGCTACCTGAAACAACCCTATGCCAGGACACCCTTGATGGATTCAAGGCAGTAGTCTAGCCTCACACCAGAGCGTAGATGACAGAACAATGTACAGTGTATATATGTTGGACTTTTAATGACAGATTTTAAGTTAAGCACATGTTTGGTTGTCCGGTCACATGTAATTAAGTGTACAGTCACACGCACCTCTGCACCTTCACGAGATGTCCATCATGGACTTTGTGAAGAAACATCATTGAAGTTGAAGTTGAAGTTGGTACTGATCACTCCTGTGAAGTTTCGTTGAAATCCCGCCAGCAGTCTGACCTGTGAGAGCCCGACAAGCTTAATGCAGACGGACGGACAGACGGCGAGGGCAAAAACAATATGTCTCCCAAACATTTTGGGAGACATAATTATTATCATTTTGAAATCAACAATGTTTCTGTACTGATTATCAAGAAAAACTGCTAGGTAACCTCCACCTTAAGTTTTATAGCTAAGGAGATGTTATAATAGAATACAGTACGATTATGCGATGTTTGATATGTCATAACAGAAACAACATAGTGAAATAACATTACGTTACCTATGGTAATAACTGGGATGATGGAATGAAAATTTAAGGTCAAAAACAAAACAAAAATATTTATATACCTGTCATTTGACCAGTCAAACCAAAAACTTAACGCCCATTTGCTGGTACTCCTTGAGGAGCGGCTTCTGTATGTGACCTTTTTAGATCTGCAGAAGTCTGTGGTTTTTAAAATTTTGTATTTCCACTTCATCTCCATGCTTTTAACAATTCTTGAGTATTAAAAGTCATTAATTGCAATACATTAACATCTTCACTATCCAAAAACATTTTGTTTAGGCCTAATTCACCATCTAACAAGGGTGCCATTGTCATAAAATATGCCCGTCACAAAAGCTTTGCAGAAGATGTGGGCATAATGGATAAACAAGAGGGCCAATGGCCCTAAAGCGCTCACCTGGGTTCAAAGATGAAAAAAATGTTTATGAATGTAATGATGCATATCACAGAAATGGACCAATTCAATTTCATTGTCATAGCTCCAAAAACAAAAAAGTAGGTCACTAGGTCAAAATATAGGTCATGAGACGACATTTTTGAAATCGGAATGAAAAGCTGTACACACAGTCCAAATTTCATTGCCGTAGCTTTAAAACAAAAAAAGCAGGTCAGTATGTCAAAAATATAGGTCATGCTATGGCATTTTTGAAATCAGACCAAAAAACTGTACACATGGTCCAAATTTCATTGCCATAGCTCCAAAAACTAAAAGTAGGTCATGGGTCATGGGATGACATTTTTGAAATCGAAACGAAAAACTTTGCACATGGTCCAAATTTCATTGTTGTAGCTAAAAAAAACAAAAAAGTAGGTCAGTAAGTCAAAAATATAGGTTAAGGAATAATGTTTTTGAAATCATCTTGAAAAACTGTACAAATGGTCCAAATTTTATTGCCATAGCAAAAAACTTAAAAAATGAGAAAAAAAATTTGGCGGGAGGGGGGGGGGAAGTGACGGATGACCCCAATGTGGTCACAGTCCATACTACCAAATATCTAAGCTCCAGGCCTTGCAGTTTGCTATAGAGCTGTAAAACATGTGACCCCTTGGGCGGGGCCAGTTTTGACTCTGGGGCCATGATTTGATCAATCTTGGTAGAAGTCTACTACACAATGCTCATCACCAAATATCTAAGCTCCATGCCTTGTAGTTTCTTACAAGAAGATTTTAAAACTTTTCCCTATATAACTCTATGTAAATCAAGTAAGCCCTGGGCGGGGTCAGTTCTGACCCCAGGGTCATAACATGAACAATCTTTGTAGAGGTCCACTAGATGATGCAAATATCTAAGCTCCAGGCATTGCAGTTTCTAACAAGAACATTTTTAAATAATTTACTATATAACTCTATGTAAAACATGTGACCCTTTGGGTGGAGCCAATTTTGACCCAGAGGCCATGATTTGAACAATCTTTGTAGAGGTCTACTAGACAATGCTCAACACCAAATATCTAAGCTCTATGCCTTGCGGTTTCTGACAAGAAGATTTTTAAAGTTTTCCCTATTTAACTCTATGTAAATCAAGGGACCCCCGGGGCGGGGCCAGTTCTGACCCAAGGGTCATAATTTGAACAATCTTGGTAGAGGTCCACCAGATGATGTTCTTACCAAATATTTAAGCTCCAGGCCTTGCCGTTTCTGACAAGATGATTTTTTAAAAGTTTTCCCAATGTAACTCTATGTAAATCAAGTGACCCCCAGGGCAGGGCCAGTTCTGACATCAGGGTCATGATTTGAACAATCTTGGTAGAGGTCCACCAAATGATGCCTCACACCAACAAGAGGGCCATGATGGCCCTAGATCGCTCACCTGAGTATTTTGGCTGTAGGTTTGCTGTTAAGCATTATTGCATGTTTTAATTGAAAATATGTAAGTAATGTAAATATAAATATGTAAACATGTAAAATATCAGTCAATAAATACAGGCTCTATGACAAGAAAGTAGAAATATCTATCATAAGCTATGGTGACCTTGACCTTAACCCAGTGACCTGAAACCCTACCCACGGAATATAGGATCCATGCAGGGAAAAATTTGCTGTAGCTTTAAAACAAAAAGTAGGTCAAAAATATAGGTCATGCTATTATGTTTTTGAAATCAGAACAAAAAACTGTACACATGGTCCAAATTTCATTGTCATAGCTCCAAAAACAAAAAAGTAGGTCAGTAGGTCAAAAATATAGGTCATGCGATGACGTTTTTGAAATCGGAACAAAACACTGTACACATGGTCCAAATTTCGTTGCCATAGCTCCAAAAACGAAAAGTAGGTCAGTAGGTAAAAAATTTAGATTATGCAATGACATTTTTGAAATCGGAACAAAAAACTGTATACATGGTCCAAATTTCATTGCCCTAGCTCCAAAAACAAAAGTAGGTCAGTAGATCAAAAATATAGGTCATGCGATGACATTTTTGAAATCGAAACAAAAAACTGTGCACAAGGTCCAAATTTCATTGCCATAGCTCCAAAAGCAAAAAAGTAGGTCAGCAGGTGAAAATATAGGTCATGCGATGACATTTTTGAAATCGGAACAAAAAACTGTACACATGGTCCAAATTCCATTGCTGTAGCTAAAAAAAAGTCGGTCAGTAGGTCAAAAATTTAATTCATAATATGACGTTTTTGAAATAGACAGGAAAAACTGTGCATACGGTCCAAATTTCATTGCTGTAGCTAAAAAAAACCAAAAAAGTAGGTCAGTAGGTCAAAAGTTTGGTCAAGGAATAATGTTTTTGAATCATCTTGAAAAAAGTACAAATGTTCTAAATTTTATTGCCATATCGGAAAACGTAAAAAATGAGATAAAAGTTTTTGGGCGGGGGGGGGGGGGGAGTGACCCCCACGGGAGGGCTATGATCCCACTGGTCACGGTGCATACTACCAAATATCTAAGCTCCTGGCCTTGCAGTTTCTGACAAGAAGATTTTTAAAGAATTTACTATATAACTCCTTGTAAAACATGTGACCCTTTGGGCGGAGCCAATTTTGACCCAGGGGCCATGATTTGAACAATCTTGGTAGAGATCTACTAGACAATGCTCAACACCAAATATCTTAGCTCCATGCCTTGCGGTTTCTGACAAGAAGATTTTTAAAGTTTTCCCTATATAACTCTATGTAAATCAAGTGACCCCCCAGGGCGCGGCCAGTTCTGACCCCAGGGTCATTATTTGAACAATCTTGGTAGAGGTCCACTAGATGATGCTCAACACTAAATATCTAAGCTCCATGCCTTGAGGTTTCTGACAAGAAGATTTTAAAGTTTTCCCTATATAACTCTAGGTAAATCAAGTGACCCCCAGGGCGGGGCCAGTTCTGACCCCAGGGTCATGATTTGAACAATCTTTGTAGAGGTCCACTAGATGATGCTCAACAGCAAATATCTAAGCTCCAGGCCTTGTGGTTTCAGACAAGAAGATTTTTATAGTTTTCCCTATATAACTCTATGTGAATCAAGTGACCCCCAGGGCTGGGCCAGTTCTGACCCCATGGTCATTATTTGAACAATCTTTGTAGAGATGCAGTAGATGATGCCTCATACCAAATATCTAAGCTCCAGGCCTTGTGGTTTCAGACAAGAAGATTTTTAAAATTTTCCCTATATAACTATATGTAAGTCAAGTGACCCCCAGGGCGGGGCCATTTTTGACCCAGGAGCCATGATTTGAACAATCTTTGTAGAGGTCCACTGGACAATGCTGCACACCAAATATCTAAACTCTAGGCCTTGTGGATTCAGACTTTTAAAGTTTTCCTATATAAGCCTTTGTAAAATCCATTGACCCCCCGGGCGGGGCCAAATTTGACCCCAGGGGCATAATTTCAACAAACTTGATAGAGGTCCACTAGGCAATGCTACATGCCAAATCTTAAGGCTCAGGGCCTTGTGGTTTCAGACAAGAAGATTTTCAAAGTTTATCCTTTAAGTTGCCATAGCAACCAGAGTTCTTGATGGAATTAAATTCTTTGAGCAACTTTGGTAGAGCTTCATGCGAGGAATATTCCAGGCATGTTTCATGAATGTTGGCTCAGCGGTTTGGGAGGAGATGTTGTTTCAGTCAAATTGTTGACGACGCACAAAGCACGCCGACGGACGCCGGACAATCAACGATCCCAAAAGCTCACCCTAAGCAGGCTCAGGTGAGCTAAAAATCTAAGCTCCATGTGTTGCGGTTTCTGACAAGAAGATTTTTAAAGTTTTCACTATATAACTCTATGTAAAACATGTGACCCCTGGGGCGGGACCAGTTCTGACCCCAGGGTCATAATTTGAACAATCTTTGTAGAGGTCCACTAGATGATGCCTCATACCAAATATCTAAGCTCCAGGCCTTGCAGTTGCTGACAAGAAGATTTTTAAAAACACTATGTAAAACATGTGACCCTTTGGGTGGAGCCAATTTTGACCCAGGGGCCATGATTTGAACAATCTTTGTAGAGGTCTACTAGACAATGCTCAACACCAAATATCTAAGTTCTATGCCTTGCGGTTTCTGACAAGAAGATTTTTAAAGTTTTCCCTATTTAACTCTATGTAAATCAAGGGACCCCCGGGGCGGGGCCAGTTCTGACCCAAGGGTCATAATTTGAACAATCTTGGTAGAGGTCCACCAGATGATGTTCTTACCAAATATTTAAGCTCCAGGCCTTGCCGTTTCTGACAAGATGATTTTTTAAAAGTTTTCCCAATGTAACTCTATGTAAATCAAGTGACCCCCAGGGCAGGGCCAGTTCTGACATCAGGGACATGATTTGAACAATCTTGGTAGAGGTCCACCAGATGATGCCTCACACCAACAAGAGGGCCATGATGGCCCTAGATCGCTCACCTGAGTATTTTGGCTGTAGGTCCACTAGGCAATGCTACATGCCAAATCTTAAGGCTCAGGGCCTTGTGGTTTCAGACAAGAAGATTTTTAAAGTTTTTCCTTTAAGTTGCCATAGCAACCAGAGTTCTGCATGGAATTGAATTCTTTGAACAACTTTGGAAGAGCTTCATGCACGGAACATCCCATGCAAGTTTCACTGAATATGGCCCAGTGGTTTTAGAGGAGATATCGTTTGAATGAAAATTGTTGACGCATCACGACGCATGACGCACACCGGACATTGGGGTATGACAAAAGCTCACTTTGGCACTTTGTGCCAGGTGAGCTAAAAAGAGGTGTTAGGGAAGCAAGTTCGACTATTTCTAGTACTGGATAGTGAAACAAACATTTGAAATGAACTTCTGACCTCTAAATGTGACACTTACCTTTGACCTAGAGACCTGATACATGCTTTTGTATCAAGTAATACCAAAACCCCTCTATGCATGTAGAATATATCTTCCCCGACAAAATCTGGACATTTCATCATCACTTCTGACTTTGACCTTACATAAATGGACCAGGATAATGCGTGTAATGCTCAGTCTCATGATGGTGAACATTTTTGATAGAATACCTCAATTCATGATGACTAAATGGTCCATGATCACATTTTCATATTCTTTTATCTGACCTTTGACATCCACGTGTGACCCTTACCTAGGTTGCAGGGACGTGAATTATGCGTGCCACACTTTGCCTTACAATGGTCAACATTTGTGCTAAGTTATATCAAAATCTCGCGATACATGTAGAAGTTTTGTACTGAACAAGCATTTCCCACTGACCTCTAGGTGTGACCTTGACCTTTGACCTAGAGACCTGGTTCATATGTGCAAGACTACATTTCATGATGGTGAACTTTGTATCAAGTAATACTGAAATACATCAATGCATATAGAAGATTATGCTCCGGACAAAATCTGGAAATTTCATCATCTCTAGTGACCTTGGCCTTTCATATATGGATCAGGATTATGTGTGTAATGCTCAGTATCATGATGGCAAACACTTGTGACTGAATCCATCAATCCATGATGACTAAATGGTCCATACTCAAATTTTCATATTTTTATCTGATATTTGACCTCTGTGAGTGACCTTGACCTTGGCCACAGAGACATAAAATTTGCACATGACACTCCGCCACACAATTCTGAACATTAATGCCAAGTTATGTTAAAATCCCTCAATGCATGTAGAAGCTTTACTCCAGACAAGCGTTTTCTATTGACCCCTAGGTAAGACCTTGACCTTTGACCTACAGACCTGGTTCATGTGTGCAAGACTATATTTCATGATGGTGATGTTTTATGTCAAGTAATACTAAAATCCCTCCATGGATGTAGAAGATATGCTCGGGACAAAATCTGGACATTTCATCATCTCTAGTGACCGTGACCTTGCATATATGGACCAGGATTATGCTTGTAATGCTCAGTCTCATGATGGTGAACATTTGTGACAGAATCCCTCAATTCATGATGACTAAAAGGTCCATACTAACATCATATATGTTTATCTGAGTTTTGACCCCTGTTTGTGACCTTGACCTTGGCCTCAGGGTTCTAAATTTTGCACGCAACATTCCGCCTTACAATGCTGAACATTTATGCCCAGTTATATTAAAATCACTCAATGCATGTAGAAGTTTTGTTACAGACAAGTGTTTTTCTCTGACTTCACCTTTGACTTAGAGACCTTGCTCATGAGCGCAACACTAACCCCCATGGTGGTGAACATTGGAACCAAGTATCATTAAAATTCATCCATGCATGTTGAAGATATGCTCCAGACAAAACTGGATGCCCAGGCCCACCCGCCTGCCATGGGCATTCCTGTTATACTAGTATGTCCCATTTTTCAAACAGGCGTATAAAAAATGAAACATTATAATTCCCGTATGCTTTGATATCAGTGCATTGAATGAAATGTGGTGAAAAAAACTGGCACGCCTCAAATAGTTTAGCAATGAGAAAAGATGAGGATACCATCAATTTACATAGCAACTGACCAAAATGTCAAGTAACTGAAATAATATTTCCTGCGAAACAACTTTAGATGAGGAAACAGCGTGAATCCAATAGCAACAGCTTGTGATGTCATGTAATTCAAATGTTGTTGATTGCCAATCAGTTACGTTCCTTGTCAATCATTGGATGAATTGTGACCTTTGCTGGGTCAACATCTAAGTCAGTTAGAACTGACGTATAAAATTTCTATACGAATTCTAACCTTTACTTCTAACTTGACCTAGATATCTTCAAGACAAAAATTGGGACACATTTTTATATTTTTTGGAAAGACTAGATGGGTGTTCAGTGGAACACTTGTGTCGCCCTTGGGTACTCTGTTAGAATAACTAACAAGAGCCACCGCAAGCGGGGGCCACGCTCGACTTTTTTCTATTTCCAAAGGCAAACACATCAGAGGAAGTAGGGCGAGGGCACCAACATATCCAGAGGGATTTTGCAGATGTTATAACACAAAAAACATGCTTTAACGCTATTCTAGCATAAAATGATCTAGAAAAGACATGTTTACGAAAAAAAAATAGTAGTCGCCTTTAGGTTGTTATGGATACGTGTTTTAAATATGCGTTCCAGGGCGACACGAGTTTCAACTTGTCGAGCGGCCATCTTGAAACTTAAAAAGTGTCGATTAAAAAATATTTGGAAGGATTTCATGTGGATTTACGATTTACGATTGAACAAGGCTGGCCATTGATTTTTATCAATAATCATGAATGTTTCGTCTACGTTCCGACCTGCAAAGTTACATAAACTGCCGATTTGGGGCAAAAAAAGACGGATCAGCGTCCATTGTTTACCTGTAACGTGCATAAGTGAAAACGGGTAATAACAGCGCGCGAGTGCGAGAACTTCCTTGTTAACACACCTTTTTGCTCTCGTTAAAACATAGGCAAAACAGGCAAAAACAAGCGATTTTATGCAAGAATTAGTATTCAGTATCAGCTTTTTCTTAAAAATAAAGTGCTGCGAACACTCCAGGGATTCTTCCCTTGAAAAACAATTCCAAAGCAGCACTGTCTAGTTGTATTGTTCTTTTAGTTGTAGTTTTTGTCTAGTTTCCATTTTATGTTGTTTCTTAAGGTAATTGTCCTCAATGAATCCTTTTTATGCCCCCGAATGAATATATTATCTTCTCTATTTGTGTAACCATAAAAATCATTGTTCTCTTTTACTGCAGGTGGACACTCTTAATACCACTGTTGAAACTATCCTTGGATGCAGAAATTGCCTTAGAAAGTTATACAAGGTATGTTTAATAATAATTTAGCATTCCTATTTTAACTGTGTTCAAAGGTCAATTTTTCTCAGGAAACAGCTTAAATTTAAATTATGTATTGTAATATTTAAAAGAAACAGCTCAATATTCTGTAACTAAGAGATCTGTTATGGGAAGCTGATTTTTACTGATCTGTTTACTTTACTTCACACATCTCCTTATTTTGCTGTTTCAACCTTTACAAAGCCGCTAGGCATCACAAAAACTCATTAGAAATTGGATTATTGTATTGGTGTTGTTTTTTAACCCAAGATGTCTGTGTTACTTCCCTCTTAAACCACAAGACCTGTATATTGACATGAATGATATGTTTCAGAAGTTGGATGATGAGAAAATTGCCAGTCCAATCCCAAAGGGAAAGACCAGTGAAGCAAGTCACCTTGAGACGTCTAACTAGCATGTGTAAATTCTTTCTGACAATAATTATTATTGTCAATAATAGACTATGAATACAACTGTAACATTCTGCATTTAATTTCTTTAAACAAAATCAGTAATTTTTGCTCTCCAAGGATCTCCCTTTTCCAGATTAAAAAAAAATATAAGACAGTTTTTAGAAGATCCAGTAACACTGGTGATGTACTTATAATTTCAGTAGTTGATATACTTTTATAATATGTATTAAAGCAAATGTTTAAAAATAGGGATCCAAACGGTAACTTTTTCATTACCGGTAAACCTGACGCTGTTACTGGTAAATTTACCGGTTAACCGATAAACAATGAAAATAATTTCATGCCTACTAGTCACTGTTTATGATTTGTACACTTTAAAGCGAAACTGGAAGTTGATGAGATAGTGTTTACTATTCGGATCCTGCGGGCCGAAAGAGTATTGTGATCGCTTATTAGATACATATGCGTTCCCCTCGTAATTTCTTACTGCTTTAAATTCATTTAATAAATGTATGAGATCGTTGTCGGTAATATTAACGTTTTCAATCTGTTTTTGTTTTAATGTTTCATTCTTATAATGAAACATATTGCATTAGATCTACCTACATAAAATAAATAAATTAAAAAAACACACACCGAAGACTTTCATCTTTTAATTAATTACTCATTCAAGTCTTACTATCGAAAAATAAATTAATAAGACATTACATAAATTACAACTGCTTCGAAAAACAAACTTGATTTGACGTGTTAATTGTTAAGAAATCATCAATCTTCCTTTAGTCTCAATTTAAGTTTTTAGCGAGTAGGAAACAAACAATAGTGTCAATTAAACTCTTAACTGGCAGCTGCAAATAGGAGACGCATTGTTTATATAATTGTTAATCATAACAATGGCATAGTGACAATTACCAAATAAACGAGATGCACCTTGTGTATAAGCGTGACACTTGTATTGATCTACGCGCATCTGGGGTTTATCACCATGACGATCGATAAATACCGTTGTCAGCGCGGCGCGCTTGTTATGTAGTTTTTGCTTTTAAAAATTATTATTTTTAACTTTTTGTTTTCTATTAACCTCACCGAAAGATTGTTACCGGTTAACCGATTATTCAGTAGGTTAACCGGTTAACCTCTTGCATCCCTATTTAAAAATCATGTTTGGAATTTTGTGCAAAATTTGTTAAATTAGCTCATTTTACTCAGTTTGAGATGTATAGCAATCACAGCCCACTTGATTCAAGGAACTTTCATTATGTACAAAATGTTAAACACCTAAAAACATATTTTCTAATAATTTAGTCGTTGATGTATTGCCTGAAATTGATTTTGTTATCTTCTTCAGACTGCGATGATCCCCAGCCTAGTAGCATACCTTATGAGGAAGATGGTATGTTATAATTCAATTTTTTTCTGAAAAATCATACATCAGACATTGAGTGGAATGCTTAAATGATCCAAGATACACATCAGTGACGGAGATTTTTTTCTGAATTCATTGTTATTTAAAGCATTTGTCATGCTATTTCTGTTTATTCAAATAAAATGCAGTAAAAAGGAAATAGGTTTGAATTTGTAGAAAATCCAGAAACACTAGTTCAGTGAAGTACCTTCTCACATGTAACTGCATTTCTGTCAGAAACAGGCAAATTACAAAAAAAAAAACAAGAAGAGCATGTAGCCGTTTTAAAAATAACTGGTTTGGTGTTGTTTTGATTTCCTGCGAACATTTTTTGCTCTTAACAGAAAGAGTCAAATGCATCAAATTAATGCCAACCTTGGCTGGGATTCCAACTCGCAACCACAAGCTTTCAAATGAAGTAACAATGCTCTAGATCACTGAGCCAAAGAATAGATACCCTGACACAGTTGTAAGAGGTTCCATT
Organism: Cyclina sinensis; assembly: GCA_012932295.1. Lineage (NCBI taxonomy): Eukaryota > Metazoa > Mollusca > Bivalvia > Venerida > Veneridae > Cyclina > Cyclina sinensis. The sequence goes on from JAAONU010000015.1 coordinate 4,597,420, forward strand.
TATAGTTATGAAGGTTGGTGTGCACTCAACCATTGTGCCATGAATTGGTTTTGCCATTGTTGTCATATATGTATTGGAAATTCCTTTGTTTCTGACAAAACATGTTTTACATTAATTACCTATATTGGTCATTCAAGGAATTGTTGTACTTGGTTTTGAAATTAAAAATAGCTAAATCTTTGCAATAAAACCAATGCCCCAATTTTTTTTTATTTTCAGAAATGGCTTATGTTGGAGTTAGGTACGGCATCAAGATACCAAAGGAGGCTTTGGAAAGATGTGAAAAGGCAGCCAAGTCTGCTGAGAAGCTAGCTCTTAATCTTATCGAATTTATGCTGACGCCAGAAGAGTTTAAGACAATCACTGTTTACGGCAACAACCAGCACCTTAAAAGGCCTACGGATGAAAACAAAAGGAGAGTCTTGAGAAGTACCACTTTTTCCACACTATTTTTAGAGGGGACTTGGGGTATTCACGTTCAGTGATAGTTATAGTTTCATACACTTATTTATGTTCAACTAAGCTATAGCTCAAGTGAGCTATTAGATTTACTTGTCTGACATCAGGCATCAATCATCAAAACATAAAATTAACGCAAACAAATAGGCAAATTTTAATCAAACTTCAAGAAATTTTCTTTGGCTGTTCCCTTCGTACCTTGTGGAAATTATGGGGTTCATCCATAAGTTTCAGAACTCAGATTGCCATAGTAACAAAAAGAAAATTTCAAACCTCTTCACTTCACTCAGAAACCACTTCTTCATTGTGAAAGTTATATGGCTCAAAATTTTCTTTGGGCGATCCTGTAAAACTACTGTGAAATATAATGCCATCTGTAAAAAAGGTGGCCATTGGAGCTTGGGCTTATTTTCTCTATATGACTATTGGAAATGCATAAAATTCTTTTAATAAACCAGTGGCCCAGTTTGAAAGTTAACTGGCTAATATGTTCATTCAAGTCATAAAAAACATGGCTGCCAGAGGCTGGGCTTATTTTTCTCTATGTCAAAAGAGGAAACATAAAATAATCTTTTTCTCTGAAATGATTGACCCAATTTGAAAGCTAAATAAAAAATCACAGTTTAATTATATCCCCCCAAAACAATTTGGAGGGTATATAGGAGTCACCCGGTGGTTGGTCGGTTGTCGGGCAGTCTGTCGCAATTTCATTTTCCAGAGTATAACTTGAAAACTAATGATTTGAATTCAGTGCGACTTCATACAATGATCAAGCACAATGGGAGAAAGAGCAATGTTCAAGAATCATAATTCCATCTTTACTATTTGTACAGTTATTGCCTTTTATTGATTTTCCTTGTCCAGAGCATAAGTTGAAAACTAATGGTTGGAATTTAATGCAACTTCATACAATGGTCAACCAAAGTGAAGGAAATGCAATGTACAAAAACTACAACTATCTTTAATTGTCCACAACCATAACTTTACTTCAATTCTTTTACAAAGTATTCTGTTACTAATAACTTCCTCAGTTCCATAGCAATCTTGCAGGGGTATTAATCATATTAGTGATAGCACTAGTTTTCTTTTATTTGTTTTCTTTCTTGACATTACAGGTCACATCTTCTCCATATACAAAATGGAAGATGGGAAGTGGGACAAAGTAGAGTCTGCTGTTAATGACAAAATCAGGAAAGTCAGACAGATGTTTGTTGCCGCGTAATACTGACACTGATATTCAATAAATGTGAAAAAAATAAGAGAAGGTGTAGTGTCTGCTGTTAATGACAAAATCAGGAAAGTCAGACAGAAGTTTGTTGCTGCGTAATACTGACACTGATATTCAATAAATGTGAAAAAAATAAGAGAAGGTGTAGTGTCTGCTGTTAATGACAAAATCAGGTAAGTCAGACAGAAGTTTGTTGCTGCGTAATACTGACACTGATATTCAATAAATGTGAAAAAAATAAGAGAAGGTGTAGTGTCTGCTGTTAATGACAAAATCAGGTAAGTCAGACAGAAGTTTGTTGCTGCGTAATACTGACACTGATATTCAATAAATGTGAAAAAAATAAGAGAAGGTGTAGTGTCTGCTGTTAATGACAAAATCAGGTAAGTCAGACAGAAGTTTGTTGCTGCGTAATACTGACACTGATATTCAATAAATGTGAAAAAAATAAGAGAAGGTGTAATGTCTGCTGTTAATGACAAATTCAGGAAAGTCAGACAGATGTTTGTTGCTGCGTAATACTGACACTGATATTCAATAAATGTGAAAAAAAGTTTTTTTTGCAGTTTTTTTACACCTGTATATTACGTGAATTAAAGATGGAGATGAGATGACTGCCAAAATAACTTCTTCATTTTCAAATAGCAAACAATCTGTTTTTGAATACTACTTAGTGTACATTTTGAGTATTTTACTATTTTTCCAAGTGCTCCATATCCTTATTCAGTAAAAAAATCAAATAATATTGCATGCAGTGTTAATAATTTTTAGCTTCTTACTGTGTTGGGTGTAGATTTTGGGTTAAAAGTTTACTTTAAAAGCTGGAAATCTTGTGTCAAAGATACAATATTTATATGTTCATTATAATTTCAGGGGTACGATTTCAGTTTCCAGTGGAATGTTGCGGAATTTCTCTGGTATTTCACTGGAATTTGTGTAAATTTCTCTAGTATTCCACTGAAAGATAACCAGTGGTATTCCACTGGAATTTGGTGATTTTCTCTGGTATTCCACTGGAAGTTTACCACTGGTATTCAACTGGAAGTCACTGGTATTCCACTGAAATGCCAGCGGTAAACTTTCAGTGGAATACCGGAGGTATTTACCGCTGGTATTCCACTGGTTTTAGCAGTGGAATTCCACTGGTTTTCCTCTTGTATTCCATTGATATTTTTACTGGGGATTGTGGTAAAGGGATTTCAAATGAAACATTATTTGGAAATATGATTATACATAACAAAGTTATGGCCAATTTTATCAACATTAAGAAATTTGACTTTAAAGGTCAAGGTCAAGTTCAGTTTAACCTTCTCTGGAGGTATTGTGTAAAAGGTAGTTATGTCCAAGCATGAAGACACTACATTCATTAACAACAAAGATATAGCCAAGTTAAGTAATGTCAAAGTCATTTAAAGGTCAAGGTAATGCTTGAATTGTTTAACACATTTCTTTTATTGTTTTGTCCCTGTATAGATAAAATCCGTACATAAATAACAAAAGTTTGGCTATTTCAGCAAAATGCAATAATTCGAACTTGACTGTAAAGGTCATTTAAATGGTTAAGATCATACTTGAATAATTTAACGTGTAGGTTTTGTCATGAGCATTGTTTTGTCCAAGTATTAATAAAAAAGAACTAAAAATGACGTTACGGCCAATATTAGCAAAATTCAATACTTTGACCTTGATGGTCAGGGTCATTTGAAGGTCAAGGTCAAAGCTGAATGATTCAATGTGTCAGTTTTGTCATAGGTGTTGTTTTGTCCCAGTATAAATCAAATCAAACCATAAATAACAAAAATTTGGCTATTTTAAGCAAAATTCAATAACTTGACCTTATATGTCAAGGTCATCTAAAGGTCAAGGTCATACTTATGATAAATTAAAATGTCGGTTTTGTTGTTTTATCAAAGTATAAATCAAATCCATAAATAAACAACAATTATGATAATTTAAGCAAAATACAATAATGGGACCTTGACTGTCAAGGTCATTTTAGGGTTAAGGTCATACCTGAATTATTCCACATGTAAGTTTTGTCAAAAGTGTTGTTTTGTCCAAGTATGAATCAACACAAACCATAAATTACACAGTTATGACCAATCTTAGCAAAATTCAATAATTTGATCTTGCTAGTCAAGATCATTTTTTAGGTCAAGGTCAAACTTAAATCAAAATGTCGGATTTGTCAAAAGTATTGTCTTGTCCAAGTATAAATCAAATCTATCTATAAATGACAAAGTTATGACAATTTAAGCAAAATTTAAACATCTGACCTTGACGGTCAAGGTCATTTTAGGTCATGGTCACATTTGAGTTAAACAACATGTCAGTTTTGTAACAAGTGTTGCTTTGTCCAAGTATGAATCAATTCCAACAATAAATGACAAAGTTATGGCAAATTGTAGCAAAATTCAATAATTTGACCTTGAAGGTCAAGGTCATTTTAACGTAAAGTTGATACATGAAAGAATCATAATGTCGGATTTGTAATAAGTGTTGTTTTGCCCAAGTATGAGAAAATCCATAAATAAATACAAAAGTTATGACAATCTGAGCAAAATTCAATAATTTGACCTTGACGGTCATGGTAAATAAATGAGAAAGTTATGACAATTTAAGCAAAATTCAATCATCTGACCTTGAAAGTCAAGGTCATTTTAGGGTCATGGTCAAATCTGAGTTATTTATCATGTCGGATTTGTTATAAGTGTTGTTTTGTCCAAGTATAAATCAAATCCAACAATAAATACTAAAGTTATGGTCAATTTTAGCAAAATTCAATAATTTGACCTTGAAGGTGAAGGTCATTTATGAGTCATGGTCAAGTTTAGTCCAGTCTGCTTGAAGACCTTGTCCAAAGGGTTGTCGTGTCCAAGCATGAAGACAATGCACCTATTAATAATTAAGTTATGGCAAATTTTAGCAAAATTAAATAATTTGACCATGAGGTGAAGGTCATTTATCAGTCAAGGTCAAGTTTAGTCTGGTCTGCTTCAAGATCTTGTCCAAAGGGTTGTTGTGTCCATGCATGAAGAGAATCCACTTATCAATAATAAAGATTTGGTCAATTTTAGCAAAATTCAATATTTTGACCTTGAATATGAAGGTCACTTAAGAGTCAAGGTCAAGTTAAGTCTTGTCATCTTGAAGGTCTTGTCCAAAGGGTTGTTGTGTCCAAGTATGAAGATAATCCATTAAGGAATAAAAAATATGATCAATGTTAAATTTTTCGGACGGCAACGGCTACGGCAACGACACCATGACTATAGCAATAACTCGTATGTAAAAATAACAAAGGGCAATAACTCCTAAATTATGCAAAATATAGTTACGGTTCTTGCACGCTGCACTTCTCCTCAAAGAGATCTATCTACCAATAAAGTTTCATGTTAATATCTCTTATACTTGGTGAGATATGCCCCGGACAAAAAATAAGTATGAGAAATTTCAAAGGGCGAAAACTCAAAAATTAATAAAGCAAGAGTTATGGTTTTTGTGCACTGCACTGCTCCTTAATGAGATGTAACTACCTATATAGTTTAGTCTTGATATTTCTCATAGTTTTTGTGTTATGCTCCAGACAAAATTATGACGGACGGACGAACGAACGGACGGACGGGATGGACGGACGGACAGAGCGGCAACTATATGCTCGCCCTTCGGGGAGCATAAAAATTAGGCGAATTCACAAAAACACTTATTTAAAATAATATAACCAGCATGCAAACCTGCCACAGTAGCATATTTTATATTGAATCCACTTCTTGTAACACTGTAATCAGTTTGGAACCTCACCCAGGCTGTTGGCCCTGTTGTTAACGTGACTGTGGTAGTAGAGTTACAGTACCTCCCTAACAGTGGACTCGTATTAAGCCCTCCATCACGAATCTTGGAAAGAGAAGATACAGTATTGTTTTAATCATAGAAATGTGTCTTGGAATGCAAAAATGGGGCTTATTGACCAAAATTTCCTTTTTCACTTTTTTGCATTTCTGAAATCTGTAACATGTAAGGAATAAACTCAATTAAAATTTTAATAGGGAATCTTTAAAACTCTCAAAGATATGCCATTTTCTTTAAGTGTTAGTATAAAAACATTAAACATTTGACATGCGAGACGAGAAAAGGGCACTCAGTTGTTTTTTGTACACCGTCAGAAATTACGAGGAAACTGTTGCACTTCCTGACAGATATTTTCATAAGGCTATACTTTAGTTTATCTATGATTTTGATTAATCTGGTAAGAATCGGAGGACATAGTTGCTGAAAATGGAACAGTCTGAGGTAAGGTTATCCATTTTTTATTTGAAATCAATTGTTTGAGCAGTGACCTGTCAAAATGAACAAAGCCAGTTACAACAATATAATAAGAGTTATCTTAACATCCTGTGGGGTAAAGTTCACTCCATCATAGGCAGCGATAGTTTCAATACTTATTGTAACTTAGTATACATACTCAAATTGTTGAAATGTTTTCAGGTTTTACATTATTAGAACTGCCTGATAGAAGTAGGGTACAGCTTGTAAAAATAACGGTTCGTTACTTACACTATATGTGTAAAAATCTTAAAGTATATTTTAGCTCTAAAAGCTTGTCTTAGATATACAGACTAGATTAAATAACAAGTAAGTCATACATGTAACAGACTTATCTTTATCTCAGTCTTGCGCTTTCGTTTTTCGGCAAGATTGACATGAAAAGAACAAGTTGTGACACGAATACAAATTATATCGTTTCAGATCATCCTTGCTTCTAGGGTAAGGTTGAATGCAGGCAATATAAAGAAAAGCTTGTATCTTATGTCATATTATTTTTGTGACTTTCGTCAATTTGTCTACATGTACTTAAAATGTACATTACCTATATAAATTTATATTAGTTTGCTAAGTAGTAGCAGAAATTGTTAAATTTCTGTTTATATCATAGTTCACTATTTTTCTTTTCTTATTATATGTTTTGTAAATAATGTACATATATATACTCTCCACATGGAGGAAATAAAGATATCTATCTATCTATCTATCTATCTATCTATCTATCTATCTATCTATCTATCTGCATCTGAGAAAACATTTGTGAATATATCAATTTTTTATTGTAACATTGTTTTTACAGACGTCGAAAAGTCTATTTTAGGAGTTAGACACAATGTTCAGTGAGTTTGGTATTGGTAAAGATCCAGTTGAGAACAGAAATGAGGGAAACGATGTTCAGAGACCAGAAATGGATGTAGCATGGGGAGAGGAGGAGAGGATAACAGGAAAACAGAGTTAATCGCTACCAGATTAGAAATGCATGTCCACGGCATGGCTGGTTCAGATGAGTCAGACTCAGGTCAGGAAGAAAATGACTGCACTGAAGAAAGAGGTGAGCTTAGGTGTTCTTGTAAAACAAATTGTTCGTTGTTAGTCACCTTCTGACACAGAGAGAAATGGAAAAGAGATGTTTATCATGGGTAGTATTCGGAGGATAGGGGGAAATGAAACATGAACAGGGAAAAGGTAATGGACGCGGTTTAGATTTGTATTTAAATAGAAAGACAGTATGCAAGAACACTTTTGCTTTTATCAATGGAGTTGGAAGATAGACTGCGACTCAGAAACATGCAGGAACATGTTCATTTGAATGGCATTGTCCCCCGTGTGCATGGAAACTGTGGAGAAAAGCCTCATCATGCCATCAAATATGATGAAGTGCACTTTTATGTGGAGTAGCTTATGTGGTACAGATGTTAATAGATTACCAATGCTAGACGGACCTAGGGACAAGGACAATTATGATGCACCAGTTCTTTTACCGTCTATTCTGACAAAGAAAGATCTTCATAAAGAGTATCTTTAAGCATGTTCGGAAACAAGAACAAGACTGAGCCTGACCTCTTAAAATCATATGGACGAATGTTGTTCCTCATTAAAATCATGAACTCTAAAGATGACGTTTGCCATCAATATGAGATGCTTCTAAAGAAGGTAGCAGACGCAGTGACAGAGACGGAAAATCTTGATGCTGCTACATTACTACAGGAACACGTACAGGTAACACTGACATTCTGTTATTTCTATATTGTTAATTAACTGATCTTAACTGAACTTATACACAAACTATATAAACTTTTTTATATTTAACATTTTGTCATAAAACTTTACAATATTTAGTGTTTCTAAAGAATTCTGTAGACTGTATAAAATAAACATACAATGTACATTAAAATTCTATGCATATGAAATTTTACTGTATCTTTTATTCAGGATGCTAAGATGGAACGACAGCTGTACCAGCAGATGATAGTAGAAGCACAGCAGGAAAAGGATGGGCACATGCAACCTGAGGGACCAGTTCCCCCACTGTCGACAAACTTCTTGAGAGTATGCTTATATGTACCTAATTGTAAAACTTTCTTACATACACAATAGTGAAAGAGTGAGAAAGAAGGAAAGATAGAAAATCATTAAGAATAAATGTGTTTCATATTTATATCCTTTTTCAAAACATTTACTCTTCTACTGTTGGGTTTTTTCTTTCTGTCTTGTTAATTGATCATATCTGATTTACTATATTTTTACTTTTTGAAAACAGGTTCACTACAACTTTGACTACAGCCAGAGCATCACTATTCTGCATCACTGCAACAGATGGACGCACTTTACTTTGTTACTGGCTGAAAAATTAACATGTTTGGAGTACGTCTAGATTCAACAAGTCAGCAGTTTAATCATATCATAGATGAGGACCAGTGTATAGGTAGTACGTTTACTGACAAAGCTGTAAATGACAGAAAATTTGTCTTTGATATAAAGTAATTATGCATTTGATAGAAATAACATAGATGTAGAATTATATATCATGATTATCATTTATGTGTTCCATTTCTTCAAAGTTTGTTTCTTTTTTAGGATCACATGGTTCATGCACACATGGACCAAATGCAGTGTGCTAAGCATGTTGCATGACTGCTTATTCCAACAAGGCTTTGGTGAGCGAAATTGTGTTCTTCATGCAGATAACTGTGGATATAAGTTAAAAAGAGCAGTAATGTAACTGCAGTGCTCCTCCAATGATTTAAGACTGTAGAATTGGCAGTAAGATATGACCAATGAAAGCTTGATAACTTTGTGTAACATATTGGTCACCCTTGATATTTTAAAATTTTTAAAACACTTTCATATTTCAACATTTTTTCTCTTTTGCAGAACAAATGAAGAACAGATTTATGTTAGCCTACCTATGTTAGCAAATATGCTAAAGGCTCCATGAAAATATTACACTGCTTATTGCAATACCCAGACATACAAAGTAACAATCATACAGTTTTGTTTTACATAATTTGTTATCAACATTGGAACTGTATTTCCTGGAAGTATAAGCATTTTGGATCAACTGTAACACAATGTTTCTAAGGACACCAGCTAATTATAAATCACATACTCACGACAAGAAATTTCTACCTACAACAAAAACAAATAGTTCTATCTATTCAAACATGTACAAGGCAGTCTGAAGGACAGCTAAATCCCCTTCCGCAGCAGACATGAATGTGTACTTCTTGACCTTTAACCAACCATGACCTTGATTTTGTGCCATGCATATTATAAGCACATAGTCTCATGATAGTCATTATTTGTGCCAAAATATTTAAAATCTTCCATAAAGTCAAAAAGTTGTGAAGGACATTTAACCTTGACCTTGGGGGTAGCAACCTGGATGTTGGGTTCTGCACATTGTGTCATAGTGGTGATCATTTGTGCAAAGTAATTAAAAACCTTTTTGCAAGCCTAGTTAGTAAGTTACAGAGCAGACCTGAAATGTGGATATTTTACCTTAAACTGTGACCTTGACCTTGTGGGTAGCAACCCAATTATGCGCTCTGCACATTGTCTCATAATGATGATCACTTGTGCCAAGTTATTTCAATAAATTTTTAGCGGTTTAAAAGTTATGGAGCGGACACGAAATGTAGACTTTTAACACTTGACCTTTAAGTGTGACCTTGATCTTGGGGATAGCAACCCAATTATTGCGCTCTGCACATCAAATCATAATGGTGATCACTTGTGCAAAGTTATTTTAAAAAAATTCCAGCAGTTTAAAAGTTATGGTACGGACACAAAATGTAGACTTTTAAACACTTGACCTTTAAGTGTGACTTTGACCTTGGGGGTAGCAACCCAATAATTGCGCTCTGCACATCGTGTCATAATGGTGATCACTTGTGCTTAGTTATTTCAAAAATTTTTCAGCAGTTTGAAAGTTATAGAGCAAACACGAGTGTTAAGGACGGACAGACTGACGGACAGTAGCAACCCAATTATTGCATTCTGCACATTGTCTCATAATGGTGATCACTTGTGCCAAGTTATTAAAAAAAATTTCAGCGGTTTAAAAGTTATGGAGCGGACACAAAATGTAAACTTTTAACACTTGACCTTTAAGATTGACCTTGACCTTGGGGGGGAGCAACCCTTTTCTTGTGCTTTGCACATCCTCTCATAATGGTGATCACTTTTGCAAAGTTATTTCAAAAAATTTTCAGAGTTTAAAAGTTAAGGAGCGGACACAAAATGTAGACTTTTTAACACTTGACCTTTAAGTGTGACCTTGACCTTGGGGGTAGCAACCCAATTATTGCGCTCTGCACATCGTCTCATAATGGTGATCACTTGTGCCAAGTTTAATTTAAAAAAAATTCCAGCAGTTTAAAAGTTATGTAGTGGACACGAAAATGTTATGGAGGGACAGATAGACGGATGCACAGACGGACTGGCGGATGGACAGCACGGACAGACGGAGGCCATTCCTATAATCCCCTCCCCACTTTGCGGAAGGGGATTAAAAATAACATTTAACTACTTTACCTAGGGATCAGTGATCATTGAGCAATATAGAAATTACCTAATTCAATATCTTTCTAATTACCATGGTTCGAGAGAAAGTGATTTCTGATTTTCTTTCTTTTTTTTCACATTTTTTCTGTCTAATGTTCTGTGTAGCACAGTGATACAAAGTCATTGCTAATTTTAGAATATACATTATTCATTGTCTGCTAGCCTACTCACCTGTGCTCTGGTCATGACCTGGCCTAGTTATGTGACGATTCAGTTTGAGAATTATAGTTTAATGTTTTGTATGCAGAGAGCAGAGACAGTTTTGCCTTAATTATAGATTTATCTGGTTACACTAATATAGTGTTTTTCTACCTGTTTAGACTTATCTCTAGAGCAGACTTACAAAACGTGGCCTTGTTTGCAAAAACAAGATTACACATTATGAAAATCATGTGCGGCACGAAAAACTTTAAAAAAAGGTGGATTCAAAGACAATAGATCAGTTTCTGTAACTTTTGATTGCTTATAGTAAGTGTTGTTATTGTTTGATAAATAAATTATGTACGTTTATTACAAATGACCACATAAAAATGTTATTTAAGCGAAAAGATTGTGACAGTCTTGGACAGTTTGCATTTACAGTAGACAGGTCTCTGATTAATAACCACCTAGTGTTATTCAGAATGCCAAACGGTGAACAGACTTGGACATGGTTACAATTTTTTCTGTACGGAAAATTGCCAGTATTACATTCCTGTATGTACAATTGGAGCGGGGTTAGTGTTATCCAAAATTATGTAATTCTAAGCTTTGACTGGCTGTAAGAAGACCCGATTATTGCCAAAGCATTACGTACTTTTACAATGTACTACCTGTTGAATCTATCTGTGAATACTTGATTCGAATATTGCGTTATTCCGGAAATTCTCGAAAAGAATCACATGACTGTCTAGTAATATTGTTATATCTGCATATATCCTGATGTTATGCTCCATTGTGTTAATAAACATGATTTATGACGAGGTTTTATGTCGAAGATTTCTGCAAAGGGTGAAGCAGGTTTACTTAATTGATGTAGTCAACTTTAATATTAAAGTTGTGTTTAATTTGGAGAATAAGCATCATAATAACAAAATCACAGCGGTTATCGTAAATTCTCTGTACATAGCAGGTGTCGGAATAGTGGAGTCAAGGGAGTTAATGCTGAAAATCGGTTTTCATGTCAATATTGCTTGATCTTTTTTGTATATTAAGTGGCAATTTTAATAATTGTTCCAAAGTATATCATTTAAGCTCCTGTAAACTTAATTTTAGGTTACAACTTCAACATTCATATGAAAAATGCATTATTATATAGGCCAGAATTGTAACTGTTATTGTCCAAAGAAAATTAGAACTATCACTAAAGGTGATTTATACTCCTACATGGGTGCTTGATACTGGAACTGGAAAGCTTAGAATCAATGGCATAAAGTGACATAAGAAACATGGAAATATGTATATATTTTATATTTAATAATATTGTATATAGAGAAAACAATTAACGGTAGACCATTGAACTGTATACTTTCTAGTAGAACTAGCTGATGCTCTAGCTAATCTCTTCTGGAATAAGACATCTAGAGCATTCACGAGCTTTACTTCAAAAACAATCATCATCAAATTTTACAAGTACATATTTGGGTTTGAATGCATCCTTATCCATCTGGAAATAAATCCCTGACTGTTGCTGTAACTCATAAGGTATCTTCCAGAAACTTTTTTTCTATTTTCAGTTAAAGTGAACAGTGACCTTGATCCAACTGGCCCAATGTTCAATCCCAAGCATCGTCTTTATAGAAACTATCTTTAAAGAAAGTTTCATCACAATATCTCATTCGTAACTCAAGTTATTGAGCAGAAACCTTTTTTTTAATTTTAGTAACAGTAACCTTGACATTGACCTCAGCAGCCCCAAAGTCGAACTTGACCTGTATTTTATGATGTTACACCTGTGTACCAAAAAAATATTTAAATCTGTCAAGCCTTTCATGAGTTATTATCCGGAAACCAGTTTTTCTATTTTTAGTTTAAGCGAACAGTGATCTTGACCCAACTGGCAAATTTTCAATCCCAAGCGTCGTCTTCATAGAAGCTACCTTTACAGCAAATTTCATCAAAATATCTCATTCCTATCTCAAGTTATTGAGCAGAAACCATTTATTTTTAATTTTAGTAACAGTGACCTTGACCTTGGCTCCACCAGCCCCAAAATCAAACTTGACCTGTATCCTGTGATGTTACACGTGTGTACCAAAATTGTTTAAATCTGTCAAGAATTCAAGAGATATCATCTGGAAACCATTTTTCAACCATTTTATTATTTTTAGTAACAGTGACCTGGACCTTGGCCCCACCAGCCCCAATATCGAAGTTGACCTGTATGTTATGATGTTACACCTGTGTACCAAAAATTGTTTAAATCTGTCAAACAATTCATGAGTTATTGTCCAGAAACCGTTTTTCTATTTTTAGTATCAGTGACCTTGACCCCACAAGCCCCAATATTGATGTTACACCTGTGTACCAAAAATTGTTTAAATCTGTCAAGCCATTTATGAGTTCTTGTCCAGAAACCGTTTTTTTACTTTTAGTAACAGTGACCTTGACCCCACAAGCCCCAATATGGATGTTACACCTGTGTACCAAAAATTGTTTAAATCTGTCAAGCCATTCATAGGTTATTTTCCTGAAACCGTTTTTCTAATTTTAGTCAGTGACCTTGACCTTGGCCCCACCAGCCCCAATATCGAATTTGACCTGTATCTTGTGATGTTACAACTGTGTACCAAAATGTTTTTAAATCTGTCTTGCCTTTCATGAGTTATCATCCGGAAACCGTTTTTCTATTTTTAGTAACAGTGACTTTGACCTTGGCCCCACCAGCCTCAATATCGAACTTGACCTGTATCTTATGATGTTACAGCTGTGTACCAAATTTTTTTTAATCTGTCAAGCCTTCCATGAGCTATTGTTCGGAAACTGTTTTTCTATTTCTAGTAACAGTGACCTTGACCTTGGCCCCACCAGCCCTAATATTGAACTTGACCTGTATCTTATGATGTTACAGCTGTGTACCAAAAATTGTTTAAATCTGTCTAGCCTTTTATGAGTTATCGTCCAGAAACCATGACGGACTGACTGACCGACCGACCGACAAGCTCACTTCCCCCTCAAATTTTGTCTGTGGGGGTATAATTACTGCTGTTCATTTTATTTTGTTGATGTGCATCACTTTTAAATAGTGTACAAGTAGTTAGCCAAACAGAAAAAGACATTCAGTTGATACAGTCAAGAGTCCAAAAGTAGGGGCAATACACAAAGGAAACGAGCATACACCAATTGAATTAAAACCAGTAACAGTCCAATTCATTGTGCGAAAAACAAGAATTTTGGTCAAGCAGACACAACTACCCCTGGCTATTTCTTCTTGTGTACCAATACATAAAGTGTCAGACATTAAAGACAGCATGCATAGATATTTACGGTGACATCTTCCAAGTTCGAAATGCATATGTAGCTCTAAGTAAAGTTTCAACATTTAGTGATTTACATATATGCAAATTCAACCCCATTCAGCTTTACCCACTTACTAATAAGGAAGTTATGGCCAATGTTAAAGTTTTCTGACGGACGGACTGACGTGACAGACTGACAGACGGACAGTTCAAAAAATATATGCCTCCCTTCAGGGGCATAAAAACAGATATAGTGACCATCACTATTCTCACTGTATCAATATTATTCTCGCGGTATGTCAGTCGCAACAAATGGGCAGTGTTTACAAACAAAGTTCGTGACCCAATTTACTCACATGAAGATGAAACCCCCTTACTTGCAATAATGAGCAGTTTTTTGGAAAGTTTTAGTCCATACTTTAAAAAAGATCCCAGAGGAGTAATTTTGTAACAGTGACATAGTAAACAGTGTTCATTTAGTATTAATTTTGATGTTGCATAACAATTTATCTTTTTTCGGCAATGTTTGATCAGTCCTGTAAATGAACCATTGACAGACTAGAAACATTAACTGCAATATAATGTTCTAGAACCTGTTGACCTATTTACCGCCAGATTTGTGAAATGAAAAAATAATTCAACAATATGGCTGCCCACTGTGATAAATTGTCCACATGACTGATTTTCTTGACATATTTAAAGGACATTTTTACATATCCTGCAACAGAAAAGGGATGAAATATTGCGGTGATTACCAAAATTACTGAATATATTGTTGTTTTTTTAATTATAGTTAGCCAAGGGTTAAGTACCGTGAGAATACAGATGAACAGTATACTCTTAAAAATACAACTATAAATTTTAAAGTTGCCGAACATCACATCTTGTGTTAAATGCCTTAAGATAATGATTTCCATCAAGAAGTTACGACATACTTGGATAGTTGCTATCAAACAGCTATTCTTAAAACAACTAGAAATGTGTCCAAAGGACACAGATGCCCCGCTAAATGGCACTGGACACAAACTAAATGTACATTTAAGTGGTGCATTTTCAAAGACAAGTTCAGCAGTCTCTTACATGTATAAAATCTTCAGTCTCTCTAATATCCTTTAAGAGTTTGCATCAAGGCAACAAAATTGTAAGGGATAAAACCTACGTAGCAATCTCCTGTTATATCTGTTGCACCCATATAATAATTATAAGCACACATATCTGTAGCCCACTACAAATGTCTATTACATTCATGTATGTTCTTTGTTGCTCACCTGCCATGTTTGATAATTCCATATTCAACATCTGCTACTTCACTAAACTTGCATGATGAGCATGCTAAAAGTGTTGAAATTATGGGCAAGAAACAAGAAATTATCATTGCTGGGATGTGTCGTCATCATATGACAACTAGACGTTTTTATAAAAAAACGCATGTCTCCCCCTGCGCATCATTGAAACAGGGGCACAAAATAGGAATGAGTGTGTTGGAAAAAGGCCATCGTATAACAAGGAGTACTAATATTGTATAAGATAAGGTCACTATGACCTTGATCTTTGATCAGCTGACCCCAATAGGCTTTTTTCTATTCAACAAGGACAATCATCCTTTGCAGTTTAAAGACTCTGGGTCAAAAAGAGCTCAAGTTATTGAGTGGAAACCATTTTCAAGTTAAAGATCACTGTGACCTTGACCTTTGACCAGCGACCTCAAAAGCGATAGGCTTCTTCTACTCATTAAGGACAATCATCCAATGAAACTTGAAGACTCTGGGTCAAAAAGAACTCAAATTATTGAGTGGAAAACAATTTCAAGTTAAAGCTCATTTTGACCTTGACCTTTGACCGGTTGACCACAAATTCAGTAGACTTCTTCTACTCATTACGTACAATCATTCTTTGATGTTTGAAGACTCTGAGTCAAATCAAACTCCACTTATTGAGTGGAAACCATTCTTAAGTTAAAGATCACCGTGACCTTTACCTTTGACCGGTTGACTCAAAAATCAACATGCTTCTTCTACTCATTAAGGACAATCATCCTATGAAGTCTGAAGACTCTAGGTTAAATAGAACTCAAGCTATTGAGTGGAAACCATTTTCAAGTTAAAGATTACTGTGACCTTGACCTTTGACTGGCTGACCCCAAAGTCAATAAGCTTTTTCTTTTCATTTAAGAACACTCATCCTAAGAAGTTATGCAGTTAAAAACTCTGGGTAAAAAAAAACTCAAGTTATTGAGTGGAAACCGTTTTCAAGTTAAAGATCACTGTAACCTTGACCTTTGACCATCTGACCTCAAAAACGATAGGCTTCTTCTACTCATTAAGGACTATCATCCCAAGAAGTTTGAAGACAATGGGTCAAAAAGAACTCAAATTATTGAGTGGAAAACAATTTCAAGTTAAAGCTCACTGTGACCTTGACCTTTGACCGGTTGACCCCATATTCAGTAGGCTTCTTCTACTCATTAAGTACACTCATCTTATGATGTTTGAAAACTCTGAGTCAAATCAAACTCCTCTTGAATTGAAACCATTTGTAAGTTAAAGATCACCGTGACCTTGACCTTTGACCCAAAAATCAACATGCTTCTTCAACTCATTAAGGACAATCATCCTATGAAGTCTGAAGACTCTAGGTCAAATAGAACTCAAGCTATTGAGTGGAAACCATTTTCAAGTTAAAGATTACTGTGACCTTGACCTTTGACTGGCTAACCCCAAAATCAATAAGCTTTTTCTTTTCATTTAAGAACAATCATCCTATGAAGTTTGAAGACTCTAGGTCAAATAGAACTCAAGTTATTGAGCGGAAAGATCACTGTGACCTTTACCTTTGACCAGCTGACCCAAAAGTCAAAAGGCTTCTTTTACTCATTAAGAACAATCATCCTATGAAGTTTGAAGACTCTAGGTCAAATAGAACTCAAGTTATTGTGTGACAGACGGACAGGGCAAAAACAATATGTTATCTCCAGATGGGGGAGATACATAATAAACACATTTTTTTTGAAATCCCACCATGCATGAGGAAGTTATGAGCTGGACAGAAACAACTTTTTCACTATATCCATATAATGAATTAGCCAAAACTTCAAGTGTCCACTGTGACCTTGACCTTTGAGCGAGAAACATATTTCTTTCACATGATACGTTGATTTCATATGCTGATTACTTATGCCAAATTATTTCAAAATCCAACCATGCGCAACAAATTTAGGAGCCGGACACGAACACCTTTTTAAACTATCTATATAAGGAATAAGCCTAATTTCAAGTGTCCACTGTGACCTTGACCTTTGAGCGAGCAACACCTTTCTTGCACGCGACAAGTTGACTTCATATGATAATCACTTATGCCAAATTATTTCAAAATCCAACCATGCACATCAAAGTTATGAGCCGGACACGAACATCTATTGAAAGAGCCCACAAACACACACACACACACACACGCACACACACACACACGGACAGGGTAAACACTATATGCCCGCTCGCTATTATCATGGTGGGGGCATAGAAAGCGTTGCTATATAACTACTACAATTAATTTGAATTTCTTCTTATAGCTTAATTTGGTTTTATAAAATTACATGCTGATTTTAATATATGAAAAATACAAGTCTAGTTTTAAAATGAACTTAACAATCCCAATGAATCAGAATCAGTAACAAATAGGAGATACATACATACAAGAGAAATAGTACACCATTAACATTTCTTGAAGAGAAATATTACAACTAGAAGGGGTTTTTGTCACAAAAACACAGGTCTCCCCATTGTGTTCTCTAAGGATGGAACAGTGGCATGTTTTTTGGTATGCAGGGTGAAAGTTAAAACTTAATTTGCAGTTGGTTTTAACAGATTTAATAGATGAAGGTGAAGCTCAACAGTGATGTGGAAATGAGGAAATACTTCATGTTTTTACAATGAGAAAGTACAGATATTGGTTACCTAGTGACAACAGTTGTTGAACATCAGAAGTAGTTTAAGCTATCAAACACCGATGGAATTTGATCTATCAGTTGTTCATAGAGGCTCTGTGTTGCTGTTGTTGAAAACTAATGTAGATGGAGATGTTATATGAACACCAACACATTCAATATCTGCCATAGAAATATCAATGCGCATAAAGTAAAAGTCTTGATGGACAAGGATGCCAACACCTCCTCTTGGAGACTGGTTGTTTTGGTGTGTTGGCCTATGAGTGAACACAGCTTGATATTGTGTATTGGGGGGTTGAACTATGTCATTAGCACTTGTCCGTGTTTCTTGAAGGGCTATAATATCAGCCTGATGGAAAAAAGTGTTTGATTTTAATGCCATGAAAATGGGGGGAAAAAGTGTAAGCTGGACAGGGTTTTTCTATTTTTAGCTCTGGTGGCCATTTTGTGCAGTGAAGCGGAATGTGCCGGCAGTATGCACAACAAGGGTTGGTACTGGTCATTCCTCACAGTGAAGTTTCGTTGAAATCCCGCCAGCAAATTGACCTATGAAAGCCGGACAAGGTTTTTTTTATTTTTAGCTCTGGTGGCCATTCTGTGTAGTGAAGTGGAACATGCCTGCGATATGCACAACTAGGGTTGGTACTTATCACTCCTGTGAAGTTCCGTTGAAATCCCCCCAGCAGTTTAACCTGTGAAGGCTGGACAAGATTTTTCCATTTTTAGCTCTGGAGGCCATTTTGAAGCAGAACATGCCGGCGATTTGGTACTGTTCACTCCTGTGAAGATTCATTCAAATCCCACCAGCAATTTGACCTGTGAAAGCCAGAAAAGCTTAATGTGGACTGACAGACGAACGGACAGACAGACGGACAGTAAAGGCAAAAACAATACGTCTCCCAAAAATTTTGGGAGACATAATTACATAATGGCCATTCCAGGAGAACTTAATTATGTCTCCCCCAATGAAATGCAAAACTAGATGTTTTTTTGTGAAAAACGCATGTCTCCCCCCTGCACCCGATGGAAGGAAGGCCAAGGAAGAGATATCACCTTTCTGAAACAGAAGCCTCTGTCATTTATTATAGTATAAAGAACATTATATATATATATATATATATATATATATATATATATATATATATATATATATAAACATATGTATGGTTATGATAGTTTTACACCTTACTCCAGGCACGGTTGATGTCACCTGACATCACAGTGGAACTGTTTGTATCAACGGCAGTGTGGAAGACAACATATGTTACATCGTGGTAGCTGTAATGTATTGGAGTAACACCAGCTTCAATGCAGTCCATGTGTTTAAAATATATATGGTCGAGAAGGGTCCTTCCAGCAGTGACCTTGACCTTTGACCTACTGACCCCAGAATCAATAGGTATCTTCTACTCAATAAGGGCAATCACCCTATGAAATTTGAAGGCTCTGTGTGAAATAAAACTTCAGTTATTAAGCAGAAATGGTTTACACTCTTTGGCTCCTGTGACCTTGACCTTTGACCTATCGACCCCAAAGTCAAAAGAGTTCTTTTGATCAATAAGAGCAATCATCCTATGAAATTTGAAGGCTCTGGGTGAAATAAAACTCTAGTTATTGTGCAGAAACGGTTTACACACTTCGGGCCCCTGTAACCTTGACCTTTGACTCACTGACCCCAAAATCAAAAGGGTTCATTTACTTAATAAGGACAATCACCCTATGAAGTTTGAAGGCTCTGGGTGAAATGGAACTCCAGTTATTGTGCGGAAACGGTTTTCACTTTTCGGACCACTGTGACCTTGATCTTTGATCTACTGACCCCAGAATCAACAAGATTCTTCTACTCAATAAGGGCAATCACCCTCTGAAGCTTGAAGGCTCTGGATGAAATTGAACTACAGCTATTGAGCAGAAACGGTTGACACTCTTTGGGCCCCTGTGACCTTGACCTTTGATCTACTAATCCCAAAATCAATAAGTTTCTTCTACTGAATAAAGGCAATCACCCTATGAAGTTTGAAGACTCTGGGTGAAATACAACTCCAGTTATTGAGCGGAAACGGTTTACACTCTTCTGGCCCCTGTGACCTTGACCTTTGGTCTACTGACCCCAAAATCAATAGGGATTTTTTACTTAATAAAGGAAATCACCCTATGAAGTTTGAAGGCTCTGGGTGAAATAGAATTCCAGTAATTGAGCAGAAACAAAGTCCGACAGAGGGACAGAAGGACAGACGGACGGACAGACAAGGCAAACACAATATGTCTCCCCCAGAGAGGGGAAGACATAATGAAGACAAGAGGGCCATGATGGCACTAGATCTCTCACCTGAATACTTCGCCTTTGGGTCTGCTATTGAGCTAACATCAAAAGGTTTTTTAAGAATCTCCCTATATAAATCTATATGAATACAAGTGATCCTCAGGGCAGGGCCAAATTTCACTCAAGGGGCATAATTTGAACAAACTTGGTAGATGACCTCTAACTGATGCCCCATTAAAAATATCTAAGTTCTAGGCTCTGTGTTTTCAGACAAGAGGTTTTCTAAAGTTCTTGCCTATATAAGCCTAGGTAACATCAACTGACCCCCGGGACAGGGCCAAATTTGACCTTAGGGGCAGAATTTGAACAAACTAGAGGTCCACAAGACAATGCTACATACCAAATCTTAAAAGGCTCAGGGCCTTGTGGTTTCAGGCAAGAAGATTTTCAAAGTTATTCCCTATATAAGCCAATGTAAAACCAATGACCCCGGGGTAACCCAACAAAGCAATGGACTAGAACCATTTGAATAATCTTGGTAGAGCTTCATGCAAGGAACATCCCAGGTAAGTTTCATTAAATTTGGCCCAGTGGTTTCAGAGGAGATGTTGTTTGAATGAATTATGGATGACGGACGGACAACGGACGGACGGACGACGGACAACCACCGATCCTTAAAGCTCACATGAGCACTACATGCTCAGGTGAGCTAAAAATGACTAAGTGCCCATAACTCTGCCAACCTGTGAAGTTTCAATGAAATTCTCTAAAAGGTTTTGGAGATGAAGTGTGGACAAGAATTTAATAAAGAAATTAGAGTAAAAAAATGACTAAGTGCCAGTAACTCTGCCAAAAAAAAAATGAGCGGAATCTCCTGATGATATGCACAGCTAGGTTTGGTGACAAACACTCCTGTTTAGTTTCAATGAAATCCCTCAAGCGGTTTTGGAGATGAAGCGAGTGGAGATGAAGCGAGGACAAGATTTTACAGGACAGACGGACGGACGGACAGACAGTGTGATTACTATATGCCTCCCTTCGGGGGCATAATAAAGAAGTTATAGTAACTACTTTCTTCACATACCAAATATCTAAAATCAAGGCCTTGTAGTTTCTGACTTGAAGATTTTTTAAGTTTTACCTATGTCATTTACTTCCAAATAAAACCAAGTGACCCCTTGGTTTGGGCCAATTTTGATTTTTTAGCCTTGGTGACATTGACTCTATGACCTAAAATCCAACCCAGGAGCAGATTCTTATGATATATACATACCAAATATCTAAGATAAATGTCAATAAAGGAAGACTCAAACAAGTGCTATGTAAGATTATCAAAGCTGTGAAACCATGTAGACACCTCAAAATAAGCCTATTCTGGCCCCCATACCTCTGGACCCCATGGGATCAGGTCGGTTCAGGAAAAGAAAGGAGATCTATTGTTTATGAATGTTTTGTGAAAGTTTTGTGGAAACTGAATCAATTGTGAGCATAACACTATAATGTAAGGTAGTAAATTTTTTTAACCTCTGTAACCTTTAATTTGACCCCAGTAACTTCAAACCCCACCCGGTGGTTGAGTTCCATGCATGATAAGATATATCAAAAGTACTGGTCAATAAATGAAGGCTCCATAACAAAAAGGAGAAAAATATATTTGTGACCTTGACCTTGACCCCAGTGAATGGTGGAGGTTCATGGAAGGTGGTTATAAACAAAATATCTAAAATATACCCCAACTAAGGGTAGAGGTCCATGCAAGGAAACTACACACCAAATACTAAAGTAATTGGTCAATAAACGAAAGCTGTAGCCTCGGTGACCTTGACCCCAGTTAATGGTAGATGTTTATGCAAGGTGTCTATTCTATATAACAAATATGCAAAATACCAGCCAATAAATAATGGCTAAATGACAAGTAAAAAGTCTATTTTTAGCCTAGGGCTGACCCAAGTGACCTCAAATCCCACCCAACAGTAGAGGTCCACAAATAAAGACTATATAGGGTAAGCAACAAAAATTTATTTTTACTCTCAATGACCTTGACCCTGAGCCCAGTGAATGACAGAGGTAAATGCAAAGTGCCTACATACCAAATATATAGGATATCAGTCAATAATTAAAATCTCTATGACGAAAAGTCGAAACACCCATTAATTTTAGCCTTGGTGACCCCAGGGGCAGGGCTTATTTTGACCCCAGGGCCCATATTTCAACAAATATGGTAGAGGTCTACTAGGCCAGGTTACACATCAAATATCTTAACACTAGGCCTTGTGGTTACTGAAGACATGATTTCTTAAATTTTCTTATTCTTATGCAATTCTTTAAAAAAATGAAGTGACCCCTGGGGCAGGGTCAATATTGACAACACAAGCATATGTTGAACAATCTTGGTAGAGGCCCTCTAGATAAAGCTCAATTCAAAACATCTAAGCCTGCAACCTTGTGGTTTTATGAAAAAAGATTTTCAAAGTTTTCAATATATAAGCCTTTATCAAATCAAGTGATCCCCAGGGCATTGAGAAAAGATTTGAACAATCTTTGTAGAGGAACTCTAGGTAAACCTGTATGTTAAATATAAAACACTAAGGCATAGAAGTTTTAGACAAGATGATTCTTGAAGTGTTCCCCATAAAAGCCTATAAACAATGTGGTCCCTGAGGCTGTGTCAATTTTGACCATGGGGCCATGATTTAAAATAAAATTTGGTAAAAGTTTACTAGACTAGACAATCCTCCATACCTAATATCTTAGGCTTCAGCCAAGAAGAGTTTTGGAGTTTTCCCTATATAAGCCTATGTAAAATCATGCGGTCCCTGGGGTGGGGTCAATTTTGACCTTGGGGTCATGATTTAAAATAAAATTTGGTAAAAGTTTACTAGACTAGACAATCCTACATACCTAATATCTTAGGCTTCAGGGAAGAAGATTTTAGAAATTTCATATATAAGCCTATGTGAAATAATGTGGCCCCTGGGGCGGGATCGATTTTTACTCTGGAGCCATGATGAGAACAAAATTGGTAAAGGTCCACTAGACAATGCTACGTACCAAACATCTTAGTCCTAAGACTTGTAGTTTCAGACAAGAAGATTTTTTTAATTTTCCCTAAATAAGCCAATGTAAAATAATGTGGCCTTTGGGTCAGGGTCAATATTAACCCTAGGGCCATGATTTGAACAAACTCAAAATTTGATAGGGATCACTTATAAGAATGTGTATATTTACTACATAAGGTTGAAAGGTTACATTTTTTGTTGTGATTCTGAAAATATGTTCATATGACAACAGTTTGGTACCAAAAAATGAGTAAGTCTGAAAACCGTTGAAGCGTGACAGAGGCTGAGCCGTGGGAGGGGCACGAATTTGGGATAACACAGACAGGAGATGAAATGGAAATTTTTGGAAAATCAAGTCTATGGCCTGAATTTTGCTTTAATATGGCGTGTGGTGTCCGTTTGTTTGGATTACTGCTCTGCACCGCCTTCTCATGCTGCTAATGAGTCTCCGGATGTTTTGTTGTGGGAGTCGAGCCCACTCGTCCAGAAGGGCCTGCTGTAGCCCAGGGACTGTGGTTGGCTGGACTGGGCGAGCAGATATTGCAGTCTGCAGCATGTCCCAGGCGTGCTCTTTTGGACTGAGGTCTGGAGACCTTGCTGTCCAGTCCATTCTCTCTAAAGCTGCTGCTTCCAGGTACTCGTCGGTGACCCTTGCCCTGTGAGGCCGGGCGTTGTCGTCCATTAAAATGAACTAAGGGCCTATAGCACCAGCGTACGGACAAACGTACACATCTAAGGTCTCATTGACGTAAAGTACAGCCGTCAATGTGCCGTTTTGAACAATGTGCAGGTGCGTTCTTCCCTGCATGCTAATGCCCGTTAACACCATGACCGAGCCCCCGCCATGACGGTCATGGATAGCAACACATACGGATGCCAAATGCTCATTGCCGGATCTCCATATCCACACTCGCCTATCAGTGAAGTCCACACAAAATCTTGACTCGTCAGTGAACAGCACTGGCGTCCACCTGGCGTGATCGCGGGCCCATTGAAGACGTGCCTGGATGTGGTTTGCGTCAATGGGATTCGGACTGCTTGCCTTCTAGCCCTCATGCCAGCTGTATGAAGACAGTTCCTGATGGTTGAGTGGAAAGTCTCACACTAGTGGCATGCTGGAAGTCATTTTGGAGGGCAGTAGCGGTAACAAAGCGCTGAGGTTGCGCTTGAACGACAATAAACCGGTCCTCACGCTGAGTTGTGAACCTCTGATTCCCTTTGCCATGCCTATGCGTGACATGCGTAAGATTAAAACCATCGCCACATCCTGGCAACGGTGCTCTGGGACACCCCAAGGACACCTGCCACATGCCGTTAGGAACGCCCAGCCTCAAGCATCCCTACCCCGCTATTCATCTCCTCATCGTCAATACGCCGTCTTTGCCGCAGATTTGCCATGACCAGTGCTATGTTTGATATAAACGTTACCATGCACAAACAAAGTCTGAGCAAGAAACATCGCAATGCGACGAAACCAGGTTTTCAACATTATTGTTTCACAAAAGTTTTGTCATCAAGTGCCATGATGCATATTGTGAGCATTTTCAAAAAATTGTTTCTCAATCTTTAATATTGGAGTCCAAAATTTGTCTATCTGTTGACTAGCCATGTACAAATGTGCATTTTCAGTCCGTGTTTCAGCACCAATTTCTGACTCCTGGAACATAACCCATACTACAGATGGATTATTGTTTAAACATTGAATCAGCATTATCCTACAGTCAGCGCCATTGGTGAGCCCATCACTAGTATTGAGATTGTGAGTCACAATGTAGTTCCCTGATTCCTTTAGCAAGAGTTCATATGGTAAACTCTGAGTTTTTTGTGGCTCAAGATCTCTAGCAATTGACAGCACAGACTTTTTGCTACTTGCTTGAAAATTTCCTACAGCATAATCAAGAGCTACAGATGTGTAACCTTTTTCATTTTCATTAATAGTGCCTTTCTGTTGTGCTCATCTACCAGGGCATTAGAGCTGAGCAAGTGAATGTGTTCACTCCTATTCTCATTATCATTCAGTTTTGCTATTAACATATTCATGTCTTGCTTTGTTTGTTTTCCTTCCCTTATCTGGTTTAAACACTCGGCAAACAAGACATCATCCTTTTGTCGCATTATTGTTGTTAACTCATATGTTTCAACAAGATCTTGTCACAGGTTAATTATTATTGGACCATACTGATGATTATTATTTTCAAAGATCCAGGAGTCACGTACAGGTCTCAGCTGGTACAGGTCCCCAACTGCAATCACTGATATGCCACCAAAAGGTAACGGAGAAATGTAGGAGTTGCGCACAGAAGAAATTGTTCACTATATATTCCATATAAGAAAAAAAACAAAGGGCCATAATAAGGTGAAAAATTATCGAATCACAAAACCCCGATAATATGCGCCAGGCCACTTAATGACAAAGCTTCTGTGAAAATTTGGTCAAAATCCCTTGAGAAATGTAGGAGGAGTTGCGCACAGAAGAAATTGTTTTTACTTTATATTCCATATAAGGAAAAAACAAAGGGCCATGATTAGGTGAAAAATTATCGAATCACAAAACCCCGAAAACATGCGCCAGGGCACTTGATGAAAAAGCTTCTGTGAAAGTTTGGTCAAAATCCCTTGAGAAATGTAGGGGGAGTTGCGCACAGAAGAAATTGTTTACGCCCGCCACTGCCCGCCCATATATCTCAATCTAATAACCAGTTTTTTTTCTTCGGAAAACCTGGTTTATAAAACGGATGTGTACATGAAGGTTCATGCCCGAGGTGCACAACTTTTCAAGGGGTATAATTTTTCCCGTGCATCTCGAGCCATATACAGGTAAACAATCAAAATCTGTTGGACAGGTCGGCTTTGCCATATGAATAAACTACATGTATGAGAAAAAATCAGTTATCTTGAGGTTATCACTAAAAAGATATTTAAGAAATACAAAGTGATCCCTTTTCAAATTTGAGTAGTATATCTCAGCACTAGGTCTTGTGGTTTCAGACAAGATTTTTGAAGTTTTACCTATATAAGCCCATACCTGCCATACGTTCCGGATCGTCCGGGATTGTCCCAGAAATCGAAGGCCCATCCTGGAATCCCGGAAAGACACCCAATGTCCCGGAAAACATGAAAAACGCGCATACCTTTGATCAGGCCAGTCAAATTTTGACACGCCGCTTATTATCGTTATGATAATATGTTCCGATTCTGCGAATACACCGCGTGTCATTGATAACCAATTAACAAATGACCGCTATAGGCTATCGATTTATTGACTTGCGGTGCATTTATTAATTTGTAAGATATCTGCCCCTTTCAAAGACTGTCGCCGCAGTAATTGGTGTTAATACAGATGCTACTTAAAATTGAATTTAATGCAAACGCGCATAAAATTCGTGATGAATATTGTAATGTTCGATCAAATCGCGCCAATACTTGTAATACGAAGCATAGACGATGCTGTCATCAAACGCCCGTGATTCAACTTGAATTCGAGTTAAAGATGTTAATTAATTAATGGTACACAGTTATTATTTTATGTTTACTGCTACACAATAACTATGCTCTTGCAACTTAAATAAAAGGTATGAAACTGATGGTACTGATGTGTATTTGAAACACGTGCACGGCTTTTCCCGCCAAAAACGGAATCCCGTACTGCCAACGGTATGGCCTTGAAAGTATATGAATAATTGTATGTCCCGAAAAATTGGCTCAAATTCCGGAAATTCGATATCAAAATCCCAGAAATGGCCAGAAAAATTATGGCAGGTATGATAAGCCTATGTTAAAACATGTGGCTCTGGGCCCCCTGGAGGCATGATTTGAACAAATTTGGTAGAGGACCACTAGACAATGCTACAAACTAAATATCTCAGCTCTAGGCCTTGCATTTTCAGAGAAGAAGATTTTTAAAATGTTCACTTTTTAATTCTATTTTTAGCTCCTGTGGTCCAGATCTGCAATGTACCAGAACCATTTGAACAACTTTCATAGAGCTTCAAGCAAAGAACATTCTGGGGAAGTTTCATCAAATTTGGCCAGCTGGTTTCAGAGAAGATGTCCTTTGGAGTAATTGTGGACGAAAGAAGACAGACGCCAGACATTCACTGATTCTACAAGCTCACATGAGCACTGCATGCTCAGGCGAGGTAAAAATATTTTTTTAACTTTAATAAGAAATCTGGATACAGATGTGGACGCAGATGTGGGAGGGAGTAGGACAGCTCTCCATATACTTTGTATAGTCGAGCTATAAACTCAAGGCCTCATGGTTTGCAGACAAGAAGATTTTTTAAAGATTTCCCTCTATATTTCTATGTAAAGCGTGACCACCAGGATGGGGCCAAAAAAGGCCCCAGGGCCATTATTTGAACAAACTTGGTACAGGTTCACTAGACAAAGTTTTATTCCAAATCTTAAGGCTCAAGGCCCAATACTTTAACACAAGAAGATTTTTAAGTGTTTCCTTCCTGTTGCCATAGCAACCAGTGCTCTGCTTGGAATTAAATTCTATGAACAACTTTAGTATGGCTTCATGCAAGGAATATCCCAGGCAAGCTGGCTTAGCAGTATAGAAGGAGAAGTTGTTTAAGTCAAACTGTTGACAACACACTGATGCAAGATGACAGACCCCGAACAATCAATGATCACAAAAGCTCACTTCTGAGCACTTTGTGCTCAGGTGAGCTAAAAAGAAAGGCAGGTCTTACCTCCACGTAGTCATAAAGACAACCACCATAAACTTCAATGTCCAGGGTATTAAATGTGAACATAATAACTTTGCCAGGTGACACAGAGATCACCCATACACAATCTAAGTTATTCGGGTAGTTGCCAGGGTAACCAGGGCTAGAGAACTCTCCATGGTCTGCACCTTCCAGGCTACCTCCACAAGCTGGAAAAATATCACCACAGAATCTATAATTAGCATTCCTTTCCACTTTCTAAAATGTACTTGTCCAAAACACTTCCAGACTAAATACCAACAGTGTAGACCAGACTGCAGACATCTGCAATGGTTCTTAAAGGTAACAAGAGGGCAATGATGGCCCAATTTTGCTCACCTGAGAACTACTATTCATGGTTAATGAAGGAATCAAGGTAAGTTCACCAATTATAGTCAAAGTCAAAATATTTATTGGCATAAACATGTATACATGCTTTTCTCCAACACTGACGGCCAAGATATGACCTTAGCTGTTAAACTGGCATTAAACCCCAATAAAACCAAACCAAATCAATTTGAAGGGATAATTTTAAAACCTTAATACATGTCATAGGAAGATATCAGTCACTAAACTGAACAAAATCTCATTTGTTTATATTAAAGAGTAACTGGGCATTCTTAGCTCTTGTCATGATTTAGTTTATAAGAAAGTGTTGCTTAGTGCCTTTACTAATGACTTTACATGGCATACAGTTTCCTCATGTTTTCTTACTTCTGTTTGTTCAAACTCTAGTTTGCATTTACGTCCTGGTATGGGCAAATTGCCCTTTAACCAGACATTTCAGTTTCGATTCAAAGATTAATATTTATAGATCGACTTTAAGACAATTAATGAAACTAATATCAACTATTGATACGCAGACTATTTTGAAAACAATGATCAACATTCCAATTGTAACACTTCAGAGGGTCATCCTTTCACTGCCCACTTGTTTTTCACAGACAACTCAATTGATTTAACTTTTTTTTGTCTCATGATAAAACTTACCTACTCAGTTTAATTGCCGGTATTGCTCAAGGGACATCTGACTTCATTCAAGCCTTGAATTGCCAAAACATCGTCATCAAATAGTGATCAATTAGTGGTTATTTATGAACAATGAATTCTGCTAAAGATATCCAACAGGAAACTCATTATTATTCATTACTCAATAGTGCTTATTTTAAAACTAAATGCTGGTTGGTTAATTTCGCCTGTGTCAGTATAGAATGTTCTGGTTGAAAAGATACAAATAACATGGGCAGAGTCTTCACTCTATATGTCAAGCATGGTTATTTGACAAGAAATAGCGAGAGGCAGAGTTTTATGGGGAATCCCTAATGCGAGACTGGCAAGCGATTGGTTATGTGTGTTGTAAACCAGAATGCCCATGGGCAGCATGTCAAGCCTGTCTTTTGAAAGCCGCCTATGGCGATAGGACAGTGAAATGGAAACTGTGGGAATTTATTACAACTAGTGAACTGTCCGGGAAGAATGAGACTATATATTAGACATAGGACGACAAGTGTCAATGGGTAAACCGCAGACATCACACCTTTAAGTCAAAGGTCAAAAATGGCTGTTGTTATGTACTGATGTTGTTTTATGGGAGAGCTGTCACTGTGACCTTGACCTCTGAGCTAGGAATCTGGGTCTTGCACGCGACACACCATCTCATGAAGGTGAACAGATGTGCCAAGGTATTTTAAAATCCTTCCATGCAGGAGAAGTTATGGCCCAGACAAGGTTTATCATCAAAATTTTGGACCTTTGACCTGGCACTGTGACCTTGACCTTTGAGTTGGGAACCTGGGTCTTGCAAGCAACACACCATTTCATCAACGACAACAAATGTGCCAAGGTTTTTCAAAATCCTTCTATGCACAGAGAAGTTATGGTTTGGACAAGACAATTTGGACGGACACACACACGCACGTACGTACAAACACCGAACTGCAGTGCCAAATGCGATGACTATGTCGTACTTTCTGCAAGAGGGCTCGACAAAAATTACCACATTTTATGACACCCTTTGATTATCAATATAGACTATTATCCATGTTTGCCAACGGCGACTAGATAATGACAAGGCGACAAGATTTTCGCTCTGATTTTCACACAAGGCAAAATCTGAGACAGTGCGACAATGTTTTCACCCAAATTGCTCCCTAATGAGAGTCCTGTCATAATTTTACATAAATTGCTATTGCAATACATTGAAATATAAAACATATGGCATATTCTTATATGAAATATATATATTTAAATACATTAAACGCTATCATTTCTTAAGTTCATACCAAGATAATCAAATCTTGAAAGCTTAACAAGGAGAGATAGTTTTGATGCAAACATAAGTTAAGAGAATTTATTCAAAGTAGGCCATGTATAAAAATACTTTTTTAAGTCTTAAACGTAACTCTCTATATTAAGGACATACTAACAAACAAGAGCCAGCACAAGTGGGGGCCACGCTCGACTTTTTCCTATTTCCAAAGGCAAACACATCACAGGAAGCACATTGTGGTGAAGGGATTTCAAATGAAACATCATTTGGAAATATAACTATACATAACAAAGTTGTGGCCAATTTTAGCAACATTCAGAAATTTGACCTTAAAGGTCAAGGTCAAGTTCAGTTTAACCTTCTTTGGAGGTATTGTCTAAAAGGTAGTCTTGTCCAAGCATGAAGACACTACATCCATTAACAACAAAGATATAGCCAAGTTAAGTAATGTCAAGGTCATTTAATGGTCAAGGTAATGCTTGAATTGTTCAACATGTTTGTTTTATTATCAATGTTGTTTTGTCCCTGTATAGATCAAATAAGTCCATAAAAACAAAAGTTTGGCTATTTTAGCAAAATGCAATAATTCGAACTTGACTGTAAAGGTCATTTAAAGGTTAAGGTCACACTTCAATAATTTAACATGTAGGTTTTGTCATGGACGTTGTTTTGTCCGAGTATTAATATAAAAGAACTAAAAATGACTTTATGGACAATATTAGCAAAATTCAATAATTTGACCTTGATGGTCAGGGTCATTTGAAGGTCAAGGTCACAGCTGAATGATTCAATGTGTCAGTTTTGTCATAAGTGTTGTTTTGTCCCAGTATAAATCAAATCAAACCATAAACAAAAGATGTTTGTAAAAAATTTATGCCCCCCTAGTGCCTTATCCCTAGAGGCAGCCATGAAGTTTTGAGGAGCTGGGAACAAGCATTCTATAGTTATTGATTGGAAACCATTTTGCTATTCAAGGACACTGTGACCATGACCATGACATGGTGACCTGAAAAACTCAAGGGCTCGTCTACAAGTCATGAACAACTTATATATACAAAGTTTGAGGAACACGGGCCCAAGCATTCTAAACTTTATATATTCATCGGAAACCATTTTGCTTTTCAAGGTCACTGTGACCTTTGACCCAATGACCAGAAAAACGATAGTTGTTATTTACTGATCATGACAAACCTACATACTTAGTCTGACAAACCTGAGCCCAAAGATTCCCTAAATATTCAGCAGAAACTGTTTTGCTTTCCAAGATTTCTGTGACCTTGACCTTTGACCTAATAACACTAAAACTACAGGGGTCATCTAATTGTCATGACCAACCTACCTATGAAGTTTTGAGGAGCTTGGCCCATCTATAGTAATTGATCAGACACTATTTTGTAACACAATGTCACTGTGACAGTGACTTTTGTCCTGAAAAGCTATAGGGCTCATCTAATGGTCATGGCCAACCTATGTACCAAGATTGGGGAATCTGGGTCAAAGCATTATTTTGTTATTAATTAGAAATCATTTTGCTTTTCAATGTCGCTGTGACCTTGGCCTTTGGCCTGGTAACCTGAAAAACTAAAAGTGTCATCTACTAGTCATGACCAACCTACACACTAAGTTTGAAGAACCACAGTTCCACAGTTATTGATTGAAAACCGTTTT
Source organism: Cyclina sinensis (assembly GCA_012932295.1). Classification (NCBI taxonomy): domain Eukaryota; kingdom Metazoa; phylum Mollusca; class Bivalvia; order Venerida; family Veneridae; genus Cyclina; species Cyclina sinensis. Next base: position 4,629,347 of record JAAONU010000015.1, read on the forward strand.
GCTGTTTAAGGTTACACTGACCTTGACCTTTAAACTAGTGATTAAAAACACTATTTGGGTCATTTTCTAGTCATTAAAAACCTATGTACTAAGATTGAACAACCTTGGACCAGGGATTCTATAGTTATTATTTGAAAATTGTTTTGCTTTTCAAGGACACTCTGACCTTGATTTTGACCTGGTGACGTGAAAATGGTCATGATCAACCTACACACTAAGTATGAAGAACCAGGGACCAAGCCTTCTATAGTTATTGATCAGAAAAGAACTAAAAATGACGTTATGGCCAATTTTAGGAAAATTCAATAATTTGACCTTGACAGTCAAGGTCACATAAAGGTCAAGGTCATACTTGAATGATTCAAGATTTAGGTTTTGTAATAAGTGTTGTTTTATCACAGTATGAATCAAATAAAAAAATAAGTACCCAAGTTATGGCAAATTTAAGCAAAATTCAATAACTTGACCTTAAATGTCGAGGTCATCTAAAGGTCAAGGTCATACTTTAATGAATCAAAGTTTTGGTTTTATTGTCATGCCACCACTTAGGTATATTCTGAAAAATATCCAACTTGTCAAACAAGAGGGCCATAACGGCCCTAAATCACTCACCTCAGTCTCATTGCTCATGTTACAAGTATCGTTATTGGTTGTTATGGGTGTTCGTTGTTCGCAAGATTGAATAAGTTTGCAATAAGTTCTAATAAGACTCTGGGTGTAATGGTATTCAAATTTTTGAGCAGAAATAGTTTTACTCCAGTGAACTTGACCTTCGACCTATAGACCCCAAAAACAATAGGGTTCTTCAAATACAATTATCCTTTGAAGTTTGAAGGTTCTGAGTGTAATGGTACTCCAGTTACTGAGCAGAAATACTTTTCACTCTACAGGTTCCTGTGACCCTGACTTTTGACATACTAGCCCCAAAAACAATATGGTTCTTTTATGTGATAAAAGCAATCATCCTATGAAGTTTGAAGGCTCTGGGTAAAATGGTACTCCTGTTATTGAGTGGAAACTGTTTTCCCTCTAGAGGTCTTTCTGACTTTGACCTTTGACCTACTGACGCAAGAAACAAAAAGGTTTTATAATAAGGGCAATGACCCTATGAAGTTTGAAGGCTTTGGGTCAACTGGTACACAAGTTATTGAAAAGAAACTAAGTGTGACAGACAGACAAGACAAACAGACACCCATGGACAGGGCAAAAACAAAATCAAATGACCCCCCACCAACCCCAAGTGGGGCCAGTTTTGACCCCAGGGTCATGATTTGAACTAACTTAGTAGTGGTCCGATTGACAACGCTACACACCAAATATCTTAACTCTAGGCCTTGCATTTTCTGACAAACAGATTTTTTAAAGTTTTACCTATATAACTCTATGTAAAACATGTGACTTCTGGGGCCGGGCCATTTTTGACCCTGTGGCCATGATTTGAAAAAAACTTGGTAAAGGTCCTCTAGACAATGCTACATGCAAAATATCTAATCTCTATGCCTTTTAGTTTCTGATGTGAAGATTTTTTAATGTTTTTCCTATATAACTCTTTGTAATTAAATGACCCCCATTCAGGGCTTATTTGGACCCAGTGGCTATGATTTGAACAAACTTAGTAGTGGTCTTCTAGACAATGCTACATACCAAATATCTTAACTCTAGGCCTTACGGTTTCTGACAAGAAGATTTTTTTAAGTTTTTCCAAATAACTCTATGTAAAACATGTGACCCCTGGGGCAATGCCTTTTTTTGACCCAGGGGGCATGATTTGAACAAACTTGGTAGAGGTCCACTAGACAATGCTGCACACCAAATCTAGGCCTTGTGGTTTCTGACAAGAAGATTTTTTTTAAATTTTTCCTATATAACTCTATGTAAAACATGTGACTTCTGCGGCGGGGCCATTTTTGACCCTGGGGCCATGATATTGTACACGCCTAGAGTAATTATACCCGAGCTGTTAGGCGAAAGTTGTATTATTTTGAGGCAGGTAATACATTCACATATAGCATGATAAAAAACATATTACAATTTTATTACCTACCCTTCCCTTTCTTAAATTTTAAGGATTTGGTTCACTTTTTATTAATTCAATGACTGAACATAAGAAGACTGTCAAATACCCTTATGATAACCTCAGTCACTTCATGACATAAATCATGATGTCACAAATCAGCTCTTACTAGTACAGTGACGTACTATACGTAAACACTTACATTCAGCGTGGGGTACAATGGCGAAGTTATGCCAAGTGTATATTACCAAAGTGCCTGCTAATTTCTATTTATAGATCAATGACCAGTAAAATAGCTGGAAATTTTGAGGAAGGGTAATAAAGAATCATATTGGTACAATTTACAGATTTATTTCCCTTCATTTATGAAATATATGATTAATTTCTGAATGGAGCATTTTGTTTTTGCATTAAACTAGACATTCAACTTTTATAGGGAAGAAGATTCACTCCCTCCTGGAACAAAAGAAAATCATCTCGAAAATGATATAGCAGATCAGTCAACAATTGAATGTAGCTAAGTTTGTGAAGAAGCTGGTTATACAGTCTTGGATATGGATATAGAACAATCACTTGATTCACAAGAAAATGCAGTCTTAGATAAGGACACAGAAGATTTATTTGACTCTCAGGATCAAAGTCATGTTGCATTAGACATCAATGAATATGCAGCAAAGACCTCAATTCCTCTTTATGTTATCCCACCATCTTCAAACTGTTATGAAAGTAGTATTACAGAATTTGACCATGAAATGTCACTGTGTGCTATAACTGCCAGACACAATATTTCTGATACGTTGCTGAAAGACATTGTGGGACTCTTACAAATGCATTTACCTGAACAAAATATAGATGTTACAGATATAACTGAGTTAAAGGGAGCTTGTGGCTTTGAAAAGGATTACCTGAAGTATCATACTTATTGTGAGCATTGCAAAAAGATTTTTGACGACCATTTTGACGAATGTCAAACTCTAAATTGTGATGGAAGAAAGTCTGATAATCTATGCAAGAAGTATTTTATAACAAGCAATTTGGGACAGCAGTTCAAAGAAATCATTCAAAGAAAAGAAATTTGGGACAGCAGTTCAAAGAAATCATTCAAAGAAAAGAAATTTGGGACAGCAGTTCAAAGAAATCATTCAAAGAAAAGAAATTTGGGACAGCAGTTCAAAGAAATCATTCAAAGAAAAGAAATTTGGGACGCACTTGGTGATTTGGGAGACACTCATGACAAATCAAGTATTACAGATGTTAGGAGAGGAGGTGGATATAAGGAGCTTCAAAAGGAAGGAAGATTTCTAGAATCAAACAGGAATATCACATTATCAATGTTCATGGTGTTCCACTTTTTAAAAGTTCTGGTGTATCCATGTGGCCAGTGTATTTTATCATAAATGAGATACCACCCAAGGAACGATTTCTAAAAAAGAACATGCTTTTGTGGGGCATTTGGCAGGGAACAGGAAAAGCAAAAATGACAATGTTTTTAACACCACAATACTGATCTGCTCAAGCTTCACAATGATGGTTTTCAAATTCAGAAAAATGGCTCATTACATTTGGTAAAAGTTAAACTAGTTATAGTAACAATGGATTTGCAGGCCAGAGCACATGTGACCAAAATGACTCAACACAATGGGGAATTCTCATGCTTGTACTGTACTGCCAGAGGAAAAGTTGTCAAGAGTGGTGCAGGAAACTGTAGAACTTTTTCCTATAGAGATTATGAGCAAAGAACAGAAGAAATGATTAAAGAAGCATCCATCACAGCCTCACAAACTGGCAAGCGTTACCAGGCTTTTTTTTGGAGAGAGTATTCTAAGCTGCCTTCCATACTTTTCACTGACAAAGAACATTGTTATTGATTATATGCATGGAACACTCTTAGGAGTAACAAAGAAATTCCTAGATATGTGGGGCGATTCTAAACATAGAGACACACCTCATTACATTGGAGACAAAATAAAAGTTCTTGACAATCTTATGAAAGCAATCTGTCCCCCATACCTTATACACCGCTCTCCAAGAATCTTATCAAATACATATTGCCACTGGAGAATTGACCAGAAAGTCATGCGTGAAGGCATAATTTTAGAGGCAATTGTAAAATGAAGTGGTAAAATCATATGGGCAGATCGATTATGCTTTCAGATATTTGTAAGAATACTATTTCAAAATACAGTATAGGTTTATTCCATTTAGAAAAATAATGACTTGAAAAGAATGTGTGGGGGTCACGTTTCGCACAATACGGGCTTAAGATATGTACAGTGATGTATGCATTTAAAGGAACAGAAAAGATGAAACTACAGTAAATATATAAAATATGTGTGTTTTCGACGTAAAGAAAGGAAATGCTGGCATCTTCTATAAAGCATATTTTTCTTCCAACAAAAATTTAATGTACACAAAGCACAATGCTGTTAAACTTATTGAGAGTTTTTGTTCAAACTTTTCGCTTAGAGCTTGATGTTTAGTATCATTTTTTCCTTGAAATTCTCCGATTTCAAACCGCTTTCACATAGTCAACAAAAAAATTGTTATATGGGAGCTAAAGAAACACACTAGTGCACTATACTTGAACTTTTTACAGCAAGGATGTGGATATCGGATTTGTGTCTATTCCTGTATACTTATACATTTAACATTTACCTTGTATATTAGGGATGGGAACGAATACTTATATCAATATTCGCTTTGCCATATTCGAATATTCGTTTTTTTCAGTTCAGTCAGTTACCCGAATTTTTGCATCCGAACATTGGTACTGTTTTATCACCTGTACGTTGTCGGGGGAAACTGCTTTGTTAAATAATATGTATCACTTAGTAATGGCGTAAAATTCGTTTGTTTAAAGGAAGTTTTAAATTCTTATTAAGTGATTGGCAATACATAATATATCCCGTTCATTAAAACCGCGTGAAATAAGTCCAAACACGCGAGGGAGACATTTTTTTATAATTATTTTTTTTTACATACAGCTTATTTCAATATTGTTAAGCGATGATCAAACATAAAGCGAGGATGATTTTTTTTCAAATATACATATAAGGGGAAAATATTTGAGCTATTCTACTGATTCATCATTGGGCAACTATAAAGTAATATCAATAGAGTTATAAGCGTGACTGGTTGTTCGTTTTCGTAATATTGTGAGACAAACAACTTCTCAAATTTGTAAAATAAACGGGCGCCAATTAAAATGAACAAAAGATTAAAAGGTATCACAATTACGCCTGTTGCAAACTGTTAATCCGTAACGATTGCCCCTGCCAATTATGCATTGCAATTTTATTGTTAATTGGATCATTTTTGACACGCGATAAACAAACACAATACTAACAGATTTGGGGTTTTCTGCATAATCAGAATGCTTACATTTATAAAAATCGACGATGCTTTATTTTTAAAAATTCATTATAGAATATTCGAATTTGATTTTCAGATTCGAATATTCGGTCGATTTTTGAATATTCGAACATTCGTTCCAACCCCTATTGGATATATTTTTACATTCCATGAAATACATTCAGTTAAGTTGTCAAAAACACAATGTATAGATACATGTTTTATTGTACCTTCTGTTTTGGGTTAATGTCTTATCATAGTGCCCTGCCAGGACTAAGTAGGACCCGGGACAATAGCTATTAAAAGGTTCCATGTAGAACGGCGTAGTTTAATGAGGTTGGGGTAAGTGAGTAAGCGAAGGAACGGAAACTCTCTCCCACCCCACCGACACAGACTGCTTACTAAGTAATCAACTAGAAAAAAAGCGAACCACACAATTAAAGATGAGTTCGTAGTTTTAAAATGTCAATGCTGAAAGATATGCGGACTCAAGTAATATAATGTGAAACCCACAAATATAAAAGATAATTAAAACTTACTCGTCTGTGCTTCTCCAAAATAACAGCTGATAGATAATATAAGAACATGGATGATCAAGTTTATTTTCCTACGTCTATCCATATTTTCACACCTAATTCTACAGCAATCATTTTCATATTAACTGTATGCATTCTACGCCTCCCTACTTGCATGGGGGATTTGTTACATAGGGTTATTATATTTCGGATAATTTAACAAAAAAAGTCCATAGTATATTATTTCTTTACATACAGCGCACGCTACCTACTTTCTCATGGTTTAAAACTGTAACTGTTTAGTGTTTCAGTTGATAACTTAGCAGTTCGATTTAGAAGGTTTCGGATCCAAATCCCGACCGAAACTCGATGCATATCTTCGTCACATAAGCCAACACGCTTTGTTTAACCGGTTTGAACTGGATTCCGGACCATTTTAAACACTATGAAACATGACCCTATCACTGGCTGTCTCGGATAAATAACGTTTTACTGAGCTACAGTAATAATTACTCAGAATTTCCATGTACTGAGTTATAGTTCCATCAATTCTTTCGCACTGTTAGCTTCATTTTACTCTTTGCATGAAGTCCTACAATAATCACAGTGTACTATCTCGACTATATCTCTTCCGGAAATAAGTGTCGAGTAGGCATACACATCTGTTATTTTACGGGCTGCATGTTAAAAATGAAGGGTTTTTATGGTCTATATAGTCTAAAAAAACTAAAGTAAGCTGTTTGTAGAATCTGTTTATTCTACTACCTATAAAATGTTCAGATGAACATCACATTTGCCCTTAAATGGTGGAAATCCGGGTAAAAATAATCGTCATTTTGCTTTATTGTACGAAAATCTGAAATATTTTTTGAATAACCTCACCTCTGAACGTAAACAGTAAAATGTGTGGTTGTGAACATGCATTAACTATATTTAATCTATCATTAATCACTTCTTGCTTTTTTTGATGTGGAAAACAATTTTTCAGGTACATGTATTCTTTAGAGTGAATGTCGAAATAGGAAAATCATTGTACGCAAATCGCAAAATTCTTTTTGTCCATTGTATGCCTTCTCACATTAAAAAAAATTACAATATGCCTAATTTTATCAGTTTATATGGTCTTAGGTTCGAGTCTCTCTTCCGACTATGACTGTTTATGTGGGGAAGTTGAAAATTTCTGACAGAAGATGCGAGTCTAGTACTGGTATTTCTCACGTATTACAGTAAGGTAAATTGACCACCTGTGTAAATAACTGAAATAATGTTGAAAAACAGGCATTAGAACAATAATCAAACTATTAATTTATATATCATATAGCCTTACTCTCATTCATCTGGAATAAGAGTTGTTTCCTATATTTACTAGGTATATTTGGAATATGTGAATTAATAGTACTAGTTCTTTGCTTAATGTGGAATAACCGTGGTATTAGCACGGAATTAAATGGTCCAAAAATGAATAAAGCGCGTTTACAGATAAAAATGAAACAGCAAATTAAGTCGAAATTGAAAGAATGGTATCCGCGTTCTGCACCCCATCAAATACTTTCAAAATCATTTTCTTAAGAGTATACGTGGCTGTACTTCCGACAAAAGAAAGTGTGATCCAGAAGTCGCAAGTTCGATATTCTGCTCTTGCATTATCACTATTTATTGTCTTATGGATGAGAGGTTTAACCAAGGTCCCATGTGCCAGAACTGCACACTGAGCATGTTAATGGAACCCTGGAACCAAGGATAAATAAACTCAATTGTTCGACATGTAGAAAAAAAAGCCGGAAAAAATTATTTTTTCACCGACATGTCCCAAAAAGCTGAATCAGATTCTCTCACGAATAATAAACGGAAAATAACTTAAGTACGTGTGTTCTGTAGATCAGAAGTGAGACAAAAAACAAGGCATACCATTATATTGTAAGATGTGATTTTTCTTTAATCTAATGAGTTTAATTTTAGAATACTTCAAACATTATTATTTATGCCCGAGCTCGTTTTATTCATCTGTAGAATATAGCTGGACTAACAGAAGAAAAACTGATAAGATTATGAAAATGTGAAAAGGACTAACTTAAAGAGGCCGTTAATTAAGTACACATGTACTATTGCTAATACTGAGCACACCTTAACTTTGTCACTTATACTGAAAAAAGCACCGTGACGTGCAACACGTGACTAGCATGTGACTAGCAAGAAAGTTGTAACAATTAATCCCCCAACTGAAACGCCATAAAATCAAAGTTTTCTTCAGTTAACGCACGTGTTTGGAGGACTCGTGCTTGGCGCGTCTAGCGACAAATTATGAGATCGGAAGCCCTTGTCTCGACTCGTTTTTTGAAAGTGGTTTTAAACCTGAGTCCAATGAATACATTCTTCAGTTCACTGGCATTTTATAAAATATGCCTATAGTTAAATTCTTCTTTTTTTTGGTCTTCACCCTAAAAATTCTCCAGTAACAATGTCACTTACTTTGATTTCTTTTTTCCTCACGAAGTTTCTCGTATCCATGTCATCTTCTCTCTTTTATTTATCCAACATTTTGTTGTTACACTCTTACATTTAAACAACCTCGGTCACATGTGTAAAGCACTGCACGGAATGCACGGACTCATGAGAAATACAATTAATGTTTACTGCACGAAACGCACGGACTTCACTGTTATGATATGCACGGAACGCACGGACTTTCACTGAGATCTAGTTATGTTTTCTCTTTCGGTTCATTCAGGTCGAACATAAAATACTTATTAATACCATAAATAAAGAAGCAAGTTTGTATAGGATTGTTACATACAGGCAGATGAATTTATTTTTATCACCGGAATAAAAGACACTCAGTGATCCGCATATCAGTAATTATTCGGGAAAAAATCCCATAATGGTTCGACGGCTAAACTGTCTTTAACATTCAATTCTAAACTTTTATGTACCTGAGCATTTCTCAGTGTCAATGGCAACAGAAAAGCGCCACAACTGCAAACGATAAAAATACTAAGAATTTTGTCCAAAACAAAATGTAAAACATCGAAACAGGAAGCATATTAAACTTTTAAATAATTTTAAAAGTTTGTGTGTATGGTTTCTACCTGTTAAAATCGTCGAATGACATATTTCAAATATATACATAAAGCACGAAAATCTCATGAATACACATTGATCGAATCGACACGGTGGGCATACTTTAACCAATAGTGGTACCTGCATACGGCCGACAATAGATATATAATTTGCTCTGTATTGATATCATCAAACAGCAAACATTTTTTTTAATATAATATAAGCATCACGTATTTCTATAATATCACATTACACACAGTGTGTAATATAATGTCATGCGGAACATTTGCGCATTTAATTTTTGCTACACATTGTTAATTTTCGCAGAATTTTTCTAGATTTGTTATTATACAGTTATTCTGTTTCAAATAAACGTCGCGTTTTATTAAAATTTAGTTTTTAAAGAATTGTAAAATTCTATAGGAATAGTTGTCTTGGCGGATGATTTATAACCTCCTCTTCAATCCAAAATGATAATTCCCAATTGTTATTGTTTTAATCATATGATGAAAAGAATTTTACACTAATTTCTATCTCATGTCAAATAAATAATATTCAAGAAGCGGAAGGCTGAGGTCGTCCAACGTTTTGGACTTACTGTGAGGTAGAACCTACCGGACCCCTCTAAACCGGACCCCCTCTAAACCGGACCTCCTCTTAATCGGCCGGTCCTAGCTTGTACCAGGAGGTACGAAGTAATGTGTTATGTTTCTTAGGTTATACTTTACAATGTTTTTAGCTTTTAGTTCATTTTTACCTTCAACCTAAATTTTTGAATTTAGTGAGCAACATCACATGACCAACTTGAAGAATAATTTTTAGGTCAAAAACCTCTAAATCACATCAGGGCGTTGCGCTAAAATAGTGCCAGTCTGAACGGGCCGACGAAACTTAACTCATTTACCACACTGATAAAGTGACTGCTGTTAAATAAATGTGAAGAAAGAACTAACTTATATAAGTTAAAATATTGTGTTTACATCAAATAACCTTGCACGAAGAACTCGTGCACATACTAGTATCGAAATACAATACAAATAACCTTCAAAGAAGATAATTTAGTCTTTAACAATATTTAAAGTATAAAAATAAATGTTATCGGTCTATATTGTCAAATAAGAACAGCCGAAAGTAGTATGCAGTGACGTCAGCGAGCGCGCGATTATTTTCAGTGTGATATAACGCATCGGATACATCACTTTGTTTATTGTCGGCAAAGTGATAGTGTTAGAATAACTACATTTTAAAACGTTCATCTGTACAGACTTGTACGAAAATTTTTATCCCCACCAGATTGTGACCCTGAATTGCTCTGCATATTCTCGTTCGGACTACGATACAACACAATAAAACAACAACAACAACAAAAAAGAAGAAGAATAATAAACATTACATTTACTACAGATCAAGGAAGAATTTCATTACAATTATATTACGAAAGATAAATCGAAATAAAGTAATCTTGAAGAGCTTGTGAATTACCAAAGATGAGCGACTGACAAATATAACGTAATTAAGTTTAATGCCAGCTAACGGTCATAATAGTATGTGGTGGTCAGTTAACCTAACTATTCTTAATAGGAAAGAGTAGACTAGACAATACTTAGATTCCTGTTTTACCGTAAAAAAATGTCTTTTTTTTCAAATTAAACGGTAGCAGAACCTCTATCCATCAAGGCGATGTTAAGTCATTTGAATTTGGGACTATGACAACTCGACCGACATAGAACAACATCAACAAAGTAACTTGGAAGCATAGGCCCTATTTAATAGATATATCATATTTATCTTTTGATGCGGACCATAATCAGATGGCCTTTCCTTTTGTGACGAGGTTGACAGTATGTAAAGTTTATCTGGCTATGGCAAATTACGCTATCCGCAAACATATCAATATAATTATAATACATTCGTTTTAACCAAAAGCATCCGTTTGTCATATTGTAAATATTATTTTCTCTTTTGGAAACCTTATAATTGTCATTAATACAATAATGTGATAAATTATCAAAGATTGAATATAGATCGCGCATATTTTTGTATCTGATGTAATCCAGCATTATCCCTAATTGTCATTAACTGTCCTGCAATTTCACTTGAAGCGGCTACCAAGTAACCTTTGGAGGTTGAACAGTTAGCTGAAAGTCTGATTTTGGCAGGCAATAACAGGCTTTGATGAAATTTAATGACTTAATCTGAAAATTTAACTGTCTTTAATTTTGTGAATAACTGAAATGATCGTAAATGGACAGTGGATATTTCATAAAATTGGATATGACATGTTTTTCTACCTATAATGGGAGAACTATTACTGCTACCACTGTGGGCAGCTTGATCTGTATCAAAGTTTCTATATGCTGTCTGTCCCCAAGTATGATGGTTGAAAAAAGCAATTTTTTATCAAAATGATGAAAAGGCTTATTACAAAATACAACTTGCACATGAAAGTGTGAATATGTTGTCGGAGGCCTTGATATACCATGGAAATTATACCATGGCCATGCCATGGTATTTTAAGAACAGAACTTCGTTTGTATTCCAAAGCACTAGCCAGCTATTTCTTCAGTTTTTGTCATTTTGAAGCGACCGACTTTAATTGTTGCATAATAAAGGAACTGTTTATACATAAAATATTACAGAAGTTTTGGTTGTAGTTCTGAAGGACATATCTAAACTAACTGGGTTACTGTTTCATTTTTCATTACAGAAACACATCATAATATGAAGTTTTTCACACTTTTATCAGTAAAAAATTCACCCCTATTAGTCACGGGGTAGATACTTTGTTTATACATGTATTGTTAATTTTGACATTTTGAAAACAACTTTATGACTCCTTGGTCTAGACCGCAGCTTACAGTTTTACTGACCTGAAGGGCATGAGTTCGAATCCTGTTCAAATCAAAAAATTTTTTCCACAATTTTCAGAAAAATGATAAAATAAACAATAAAATTATGCTTTTTAAATAGTATGTTAACTTCTCTTTAATTTTAACGAACTACATTTTTAAGCTAAATTCTGTGAGTCAGTCCAATTTAAAAAAAAGAGCAAAATTATTTACTGTACAGGAAGGAGTGTTCTTTATCACAACTTACACGACGAAGTTAATAAAAGTCGCTAGGCATTCGAATTAATTATTGCATTATCTTTTTAACGACTTGCACTATTTCATTCATTAACTGAAAACACGAGGATGAGTCTAGTTCTTTTTTTTTTCTTTTTAACGACTTGCACTATTTCATTCATTAACTGAAAACACGAGGATGAGTCTAGCTCTTTTTTTTTCTTTTAACGACTTTGCCGACGATGTGAATTGAATTTTCGATTATACTTTCAACTATAAAAATGTTGACCAAAATGATCTAATAAAAGAAACCAGAAATTTACATTTTAGGGTTCAAAAGAGAATAATTTGTCTGAAATCAAATCTTTTCGTTGCTTATAACCGCTAATAACATAAAAAAGATATTAGACTAAGTATAATGAAAAGCAGATTTTGTTTTTAAATTACGACAATGTTGTTTCTTGGAATTGAAAATCGTAAAAACAACTACATCGTGGAAAAAAGTATCTGCAATTTTTGCCAGTTTGCAGTAAGTTCGTATTATAGTAGGGCCTACTTGTTTTGTATGTTCTTGTTTCTCATCTATCCACTTTAAAGAATTTAAGCAAACTACTAGAATATTGCAATGACTCAGACCACACTAACAGAACCTTTCCGAGTTAACTTACATCCAAGAACTAAATATAAAATAAAAACAAAAAATAACGAAATACAAGGATGAACTGTTATAAAATATATTAAGATACAGCCATAATTGAAAAAAAATACTACCATTTTTTTACAATAAAAACATACAGCCATGAACTTTTTTTTCAGAAATGCATCCAAGAACTTTAAAAAATGAATCCATGAACTTTTATGAAAACAACCTATGAAATCTTATGAATTGCATTTGTATTTAGAGGTTTTAGTAAATTATAACAATATTTCCTGAACTAATCTGATACTGAAGTTGCGTGAAGACAGAACATGAAATGGTCTCATGAATTCAGATGCAAATAAATGTAGATTTTCTTGTTTATTGAAACTGAGTTCTGTCTGAGATAGCCATGGAAGATGTTTACCGTATTAAACTTGATTCAATAGAAGTAAAACTTGATCCTATCTTCAATGAATATATCCAAGTGAGAAAGATTGACACGTTAATGTCACACATCAGTGAATTACGTTATGTCCCATATTAGTGTTACCTGGAGTTTTTGAAAAAAAATTCTGTCACCATGACCACTTTAACCATTTACTAACGGTGTAACATTGTTTCATAGTGTAAGACTTGAACCAGGTGGTAATTGTCTTGTGAAAGTGTTTTTGGGTATGGGTCTGTTAAGTCACAAAAGTACACACTGTATTGTTTTAAAACTGCAAATTAAATCTTAAAATCTCCTTGTACGCGTTAAAGCATGGAGAAAAAAATGTTACATCACTTTCCTTTCTAGTGCAAAAATCATAAACACGAGTTGCTTCAAGAAACTCGAAAAAGCTGAACTTGTCTCTCACACACACACACACACACACACAGAGAGAGAGAGAGAGAGAGCACACAGGTTTGTTAAAGATGTATTTTACAGATAAAATGTCCTCAAAGCTTTTCAAAATCTGTACTTAATTTCAGCAGCCAAAAGCAATAACATAAACATCTGGTAAAACTGCTTATTATACCCCACAACACTCTTCCTTTAATCATTATTAATTTTAGAGCACATCATGCTCTGTTGAAAAAGCTAGGACTTTTGTAATTTTGTGCACAGAACGAGGATAAATTAATTGAAAGACACATTCCATAAATCTGGCTCACTTTTACAGAGTTCAGTCACGTTTTCTGTTTGGTCTTGATTCATTATTAATTGTAATACCTTACTTTTGGGAGCTATTTTTTCTGAAACACTAACTTTTCCTTATTCATATATTATATTTTTATTTTTTCTTGACAGATGCTGACAACAGGATAATGTATGGGGAAGTCTTTCATGTAGGATTAAGTTACCGCATGTTATACATACCGAAATAGAAGTTCTATTTTGTCTGCTTTACATATCTGTTTGCATTTTACCCGTTTAGCGGATAGGCAAAAACATATCCTGTGAACCCCCTTTATTATTAAGTGATTCTATCATAAACTGTTTATTTACGAGTATAGCCGGCATCAGTTACAAATATCACCGACGTCCCCCTGATAGGTTCAGTTATTTTAGGATGATGCAGATAATGCGAGATACACGTACTTCAACATGCTCTGTGTATATCATTGACAAAAGCGACTACAGTTAAATGTCTCATCCAAAAGACAGCGCGCAGCGTTGATGGAATAGCTGGCGATCAAAATTGCGAGTCAAGCGCATTACCACTGGGCCTCTTGAATGTTTCTACTTAGGATTAAATGATGTAACATGTTTCATTTCGACAGTTGTGGTTTTTGCAGAATATTTCCAAGTCAAAGTTGGGTAAGAACTAAGAGAACAACTTTATGTTTTCTGCTGCAACGATATCCTTTAACTGATGAATAAATGTTGTTAGTCATAACATGTTGTGAAAATGCCCTTATTTTACTTTAAATTCATATAAGTTGTTAATGTGACCAAGAAAAAAATACATATAAAACAACAACAGCAATAAGATTTTTTTTGACAAATCGACCTCAAGGTCAATGTCATTTAGGGGTCAAGATAAATTATGAAATTTGAAAGATTTCTCCCAAAGTGTTATTGTGATCAAGCATGAAATAAATCTGTTTGATTTGTAAGAAGAGAGTTATGGCAAATATTCAGTATTACTTGACAACTAAACCTTCGAGGTCAAGGTCATTCAGGGGTCAAGATCATATAACTTTATGTCAGTGGAAAGGTCTTGTCCAAAGAGATTGGCAATGCAAAAGATTTCGGAGGAATGATGGACGGACAGACGGACAGCTCAAAACACCCCAGGCATAATTCGAACAAGAGCACCGGAAGGTGTTTTTGTCGAAGTATGATGCATTTGTGATATCAGAGAGGTAATCTTAGAAAGAATTAAATGATTTGCTTGAAATTTTGAATTATTTACCTTTGACCTAAAGACCCCAAAATTAATAAGGGTCATTCACTCAATATGTGCAACCATTATATGAATTTTGAAATCTTCTGAGAACTGTCGACAGTCTACAAGTCATCGTCTACATCATAGCTTGTAAACTGAGCGTGTTCAAGTCGTCATCTAAACCATTGCTTGTAAACTGTAATCGTCTAAAAATAGCGTGTAAACTTAGAATCTTTAAGTCATCGTCTTTATCATAGCTTGTAAACTGAGAATATTCAAGTCATTGTCTAAATCAAAGCTTGTAAACTGAGAGCATTCAAGTCATGGTCTACATCATAGCTTGTAAACTGAGAGTCTTCAAGTCATGGTCTAAATCATAGCTTGTAAACTGGGAGTATTCGAGTCATGGTCTAAATCATAGCTTGTTAACTGAGAGTATTCAAGTCATGGTCTAAATCATAGCTTGTAAACTGAGAGTATTCAAGTCATGGTCTAAATCATAGCTTGTAAACTGAGAGTCTTCAAGTAATCGTCTAAGATAGCTTGTAGAATCTTTAAGTCATTGCCTTAATCATAGCTTGTAAACTGAGAGTATTCTAGTCATTGCCTAAACCGTAGCTTGTAAAATGAGCGTCTGCAAGTCATCGTCTAAATCGTAGCTTGTTAACAGAGAGTCTTCAAGTCATCAAGTAGCTTGTAAACTAAGTGTATTCAAGTCATTGTCTAAACCACAGATTGTTAACTGAGAGTCTACACGTAATCGTCTAAATCATACCTTGTGATTAGAGAGTCTTCAAGTAATTATTAAAACCATAGCTTGTAAACAGAAAGTGTTCTAGTCATCGTCTAAACAATAGCTTGTAAACTGAGAGTATTTAAGGCATGGTCTACATCATAGCTTGTAAACTGAGATTCTTAAAGTCATGGTCTAAACCGCAGCTTGTAAACTGAGAGTGTTCAAGTCATGGTCTAAATCATAGCTTGTAAAATGAGAGTCTTCAAGTCATCATCTAAATCATAGCTTGTAAACTGAAAGTCTTCAAGTCATCGTCTAAACCACATCTTGATAACTGAGAGTATTTCAGTCATCGTCTAAACCATAGCTTGTAAACTGAAAGTATTCAAGTAATCGTCTAAACCATTACTTGTAAACTGAGAGTATTCAAGTTAACGTCTAAACCACAGCTTGTAAACTGTGAATACTCAAGTCATCGTCTAAACCACCGCTTGTAAATTGACAGTCAACAAGTCATCGTTTAAACAATAGCAAGTAAATGGAGAGTCCTCAAGTCATCGTCAAACCAAAAGATTGAAAACTGACAGTCAACAAGTCATCGTCTAAACAATAGCAAGTAAATGGAAAGTCTTCAAGTCATCGTCTAATCCATAGCTTGTAAAATAACAGTCTACAAGTCATCGTCTAAACAATAGCATATAAATGGAGAGTCACCAAGTCATCGTCTAAACCATTGCTTGTAAACTGAAAGTCTGCAAGCCATCGTCTAAACCATAGCTTGTAAACTGACAGGCTACAAGTCATCGTCTAAACCATAGGTTGTAAACTGACAGTCTACAAGTCATCGTCTAAACAATAGCAAGTAAATGGAGAGTCCTTAAGTCATCGTCTAAACCATAGCTTGTGAAATGACAGTCTACAAGTCATCTTCTAAACAATAGCAAGTAAATGGAGAGTCCTCAAGTCATCATCTAAACCATAACTTGTAAACTGACAGGCTACAAGTCATCGCCTAAACCATAGCTTGTAAACTGACAGTCTACAAGTCATCGTCTAAACAATAGCAACTAAATGTAGTGTCCTTAAGTCATCGTCTAACCCATAGCTTGTAAACTGACAGTCTACAAGTCATCGTCTAAGCAATAGCAAGTAAATGGAGAGTCCTCAAGGTCATCATCTAAACAATAGCTTGTAAACTGACAGGCTACAAGTCATCGCCTAAACCATAGCTTGTAAACTGGCAGTCTACAAGTCATCGTCTAAACAATAGCAAGTAAATGGAGTGTCCTTAAGTCATCATCTAAACCATTGCTTGTAAACTGACAGGCTGCAAGTAATCGCCTAAACGATAGCTTGTAAACTAGCAGTCTACAAGTCATCGTCTAAACAATAGCAAATAAATGGAGTGTCCTTAAGTCATCGTCTCAACCATAGCTTGTAAACTGACAGTCTACAAGTCATCGTCTAAACAATAGTAAGTAAATGGAGTGTCCTAAAGTCATCATCTAAACAATAGCTTGTAAACTGACAGGCTACAACTCATCGCCTAAACCATAGCTTGTAAACTGGCAGTCTACAAGTCATCGTCTAAACAATAGCAAGTAAATGGAGAGTCCTCAAGTCATCATCTAAATCATTGCTTGTAAACTGACAGGCTACAAGTCATCGCCTAAACGATAGCTTGTAAACTGGCAGTCTACAAGTCATCGTCTAAACAATAGCAAGTAAATTGAGCGTCCTTAAGTCATCGTCTAAACCATAGCTTGTAAATTGACAGTATACATGTCATCGTCTAAACCATAGCTTGTAAACTGATAGTCTACAAGTCATCGTCTAAACAATAGCAACTAAATGTAGTGTCCTTAAGTCATCGTCTAACCCATAGCTTGTAAACTGACAGTCTACAAGTCATCGTCTAAGCAATAGCAAGTAAATGGAGAGTCCTCAAGTCATCATCTAAACAATAGCTTGTAAACTGACAGGCTACAAGTCATCGCCTAAACCATAGCTTGTAAACTGAGATTTTTAAAGTCAAACCAGATATTTGGGAAAGAAATGAAACACCCGTCTAAAGTTGTCAATCTTTTTTCAGAACAAAATGCGAAGTTATGTTCTGTTATTTGATGATATGACTTCACCTTATCAAATTAACCATCTAAAAAACTTTTAAACAGATGTTTTTAAAGAGGAGCGTTATCAAATTGCGGCAAACATTGAAGTATCCCATCTTAAAACAAAGTTTGCAAACCAATTTCGAAAAACAACCTAGGGCGTTTTTTTTCTCGATCTTTCCACAATATACCTTACCTGTACAATATAGCCAAACACAGTTGAACCGTGCAGCACGTGAAAATGGAAAGAGCAAGTCGATTTCTAAATGCACCAGACATTTCATTCAGAACTTAAGATTTACCTGTGTTTTCGATAATTTGTTCATAGAGAACAATTTTTTTATGTTTTTCCAAACGAAATTGTTTAAACTCGTATTTGGTATCGTCTCCCTCACGGGTCAATTTATATGCATTCACGAATTAAAAGTACACATTTTGAAAACAGAAAATGACATATACATTCACTTCTAAAGTTGGGAAAGCTTATTCCCATTTTCGGATAACTTTATCCTAAAAATATGTATAAATACAGAGGTATCAAGTGAACGTTGAAAGAACATGAGCAGGAAAATTGTGTAAACCATTGTGAGGAATCTGTTCAAACCAATGGCAATGTTTATATAATGTCAAAACATCTCATTGTTAAACTTTAAACAACTTTATAACAACTATAAATAACAAAACAGGAAGATTAAGCGTTGAAGATGGTTTACCTGTCTGATGACATAGAGTTTACATTTATTGCATATGCAAAATCATTTTCCGTTTAAATTTATTTCATAACATTTGAGAGGTCAATATTTTTGTATTATTTTTGGTTGTGTAACGAGTTAGGTACCTGGTGTGTATACCTACACAGACGACATTTATGAAGCAAGCTTAGTTATGTTTCCCATTTAAAAATTGTTAATTAATGAACATTAATGTTTTGTGATTTTGGGACCATATTGTTGGTGATCAGTCGCTAAAATTTACTCCCTTGATCTCTCAGTGGTCTTTGCTTTATTTCAAGCTTATGGAATAAAAAAAAAATACTTGCTTTGAACTGACATAAATGCACTCGTTCTTTCCACGGAGTGATAAATACTTCAATCGTGAAGTTATACAATATTATCCGTGGGAAGATTAAGTGCACTGGTTGTCTGTTTCAGGCGACAAACTCGGTTGTTTTTTTGAACTTGAAATGTGTTAATGGGACAAAGATGTTCCCATCAAGCTCAAATGTTGACAGAAGATCATAAGTAGATGGTTAAAATGTAACAAGAGGCAGGTGAAATGTCAAACGCAATTATACACTTGTTTTTGTTTCATGAACTACTTCATACAAAACATAGTCCTTGAAATGTGAAGAAATTTAGTTTTTGTTAGAAATTGATTCCATAAAGGTTATAACTCTGATAAATTTGGAGATGTCATGACCAAGTTTGAAAAGAATCTGTAGTTTCATAAGATACATATCCAAGTAAAATATGAATGAAATTTGTTTAAGTGTTTTCCTTTAAATTTAAAATGAAGGAAATTTTGTAAAATTTTGGAGTTTCGGCACGAATGTTTTTGGCAAACAAGGATAACAGGTATTTTGAGTAACATGAACGAGAAAATAAATCATTTCTGCGTCGCATGACTTCAGTATTGTATGTGATATACATTGAACGAGAATAATACGCGATGTAAATCAACGCGTGTTGAATGTTTACATATGACAAACATTTATATCTTTATAGAGTGAATTTTAGCAATTATTGAAACGTTCTCAGACAGGCACCAAACTTGGTATATGAGTGCCTTATGTCTTCGCATTTGTGAAACAAGTACTATTTCTTTACCCCAAGCGTCTGTGTACATGATTTCCATAACTCTCACTTAAACGTTTATTTTTTTAACAATTTGGCACTACATATATATTTATTTTTGAATAAAAAAAATCCGTCCAGTTTACACTGTTTTAAGTTATTCAAAATTCAAATCTATATCAATTATAAAATAATTTTCAATTTCACTGAAATATAGAAAAAAAACCCTGATAAAAATAAGTTAATCGAAGCTAGATATAAAAATGCAATGCTTGCTTACAGAAAGGTTTGTGACATTGAATAACGAGACCTATTTTCCCAGTCGTGATTTAAGTGTCATACTGTTATTACTTTCGTATTTTGTTTTGTTGTCAATGGCAGATACGAAACCCACTAACCCTTGCAAATAAAAAGCATAGAGTGACCTTTACCAGTACAATAACTAATCACACTGTGACAGAATCGTTCCTTTATCTTAATTACTTGTTCTGTTTAACGTCATTAAGTCTTTTTGGAATCGCTCATTCCATTTTTGTGAAATTCAATTAAACTACACTTCATTTAAAATATTTATCGTCCCTAGTTGGAAATGAGGTTGTTTGATCTTGAACACTGAATAAGAAGCGAGGCAATATAAGACTTGTTAGTTTATCAATTAATGAATTTTTCAAGAGAACAACTATTTGGTCTTCAACCTAGAACCTGCAATCTAGAAGTCGATTCCTGGAATATTTTTCCTGTTGCCATCATATAAGCCAACCGTTCTCAATCTCTGTGAGTTTTTGGAGTATGAGAAAGCTTAATTGTTGACATATTTATTGTATTTAGTTCAAGAATTCTGAAGAGTTTGTTGAAGTAACCCGTATAAATTTCTCAAATCTCAAACTGATTTATTGCTTTGGTTTAGAAAGTTTGATTTAACCTTACTTCAAGCATTTATGCCCACTGTAATATGTTTAACCTTACTTCAAGCATTTATGCCCACTGTAATATGTTTAACCTTACTTCAGACAGTGATGCCCACTGTAATATGTTTAACCTTACTTCAGACAGTGATGCCCACTGTAATATGTTTAACCTTACTTCAGACAGTGATGCCCACTGTAATATGTTTAACCTTACTTCAGACAGTGATTCCCACTGTAATATGTTTAACCTTACTTCAGACAGTGATGCCCACTGTAATATGTTTAACCTTACTTCAGACATTGATTCCCACTGTAATATGTTTAACCTTACTTCAGATATTGTTGCATAATGTTGCAGGTTTAACCTTACTTCAGATATTGATGCCCACTGTAATAGGTTTAACCTTACTTCAGACATTGTTGCATAATGTTGCAGGTTAAACCTTACTTCAGACAGTTCTGCACTCTGTAACTGGACTTCCCTTATTTCAGACTGTGATGGACACTGTGACAGGTCTAACTTTATTACAGTGTTGAACTCTGTAACGGGTCTAACTTCATTCCAGACAATGATGCAGATTGTAACAGGTCCAACATTTTTTCAGACATTGTGGATCACTATAATAGTCGAATCTTATTTCAAACTGTTTTGCACACTGTAACTATTCTAACATTTTTCAAAACAGTGTTGCACTTTCATTCAACTTTCTCTACATTTACAGTGTTAACGATCAATCCTTTAGTAGAAATGGTTACATGATGGTTTTTCAAGAAGTTTTTGTCATAAATGTAATCAGTATAGGTAAAGGTCGCTGATCTGATTTGAGTTGATAATTATAGATCAATTACCAACCTCGACCAAGAAAGACAAACTTTTGATTAAGCATATCTGAAGACTGAAAGTTGTTTTTTCTTTTAAATTAAAGCAACATGTTTACAAGCCTTCTACCTCATCACCAGGATTCAAATTTCGACACCAATACATATATATTATATGCATAGTAATCTGACCGATATTTACTCTATCCGGACCCTGGATGTATGTGTCAAGGCAACGAGGCACTGACATTTCATATTTATTGCTTTTGATATAAATATTCCATTTCCTTATTCGAAATGTCACGTAGATAAAGTAAATTTGCATTTTAAAAGGAATAAATGTAAATATTTCAATAAATACTGCTTAATGGTTAATATTTACATAACGAAGCAAATGCATTTAATAAATTTATAACTTACATCTGTTAAAAATGTCAATTCTAGGGTTTCTCCGTCCATAATTTTTTGTTTTTAGTATCTATTTACGTAAGAATTAAAGGGAAGTAAAATTTATAGCGTCATATCTTAAATGATTAACAGTATTATACTCCTTGTCTCCTGGTCTCTCGCTCGAAATTTCAAGTAGAATATTCAGCTGACGAAGGAAAACAAGTTTACAAATATCAATACAATGATTTTTCACAATTTATGGCTTCAGATTTTCTTTGTATCTCTTGAATTAACATTCACCAGGAAAATAGGCCACAGAAAAAAACAACAACATAAGATTCAACAAAATAAATGGACTTACATAAACATTGGTTTTCCAGAAATATGTCAAAATAAATCAGTTTAGCATGAAATATGAACATCCGTACTGCACGAAAACATTAGCGAAGTAAAGTTCAACGGAACATTTATGAATATCAAAAGAAAGTCTGTTCCTTTTACAATTGATCTTGTCTAAAGATCTGAACTAATTTTCCTTTCTTTTATATGAGGTGCTTGTTGATTTACATTACTAGGAGATTTAAAACTAGTATTTCATACCACACGTCCACGGCAATTTCTTTCAAAAACATGATGAAAATGGAATGGTAGAAAAAATGTCTAGAGTTAGACGTGCTACAATTTTATTTTTCGCCATGTTTAATGAACTTCTTTTTCACCATATTTGGTCTCGTATCGGAGATTTAGATTTAAATATTCATGATTTATATTAATCCAGCTAATTGATGATAATTAACGATAAATTTAGATTTGATGGAAATAAATTACCATAGAGAAAGATAAACAGTTCAAGAGTGAAATAATTACAAAATTGAGTTATGAGCAATATATCATTTTCTAGCGCATTTCGGTTGTAACTAAGGGAAAAACTTGTTGGAAAATTGGAAATTATGTTTTTCCCCCTTAACACGTTTTTGATAAGATAACAATGTTTGTCGTTCCATTTCGTTAGGAAAGGAAAAACTTAAAAAATCTTATTTATTTGTCGGGTTTTACACAAATATATATATATATTTTTTAATATTTCATTACGTTTTAGTAAGATTTAATTATTTATAATACATTTCACTGAAGTATATTTCTCATTTAGAAGAAGACTTGATACAATTCTATATTCAAATATGGAAACGTATTGAAATAATGCAGGGAAGTATTTTGCATCACAGCAATTGGATTTGAGTTAAAATTCTGGAAAAGGTTTGATGGAAAATTATAACAGCAAAACGTACTTCAACATTTTAAGATGAAGATGTCGTTTTTCCAAATAATGCGGATAGAATAAGCTTATTAAAAGCGACAGTGGCTGGAAATTCCGGTAGGTTAATGAAGTGTGTATGTCATTTTATTTAAAGGAACTCGTTAAACTATGAAAAAGATAAATGGTATAAGCAACAGATTAAGCCTACATCTTCATAATCCTGGTGCTTCTGGAAAACGTGCATTCTGACAAGCACGGAGAACAACCACAGACAAAAATGCATCACACTTGACGACACACCTACTTCAACAATTTCTGTTACAAAACTGCATGCTTGTGAGAAGCAAAACAAAAATAAATAAAATTCAAAGAAAGAGCTATGCAAAGAATTAAATATTATTTCTAACTTTTGAATGAATAGCATTCAGTGAGACTGATAGATGTTCGCAACTGTAAGCATTAAATATAGACATATAAAGTCAAACATAATACCTATAATTATTTCTTCAAAGAAAGAAAGTAGCCCTCTATTTCTTATTATAAAGGCTGTTTTAATACAGAAAATATGCATTAGTTTTAGGTAATATGAAAATCAGTTCCTTGAATGCTTGTCTTTTTCTTAGTCTATAATTAAGATACAAGTTTCATCTGGTACCCAGCAGTTATTTATCCATGTAACCATGACTATATAACCTCTGCCCGGTATGAGTAGGCTGAGTACCAGAGAAATATATACCGACCAAAATCAAAATCCTGGTATGTTATTTTTTGGGGAGTTAACGCTATTGTAAGGGTATTGATAAAAATTTTGAATCATAAATAAACGTTTAACTGAGATAAACCATCTACCTTCTGTGGCAAATGGCTATAATTGTTTAAGCGGAACTAGCTCAAGCATTAGTAGTTTTCGACAATATCCGAGCGTATCCGGAAATTAACAACATCATACGACAAGCAATTAATACAAAATTCTGTAAGATGGATTTTAGCGGTATAGTTGAAATCTTACATATCAAGGTTGGACTGCAA
This sequence comes from Cyclina sinensis, assembly GCA_012932295.1. NCBI lineage: Eukaryota > Metazoa > Mollusca > Bivalvia > Venerida > Veneridae > Cyclina > Cyclina sinensis. The sequence continues at coordinate 4,653,405 of JAAONU010000015.1, forward strand.
ATGCTCGTAGAGTTTTCATGATAATACGCAACATTTTAAAGTTCGAGAATAATAAAATGTTATGGCAAAAAATGTGGCAAATAAAACAAGCAACTGGCGTCAAACATGAGTCGAGATGGAACGTAAAACGCTGGGTCAAACAATTAACACAAAACGCTAGGCACATAAATGCGTTTGCAGCAAAACAGACAAATGACACATTGCAAGCTGGAATGATAAATATTTAAGATGTAATTATATACATAGCTGTTATATAACAAAGGAATACACACCAAGATATCTAACACAAGATAACTCAAAAGGAAAAGGAAATTGTTTCTATGATGCTAGCTTAGAATTAAAATGCCATCTAATTTATGTCTTTCTCAGCAACAGAATATCTTGTTTTCCGGTTAAAGACATAAAAGTATATTTAATCTTCATTGTATCACCGAAAACAAGGTTTTGTTAGTCACGCACATCAAACTTGATCTGTATTTGACAATAATTCGTTACATAATTCGCCTAGTCACTGTGCAAATGAAAACAGAGAAAATAAAGATAAAATGTTGATCTGCCATTAATAGCACCTAAGTATCGACTTAACAGTTTTTAAAGAAATTGAGATACAGGTTTAAGATTTAATACATATGACATCGACAGAGGTTTATCATTTTTAAACGTTTCAGTAAGAGGGATATCTATAGCGCAGGAAAAGGTAAGTTTACCGACCTTTATCCCTTTAAAGGTAAGTTTACCGACCTTTATCCCTTTAAAGGTAAGTTTACCGACCTTTATCCCTTTAAAGGTAAGTTTACCGACCTTTATCCCTTTAAAGGTAAGTTTACCGACCTTTATCCCTTTAAAGGTAAGTTTCCGACCTTTATCCCTTTAAATAAAAAAATAGAAGCATATACTGTGCCAAAATAATAAACAGATAGATAGATTGATTTAGTGCCCGAAAGAATTGAGTTTAAAATAAGCAACTAAAGCGACTGACTCACAGAATCCAGCTGATTTTTTTCTTTAAAATTTAAGAGAAGTTAATATACTATGAAAAAAACAAAAACATAATATTATGCTTCTATACACCATGAAAACTGGAAAAAAGTTTGTTTCTACCAGGATTCGAACCCATGCCCTTTCGGTCAGTAAAATATATAGCGGCGATCTACTCTGCTCATCCACAGAGACAAGTTATCAAGTTACGTCAGAATATACGTTAAGTATCTACCCCGTGACTAACGGGGTAATTTTTTATCGATGAAAGTGTGTAAAACTTTATATTTTGATGTTTTTCTATAATAAAAGATGAGTCAGTAACTCAGTTTAGATATGTTCTTCATGATTAGAGCTAGAATTTCTAGATGTATGAACATTTTTTTTTCATCGTCGGCCCATCCGTGAGTCAGTCGCTTTGAAAATAAGTAAATTTCTGCGATATAAAAGTATTACGTGTTCACTGAAATGAAACAAAATGGGAATGAATATTTACATAACTAAACAATACAGCAGCAATCGGATAATCGTGAAGTCTTTAACATGTTTTGTTGAAAAGATTCTCTCTGACTGGAGCCTCATCAGATTTCATTCAAGTGATGTAAACATTATTTAGAAACAACACAACACAAACCCTCGCTGAAAGAGGTATCTTTTACTTGCCGTACGTGTAGTTTCAGTGGTGCACAAAAATAATTATACAGACAAAGCATATGTTTGAACATTCTCTAAATTAGAGTAATCACATTTTCCTTTTTTAATCCTTAGATTTTAGTTTCAGATACATGTCCCTATAAACCAGATGAAATGAGATGAAAGTACTTTTAAGCATATCACTGAGATACACATTCTGACCAAGCTCGAAGAAGATGGGACCAAAATTAAGACAGCTAGAGTGCGGACAAGCTTTTTCTAAAATTCGAACTAGTTACCTTGTTTTCAACGTCACATGACCCAGTTACGAACTTGACCTAGATATCATTGAGATAAACAATCTGACCAAGTTTAAAGAAGATTGGACCAAAATTAAGACTGCTAGAGTGCGGACAAGCTTTTTCTATAATTTGACCTTGTGACCTGGTTTTGAAGGTCACATAACCCAGTTTTGAACTTGATCTAGATATCATTGAGATTAACATTTTGACCAAGTTTGAAGAAGATCGGACCAAAATTTAGACCGCTAGAGTGCGGACAAGCTTTTTCTATAACTTGACCTAGTGACCTAGTTTTAAGGGTGAGATGACCCAGTTATAAACTTGACCTAGATATCATTAAGATAAACATTCTGACCAAGTTTAAAGGAGATCGCACCAAAATTAAGACCGCTAGAGCGCGGACAACAATTGTGAACGGATGGACGGACGGACGAACGACGGACGAAAGGCGATCACAAAAGCTCACCCTGTCACTATGTGACAATGAAGCTAATAAAAAATAAAACAATATAGGCCAGGAACCTTTAAATTATATTCAGTGTGATCCGTCGGGATGTTTATATCTGATCTTTGCGATAAAAAATTGGAACATTGAGATATGTTAGTGGATTAACTATAAAAACAACATTGGCAGGCGGGATTTTCTTTCTTGCAAATGTCGGTACCACAGAAGCTTCAAAAAGAAATACATGGTTTTATTAAAAACAATAGCAGTGGCCTTAAAATATATTATATTATGGCAAAGTTTCACCTGATACAATAAAAAGAGGACCCATCTATGATCTTAATCAGAGAAAGTTTGGAATAACATGTGAAATAGTTAAGTTAACGCAGGATTATAATGGAAAAGCTAATTAAGGTAAAAATGGAAAGCTAGAGGTTATTATTTATCGCATTGAAGTTGGCGGCCTAGTGGCCAAAAGTTAGTGGCCTTCACGGCTTGAAGTTGGCAGCCTAGCTGCCTGGGTTAGCGAACTATCGGCATGGCGGCCTAGGAGACTGAAGTAGGCGACCAAACGACCTAAAGTTTGCGGTCTAGCGGCCTAAAGTTGCTTTAGAAAATTCTTCTTATATGCAGCGAGAATATTCCATAACGCGATGTCCATTAGTAAATCTCTACTGAGACTATTTTATTAGCTTAGGTTTGCAAAAGTTTAAGAATTGCAAATTTCTTTCTTTGTGTTCTACTTAGCGTTATTGTGCGTTTTCATTGATTTATTTTTATTAGGCGAATTTTCCAAGTCATTTTTGGTAAAAATGTATAAGACCGTTAGGTCGCCAACTTCATGACGCTAGGCCGCTAACTTTAAGGCCGCTAAGGCCACAAACTTTAGACTGCTTGTTCGCTAGGCCGCTAACTTCATGCCACTAGGTCGCCACGGCGCTATGCCGCCAACTTCTGTCAGATGATCTATTTGCATATTATTCAGTTTCCGTTTTACTTGTAGAAATCCCGATATGAATTTAACATAATATACTGAATCATAGAGCTTTTAAACTTTGATCAACATTATGTAACAATTTTAGTCTAAAATAAGTATGGAGTCTCAATTTACTTTTGAACATGTAAAAGAGCAGCATTAACATTTAACGTCTGAACAGTGATATAAAAATCAAGAGTAAATTCTAACTGCATCCATCCTGGTACCACATTTAACTGAAACATAACACTTTGCCGTACTCCCTATTCTGTTAAAAATAATATACAAGTAACACATCTTTTTCAGAATCTAAATTATCAAGTTTAGATTTATTATTTTAAAATTGTCTCTTTACGAAGTGTACTGAAATAGGCCAAGCCCATCTGTTCTAATACTTCATATGTAAAATGAATCATTTAACGTGTTTGCAGATGATTTTGAAATAGAAAGAAGATATTTAAAAGTGTTAAGATTACCTTAGTTTAAACTATAATGGTCTTGGAATAGTACAAAATAACAGGTTTTTCCTTTAAACTGTCAATATTTCAATTACTAAAATGATTTGTAGGTACATTTAAGACTGGCGTCCTCTCCCCTTCAAGAGTATATATTCCTCTCTCTTTTATGACCATACGCTTTTTCTGTTCTTGTTATCATTCACAAAACATCATTGCAGCACTATGAACTAGTCACTAATATTTACAGACATACATTTTCCAGTGAGACATAGACAAATCCTGTCAAAAAAACAAATAGTTAAAAACTGTAACTCAGAGGTAATGCAGTATGCTTTTAACAATATTCAAGTACATGTATTTTCATCGAGGTTCTGAAATTAAACAGGACACTGTTAAGGAATGACCGCGGAAGATTCTGAGAAAAACAGCTCTTGTATTCTAGGACTAAAGGAACATAACTGGGAATGTTCAGAGAAATGTTCTTATTAAAGTTTTATTTTCCTCCTTACTATTCCACTTTAAGTTTTACACTGTTAAGCACCTTCATACAACAACATTTTTGTTTTCAGAAATAATAAATAAATAATAAAGACATCATTGCAACATTTCCTCCTTAAAAAAACAACAAACATCTTTATTTATTTAGCACTTTAATGAAATGTGAGATACATCGAATTGTCTTTTCCTTCCTAGGATAAGACGGTTTATTAATTTTCAGAAGTTGCAGACTTAAATATGCTCTCATCCAATAAAGTGAGAAATCATAATAATTCGGTTAAATGACAGATAGATTTATTTCTGTAAAAGTGCACATAATAATACTGAACTGTTTTTGTCGATTATGTTTTGAGAAAATTGGCGGACGTGTTTGTCGGTACATCAGGAAAACATGAATAATTATACCACAGGGACAATTCAGCATAAAAAATCTTAACAGACGTTAATGTGAAAAAAAATATTTTCAAACACTGATTTTATATGGAAGGGATTGTCCGCCAGTTCAGTTATTATGAATTATGACATTGTAAGATTGTTTTGTATACTGATTTTTATCATTGCAGTTTTGTTGTTTCTCACATATGCTATTAATTATTTTGGTACAGTTTTGGTACTCTGTACATAGTTATAGTACCAGACTGAGTACAAAGGGTGGTTATAGTCTCCCTTAGGTTAAAGGTCATCGTTCCAAATCCTTTTCATTTTCTGGTTGTAAACTATGGAAAAGTTTACCTTTGGAAATATCTGAGATTTCTAGACTTCAAGGTTTTAAGGTAGCCATCAAGAGGCATCTAATGAACAGTTTTTAACAGATCTAAGTGTTTTACTTAATTGTTTTTTTCTGCTTAGGTTTTCACTTGTTACATTTTGTTTTAGCCTCATACTTAATATTATGAGTTTTTAAATAATTAATACTTAGTGCTTATATGCTCAGTATCTAGTCAAACATTTGTTATATAATTGATAAATCATTGTTTCTTCCAATGACAAGTCACTGTGTTACATGCTTGATACTCAGGTGATTATTTTGTGATAGATAATCCTCTATGAATGTGATTTATCTATATGAATTTAATTAATTATTTATTTATTTATTTATTTATTTATTTATTTATTTATTTATTTTACCACAGTTGTCTTTATTAAGGCTTGCCTCTCTGTGTCATGCCACCAATTCTAAGGACCACAATGGAAATAAGGGCGTTCACTTTCAGTGTTGCTCTTTTTTGTGTTATCCTTGGTGTAGGTGAGCACGTCATGGTTCTCTTATGCATGATATAGCATTAAATAATCGTCATTATTTTATCATATGTTATGTAATATGTTAACTATGTATATGTGTCCTTTGCCGAAATAAATCTATCTATCTATCTACAATTAAATTGTTGTTATTATTGACATAATTCAAATATCTTTTTGAAATTGATAACATTCATATTATATTTCAGTTTTTAGTTTGTAAACATGCAAAATATAATTACATGATAAATTTCCTGGCTTTTCTTTTTCTTTATTTGAATAGTGTGTTCTAAAATTAAGTTGATACACTTTTTAGTAATACATTATTTTAAAAACAATCTTTATATTTTTGGTCGTATGCGGAGAGTGACAATTACGTATTTCATGGGGCATTTATAATTATCACACTTAGAATCACCATTCATAATTAAATTTTATTACTTGTCGGCGCTACTATTGGCCCTTTCAATCAACGGGGAATAACCGGTAAAAATGTGAAAATAACAACCGCTCCCTTAATTCCACTTTAAAATTCCACTTTAAAAAAGGAATGTTTCTTTTACGTGTAATTATCTGCCTTCATCAGTCATCTTGCAACATTTTTTAAATCCAAATATCTGCCCGAAACTATTATCCAAATACATATCCGATTAATTGGCGCCATTATAAAAATAGATCTACTGGCGGTCAAAAACAGATGCTAGAAATTTGATATCTTATCAAATTTTTATCTTCAGATACTGGACGACAAAGGTTTAAGTTAAAGCGAGTGACTTATAGAATATAGCTGATTATTTTTTTCTTTAAAATTCAAAAAAGCTAATATACTATAGAAATCATAATATTGTGCTTCTATACACCATGAAAAATGAAAACAAAATGTGATAAGCTAAGGATTCGAAACCATGCCTTTTTGGTTAGTAAACACTGAGCGACGGAGACAACTGAATTTGTACGTCGAAATTAACTATATAACCAAAGTATCTTCTCTGTGATTAACGGGGTAAATACTTTACCGATAAAAGTGTGTAAATCTTTATATTAAGCTGTGTTTCTGTAACAAAAAATGGGTCAGTAACTTAGTTTAGATATGTTCTTCGGAATCACAGCTAAAAATGTCTTTTTCGTGTTGCTCTACTGTCTTTTCCCCGTATAATCAGGAACGAAAGGGGGAAATCATTATAAGAATGTGACGTCTGTCGTAAATATACACGCTCGTTTAATTGGTTCCCGGCTTCACATTCTGATTACGTGAACATTGTTATAAAGACGATTCTGTTTGCTTTTTACATTACGAATGATAATTTCATCGATTTTATAAAGTGTTTAGCAGTTTCTTTCAAATGCATAAATAAAAATCAATTAATCGAATAGTTAATGCAGATTTTAACATTTTATGTATTTAATTGTACAGTATCAAGGATATTTTTAGGGGAAGCATACCTATTTTCAAAATCACACAAAAAAAAACGTTCATAACAAATAGCAACAAAGTTTTTCAAAATGCCGTAATAATTATAACGAACGAAATACAATAAGCAAAACTACAATAACAATCTTATCTTAATTCAAATTTTATACAAATAAAACATAAATTGAAATGTCATATGGCATATCAGGTTAAGAACTGTACCAACATAATTAATAACATATGTGAGAAACAACAAAAATGCAATAATAAAAATCAGTATACAAAACAAGTATCATACTACAATGTCATAAAGCGTAATAACTGAACTGGCGGACTATCCCTTCCATAATTTTACATATACGAATCTTATGCTAGTTCAACATATATAAAATTCTGAAAATATACATAAAATACATTAAAAGTTGCATGTTTACTTCTTAAATCGGTAAACATGTTCCTTACCTTTTTTCACTTCACAGTACAGTTGCAGATTCATTTTTGTTGTGTTTGATCAGTACTTGATTGATAAGCACTGCTAACAAGTAGTATAAAACAAAGAAAACTAAGATAACACATTTAACCTCTTGAACACAGATATAGTTCTACAGACATTATCAGCGTCTACGGGATCTGTTTTAGATAGTTTATCAAGCTACATCATTACACCCTGTTAGTTTACTTTCTCTTGACCAATCGTTCCCGTCAAAACCTTACTAATAGATGTAATGTAAAAAGGATTGGACGAAAAACGTCAGTGTCTTGTAGTGAATGGTAGCTGAGAGTTATGATGTATCTGTACACAAATAAGCAGTCATTTGAAAACTTTTATCATCCGAATATCTAGCAAGAAAGTTCTCTTTCCACTTCTGTGTTGTATCCTATATCTTAGGTATTTAACTGTTTTACTTAACAAGAAATTGTAACACCACTGTGATAAACCGATGAAATAAAGTGTTATTTAGACTGAGTCAAAATGTACCTTTCACTTTATATAGATTCTTAGAACTCACTAAATTTACGCAACGGCCCAACTGTCAACAAGCTGAATTAAATTAAAACAAGCTAAAATAATAATAATAAAAAAAAGAATAAAAGCAAACTCTGACATCGAGTCGCCTGATACAATTATGAAATTTATCGACAAAAATTTGAAACGAATTAGTTCAAGAATACTAGCATGACTCTTAATCAGAATTCTGGTAAACGACCCATTATTTGCGTCTATCTGTTCCTTTTATGTCTAGATGATACATCTATACTTTAAGACATTACTTTTATCTTATTTGGACATGTTTCCCAGGAATCCACAAATGATTCATCTATTGTTTCAGGCATTAATTTTGTTTAGTAAAGATTTATTCCTTGAGGATTCTTTTATTTATCATAGTTAGTTTATAAGGGTCACGCAGCTTACATTCTTTAAATGTAACATTTCCACAGGAAATTATCTGATGGCATGCATGTTAAATTGCGAATTTAAAAAATACAAAATGATAAAAACTTGATGAACATGCACTAGATTTAATATACTTGTTTCCGGTCTCTCCCATTTTTGTCTCCGTAGGCTGACAATGAAGACAATATTTCAAGTTTATTAAGACATATGGAAAACGATCACATTTCAGACAGATGAAGGAACGTGTCTCTAAAACTAATTAGATTTTAAATTAGTTTACTTTAAACTCTGTCATTTTCTTAATGAAAATGACTCAGTTTCCTTTAAATAGATAGTCTCAGATTAAATACGTAAGGGTTGAATATTTTCTGCAAAGTTTCAGTTGTTGAAGTTAGTAAAGCAAAAAAAAAGTCACCTTTAAAGTTTGGTCAGTTAAAACACATAGAAGGGTAAAATCAAAAGCGATTAATGCAACTGCCTCATATCTAGTTGATTGATTCCATTTAACCTGTAAATATAGTGTAGGGTCAAATAGAATGTTGTCGTTTGCAGACTGCCATTAACTCAAGACATAATTTCAGACTCAGTGCGGCCAAACAGTTTTCAGTCGATGTTGAAAATATTTGCATTGCAATTTTTTCGTCTTATGCAACAATACAATTTGTAATATTTCCAAATACGGTCATAATTAATTATGAAATGCTATTATCTATTCTCCGAAATTGAGATTTTACATAAATAATCAACTCTGAATGCTTCTCAAAGGCGACCTGTTGAAAACAGCATAATCAATTATTTTACGAATACAAGGTATGACAAATGTTCCTCCTATCATAATAAATTATTGCCTAGTTCAGCCATTTTGATGAACTGAAAAAAAAACAGAAACAGGAAACTATACAAATACATAGTTTTTGTTTGTTTGTTTTTTTTTTTCTTAATATCTTCAGTCCAATTTACAATTTCTATAGTATTAACTTAGATCGCACAATGTCCTAATAGCAACAAAAATCATGTTTACGTGTAATTAGTAGCTTTCTACCATACAACCATAAAAATGTAAGAATAAAGAAAGGATAAACAACTTAGTATGAATTAAACATGTTTTATTCCATTTCCTTTTTTTGTCGTGATGCATCAACGCGCATACGAGCGGTCAACATTTAGCATATAAATTCTGAGACTTGATATAATTCTTAGAATTTTAGAGTCAGCAGGTCAAATTCTATTTTGCAAGTTACGGCGTTATACTCTGAAAAGAAAATTAAATACAGATCAAATGACAAACGATGACAGTAAGTTAGAATAAAACCCTATGTGGAGAAGATAAAAGAGCAATCAGTCAGATTTTACAGTACAAAGATCAGGAACAAATGGCGTCAGAGTTATAGAGAAGTTCCGACTTTTGAGGACCAGAAATTCTATGTCCCACTTTGAAAGCACATGTGAAACTCTGGTTCAAAATAATGAGCCTCTTGTTATATGTTGGTTTAGACGACAAGCATTCGGTTATTGAAGGTTTTAATTATAAGAAAAAACAGCAAGTGGCAAGATACAATTACCGCTCAGATAGAATAACAAAGGTTCTGAGGTACTTTTACTAAACACAAGATCATCGTGGACATGTCAACAAACAAGGACTATCAGAAAAAGATAAACAGATCTTCAGTTTTCGAAAAATGTAGATTAATTCCTGTCCATTATCAAAGTTTGGAATTATTTCAACATTTCCAGTCAAAGTAGTTGTGACAAAACCATCAGTTATATAAGCTTTCACAAACATGATATTTTACTTAACGCATCTATAGAGTAAAACCATTATCCTTTTAACACCGTAGAGTAACACGTTTGTCCACTTAATGTAATGTTCATTAGTTCTTATAGAACCACAGAAAATTCAATAAAAGTAAAGACACTTGTCGCATGATGTAATGTGATCTAAAGTTTATGTACGATTTTTTTCCTAGAATAGATGTTTTCGGATAAGATTACATTGAAAATTCAAAAGATTTTTTCTTTTGAATTTACATTCAAACCGCATTTTACAGAAGTTTATTACAGCAGGATATTACCAAACGCTTTCTTATCAATATTAACCTTTAATATGAGTAGCACTTTTATTCTGTTTTTCTTATTTTATATATTACTGTACATGTATATATAGGAGGTGAGTATTTATATACTTTCTGGGATAAATTAAGACGTCTGAAAAAAAGCTAGTCACCGGTGCGTTTAATACATTATGTCATAGGAGAGAATGTTAGTTTTTCAGCTATTTCATTTCCAACACTGGTAGAAGCCTTCACGCGCCGATAATTTGAGAATACGAAGAAGTCAGCACTATCTATTTTGGAAAAAATAACAAAAAATTCTTAAACGTTTGGTAAAATATGAATATTTTTATACCACTGTAATTACTTTGTCCAATACTTTTCAACTTCGGCCTATACTTTAACAAGCAAATCAAAACCATACATTTTCTCAGTTTCTATATTTTGCATACATTCAGTGAATCTCTCTTTATTTGCACGTAGATATATCAGTTGCAATAACGAACAAAATATATAGAAACATTTTGCAGACATGAAACGTCATTTTACAGTGAAGCTTGCTATAATCATTCTAAGTGGATAATCACATAATTATCGGTCACATATTGGCCCGTCTTATAAAACAACATCTCAAAAAAAAGCAATTGTATAACACGCATGTTAAAAGCTTTTGTCATATATTCCACATGATAAAGATACATACATAAACAAAAAGCATAATCATTACTAAAATTTTCACTTGACAATTATTGCCAACAAATCTGTGAGTCTACGTTTTCTTTCTTCTCTTTTCGTTGAGAGTCCGACAACTGTCAATATCATTTTATGTTATCAAGTATCGTATGTAATTATTACACCTTCTCTTACCCCAAATTTTGTAATAATGATCCTTATTAAATTCCTTGAAAAATTTTGTAATTCATTTTTTTGTGTTCAGAAAGTATTTTTACCAATAAATTATAACATGCAGCTAAATTTTGTAGATTAAAGGTCTGAGTACTATTTTCGTCTAATTTCAAGTGTAAGCGCAGCAATCAAATTATTCATCAAAATTTACTTCTTTTATCAGTTTTGAAATAACTGTGGAGATTCACTTTGATTAAATATTTATCAAGAGCTTTATTTCGTGCAGTTGCTATCAACTAATGTTCAAAGATATAAACCTATATCTACTGGCTTTAACTTGCATATTTAAAGCAAGTAAAACATATTAAACAAGTTGGTGAATCAACCTTTACTTATCAGAGTCACTCAGTTTAAGCTAATCATATCACGACATGATTACAGGAACTTAAGTTACGGTAAATTTTAAAAGAAATACAAAGCCATTTGTAATGTTGGTAGTTTCTCGAACACTGCCGGTGTTTGCATATACAGGAGATTAATCATTGTGCTATTTAGAAAGAGCTTTGATAAATCTCATCTTCTTGCTTTGCCTTCGAATAAATACATTTTCAAAGCTCCACATGGCCCATATATGCAATTTATTTTATTTGTCGCACGAGGACTGGAGTTTATTTGATATGACTTTGGCTTTATGTTGATATATCAAGTTTGTTTTGCAAGTTTCAAATAACGACTCCGAAAATAACTTATAAACATCAAAGGAGACACCTTTGAATGTAAGTGATATTTGTTGAGAAAAATAAAGCGGTAGGGTCTCAACGATAACCTGACAAATGAAAAGCAAACAGTAAACCCAAATAATTAATGGTGATATGCTCTTTAAAACAAATATAGACACCCATAAACAGACCTTTTTTTCTACAGCTTAGGCAAACAAGACTTATAAGATGGATTATCTGTTGACAGTCACATGAACATGTCTGGTTAATAAGACAAAGTTTCAAAGCAGCTTCAAGCCTCTGCTATCATATCAAACAGATTTGTAATACCATCTCATTTCAAAACAGTTTCTTTTCATAGCTGTTTCTAAAACATCGCTCTCTTATAGAATGTCTAACATCTAGACTCAGTGGTGCATATTTAAGATATCAACGTGAAGCTAAAATATTTTGTTGTTGAGATTGTGTTGTATTGTGTGCAAGTATATGCTTGAACTGCATTTTTTGTAACAGTGAATGATTTCACCAGTGGATCTTGTATATATGTGGACGTTAAATTTCGCGAGAGTGCCGAATTGTAGTTTCGAGGTTGCATAGAACCCTCGGGACAGTGTGTACTTGTAACGTATAGAAAACATTCCATTTCGTTTCATGTACTTCATCGTTAAAGTCGTAAACTTTCAAACAAGTTCTCAGCAAATCCCAAAATGGAAAAAAGGCAATGATTGATGTTCCAACTTGCTCAAAAATCACTCTTTCAAAATGTTCTTGCTTGTCAGTTTGCAATTTTTAAATCGGGATTATATTTAATGAAAAAAGAGTACATTAATAAGAAATAACTGCAAATTCTACTAAAAATGGGAGAAAAAAATGAACTACTATGCCTTGGGGTTTAGTATTTGGCAAAGGTCATTTGAACCATCTGCAATTTCACATGTGCCTATGGTGCTATTCCCACCCAATAGCCCCTTTTCAGGTGAGCAACAGAGGACCATTTGGTCCCCTTGTTGATTAAAAGACCCTTTATGGTTTTGGTGTCAGAGGGTAAAAGGTCAAGGTCATTGCCACACAGAATTTGAAACTGTTTCTGCTTAATAACTTGAGTACCATTACACCTAATGTGGTTTATCTTATTGAGCAGAGGAACCTATTATTATTTGAGTCACAATGTCAAAGGTCAAGGTTATTGTCAACTTCAATTTGAAAATGGTTTTTGCTCATTAGCTTAAGTTCTATTTGACCCACAGATTTCAAATTTCATACAATGGAAGAACCCTGTTGTGTTGATGTCAGTAGGTTAAAGGTCAAGGTCACATTCACTTTGAATTTGAAAACGATGTCTGCTCAATAACTTGAGAACCATTTGTACTACAAATTTCAAGCTTCATGGAATTGTTGCCCTTATTTAATACAAGATCCCTATTGTTTTTTGGATCAGTAGGTCAAAGGTCAAGGTAGGCCAAAGGTCAAAGTCACATTCACTTTTATTTTGAAAATGGTGTCTGCTCAGTAACTCGAGTATAATTTGTTCAACAGTTTTTAAACTACATAAGATGGTTGCCTCTTTTGAGTAGAAAACCCTTATTTTATTTTTAAGATCATTATGTTAAAATCATGGTCACTTTGACTTTGAAAATAGTTTCTGCTGAATAACAGGAGTATCTTCTAACCCACAGCATTTAAACTTCACAGGGTAGTTGCCCTTATTGAGCAGAAGACCCCTGTTGTTTTTGGGGTCAGTAGGTGATAGGTCAAGGTCATTTTCATTCAACTCCTTTGATCCAGGGTCTTCAAACTTCTTAGATTGGTTGCCCTTTTTGAGTAGAAAACATCTATTGTTGCAAAGGTCTTTAGGTCAAAGGTCCTGGTGGCATTGAATATGAGAACTGTTTCCGCTCAATATCTTGAGTAACATTTGACACACAGCCAGCAATCTTCAAATTTTCAGGATGGGGTGCATATGCTTCATTCTGATATCTCGTGTTCAAATTATGTCCCTTGTTTTTCTGTTTTTAGCTCACCTGAGCACTGCTCAGGATGATGAGCTTTTAGGATCGTTGAATGTCTGGAGTGTGTCGGCATGCGTCGTGTGTCGTCAGCAATTTGACTTGAACAATACTTCTCCTAAACTGCTAAGCCAACATTGACAAAATATGTCCTGAGGTATTCCTTGCATGAAGCTCTACCAAAGTTGTTCAAAGAATTCATTTCCATCAAGAACTCTGGTAGCTATGGCAACTTAAAGGAACAACTTTGAAAATCTTCTTGTCTGAAACCACAAGGCATGTGATTTGGTATGTAGCATTGTCTAGTGGACCTCTAGTAAGTTTGTTCAAGTTATGCCTCTGGGGTCAAATTTGGCCCTGTCCTGGGGGGGGGGTGGGGTCATTTGATTTTACATAGGCTTACTATAGGGAAAACTTTGAAAATCTTCTTGTAGAAGGAGAGGTAACATTTTCAGTCCAAATAGTCTGGAATTTTGTCAGAAAGATTGTTTCTATGATTTCTAGCTTAAGTTCGAATATGGGTCATCTGAGTTCAAAAACTAGGTCACAGAGCCCAAATATAGAAGAACCTTGTTAACACTCTAAGAAGCTACATTTTCAGTCAAAATATCCCAGAAATTTGTCAGAAAGGTTGTTTTGATGATTTCTAGGTCAGATTCAAATATGGGTCATCTGGGGTCAAAACCTAGGTCACATAGCCCAAATATGGAAAAACCTTGTTAACACTCTGAAGGTAACATTTTCAGTCCAGATAACCTGGTATTCTGTCAGAAAGGTTGTTTCAATGATTTCTAGGTAATTAATTTTAAATATTGATCATCTGGGGTCAAAAACTAGGTCACAGAGCCCAAAAATAGAAAAGAAAACTTGTTAACACTCTAGAGGCTACTTTTCAGTTCAAATACTCTGGAAATTTGTCAGAAATGTTGTTTTAATGATTTCTAGCTCAGATTCGAATATGGGTCATCTGGGTTAAAAAAACTAGGTCACAGACCCCAAATATGGAAAAACCTTGTTAACACTCCAGAGGCTACATTTTCAGTCCAAATAACCTGGAAGTTTGTCAGAACGATTGTTTCAATAATTTCTAGGTCAAGTTCGAATATGGGTCATCTGAGGTCAATTAACCAGGTCCATAGCAGCTTTGTTAAAAGCAGTCATATTCAGGTGAGCGATTCAGGGCCATCATGGCCCTCTTGTTTTAAATTTTATTTTAAACATAAATAAATTACATTGCACTTGTCTTTCTCAGCAGTTGTGCTCTGGTAAGCGCTTAAGGGCCATCATGGTCCTCTTGTTATCCTTTATCATCAGGCAGTACCATTATGCTTTGCCTGCTCAGAGCATAGCTTTTATTACTTCCCTAGCTACTGCAGCTTGTTGTCGTGTTAAATGTTAAAGTCTCAAAATACTTTCTGTTGAAAGGTAGAATGGTAGGTTTGACACAGCTGTCACAAAGCCAGTGGTCCATAGACAGAGGAACTTATTAAAACTAATGATGAATCTGCCTTTTTCTGGACTGATGAAATAAATGCAACATTTTTAAGAGGTTGGAATCTCAAATTTAAAATTAAACTTTCATTTTATGATAGAAATAACTTTCGAATAGAAGGAAGATCAGGATTATTAGAATAACTCATCATGTAAAATTGATTTATTTTTCATAAAATTATAGTGAAATATTACAATTTTTGCAGGAATGGTTTGATCATTAGATTGAGACAGACACCAAGAAGGGTAGGTTCAACAAGGCTGTCACAAAGCCAGCCGTACATAAACAGAGGAATGTGAACAGAAATCCTATCTACAGATCATGTGACTTAAATGCCATAGCAACAGTTATAGATCCTAAAATTATTTCAGTAACAAAGGATGTTTTTGCTACAGTTGAGCTGCATGGAAAATACACACCAGGTATGATGGTAGTGGACTGGAGAGGAAGTTTAGGCAAGTCATCAAATGTAACCTTAGTCGAAGAGATTGATACAAGTCGTGCTAGGCTAATGTTTGAGGATATGTTAAAATAGTAAGGAACACTTGGTGTAAGCCAAGTTCAAGTTGTCATACCCTATGTTCTTGCAATATCTTGGGCATTTCATATATGTGTGCTGGTCCTTAAGTTTAATCAGATGTTTATATAATGGTTCATTTCGTTTGTATCGCTGCTAACATTATAAATTATGTTATTTAGTTTTTGCTGTAGTATATGTGGATATATTAGCAGCCAATATTGTTATCACCAAAGCTGTAAGGATAGGGTGATTCTACATATATCATTGGAAAACTGAAAATAAGTAATTTTTTTTATCCTTCTTTGTCTTCAGATGATTTTGCCTATGTATACAGTAATTTTCTTGCCAGTTGCAATAGCACTTTCTAATTAAGCATTGTAGCCTTATAAATGCAGTCACTGTAATTGAACAATAGGAAAAAGTTCACATGAAACATATGAGAGAGAAGCAATTCTTTCTTTGATTTCATGTTTGTTTCTCTCCTAAAGACAAGATTATGATCTATTTGTCTGTTAGTTGTAAGCTATTTACAGAATGAAAAATTAGATCAACAAAGCTGAGATAGTTTTGAGCGTAGTCAAACCATGTGCATCTTCCCATACTCGCATTAAACAATGGAGTCTTGGACTGCGCAATTTCTCGACATACATCGTTCCTGCCCATCCCATATATCAGTTTCAGTATACTGCAATTTTCCTAGAAGGGTAACAAACACACATGAATATCAGTAGGAGGGGTTATATAATTCTTTTGCACACAATTATAAAGACTTGAAAATTTTGAGACCGATTTAAAAATCAAAGTCTTTGGGGTTTTTTTTTGGCACTTTAACAAGATGCTCAAGGTGAGCTTTTAAGATTGCCCTCCCTCTGGCATCCATCACTTGCTTAATACAACATCTCCACTGAATCCAAAGTGATTGAAACTTTGCATGTTCTTTGCATGAAGCTTTACCAAAGTTGTTCAGAAAATTGAATTCCATTGAGGACTTTGGTTGCAATTGCAGCAGCAAGGAAAAACTTGAAAATCTTGTCTGAAACTACAAAACCGAGAGCTTAGGTATTTTGCAACAGATTCACTTCAAGGTCCTCTACCAAGATTGTTTAAGTGTCCCTGGGATCATTAATGCCCTGCCCTGGGGGTCTCATAGGCTTACATTTAGATGACTTTAAAAAGACCTTGTCTGAAACCATATGCATTAGAGCTTAGATATTTTGTATGTTGCATCTATAAAGTATGTTCAAATTATGTGCCTGGGGTCACTATTAACATCGCCTTCTCTTTCCCATAGGGATTCCTATTTGTGTAAAATATTTCATTGTTGAAAATCTTCTCATCATAATCCCTAAGCTTTTGATATTTGGAATGTAAATTGTTTAGTTGACCACTACAAGGATTGTTTAGATTAATTCCCTAGGGTCAAAATTCACCCTGCCTAAGTTGTCACTTGTTTCACACGCATTGTGTTGGAAAAAAATTTTAAATCCTCTTTTCTGAAACTGTATGCCTTAGAGCTTAGGTATTCTGTGTTGTACTTTCTAGTGGATCTCTTCCAAGTTTGTTGAAAATATGTCCCTGGGGATCCTATTTGAAACTTCCTGAACTGTGACTAACTACTTAAGTACTTTGGTGAGCAATCCAGGTCCATCATGGCCCTCTTGTTTACAACATACAATGTGAACTTTGTTTCTTCAAGTATTGATCGAAAACACAATTGTCCTGCCAGTTTTAGGATTAATGGCTGTCCTTCGTCCATCAGCCTTTGTCCACAATTACTTTTTTGACATCTTCTCTGAAACCAGCAGGCCAAACTTTCCTGGAATCTTCCTTGCAAGATGCTCTATCAAAGTTATTCAAATAGTTCCAGTCTATTCCAGACCTTGGCCACAGGAGCTAAAAATATGTTTTGAAAGTAAAAACTTCCAAAGTCGTCTCCGATACTGCTAGGCCCCATGAGCTAAGATATTTGGTATGTAGCATTGTCTAATGGTCCTCTACCAATTTTTCAAATTATAGCCCCAGGTTAAAAACTGGCTCTGCCCCAGGGGCCACATGATTCAACATGGGCTTATATAGGTTCAGTTCCAAAATCTTCTTTTCTGAATACACAAGGCCTAGGGCTAAGATATTTGGTATGTAGCATTGTGTAGTGGACCTCTACTGACTTTGTTCAAATCATGGCCAATAGGGTTGAAATTGGCTGCGCCCCAGCTGCAACATGATTTTACAGAAGTTTATATGGAAAACTCAAATATCTCCTTTCTGAAACTAAAAGGCCTAGGCCTAAGATATTTGGTATGTTTCATTGTCTAGAAGACCTCTACCAAATTTTTTCAAATCATGGCCAAAGTATGTAAGTTGGCCCCTGCCCCAGCTGCAACATTATTATGCAACGTATCGAAAAGATGAGGGGGCATATAGTTTTGCAAATGTCTGTCGGAAGACACTTTGGTCTCTGATCAATATCTAGAGAAAACTTGGACCCACCTTTGTTACACTTGGTTTGTAGGTTGGTCATGACCAGTAGATGGTTTTCAGGTTAAAGGTCAAGGTCACAGTGACCGAATAGCAAAATGGTTTCCGATCAATAACTAAAGTACCCTTTGTTGCAGGTTGTTCAGTCCTGGTAGGTAGGTTGGTCATTATTGGTAGATGACCCATATAGTTTTTCAGATCACCATGTCAAAGATCAAGGTCACAGTGACATTGAAGAGCAAGACAGTTACCGATCAATAACAATAGATATCCTTGGTTCCAGGTTGTTCAAGTTTAGTGTATAGGTTGGTCATGACCTGTAGGTGACCCCTGGTTTTTCAGGTCACCAGGTAAATGGTCAAAGTCAAAGTGAGCTTGAAAAGCAAAACGATTTCTGATCAATAACTATAGAAGGCTTGGTCCCAGGTTCTTCAAACTTAGTTTGTAGGTTGGTCATGACCAGTAGATGACCCCGATAGTTTTTCAGATCACCATGTCAAAGATCAACGTCAGTGACCTTGAAGAGCAAAATGGTTTCTGATCAATAACTAAAGAACCCTTGGTCCCAGGTTGTTCAGTCTTAGTAGGTAGGTTGGTCAAGACTAGTAGATGACCCCTGTAGTTTTTCAGATCACCAGGTCAAGGTCACAGTGACCTTGATGAGCAAAACAGTTTCCAGTCAATAACTTCTGAACCCTTGGTCCTAGATTGTTCAAACTTAGTGTGTAGGTTGGTCATGACCTGTAGATGACCCCTATAGTTTTTTTACATCACCAGGTCAAAGGTCTAGGTCACCAAGGCTAATAGTATATTTTTCTGCTTTATGTCCCTTCATTTATTGACTGATGATTTAGACATTTGGTTTGTAGGTACCTTTCATGAACCTCTACCATTCACTGCAGTCAAGGTCAAATTCATCAAGGTTAAAAATAGATTTTTTTCAACCTTACATCATAGTGTTATACTCCCATTAGATTTGTTGAACTTTCACATAACATATATAAACAATATATCTCCTTTTTTTAACATACCCGATCGCATCATGGGTAGGTAAGGGAGTCAGAAGAGCGATATTTTGTCTTGTCTGGATGATAAGTGATTTCACAACTTTGATAATCTTACAAACAAGTGGCTATGTATTCATTAATTGATTGATATCTTAGATATTTGGTATGTATGTACCATGGACATCTGCTCTTTAGATTTTAGGTCACTAGGGTCAAGGTCACCCAAGCTAACAAGAAATCGGTAGAACCGATAGATGCTTCCCGAATAAATGCCAATTCCAAAAGGGCTATTGTTTAATATGTATTTTTTTTAAAGTATGAAAAATAACAAAGGGCAATTACTCCTAAATTATGCAAAATAGAGTATCGGTTCTTGCACGCTGCACTTCTCCTCATACAGATCTATCTACCAATAAAGTTTCATGTTAATATTTCTTATACTTTGTGAGATATGCCCCGGACAAAAAATAAGTATGAGAAATTTCAAAAGGCAATAACTCAAAAATTAATAAAGCAAGAGTTATGGCTCTTGTGCACTGCACTGCTCATCAATGAGATCTATCTACTTATAAAGTTTCAAGTTGATAACTCTTATACTTTGTGAGATATGCCCCGGACAAAAAATAAGTATGAGAAATTTCAAAAGGCAATAACTCAAAAATTAATAAAGCAAGAGTTATGGTTCTTGTGCACTGCACTGCTCCTTAATGAGATCTAACTACCTATGAAGATTGGTCTTGACGAACGGACGGACGGACAAAGCGGCAACTATATGCTCACCCTTCAGGGAGCATAAAAATCAGAACTGGCCTCACCCCAGGGGCCACTTGGTTTTATTTAGACGTACATAATTAAAAACTATAAAAATCTTCTTGTCAGAAACAAAGCCTGGTGTTTAGATATTTGATGTGTGAATGAGAGTTGTTGCAGTTATTTTTAGGTGAGCAATAAAAGGGCCATCACGGCCATCTTGTTTTTAATTTTTCCCTTGTTCGACTCCTAGAAGTGGCACAATACTGGCTGCATTTGGGTCAAAACCTTTAAATATGGCACTTTACATAAGAAGACATGTCTGTGATTAAATTTCTAAAATGAAAAAAAACTTTGGCCATTTTTTGTGTTTATTTGAACTCGTGTTTTTATTTTACAAAATAATTTCTTTGGCACAAACATTGCATCATAATAAGGTTAAAATTAACACACAAAAAAGTTTTAGCAAAGAACAGAATTGAACAATGGACATTCTACTAGAATTTAACTAAGAAAGAATTAATTCAGGTTACGAAACTTTAAAATGATTTTCACAGACAAATATACTTAGTTGATAAACCATAAGCATTATACTAAACTGTTAAACGCTATGATTGTTTTACTGCTTAAGAGGTTCTGATAAATGAAAACAAATTGCAAAACTAGATGGGTGTTCGGTGGAACACTTGTGTCGCCCTTGTGTACTGGGTGGGTGGGGGAGTGGTGGGCGGACTGGTTTGGTGATCGGATGGGGAGTCAAGTACCTATGTATTCTAAAAAAAAAAAAAATTGGGCCTGGTCGGGGGGGGGGGTTTGAGGGTGGATGGGGAGTGAAGTACCTATGTATTAAAATTTTTAAAAAAAGGCCCATGGGGGGGGGTAAAAAAAAATGGGGGGGAATTGGGCCCGGGGGGGGTGACTGGTTTGGGGGGGGGGGGTTGTTGAGGTAAGATGGGGAGTAAAGTACCTATGTTTTAAAATTTAAAAAAAAAAATTGGCCCCGGGGGTGGGGAGGGGGGGTAACTGGTTGGGGGGGGCGGGTCCCCATGCAGAGGGGACGGTGGAGGGGGGAGTACTTACCCATCTCATGACAGTTAATATTTTATTTCTAGGCTTAAAAAGTTTTTTTCCTATATATAAGCACAATCAAGTGACCCCTGGGGGTGGGGCTGTCTGTGACCCCAGGGACATAGGGTACCAATAATCTTTGCAGGGGTCTTGCTGGTGATCAAGTATTCCAAGTTTGAATGGAATATTCTTGACACTTTTTGAGACATGGACATAAAGAAAAAGGTTAACAAAGAAATTTTAACTTGAAAAAGGGGCATAACATTGCAAAAATAAATTTGAGGGTTATCTGACCTTGAGAAATGGTGTTATCTTAAGTGATACAATTGTAAGCATTACAACTGGAAAGTTTGATAAAGAAACATTAAGAAATGACATAGTTATAGCCAATGTTAAGTTTTCATGACAAAATCCAAGTACAAAAAGGGGCATAACTCTGTCAATTGTGATCTTGACCTATACATTTTGGCATCATCATGACCCTGTTGTCGTAAGCAATATAATTTGAAAGTTTGATGTTGAAATGTTAAGAAATGGCAAAGTTATTCCCAACGTTAAGTTTTCATGACAAATCCATGTATAAAAAGGGGCATAACTCTGTCAAATGTGACCTTGACCAAGAAATTTTGGCATCAACCCGACCCTGTTGTCATAAGCAATACAATTTGAAAGTTTGATAAGATAATGTTTAGAAATGGCAAAGTTATAGCCAACGTTAAGTTTTCGTGACGGACCGATGGACTGCCGGACCGACGGACAAAGCGATCCCTATATATCGCCTTTTCTTCGAAAGGGCGACACAAAAATATGATAATTGTGATAAATGAAAACAAATTGCAAAAAAATATGATAATTGTGATAAATGAAAACAAATTGCAAAGAAAACAAGTAAATTTGTGAGCTAATGCCCGCTATCAGAAATTTGACTTTCATAATGTAATTTGCATTTGTCATATGTATAAAGAGTGTCAAATTTTTCCGAGTATTTACCTGAATTTAATACAACTTCATCCAAAGCACAGCTAGATGGATATGAAAATGGTCAGAATAATGAACAGGTATTACATCTGTGATTTCTGATTCATCGAAGTCTTTATTCACAAAAAAACGATCAAGTGAACCTCCTTTCCTGTGTGTTGGTAACTTCTAAGTATTCGGTAAACAGGAAGTAGATGAGCAAGGAGCATAAAATCGCTTTATACCATATGAGAATATAGGATAAAGCAATATGCAAAATATCAGGCTGCTGCATTTTATAGTTGCTGAGAAAACTGTGACGGAAATTGTGAATGTATGTCAACTATGTGTAAAAATCTAAGTATTCGGTAAACAGGAAGTAGATGAGCAAGGAGCATAAAATCGCTTAACACCATATGGGACTATAGGATAAACCAATATGCAAAATATCAGGCGGCTGCATGCTCGAGTTGCTGAGAAAACTGCGGCGGAAAATAAAGATGTCGTTTGGTTGATGTAATGCACCTATATAGTGTAAAAATCTAAGTATTCGGTAAACAGGAAGTAGATGAGCAAGGAGCATAAAATCGCTTTACACCATATTGGACTATAGGATAAAGCAATATGCAAAATATCAGGCTGCTGCATCTTATAGTTGCTGAGAAAACTGTGACGGAAATTGTGAATGTATGTCAACTATGTGTAAAAATCTAAGTATTCGGTAAACAGGAAGTAGATGAGCAAGGAGCATAAAATCGCTTTACACCATATGGGACTATAGGATAAAGCAATATATGAAATATCAGGCTTCTGCATGTTATAGTTGCTGAGAAAACTGCAACGGAAATTTGTTACGGACGGACGGATGGACGGACAGACGGACACACAGACAAGGGTAAAACAGTATACCCCCACTTCTTCGAAGCGGGGGTATAATTAAAGATGAAACAAGTAAGACTATTGCAAAGCAATAAAAGTCCTCTACTGGAAGGGGCATTGTCACACTAAATACAACCAGAATTCAAATATTGACTATATGTTAGCTGAAATCAATAGTTTTAATGATAGATGAAGCTATATTTTATACAACAGATAATCAAAAGATCACATGCCTATTAAGTGGGTTTAATGTTATAAATAAAATGTTCACATGTGATACAAAAGAATATCTCAATTTTTTAAGACAAAAACAAATTTTTAAATGCACGTTGGTGTGTGATCTGTTAGAACCTATACAACTTTTGTCAAGTCTATTAAGTTCAAAAGTAATTGAAAGAAAAAAAAGAGAATAAACAATTTGCCATACTTTCTAAAAAGGGGCACAATTTTGTCAATATAAGGGAAAGAGTTATGGAATTTATTGTGTAAACTAATAATAACATCAACGAAGTTTGTATAAAATCAAAATGCATCAATAGGTTCCAGAAATGTTCAAGGAAATGTAGTTTTTTGGAAAATTTTCAATGTGAAAAGGGTGATAACTTTGTGAAATCGAAGGTCAGAGCTATGGGACATGACATGCGAACTGGTCTTTTGAGTATCAAAACATGTAGCAAGTTTAAAATGGATATGTGTGGGGCTTAAAAATTAGATCACCATTTTTGCAAAATTTCAAGTCTATTTGTTGCCTTTTCTGAATTATCACAGGATCCAGTTTTTGCGGACTAAGACGGATGGACAGACAGACAGACACATATTGTGTAAACTCATAATAACTGCAATAAAGTTTGTATAAAGTCTCGATCAAATGCATCAATAGATTCCAGAAATACTCAAGGAAATTAGATTTTTGGAAAAATTTCAATGTGAAAAAGGGGGATAACTTTGTGAAATCAAAGGTCAGAGTTATGGGACATGACATGTGAACTGGTCTTTTGAGTATCAAAGCATGTAGCAAGTTTAAGATGGATATTTGTAGGGCTTCAAAAGTAGATCACCTTTTTTGCAATATTTTTTAAGTCTCTCGGCATCCAAATTTCTCAAAACGGGAACAAAGTAAAATGACTTGCATAATCTCCATATTGCCATCTATCAATGTTTTAAATTTCATGTAAATATTCCAAGTTCTTTTTCAATTATGGCAGGATCCAGTTTTGGCGGACTAACTGACAGACAGACGGATGGACGGAAAACCTATAGTCTCCTCTTGTGAACCGGTAGGGGACTAATAATTCAAGAAAAAAACAAACATATTAGGCATTATAATAATTTCATTAATGTCGTAGGATATTTAGTGTTTTAATCTTTATCAAATGGATTTTACATAGAAAGTATATGTATGTAACAGATCTTGTTCACAGAATGTTACCATTAACCTATTCAAAGCATTTTAATATTCTAACCAGTAATATATGGATCTTTTTATCTCAGATATGTTAACCTGAACCATTTAAAGACTGGCACTGTCTTCAGTAAAGCTTATCTGTTTGAGAGCAAATGCTAATTCACGGACAAGTTGGCCTTCTTTCTTGATCAGGTATCTGTAAAACTGACATAATTATAGCACAGATGTTTCAATCTAAAGGTTTTTTTGATTAGCTCTTAAATACTTTTTCCAGCTTTTTATCAAAGTCTAGAAGAAAATAACTGTGAATGCAAGCGTTCTGACAACTCTGCTGCGTGTTCAGTACGTGACCTTATACTTCCATTGAGCTGGTCACGTGATTCAGCACTGAATGTTGCTGTACGTCTTCCATTTCCAGAAAAATTCAATGGTCTAGAGAAATTTAGTTCATCTGTTGAATAACTTGGTTGTAATATCTAAAAAATAAAATCAACGATAAATGCTTCAGATGCAGTCGAAGTTAAAAAGAAGTGATGAAGGAAGTATAGAAATATGTAACAGTAAATTAAGTTTGGTGATACTGGCCAGGCATATATACTAGTGTTAAATCATCTTTTATTGATTTTTTATTCACCCGAGCAGAAAGTGCAGTGCTCCTGATGAGCTATTGTTATTGCCTGCTGTCCATCGTTTGTGTGTCGTCAACATTTAAACAAGGTCAAAGTTGTACAAAATTTGCAGATCTGTTCTTTGCATAAAGCTGCTTAATATACCAAAGTCGTTCAAAGAATTCCATTCCATGCCGAATTCTCATTTCTATGGCAACAAAAATGAAAAATTAAAAGAATCTTCATGTCTAAAATCACCAGGCCCAGGTGCTGTGATGTTAAATGCCATAGCTCAAATACACCCAAGGGGATTTCAATGGCATTTAACATGTCCTCATCGCTATAAAAATAAATGATAAGTTTCATTCAAAGCTGACAGAGCAGCTTAAGGGATGGCTCCAGACAGAAACTTTCCTTTACCAGATGTAAATTTATAAATAACAAAAGGCCATAACAGAAGTTTAAAATGGGAAAAGGGGGCGCGGGGGAGAGGGCGGTAAACTTTACCTGGCAGTAAACTTCAGTTAGTTGAAGATGGCCAGTATAATGGAAGAATGAATCATACCTTTTGGTACGATTTGCCCTTTTTGGATACTGTGCAAAAGGGGAAAGGGGAGATAAATGTGACAACATGTCTGACCCGGAGTTTTGCCCGTTGGGAAACTACACATCCATCAAAGGGGAGATAAATGTGACAAATCATCTGTCATGATGGTCAAGAGTGATCTTAACTGGCACCAAGATTCCTGAAACTCTCGGAAGATGCAAGAAACAGTCGCAGACTAGTGCAATAGACTGGGGAAGGTTCCTAGATGTCAAAACTGGCGTAAACGCGATTGGCACTAATATCCCTGAAAGTCTTCAAGTGTCAGAAACAGTCACAGACTGGTGAAATGGAGTTGGGAGGGTCCCTAGACATAAAAAATGACATTTTCTCGATAAGCTCCAAAATCTTTAAAGTCTTTGAGAGTTTCAGAAACAGTTGTAGACCGGTGCAATGGGTAACTGGAGCATCTGTCCCTAGACATCAGAAATGACATTTTCTCGATTGGCACCAAAATTCCTGAAAGTCTGTGAGAGTGTCAGAAACAGTCACTGACTGGTGCAATGGACTCTTGAGAGTCCCTAGAAATAAAAAAATGACATTTTCCCAATTGGCATCAGAATTCCTGAAAGTCTGTGAGAGTGTAAGAAACAGTCACAGACTGGTGCAATGATCTCCGGAGGGTCCCCAGACATCAAAGATGACATTTTCTCAATTTGATAATTGGGAAATGGCAGTTCTGAAGCATGAGGGATGAGTTATTTTTAGACTTCTGGGGATCCAGATGGAACCAGTCTAGTACCCTATATATTTAGAACCATCTATTTTAGATTATTATATTTATACTTAGCTTATTATCATTATTTATTTTAGATCTGGATTTTCCGATGAAATTTCCATGGTTCATTACTTTAGTCTTATCTGAATATGTGACTTTATCTTTGGTTCCCGCTTTTTTTTAAGCTTATGTTTATTTCTGCATAAAGCGACATGCGCCTTGTTAAACCAATGTAATAGACTCGGGGAGGGTTTCTAGACATATCTTTATTCCATTAGGCAAGGAGGCATTAGGAATGAAAGAAGAGGCATGAGGAGTGAAAGAGGAGGCTTGAAAAGTGAAAGATGAGGCATGAAGAGTAAAAGAGGAAACATGATAAGTAAGAGAGAGGTATGAGTATTAAAAATGAAACATTGGGGTTGGGGGAAATCTTAGGTCCCGAAGATTTGACCTTCTTGAAGAATTTCAATGCCTGAAAAGGAAGATAAATGTGACCAGACATCTGTCAGAATGGTCGGGTATGATCTTAACTCGATTGGCACCAGTATTCCTTGAAGTCCGCAGTAATGCTTTAAACAGTCTCAGACTGAAACTTTGAACTCTGGAGGGTCGTTAGACATCAAAAATGGCATTTCCTCATTTGGCACCGAAATTCCTGAAAGTCTGCGAGAGTGACAGAGACAGTCACAAACCGATGCAATAGACACAGGAGGGTCCCTAGAAGTCAAATCTAGACTTGAATCGATTGACCCTTCTGCGTCTATTGCATTGGTACGCCAATGTTTGACAGTCTCGCAGCCTTTCAGGAATTTTAGTGCCATTTGAGAAAATGCCATTTTTGATGTCTGGAAATGCTCCGGAGTCCATTGCTTTGGTCTGCAACTGTTTATAGCCATTATCACAGACTTCTAGCAATAATAGGTGCCAATCGGATTAGATAATACCCGACTTTTCTGACAGACATCACGTTTATCTCACTTTTCACACATGGAAAATCTTCCAGAAGAGCTAATTTTCAGGACCCCAGGATTTCCCCACACCCGTTTCATTATGCTTATGCACATACCTCTCTCTTTCATTCCTCATGCCTCCTCTTTCACTCCTCATGCCTCCTCTTTCATTCCTCATACCTAATTCCATTAAGACATGTCTAGAGACTTTCCCAAGACTATTGCATAGAGTTAACAAGGTGCATGTCACTTTACGCTAAATTAAACAGTTTTAAAACAGTGGTAACAAAAGATAAATTTGCCTATTCAGGTAAGACTGAATTAAATAACGAATAATTGAAATTCCGTCAGAAAATCAAGATCTATATACAGACGGTTCTAAATATAGACGGCTACTAAACTCGTTCCAACTGGATCCCCAGATGTCTAAAAATAACTCATCCCTCGTGCTGCAGAACTGTTATTTCCCTTTTATCAAATCGAGAAAATGTCATCTTTGATGTCTAAACCCTCCGGAGATCATTGCATCGGTCTGTGTCTGTTTCTGACATGCTCGCAGACTCAGGAGTTCTGATGCCAATATGGAAAATGTCATTTTTTTAATACTATGGACCCTCAACAGTCCATT
This sequence comes from Cyclina sinensis, assembly GCA_012932295.1. Lineage (NCBI taxonomy): Eukaryota > Metazoa > Mollusca > Bivalvia > Venerida > Veneridae > Cyclina > Cyclina sinensis. The sequence goes on from JAAONU010000015.1 coordinate 4,681,424, forward strand.
GCATCAGCCTGTAACTGTTTCTGACACTTCCACAGACTTTCAGGAATTTTGGTGCTAATCGAGAAAATGTCATTTTTGATGTCTAGGGAGGCTCAGATTTCTCATGGCAGCTGTCCCCAGTCCATTGCACCAGTCCGCGACTGTTTCTGACACTCTCGCAGACTTTCAGGGATATTGGTGCCAATCAAATTAAAGCCAGTTTTGATATCTAGAAACCTCCCCCCCCACAAGACTTCCAGGAATCTAGGTGCTAATTGTGCTAAAATCACTCTTGACCATTGTGACAGATGTTTTGTTGCATTTATCTCCCCTTTCACTTAGTGCAGTATCCAAAAGGGCAAATCCTACCAAAAGGTATGATCCCCCCACCATTTTATACTCCTCCTAACTTTACAATGCACAGATTGATTTCGATTGTATTTAATGTGCATCATGCCCTCATGTAATTTACATCCATGCCAAGTTAAAATTTTGATTAAGGAAACATATCCGGACAGAAGGACTGGTTCTTTAAGAAATGCCTATATTTTTAAGTTAAAAAGGGCAATAACTCAATAAGGCACAAGTGGATTTGGATGGCATTTGACGTGTATCATTTCCTTGTTAATATACATTCAAGCCTAGTTTCATGATCTAATTAACTAGTTCTAAGATATGGTTCTGACCTATGGACTGAAATAGAGGATGTTTTTTGAATAGGACAGTGACATTTCATAAATAGGTAACACACCTAAATAAAGGGATTTACTTATTATAGCATGCTTTAAATTAATTCTTAGCCCTAGACATAAAGCAGCTCTACTGTGGACCAGAACCCTAATTCAAGGGGACATCTGGGGCTGCGGCAACACCCAGGGGATCACTATATAGTACATTGTATAGTACAGGAGAAGCTTCCAAGATCTTTTTGTTTGAAAATGTATGCCCTAGAGCTGATATATTTTGCATCTAGCATTGAAAGATGAACATCTACCGAGATTGTTCAAATCATATCCCTGAGGTCAGTATCATACCCACCCATGGAACCAATCTAAAACTTTAGAAAACCTTCTTAAAACCATTAACCCTAGAATTCAGGTATTTGATTTATAGCATTGTTAAGTATACTTTTACAGAAGATGGTGCAAAAAATTTTTAAAAAAAATTATTAAAAATTTTGCTTTGACAGGCCACATCAGTGTGCATGAAAAATGCATCACACACAATTAAATGTCAAATTAATAGAACATGAAATATGGAAGTAGTTGCAAGATTTCTGTAATGCACCGACTGTGTGGCCAGTAAATTGACTAAATACACCTGCGAACAGTTTGGTGGGTTATAATTATTTCCCTGGGGTCAAAATTTGCCATGTCATGGTGTCCTGTTAGTCTTAAATATTAAATCATGAAAAATTTGATTTTTGGCTTCGAATTGTTGACCTCTACAGAGGTTAATAAAATGCCCCTTGGGAAAGAAATTATAGTGCCAAGGGGGAAACCTGTTTTACATTTACCCACTGACCCACTCTAGTGTTGATGTTTAGTTCAGTGGTACTCAAGTGAGTGAAATAGAGCTATCATAGCCCTCTTGTTTTCTTTGGAATAATTATTATAGATGCACTTAATACATTCATCAAATGGACTTAAGGAAAAAGTACATACCTTATCTCTCCAATCACTGCTGCCATCCTTCGTAAAGATTCCACTATCAACATAGGATTTACTCATCTCTGAAATAATTAATGCTCTCTTTAACATCACCATAAATTTCAGAAACAAAAAACTAAACAAAAGTGCTTGTGTATAATGGTGACACCCCTTTTTAAAGGACCAGCCACTACATTTAAAAGACACCTCTACTTCAAGTACATGTTTACTGCATGATTTCTATGTCCTTAGAACAAGCCCCAACTGCTTTGTGTTTTGATTCTTAACTTCTTGGCAAAAAAAAAAAACATCACAGGATATTCAGACTAAAAAACTAGAATTTTGAATTGAAGTTGTGCTCTTAAATTTGTCTTATCTCTTAAAATCAGTTTCATGTTACTTTAAATTGTGAAATGATATTTTTTATTTTCATATATGAAATTAAAATTGAAAAGAACCATTGTTTATCTGCATATAGAAATATGTACTTCTAGCTCTCCTGAGTACAATATGCTTATGAGGAACTAATTAGCTTGCCAAATGTTTGTCATAGGGGGCAAATTCCTACATATGGAAAAAGTAAAAAAATCAATCCAATGTCAATAAAGTTAAGTTCAATGCTTTTTGCTTTGCCATTACAAGTTTTTTTTTGCTATACAAGTCTATGCCAAAAACAAGGGGCTAATTTTCACCCCAAGGACCTAATATGAACAATGTTAGTAGACGTCTTCTAGAGGATGCCTCAAATTACAAAGCTCTGTGCCAAGTGGTTTTACAGAAAAAGACTTTTTAAAGTTTTTCTTATATAACTATATATAAGCCCCAAGGCAGGGCCAATATTGATCCTTGGGTCTTGATAGAGCTTCATTCAGGGAACATGCCAGGCAAGTTTCATTAAATCTGGCCCAGTGGTTTCAGAGGAGATATTGTTTGAATGAAAAGTTGAAGGTGGACGGATAGATGAACGGACGACGGACAATGACCAATCAGAAAAGCTCACCTTGAACACTTTGTGCTCAGGTGAGATATAATAATGACATTCAGTATGGTTACAAGATTTTCGTTTCATCTGAGCAGGAGACATAGTTTTTGATTCCAAATGTCCCAGTTTCAAGCTTATCCAAGAGATTAAGACATTGTACCCAAGATTAGAAAGATTGGGTATAGAGCAGTAAAAACATTTCACACAGATCTAAGCTGGAGTTACAGTGAAAATTTAACTTCTAGGGCAATAAAGTTTCCCTTTGACTGGAAGCAGTGAACTTGTTTTTGAAACTACATAACCCCTAATTACAGTTTCCCTTCGACTGGAAGCAGTGACCTAGTTTTTGAAACTACATAGCCCCTAATCAGACTCATCTTTGATATCAGCACAACACATTCTGATTTAAAAAAAACCCATTCTGATAGAGTCAAAAATGTAACCTCTAAAGCAGAAACAAGCTAAATATTCAGTTCAGGTAATCTAAAAATATGGTTTTTCTTTGATGTCGGCTAGAGACCAGTGTTTTAACCTCAAATGAGACAATTTCAAATTAGTTCAAGATTTCACAAAGACAAAGTTAAGAATTTTCCCTATCATCCGAGGTGTTTTGACACTACACTATTTTTACTGCACTCATTTGAGCTATTATTGTGACTGACATTCCCATCAGAAATCATGAAAATTGGGGTAAAACAAAATGACATGAAGTGTGTTAACAGATTCAGTGCTGAAGCTGGATATTGACAGATAACTATATATAGAGCTCATGCTTGTAAAAGCTTTAAAACCTACCTCTTTGGTCTTTTGATATTCGTTCATCCTTCGATGTGCTTCTCTGGAAATGAAGAAAAAAAAGTTTGTTTTGAAGCGACAGAGCAAGCAATGCATGTACTTTTTGTACAATGAATGAGCAAAAGTAATGAATGGGCACCATTAATGAGTGTTAACCAGTAGTGAATTATACTAGTGATTGCTTTCATCTTTGGCTACATGTATCTAGATTAACTTTGACAACCGTCATCACAAAAAATTTGACAGGTTTATAGATTACTGAGGTAGTAAGTTTTGTATTGTTTTTTTAAAAAAAATGCGAAGATAATAGGTATTTGAAATTTAAGTCTTTGATATCTGATGAAAATGAAATAATGAAAACTCATTTCCAAAGAAAATCTAAAAGGTAATTAATGTGCATAACCAAAGATAAGTGAGTTTTAACGTACCTAGATAGAAAGTTTAATGAACAAGTAAAATTCATTTATCATGAGTATATATCAGGTTATTCAAATTCAAGTATATTAAATAATATCTTATCTTAAGTGTAAAAATGATGAAATGTTCTTACTAATGTGGACTTCAGAGATTTTGTTGAAGATCTTCGTCTCGCCAGTAATTCAAGAAATTTCTTTATCTGTTAAAATTATAGAAATTACTCTCAATCTCCTAACTGATTATGATTATGACTAAAATACAGACAAAAAATGATGATATTGTATGAATTTGGTTCTTGTAATGATGTTTGCTAAATATCTACAGTATCAGAAAATCTGTATTATTTTTATTTTACTGCCAGCTAGGCATTGCAATAGCTCAATCTTAAAATTTAAACGTGCAATATTCATTCAAATATGTAAATCCTTCAACAGAGAACTTCTTTCTTTACCGTAAAGGAAGTTTGTTTTTTTTTGTTACAAATAAGAACATTTCCACCTCTTACCTTAGGATTTAAAAGGCAGTGAAACAGAAAGATGAAAAATCCCTGAAAAGAAACAAAGATTTAGTTCTTAGTCTGTATTACAATTATAACTAATAAACATGGATGGCAAAGAGTAACTGAATATCTGAGTATTGGTTACCAAATTTCATACTCAAGTTCTTAGTAAATTTACAGATTAAGGATTTGGTTCAATTTCTATGAGAGCTAACTGTCAAAAGCATTGATTTGCACAGTTATCTTTCTAAATCAATCCTGGTGAATGATAAGCCAAGCGTGTGTCTGTACCCAATACCTGGGAAATATGGTTGCTTGGAAAATTGATAAGAAATATTTATAGATGGACCTTAAGGCCTCAAGAATAAAAATCAGTACTTGTTGCCATCCTTACAAAAAAAAAACAAAAAAAAGTTTTCATTTTAAGATATTTTTCTGATTTTGGGATATCAATTAAATGAAATGCTTTTACTCTTCAGTAGTAAAATATACAGGGTTGTTACCAGCTCATTTTGTATGGAAGGGGATATCCGCCAGTGTATGCATACTGCTGTATGACAATTGCATATTGCTTTGTTTAATTCGTTATTATAATCTGCATTTCCCCGTGCCTTTGAGTTTATTTCCTCTGCTTGTTGCAAATATCTTGCAGCTTTTGCAACTCGATGTATGTAAATCATACAATTTTTAATGTAAAAGGAAAGTGCATATTCGGTTGTTATTCGATTGTGTATAACCTTGAAATGTTGATGCATATAAGTTCTCACTACTTTTGACGTGGTTCTTTGTGACTATATATCGTTTAATACACACATAAGCTTTTAAACATCTATTATTTGCTTTCGGTAATTTCGACGTTGAATGTTTGTTTCAGAAGACTTTTAAAGTACACGATTCAGCCTGGACTCTATGTTTTGCACTCAGTTATGTGTAATGCTTATTAATGTATTAAAACAAATTTTCATATTCACTTAAAGATATCAGTTAGCACAAAGCAATAGCAAACATGAAACTAACCGAATGCATCTGTAACATGTATTCATATAACGCTGGGAACCATTTTTTTCGGCAGTTTCCGTAAAAAGGTTAATCATGAACTGGTGTATTGACTAAAAAATACCAGGCAAACTAGTGCAATCCAAGACGGGCAATACAACAATTGCTTTTTCAGAAGTTTATTTCGTTGAAAAATTTGCACTTTCCTCCCGACATAAGTACTCCAGGCACCTACATTTTCACTGACCGACTATTATTTCCGTCGTCATCACGTACGTTAGTAAACTCGTAACAATAATTTTCTCTTTTTGTATTCTATAAAACTAAAAGTAGCAAGAGCATAAGCTGACCAATGCAAATAATCTTCCAGCTACATTAATCATAAATTTGGCTTTCTGTATTTATTTCATCAATAAAAAAAGTAACAAGGTAAGAGTTGACCATTTCAAAAAGTCACTGAGGTACAAGTTGACGATATTAAGTACAAGCTGAAAACTTTGTTATTCATTTTTTTGCATGCTATAAAGGCACGTTCCCAATTGAAAAAAAAATCGCACTTTTTCCAAATTTTGATAAATAATTTCTCAAGAATATATATAATGCTACAATTTTCAGTATATTAGACTGTGCAGCCCACCGGGACTCAAACTCCATACCCTTGGAATACTGTTCCGCTGATCTACTGTCTGAGCTACCCAGCCTCATACAGGTTATCTTCCCTCTTAAGGAACAGTTCTGAACAGCTCTACACACTTAAGCATTTTTGATAAAATCACTCATTTTAATGTTCACTCAAAAACAAAGCTTAATCATAAAACATACAACGTGACATTTAAAACATTTTCATGACATTTATTTTCCAATTAGCTGAAAAAAATACTAGAAAATGAAAAAGACTCCTGTTTTTATAAATTCATCTCAGAGTTAAGTCATTCAACCAGTTCTGATTGACATTTTGACTACTCAAATGGTGTCTTTAACTTATAGACATATTTATCTACAATCAGTGTCTCTTTTAAAGACCCTGCTACAATGTAGTGGTTTAGGCCACTTCCAACAACCTTGTTGTTGCCAACAGTGATGGGGCTTCATGAAAGCGGTTGGGGTTCAATTCCCGTGAGAACCCTTAGGTTTATTTTGTCTACTTATGTACTTCAACAATACCCTCGATCATATAGACGCTATGCATAATTTATATTTTCTTTATATTTGTCCTTTATTCCATTAAGAAAGGGTGATTTGCCCAGAAAAATGGAAAAGTTTTCTCAAACCTAATCGGTCCACAGACCACATTGTTTTAATATAATCCTATTATACATGTATATAGTATTTTCATACATGTTTAAAAATGATGTGAGACGTGGCCTGTGTCCGTGAATCTGTCAAGAAAGCTATAATATAAACAAATAACCAGATTTCTACCTGTAATCTTCATTATTTGACCCACTTGAGAATTTCAATTGACAATATAAATTATAAATGACCTCAGGTCAAAACTTGTACTTATGTGTAGATGGGAGAATTTTACCACTGAAAAAGAAACATTTACTTATTCACTTATTTCGCCATTATTTAGCATTTCATCCAAAATACACAACGGGCAAGTAATTACTATTTCACCGTAAAACCACGGAAAACGCCGAAGGTCAAATTTGTTCTTCTACAGTTATCTCCCGTGTATAATAATTTGCGCTAGAATCTTAAATTCTTTACTGGTTCCCTAAGAAGTTTACATTAACATGATGCTTTTAACAATCGATTGACGATTATACTAAGTTTATGCATCATGTTTAAATACCTCTTTTTCTGAAGTTTAAACATATTTTTCTATCGTTCATGTTGTTAATGATTACCTTCTGGAATATTAAATTTAAACAACAGACATGTGGTAGCAAACAAGAATGATGTTGAATAAAAAGCCGATACATTCAAATTAAGAAACATAAAAGACTTAAGTAGTTGTTAACTTCTTGTCACATTCAATAGCAACAAAGTCAAATGAATTTACAAATGCATAGTTTCCAGTCTATAATTTTACAGATAAACATTTCAAGATCACAACGGTACAAGAAATGTTAAACCACGGACTCTAAATGTGCAAATAAGAGTTATTTGAATATGGGAATGAATTGTAACAATAGCAATAGGATACACGAAAAACAAATTACTTATAAATAGAATATATGCAACTTTATTGAAGTTGTCAATAAGTAGGACGCATATGAAAGTAAATTACATAAAATTGTAATTTAGCAGTAGACATACAGTGGCGGATATCCCCTTCCATAATTTTGGATATATTGTTCATTCTTACAGTAGAGTTATGAAAATGTAACACTGTTTAAAACCTGATATCTTGTAAGATTCATTTAACATCCTCTTTTTATTTTAGATGATACCTTTTGACAGAATGTAGACTATTTTGTTGATATGTTGGAGTATTTTTAGAAAAAGATAATAAGCTGACATACAGTCCTTATACACCTCAGAAATTCTATATATTATTCTTATATGAAACTTTAAAAATACTACATTTTTTCTGATTTATTTTGAAGTATACAAAGTATTTATGTTCTAGCAAAATTTCCATTACATGTAACTTAAAACTTATTTCAGGTGTTCAAAGACTTTCTAAAATACTCCCTTAGTTTGATCCTTATTCACTATAAAACATACTTGTCTCGGAAGATTTATCAATAAATTGACTAGCAGATTTACCAGTTATTTACTGTGATACATATTTGTACCACTTAATACCAATATTTTAACTGTTTAACATATCTGTACTGGTAGACCAATATTTTAACTGTTAAACATATCTGTAGTGGTAGATTTACCAATTCAATGTCTGTGAAACATATCTGTAGTGGTAGATTTACCAAGTCATTACTGTGAAACATATCTGTACTGGTAGATTTACCAATTCAATGTCTGTGAAACATATCTGTAGTGGTAGATTTACCAAGTCATTACTGTGAAACATATTTGTACTGGTAGATTTACCAATTCAATGTCTGTGAAACATATCTGTAGTGGTAGATTTACCAAGTCATTACTGTGAAACATATTTGTACTGGTAGATTTACCAATTCAATAACTCTGAAACATATTAATTTTGTACCAGTTGATTTACCAGTTTATTACTGTGAAACATTTGTACATGTAGATTTTACAATTTATTTACTGTGAAACATTTTTGTAACTTTCCTGATATATTACTGTACTATGGAGGCAGAATGTTCAATATTGACAGTTGATTAAACTTAAAGTTTAAAGGAATAAAAATATTTATAATACCAATACATTCCAGAATTCTTTCCTATAAGCAGTTTTTGCAGCCAGAGTTTTTTACTGTTTAAATGATTTAGATCACTCATTTTGTCTTGTAAATTGCTCTGATCAAATCATTCCATTTTCTGTCATCTGGAAATAAAAACTATCTTATTTCTTTTACATATCATTACTTATGATGCAAGAATTAAGACTAAGAATCAGTTGACCAGTGTTACGTAAAAAAAATAATAAAAAAATTAAGTATTTGTATTTATGGAAAATATTGTTCTATGCTCACCTGTAGACCATTTAATATTGCAAATATATACTGGATAAAATAGAAACTGTCGTTGACATAAAATATTCCTAGTACCCAGGATACACCCATCACAGGCACTAAAACACACAGGGACCTGAAACTTGTCCTGAAAAACAAAACATTTCCATAGAACACACGGAGACCTGAAACACATCCTGAAAAAAACAGTTTAAACAAGGGCTGTCAGAATGATACTGTTGTCCCGCATATCAAAAATCCCCAAGACCAATAAAGAATGTGGGCACAGCCTAGTGAGTCTAAAACAATAGTATCTTGGGTTATCTGCTTATACAGCCCCTCCATCCTATAAAATTTAAGAGATCTATGTGTAGTAGTTTTTAAGTTACTTTCACACTGCCCAACCAGACTATAAAGTTTGAAGGTCATTGGAGCAATTGAGTTCTTGAGTTATTACACAGAAACTATTTTCTAAGTGCTGGCCCTGTAAACTTGACCCTCGATACTGCTGGGCCAAAAACAATTGTTCCTCTACTCTTCATGCCCAACCATCCTATGTGTTAAGCTAATTAAAGCAGTTGTTCTAGAGTTACTGATTGGAAACCATTTTCAAAGTGTGGGACCCTGTGAGCTCAAAAACAACAGGGCTCGTTAACTCATCAACGATCCTGTAAAGGTTAAAGGTCAAAGTACAATTATTTTTTAGTTATTGATTGGAAACTGTTTTCAAACTGCAGGCCCCTGTAATCTTGATCTTTAACACAAAACAATAGGGTTCTTCTGCACAAAATGCCTAAAATATCTACCAAACCTCAAGTGCATGTATGTGGTATTATATTATTAACTGGAAACCTCTTGGTCTACGGAGTGATCAACAAACCAACAGACATGAGAAAGGTGATACATATTTTTTTAAAAGGGGGGGGGGTGTGTGTGGAAAGCATATTTCTTTAAAAATAAAAAATTAAAAAAAAAAGTAGTTATGACATGAACTTTTACAGATTTATATCAAAAGTTGAACCAGCAGTACTCTCATACTGAAAATTTTTTTCATTGAAATATACTGTAAAGCAGAATTTAGTTTCAGTATTATCATGTTTTTCTCTGTAGTAACGATCTGGTATAAAATTTGCAGTTTCAATAAACTTATGTACTTACTATTGCATCTTACTACCGAATAAATGAGAGTAACTCTCTGTATAATTAAATACCTAAAATATTGACCTTTTATTTTTCCTTTAATAAGATCATTTATCTTTAAAACATTTAACGTGTAAAGTTGAGATATTTACTTGACTTTTTCCGTAGCTTTCTTCGACTCCATGGCTTTGGTTTGGAACATTGTACGCATTACAATGATGAGGCAGATAACATTAAACTGAAAGAGTAAGTTACATCATTTAGCTTAAATAAGATACACCGCTGAAGAACTGTAACTGTTGAGACTCTCTAATTAAGCTTAATTACATTAATTTTATATATGTAATGCTATGAATAAAAGCAAGGTTATTTAATGATAAATTCACTATATTTCCTGCTCAAGACAAGCTAGAAGTGTTTCTCTCTAATATTTAAAGAAGTGTGATGTACATTTAAGTTGGAAACTTGAGATGGAATTAATGACTGTATTTGATCATTAAGAAATAACATATGTAAGTTAAACATAGAAAATCTGGGGTTTTCTTTGTAGAAAACAGGGGTAGTGCTTAAAATTTGTAACACACATTAAGAGATCATAGCTATGTATAACTTGTAACACATACATTACAACATAAGACTTGAAACACATACCTTAAGAGATCATAGTGAGGAATTGTAACATGTACATCTAGAGATCATCCCGAGCAAAAGCTTTTAACACATACATTACGGGATCATAGCTATGTAAAACTTTTAACACATATATTAAGAGATCATAGTGAGGAATTGTAACATATACATCTAGAGATTATAGCAAGAAAAAGCTTGTAACACTTGTCTTAAGAGACCATGGCTACATTAATGTAATGTAATTACAGTAGTAATAGATAAAACTGTTGATTTACTTACAGTGATAATAGCTAATGCTGGTCCGACAAATGCCCAGATCAGACCGTTGTCAACAGAGAGCCAACAGCTGAAATTTAAATAAGAAACATGGTTTGACCACAAGTAACAAAGGGAATTTATCAACAATATTTAAATAAATGATTGGATGGAACACATTCAATATTTGTAAGATTCATGTACAATCTGAAATAATTATTGATTTTAGGATATTGAAGTATGGAATAAGAAAACGTCTGTAACTGTAAAGGAGTTCATGTGAAATGCTTTAAGCCATCACCTATTATTGTAAATCCAGTCTGTTATTGATAAAAAAGACATTTTTCTAGCTTACCTTGTTTTACAACTAGTTCATGATCACCCTTTTATCTACTATTTTTGGAATTGCATGTTTGAGTCATTTGATGTAAAACTGATGAAAAAGTTTCAATAAGGTATAATTTAACATCTTACAAATTTTCATTTCCATAGCCTTCAGCTTGGGTTATACCAAGAGATATTCCAACAATTATTGCCGGAAGAACTGAAAACAGTAAATTATATAATCTAATTACAAAAACAGTATGTTATTAACAACTGTGTTTATAGTGCAAAATGGTTTCATTTTGTTGGTGGAAGATTATCAATCAGTTGTAAAATACTTTAAGGAGTGAAGTAAGTAAACTGTCTCAAAAAACTGAAAAAGAATAAAAGAAAAAAAAATATATTATGTAACTCTTATCTGTAGGAAAGTTATTCCAGTTTTCGTAATAATAAATAGCACAGCAAAGTTAAGACTACAACTGCACATTCTTAAGAACAAAAAAGCAATGTCTTTGTGATGTCAATAACACTAAATGGTATATAAAAGAATTACCCCATGCTGTGACTAGCATAATTTTAATCCTTGACTTTTTTTCAAACACATAGAGGACAGTCACTGCCATACTAACGCCTTCTACCAACATGATACAAAATACAACCAGGTACATGTATTGTATTATGGCAGCTATCGCAGAACATGCAACCTGTTCAAAGACAGACAAATCATGCACAGAGCATGCAATGAAAGCACAACATGTGTAAGAAATGACAATAAAATATGCACTTGCAATACAAACTAGAGCTATCACTAAATGTGATTAAAACCCCCGCAAGACTGCTTCGGAACTGTGGAAGTTATTAGTAACAGAAAACTTTGTAAAAGAATTGAAATAGAGTTATAGTTGTTGGCAATAAAAGATGGTTGTGGTTCTTGTACACTGCCTTTCCTGTCATTGTGCTTGACCATTGTATGAAGTTGCATTGCATTCCAACCACTAGTTTTCAAGTTATTCTCCAGAAAAGGAAAACAAACAAAGGGCAATAACTGTGCAAATACTGAAGATGGAGTTATAGCTCTTGTACACTGCATTTCCTTTCGTTGTGCTTGACTATTTTATGAAGTCACATTGAATTTCAACCAGTAGTTTTCAAGTTATGCTCTGGACAAGGAAACCCAACAAAGGGCAATAACTCTGCACATACTGAGTTATAGCTACTGCACATTGCACTTCCTGTCACTATGCTTGATCATTGTATGAAGTTGCATTGAATTCCAACCAGTAGTTTTCAAGTTATGCTCCGGACAAAGGAACAACAAAAAAGGGCAATTACTCTGCAAATAGTGAAGATGGAGTTATGTTTCTTGAACACTGCACTTTCGCTCATTATTCTTGACCATTGTATGAAGTTGCACTGAATTCAAACCTTTAGTTTTCAAGTTATACTCCAGACAAGGAAATTGCAACAGACCCCCCGCCCGACCGACCACTGGGTGACTCCTATATACCCCCCCCCCTCCCCCACCCCAAACTTCGTTTAGGGGGTATAAAAATGCAACTGCTGTACTATATATAGCATGCAACAATAAAGCATGCAGTTATATACTAATCAGAATAAGGAAACAAACAAGCGGCAAGTAATGCATTTACATCAGCATAGAAAGAATACACTGGAGTCCCTTAAAGGGGCTGTGCTCCAGATGACACAAAAAAGAAAGTTTTCTTGTATTTTAAATTTCTTGTGATATTTATGATTAATGCTTAAAAACTGACTAACTGACAAAAAATAAGTCAGGTAATCACATTATAAATTGATTTTTTTCCTTTCATAGTGCTATACCGTAACGCGACGGTATAACTATATTGTATAAGATTTAAAGTAAACGATAGTTATTTCACATGCGTCGATAGTGGTGACAGTTAGAGCGTTGTTGATATTTTGTTAACATGACGGTCCAGAGTTCAAATCCGGCTGAAGCGAATATATATTTTTTTGTTCTATTTTGACTTTTATAATCAGTTTTGAAGTAAAATATCATGTTGTTATAATCTCACGACATCTAGATATTTAATTTAAGTAAAAACAAATTTTATATCAAATCTGGAGTTCAGCCTCTTTAAGAATGCTGTATTTGGGGTTCCAGCCCACTAAACAAGTTGGGTTCTGAGCTTTAAGGCATGTCATAATATGTTAGCATCACTCACGAAATACACTTCTTTAAGCTTTTTAACTGACTAAAAATATTTGGAACAATTTCCTACACATATAACATGATTTACATCATAAATAACTTCGTAGGCATATAATTAAACCCTATATTTTTTATTTTACATTAGTGTAATAATACTGATGTCAATATCATTTACATTAAGCTTACGTTTACAGACAAAACCACTCACTCAAAAAACTTCTATGTAATAAATAGAACAATATATTTGTGGTAATGTTTTTATGAGATTTATTACACTTGTGCTATATATCCCCTATTACACGACTACTCTTTTAATATTCTCTATATGTGAAATTAAAAATCTAACATTTTATTTTGTTAAAAACCGAAGAAAATAAACACTAAGACAAATTTTTATGTATGATGAGAATTGTTTTTAAGAATATTGCAGTATTTACATGGGTTTTTCTTATGAAAAGAGAAAAAAAATTGAAGTTGGATTTTTTTGGGGGGTCAAAATGGTCAGTCTTTGAAAATTCTGTTGACCCTTTATGTTATACTGAGTTAAGCCTTATGAGTAATTTCAAAACAACAGGGTCCCAGTGTATTCGCATTTCATAAAATAATCTGAATCTTGTAATGGTAAAGAATATGAAAAATTTGCACTTAAAAAACTTTTTTTTTTTATATTCACAACAATCTTACACTACTCTCTGTCCTGTCCACCCCAGCCAGAAATACAATATAAGACAGAAGTAGGGCTATACACAGGTTCATCAGAACTGTTGTTTGTTCACTCCGCATGTACCTGTAAAAACAATATAACATAAAAATTTCAAATTTAGTCCAATACACCTTTTCAATATGCAATTTTTGACACTTCTATCATTGCCTTTTTTCAAAACAACAAATTCTTTAAACTGCATTTCTAATTACCCAAGATATTTTCATTAATGAATACATGTGACATGTATGTATAAATGTTAACAGCATAACATGTATATCACAAATCCATTTAACAGATAAAGTATGTTCCTTAGATAATCCACAGAAAACAGCTAACTTGTATTTTATACTTACTTCCAAAGATAAAAGTGAAGGGAGAATGTTATGATCAGACACAATATTGAGATTCCTATTCCAACGATGGAAATAATTCTGAGTGTCTTCGAGGATGCATCAGCCTGCAATGACAACATTTGTTATAAACAATGGATACTAACATATTCTACCATATATGAAACTTTCAATAACTAATTAATTTGAGTGCTTTTATTTCTTGAGGCTTTTTTTTCTTTAATGAAGTTTTGAGTTCACGTGTGCGGGACAAACTTATATACAGCAATTGTGGAAGATTGCAGAATAAGCCACTTTTCTTAGTAGCACTAAGAAATTATACATGATATTGTTTTTTTTTCTCTATTTTTTCATTTACTTGAGAAGGAATTGGCATAACTAAGACAAACGTTTATTTTAAACTAGTCTCCGTATAGCAGTACATGCAAAACTGAAGCGTTTTGCAGAATAAAGTAGGAAACAATTACTGATATTTTCAGTCAAACAAATTCAGTATTATTTTTTTATTATTTGAAAGAAATACCTCAGAAAATGGACTCATAAGGACAGCAAAATTAGTCAAATGGTCACACACACAGACAGTGAAGTTTTCATCTGTTGAGCTGACCCTACAGCCTGCTGAGGACCAAATACCAGAACCATTACTGAAAGCCAAACAACACTGCTATAGTAACATATCTTGAGCAATAATACTATGTTTTAATAAAACTATGTTTTGGAAACAATAGTGCTAACGAAAGCACATTTGAAGTAATGGGAATTTTAGTTATTAACAAGACTCTGTCACAGACAGTATATCCCCCACCAATCGGTGCTTGTGAAGAAAGGCTAATGTCAAAATTAGCATATAAAGAAAAAGGGAAAAAAATCAGTAATAAGTTTTTCAAAGAATAACTTTGAGGTTATCATCTTTATCAAAGAGCTATAACTCCTTAAAATATTGTGCAATCACAAAAAGTGATGTTATGCAGTGCAGTTCATGTTGATAAACATTCTGTGAAAGTTTGGTAGAAATTACATACAAAATGTAGTAGGAGTTGTGCACAGAAACATTTATGTAATAATTATAAAAATCATTGAAGGGCAATAACTTCTTCAAAAATAGTGCCATCACGAAATCCTGACAAGATACACTGCAGAAAATGATGCAATCATTATGTGAAAGTGTGGTGAAAATTGAAAGCAAAATGTAGAAGGAGTTGTGAACCGAAGCATTTGTGGGTAAAATGAGCTTTCTTTATGCAAAAAATTTATACAATTCTCAGTAAATCATGTAACAACCTTTACAAACTTTTTTATATTTAAATCTTTAACTTTTGTAAAGTTTGTTATTTTTTGATACAGCAATGGCAAATAGAACTCAACATCCAAATTTCATCAAACATCCCCATTTTGATAATAATCCTCTGGGTGATGAATTTAAACACTCTTGTTTCATACTTTTAAAAATTTGGTCAAACCACTGATCAAGAGTGATTATGCCATTTTTAGTCATTCATTTTAGTTGCCAAGAAATAGCATGGAAGCTGAATTCAGATGGACGGACGGATGTCTGGCCGAAACTGGATTAGGGGCCTTTTCTTCTGTTTTCTTTTTTTTTAAATAGAGGGCCATTGGCCCCTTATTTGTCTGGCCGAAACTGGATTGGGGCCTATTCTTCTGTTTTCTTTTTTTTTAATAGAGGGCCAGTGGCCCCTTATTCTATGTTATGGAATGAACTCAATTGTTTTCTTTTGTTATGTTTGCAGTTAGATGGTCTCCTATTTATTTTCGGTTGTGCGAAAAGACGGATGGACGGACAATGCCAAAACAATATCTCCCTCCTGATTCCATCAGTGAGGAATAACAAACTACATGAAAATGCTCAAGAAACAATTTAGGGCAAAAGATTCTTTAAAATTCAATTTAAATGGCACTCCCCCTTCAAAAAAACAAAATAATCTAACACAAGGGTATGTGGACATACCTCTGAAACTGCCAAAACACACAAGCTGGCGTTGTCAAATTTGTCTGTAAGAAAAAAAAAAGATAATTTACTTGATGAAGGTTAACACAATGGAAAAACCTAAAACTATAAGTTGAAGAAAGTGAAAATTGTTTTCTGAATATAAATCAGTACTATCTTATTCATTTTACATGAATACTGTCAAATTTTACATAATTACTGTCAAATTTTACATGATTACTGTCAAATTTTACATAATTACTGTCATATTTTACATGAATACTGTCAAATTTAGATAGACTTTTATTTTCTGCTTTTTTCAAGTTTAAAGTTTAGTTAAAATTACTAATGCTAACATAATTATGCATGTTCCAAGTATGTACATTGCTTTTATGTCTTGATTGTCCATTAATAATAGCTCTACAAATTAACTTATAAAAACTCAGACATACATTTTATTTCTTTCAAAAATATGGAAGAGTTGATTGTTTTTTTTTCAAAACTGTCAACCATTAATGACTGCCAGGATTCAACCAGTGCTTGTATCAGAAGGTAGAACAAGGGGTGCAAATCTCTTATTACATATCCCTATATACAATATACATATACTGTATTTTAAGTTTTGAAACTCATACTGATCTATGTTGAAATGTCATCACAAGAGGAGGATTAAGTTCTCCAACTGGTGGAAATACTGACAAGGCCAAGATGGGTGCATTGATTGTCTCTTCTTCTTCTGATCTGAAAGGTATTTTGTCATTTTATGATTATCAGCATCACAGACATGAAGAAAATATCAAAAGGTGAAAGCAAAAATGCCCTTAAAGCTATTAAATTAAAGAGGCCGACCTTTTGACATCACCCTTTATCATTAGCCTTTAAACTGCATTTGTTGCTGCCTTTTGTAGACTATGATAAACTGGCACAGTCTGCATTTTAACCATAGTCTACACTGTTAAGCTATTCAGTCTTTAAGTATTAATTAGTTAGTTATATCTTTATATATATTAAATGAAGCTGTCCCTGATAAATAAGGGACAAAGGCCTTTTCAGATATTTTTAATGTAAAGGTAAATATCACCAGCATTTGGCCCAAGGGTTATCTTCAGCGTAACATTTATTACAAGTTTTTTTTAGAAGTCCCTTCCAAAATTTTAACATTCTATATAAGAAAGAATATCTTGTGTTCATTTTGATCAGTATTTACATCTATTGAGCTATGTCCTGTATGAAGTTCAACCAAACAGGACCCATATATACTGCATTAAACTGCCAAGAAATGGCCCGGAAGTAGTAGTTCTCTTAGGCACATTGGCAATTGTTAATTTGTAAGTAATTTATCAATTTTTTCATTGAAGACATTACACAAGCCATGGTGTAAAGGCAAAAGACCCACAGACAAGATTATAATGCTTACACAGATTAGTTCTATCATTTAATCAGGCCAGAATGTAATGGCATAAAATGTAATAACAATTTTGTGCAAACTTACGTCTTATTTGAAGCATCTGAGCTCTTGGTGGGTAAAATTTCTGACATATCTCTGTACATGACAGCTGTTGTTACATATTCTGCTGTATCATTTTCATCTTTAAGACAAAAGTTATAAGATATATACAAAACTATCATGTAGGTTGCATTGAATAATGATTAAAAACAATCAAAATCCCAGTACTTAGGCAACATTTCAGTAAATGATATTTTCAAAAAGATAAGAAATTGTTTAACTAGAAACAACTGAAACACATATTGTATCCCACTCCAAACTTTAAAAGAACATACCAGCTGCATAATTATGTGTTTTATATGCTCAGTCACTATTAAGTATAATACAATATAAAGTTTTGCCTTCAAAAATTGACCTTTTAAAGCTTTTGGGTCCAGTTGAAGTCGTGTTTTTGATTCCTTAAACCACCTCTTATTCGTATCATTTTCAGCAATATTCTCATCAGGGTCAGGAAATTCCACATTCTGTGTATTCTGTGTATCAACTTTCTTCACTTCTACAGCTGTCATGAAATAAATGAGCTTTTATCAATCAAAAATTAAGCAAAGGTTACATTGAGATTATTTGTATCAAATACTTCATAACACTGCAAACACAGACAGTAATAACTGTAATTTATGGCTGACAAAGTCTACAATTCTACACCAAAGTGACTCTTCATTAGGGATAGGGAACGAATACTAAAATCAATATTCGAATATTCGCTTTGCCATATTCGAATATATTCGAATATTCGTTTTTCAGTTCAGTCAGTTACCCGAATTTTGGTATCCGAACATTGGTACAGTTTTATCACCTGTACGTTGTCGGGGAAACAGCTATGTGTTATCTAGAAATGGCGTAGAAATTTGGAAATTTTATGGAAATTTTAAATACTTGTGAAGTGATTGGCAATACATAATACATTCCGTTCATCAAAACCGCGTGAAATAAGTCCAAACACGAGAGGTGTGCATGTTTTTTGTTTCTTTTTTTTATGTTTGTTTTCTTTTCCCTGTATAGCCTATTTCAACATTGTTAAGCTATGATCAAACATAATGCGATGATGAAAATTTTTAAAATAAACTTATAAGAGGAAAATATTTGAGCTATTCCACTGATTGGGCAACTAAAAAGTAATATCAATAGAGTTATGAACGTGACTGGTTGTTCGATTTCGTAAAACATGACGTTAATCCTTGAATATTGTGAGACAAACAACTTCTAAAATTTGTGAAATAAACGAGCGCCAATTAAAATGAACAAAAGATTAACAGGTATCACAATTACGCCTGTGGCAAACTGTTAATCCGTAACGATTGCCCCTGCCAATTATGCATTGCAATGTCATTGTTAATTGGATCAGTTAATTGGATCAAAATTTTATTTGAAACAAAAATCATTTTAGAATATTCGAATTTGATTTTCGGATTCGAATATTCGGTCGATTTTCGAATATTCGAATATTCGAACATTCGTTCCCATCCCTACTCTTCATCTACCCCTTTTTAAACCAGAGACTATATGGCCACAAAGGCCCTATTTAATTTATCTAATATTTACCAAAGTATTAATATTAATTTTACCGATGTTTTTCTTCACGATCAATGTCTTATTCTTCACTGATGTCTTAATGTTTTTGCTCAGGGCTGCCGCCATTGAATCAACAGCTTTCAAAACTTTTTCTGCTCCACTGTTTTCCTAGAAATACAAATTTATACTTGACAAAATGTTTGGGGCCACTTGTTGATAAAACAACAGGGGTGGTCCAGTGGTAATAGCCAGACCTTGCAATCTAGCAGCTGCAAGTCTGATCACGACACTAATATTTCTGTCTCGTATGAGATGCTAACCTGAGGTCTCATGTATCAATAGTGTACACTGAGCATATGAAAGAACTGGAAGGGTCTCTAAAACCGGATGTTTTCTGTATCTGCACCTACCCCTAACTAGTAAAATAAACCCTTTTTAGAGGCGATGTTCATTTGGTGATTTGAACATCAAGGATACCTCATCTCAAATGGATAGGTATAACCAAAACAAAAGGGTCATGATGTCCTTGTATTACTCACCTGAGTACTCACTCACCTGAAACTTTTTGATCATGTTCTGATGGAAAGTATGGGCTCAAACAAGGTGACCTACTTTTAATCTAGAAATATCCATTCTGAAAATGACCTACATATCATCAATGCAATCATCTCTGAAATTTTTCATAATGATCAGGAAGGAATATGGCCTGTTGTCGGGGGGGGGGGGGGGGGGGAAGCCTAGACTTCATCATTAAAAAAAAAAAGAGCGCCATTAGGCAGAGCAAAAAACACCTAGTGAAATGAGCAATTTTTTTCAATAATATCTATCCATCTATGAAGTTTCAAGTCAATAGCTTTGATAATTTAGGAGTATAGTCCAGACAAACATCAAGTACGAAAACTGAACTAAGGGGAATAACTCCAAAATCATGAAGTATACAGTGACGGCTCTTGTGCACTGCACTCCATCTCAATGTGATCTATCCATATGTGAAGTTTCAAGTCAATAGCTTTGATAACCTAGGAGTAATGTTCTGGACAAGAAAATTAAACAAAGGGGCATAACTCCAAAATCTTGAAGAACAGTACCTGTGCCAGGCACTTTGTCTCAATAAGACCTATCTATGTAAAACGTTTCAAGTCAATAGCTTAGGGGTAATGCTCTGGTAAAGAAAACAAAACTAAGGGGAATAACTCCAAATCATTAAGTGCAGAGTGATGGTTCTTGTGCACTGCACTCTGTCTCAATGAGATCTATCCATGTGCAAATTAAAAGTCGATAGTTTTGATAGTGTTGGAGTTATGCACTGGACAAGAGAAATAAACAAAGGGGAATAACTCCAAAATCATGAAGTATACAGTGACAGTTCTTGTGCACCATCTCAATGAGATCTATTTCCATCTGTAAAGTTTCATCTCAATAACTCTGATAACCTAGGAGTAATGCTAGGGACAAGAAAATTTAACAAAAAGGCATAACTCCAAAATCTTGAAGTACAGAGTGATGGTTCTTATGCACTGCACTCCATCTCAATGAGATCTATCCACCTTTGAAGTTTCAAGTCAATAGTTTTGATAGTGTAGGAGTTATGCTCCAAATAAACATCTGGACGCCGCCCGTCCGGCATAGGTGATCCCATAATCAGACTGTCTTCGATTAGCATATAATCTTTCTAGCATCAAATTAGCCACATAGGACGATGATCTATTTTCAACTTAAGGTGACCCGTATATAAACTTGACCTAGAAATCAGCAATAGTGACCCCAGGGACATTATTTGAACAAATTTGGTAGAGGTCAATTAGAAAATGCTTCATCCTAAAATTTTAAAACTCTAGCCCTCGTGGTTTCAGACAAAAAGATTTTCTTCTATATTGCTATTACAACTTGTGACCTCTCAGGCAGGTGAGCTCTTCATGGAAAGAAATTCTTTTAAAAACTTTGGTAAAGCTTGATGCAAGGAACATTTCTGTAAAATTTTATCAACTTTCACCTAGTGGTTAGAAGATGTTTTTTAATGTAGAAAGTTGACGACACACAACACACAATGGACACAGGGTGATCACAAAAGCTCACATGCTCAGGTGAGCTAGAAAGTGTCTTGTTAAGACACACACCTCTAATGAAATACTCATGCTTTGTAAAGCTATTGCATTTTGTAAAAATAAAAATAAAAAAAGTACAGTTATGCCATTATATCATAGTATTTCACCTGTTTATGTTTATTAAGAAAAAAAAAAACAGCCCCAAAACTAACCGACTCTGACAAGGACTTCCAGCTTTCTTGATTTGAATTGTCAATAATACTGCTTGCTGACTCTATGAAATCCTGTAAAATAAGAGGGAACCTATGAACATGATAAAAATAATCAGAATCTTATCAAAATTTTCTAGTCCTACAGAAAGAGGACTATTTCAAAGGTGACTTTTTTTGGGACTGATCTGATGAATTTTTTTGTCGAAAAATTTTCTGGTTATGTGTTTCTCAAGCTATGCAATGAAAATCATAGTGCAGACATGGTTAAATTCAGCTAGTCATGTGCATTAACTGCTAAAGGTTATTGGACCAGAGAATGCCTATGATGAGCTTGTGTTACTAAGTTTGGTTTACATCCTTCCAATAGTATAGGATAAGTAGTGCCAACATCTTCATACCTGCTGCATCAAGGGCAATTACTGTGGTAAAAATCATCAAACCAGAAGATGCCTATGACATGTGCAAGTAGACTTAATAACAAGAGGGCCATGATGACCCTATATCGCTCACCTGAATATGACTGCTTTTAACAAAGTTGCTATGGACCTGGTAAATTGACCCCAGATGACCCATATTCGAAACTTGACCTAGAAATTATCTTTCTGACAAATTTCAAGGTTATTTGGACTGAAAGTGTTGCCTCTAGAGTGTAAGCAACGTTTTTCCATATTTGGGCTCTCTGACCTAGTTTTTGACCCCAGATGATCCATATCCAAACCTGAGCTAGAAATCATAAAAAACAACCTTTCTGACCAATTTCCAGGACATTTGGACTGAAAATGTAGCCTCTAGAGTGTTTACAAAGTTTTTCGATATTTAGGCTCTGTGACCTAGTTTTTTAATCCAGATGACCGATATTTAAAGCTGAGCTGGAAATCATAGAAGTAACCTTTCTGATTAATTTTCAGGTTATTTGGAATTAAAATCTTAACTCTAGAGTGTTAACAAGGTTTTTCCATTTTGGGCTCTGGGACCTAGTTTTTGACTTAAGATGACCCATATTAGTACTTGAACTAGAAATCATCAAAACAACCTGTCTGACAAATTTCCAGGATATTTGGACTGAAAATGTAACCTCTGGAATGTTAAAATGGTTTTAACATTTTAGGGCTCTGTGACCTAGTTTTTGATCCCAGATGATCCATATCCTAATCTGGGCTAAAAATCATTGAAACAACCTTTCTGACAAATTTCAAGGACATTTGGACTGAAAATGTAACCTCTAGAGCATTAACAAGGATTTTCTACTTTTGGCCCTGTGTCCTATTTTTTGACCCCAGATAAACTATATTTAAAAACTGAGCTAGAAATCATTAAATACAAGCTTTCTGACAATTTCAAGGTTATTTGAACTGAATAACCTGGTTACATCAATGCGTGTTAACAAGGTTTTTCCATATTTGGGGTCTGTGACCTAGTTTTTGACCCGAGATGACCTTTATTAATATAAGCTAAAATCATTAAAAATCCTTCTGACACTTGGAAAATATTTAGACGGTAGCTCTAGAGTTTAACAGTTTTTTTCTATTTTTGTGCTCTGTGACCTAGTTTTTATTTCAGATGACCAATAATTCAAATTTAAACCTACAAATCATTGAAAAAACAACATTCTGGCAGATTGACTGAAAATGTTCCCTCTAGAAATGTTGTTTTTACAAGGTTTTTCCATATTTGGCTCTGTGAACTAGTTTTTGACCCCAGATGACACCAATTTTAAATTTGAGCTAAAATTACAAACAACCTTTCTGAAAATTTCTGGGATATTTTGACTAAAAATGTAACCTCTAGACTGTTAACGAGGTTCTTCTATTTTTGGGCTCTGTGACCTAGTTTTTGGACTGAAAATGTTCTTCTCCTTCTACAAGAAGATTTTCAAAGTTATCACTATATAAGCCTATGTAAAACCAATGACCCCGGGGTGGGGCCAAATTTGACCCCAGGGGTATAATTTGAACAAACTTGGTAGAGGTCCACTAGACAATGCTACCTACCAAATCTTAAGGCTCAGGGCCTTGTGGTTTCAGACAAGAAGATTTTCGAAGTTTTTCCTATATAAACCTATGTAAAACCAATGACCCCAGGGTGGGGCCAAACTTGACCCAAGAGGTATAATTTGAACAAAATTGGTAGAGGTCCACTAGACAATGCTACATACCAAATATCTAAGCTCTATGCCTTACGCTTTCTGACAAGAAGATTTTTAAAGTTTTTCCTATATAACTCTATGTAAAACAAGTTACCCCTGGGGCGGGGCCATTTTTGACCCAGAGGCCATGATTTGAACAAACTTGGTAGAGGTCCACTAGACAATGCTGCACACGAAATATCTTAGCATTACGCCTTACTGTTTCTGACAAGAATGATTTTAAAAGTTTTTCCTATATAACTCTATGTAAAACAATGTTACCCCTGGGGCGGGGCCATTTTTGACCCCAGGATCATAATTTGAACAAACTTGGTAGAGGTCCACTAGATGATGCTTTATACCAAATATCAAAGCTCCAGGCCTTGTGGTTTCTGACAAGAATATTTTTAAAGATCCAACTTTTAAAATCTGTTTTAGCTCCTGTGACCCAGAAATGCAATGGACCGGAACCATTTGAACAAACTTGGAAGAGCTTCATGCAAGGAACATTTTAGGCAAGTTTCATTAAATTTTGCCCAGTGGTTTCAGAGGAGAATGAATGAATTGTGGACGACGGACGGACGGACGGATGCCGGACAATCAAGGATCCTAAAAGCTCACATGAGCATGCTCAGGTGAGCTAACAAACTATTTGCATGAAATTTGGTTGAAATGCGTGAAAAAGTGCAAATATCAAATCAGAGAGATCAAGAATGATAACTCTGGTAAAAATCAATAAACTATGAAATGCTGAGGATAAGCATAACTAGGCTTAACAAAGATCAATCCTGTGAGGTTTGATTAAACTCCACCCAGTGGTATCAGAGGAGTTGCACAGACGAACTTTGTAACATTCTTTCATCCAGACTGCCTGCACAGAATCAAAAGGTCTCCCACTCACAATGTGTGTGTGGGTGGGGCGGGGGAGACATATATCCTTGTCCTTGCTCTGAGATTACTGTTGCAAAGAATCTAAAAAAACTTATCATGAATATTATCTTACATCAGTTATATTATCATTCACTATGTCAGTCTGAGCTAAAACATCTGCTACTCTCTCCAGAGAGTTTGACAATACACTAAGTTCCCTGTCTGTCAGTTTCTCCTCCTGTTCCCCTTCTTGTTGTACTGAGACCTTTGTTATATCCTTCAAGACATCACTGACATCATCCACTGTAGCGTTTTCGTTCAAATTTGTTATCTGTGGATAAAAATGTAACATACAATGCTAAGACATACATGGTGTCCCAGAATATATGTTACCATTTCAAATGCTTATAAACCTCATTCGTCTAAAATAAATCTTAAAATAAGAAGTTGAAATGTCCATATTATAAATGTTTACATCTTAACTTGATAACAAAGAAAAGAAACAAAAAATGTCGAATTCATATAAATTACTGACCAAATTTGATACCTAATAATTAAGAAAGTTCAGGGTCATTTCAAAATGATTTATGCATAAATTTGAAACCTAAAGAAAAAGTTAAACATCTGTTGCAGAGAAATCATTGTCCAAAAATGATAAATAAAGACAAAGGACTTTCATTTACATGTATTTGAAAGACAAAATGGATCCAGAAATATGACTAATTATTTTGAATATTATGAACTATCTGACTGCACACTTTGTGTCCAGGTTAGGCTTACCGTATCATTCACCTCCTTCACACTTTCACGGAGACAATTATACCTTGGTAACTGCCAAGTTCCATCTACTTGACATAGTCTTGTTTTCAAACCTGTAACAAAATTCATTATAAAATTTTACAAAGTAACAATTCTGGTTTATAATTTTAACTCCTTATCAAGATTTCATTGTATTTTCCCAAATATATCAGAGATACTATTTTCACGACATTGCACTGAGCTATTTCAAAGTTTTTCATTTGAGAAGGATCAGAACAAGAGGACCATGATGGCCTTGGATTGCTCACCTGAGTACTTTGGCTGTAGGTGTGCTGTTGAGCAGTATTTCATTTTTTAACTGAAAAAATGTAACTGCCTACAAACCAAATATGTAAAATATTGGTCAATAAATAAAGGCTCTATGACAGAAAGTAGAAATATCTATTATAAGCTATGGTGACCTTGACCTTGACCCGGTGACCTCAAACCCTACCCAGGGGTATAGGGCCATGCAAGGAACCTATATACTGAATATCATAGATATTGGTCTATAAATGAGGGCTTCTATGAAGTACAGTAGATAAATCCATTTTTAGCCTCTGTGACCTTTAACCTAATCTAACTATTTGAAAAAGCTCAATAAAGCTTGCTTCATGCCAAATTTAAAAATTCTAGGCCTTGTGGTTTCAGACAAGAAGATTTTTAAAGATTTTCCTCTATACTACTATTTAGAACTTGTGACCCATCGGGCGGGGTCAGTAGTGACCCCAGGGACATTTTTCTAACAAACTTGGTAGAGGTCCACAAAACAATGCTGCATACCAAATATCTTAACTTTAGGCCTTGTGGTTTCTGATAAGGAGATTTTTAAAGTTTTTCCTATATAATTCTATATAAAACATGTGACCCCTGGGGCGGGGCCATTTTTGACCTAGGGTCTATGACTTGAACAAACTTGGTAGAGGTCCTGTAAACAATTCTATATACACATTATCTTAACTCTAAGCCTTATGGTTTCTTATTTTAAGTTTTTTAAAACCTTTCCCCATATAACTCTATGTAAACAAGTGACCACTGGGGCGGGGCCATTTTTGACCCAGAGGCCATGACTTGAACAAACTTGGTAGAGGTCCACTAGACAATGCTGCACACCAAATATCTTAGCTATAGACCTTGTAGTTTTTGACAAGAAGACTTTTAAAGTTTTTCCTATTCTCGGCTTTACACATCCGGGTATTTTCAAAGGTAGTAAATCCATACTTGGGTGTAACTCGGATTTTATCGTTGAACTATATGTAACTTCAAGATTAAAAATTACAAAAACTAGAACATATAACAAAAGAAACTGTCTTAATTTCTGAGACCTATGGCCTGATAAGTGCATTTTTAAAGATTCTAATTAATTAAAGATTTTATTACAAAATCAAATTTTACATATTTTAAGTAGTTTTAAGTTTTAATAATTAATCGTAAAATGCAACAGTTTTCACTGCGATCCGCAGTGATTGACCACCGCTTTCCCCCGCAATTTACCATGGCGTTCCACAGGGGAAACGGTTACGGCCACAGATTCATGTCCGCGGTGGTGAACATTTTCAGTTCCCGGGTTTTGCGGACAAATTTTGTGCAAAATTTCCTCTGTGATGAGTCCCATCCGCGGGGTCTTGCGGGTTTTGCAAAATCAGCGCTAACCCTACCGTACACATTGATACTGTGTGTAACTGCATAAAGATAAAATTTACACTTTTAAATGGTGTATTTCAAAAATAACTCGCTTTGTTAAACAATTTCCAAACATCAAACAGTATAAAGCATTAAAAACGCACCGCTAATTCAGCTCATAAGTAACTGTGTAAAGGTTGTTTATCTTTCAATTGACTTCATAGGAGCCAACTTCTATGAACATGTGGGCCGACCTAGTGCTAGCTGCAAACATTAGGCTAAAGGATTTCATTTATTACCTTGAAGGCACCGACAGAAGCTATCAATTATCAAACTTGTTTTTCACGGTCATTTGGTGTTTGACAAGTTTATTAGCGTGTAAATGGAACGGATTAGCGAGGTATGATATACACAGACTGATCCGGGACTTATGTTGTGGATTCGTTTTATGCAGATTTTTATACTGTCTGGATTGACATAAGTAATAGAAAAAGGTGAATTTCTGGAACTTTTAAAATGGGATTTTCGTAGATGCGAACCAGTCCTAGATGTTCTGAATCAGTAAAAACCAATGATTTGTTGGTTTTCTGTGAGCCTGTTTCAGAGGAGATGTCATTTGAATGAATTGTGGACAACGGACGGAAGGACAACCACTGATCCTAAAAGCTCAAATGAGCACTACATGCTCAGCTGATCTAAAAAAAACAAATTAAAAATTATGCCTTCAAAAACAGATCAAACACACATGCAGGCATGCACACACACAAAACACAAGTGCGAGATGGTCCTAAACTGCTCACTGGAACTGTTAAATAGACAAGTGAAATGATTAAATATCATCAAAACAAAATAAAGAACTAACAAGTAGCATAATGTTAACAAAATCAGCAGAGGTCTACCAGGCAATGCTTCAAACTAAAGCATAGTCATTCTGACAAATATTGTTTTAAGAGTTTATCTATGGGCAACAAAATCCTGCCCCTTGGGTGGATCCCTAGCGGGACAGTTAGAACAACCTTGGTAGAGCAATGCAATTTTTATTGTCCACTTTGTTTTGTTTTACATTCTATCACCTGTAAAATAATCATCACATGGCTCATTTCTTGTATTTGTTTTGTTTTACATTATTTTACCTGTAAAGCCCTCATCACATGGCTCTTTTCTTGTATTTATTTTGTTTTACATTATTTTACCTGTAAAGCCCTCTTCACATGGCTCTTTTTGGCTCATTTCTTGTATTTATTTTGTTTTACATTATATTACCTGTAAAGCCCTCATCACATGGCTCTTTTCTTGCATTTATTTTGTTTTACATTATATTACCAGTAAAGCCCTCATCACATGGCACATTTCTTGTATTTATTTTGTTTTACATTATATTACCAGTAAAGCCCTCATCACATGGCTCTTTTCTTGTATTTATTTTGTTTTACATTATATTACCAGTAAAGCCCTCATCACATGGCTCATTTCTTGTATTTATTTTGTTTTACATCATATTACCTGTAGAGCCCTCATCACATGTCTCTTTTCTTGTAATTCCTGCCTGGGTCCTGGCCCATGTAAATCCTCTGCTATCCACACTCTCTTCACAAGTAGGGATGACCTCAACTGAAAACATTATCAAAAGATTTATCCTGCATTTATACTTTCCTGACATTGCACAAAATACACTACTTAAGTAAAGTCCTTTATTATTGTCTGAATAAGAATCATTTTTCATATCCTTACACTTAGAGAGTTTTGCATACTACATTAGTAATACCGTTCTAATTATTGTCAGCACCAATAGCCCATATGAATGAAGTCCATGAAGAATTTAGCTGTTTCAAGAAATAGTGTATGAGACACTCAAGGTATACTGACATGCTAAATGTACAGTGTATTAAACACCAATTGTGTGTCACCACTACTTAACTGATCCTCTCTAGTCTAGTTCAACTATAGATGCCTATGCATTTCAATTAATTTGCAAAATCTAATTCCAGCAACATATTGTTAACTCACTACAGTACTATGGTAAGTGCAGATAAATTATAAAATAAAATAAATTTTAGACAAGTCAGTGAGTGAAATAATGGGGTTTACATTTTTGCTTACTACAGTTATAATCTAAGGCAGCTATGAACTCCAGTATTTAAGCAAATTATTTCTTACATTTGTAGCTATCAGAATTGCCTACTGATTGCATGGAATCTTTGATAACTTGTTTGTGTAAACTGAGACTAATTAAATGCACTTGAATCATCTTACTGTATACATGCAAATAACAAGAGGGCCATGATGGCCCTGGATCGCTCACCTGAGTACTTTGGCTGTAGGTTTGCTGTTAAGCAGTATTTCATTTTTTAATTGAAAATATTTAAGTGCCTACAAACCAAATACGTAAAATATCAGTCAATAAATAAAGGCTCTATGACAGAAAGTAGAAATATCTATTATAAGCTATGGTGACCTTGACCTTGACCCAGTGACCTCAAACCCTACCCATAGGTAGAGGTCCATGCAAGGAACCTATATACTGAATATCAAAGATATTGGTCTATAACCAAAGGCTTTATGAGGTACAGTAGATAAATCTATTTTTAGCCTCCGTGACCTTTAACCTAATCCAATAATTTGAAAAAGCGTGATAAAGCTTGCTTCATGCCAAATTTTAAAATTCAAGGCCTTGTGGTTTCAGACAAGAAGATTTTTAAAGATTTCCTTTTTAACATTAAGGACCCCCGAGGTGGGGCAAATTTTGACTCAAGGGCCAACATTTAAACAATACTGGTAAAGGTTCTTTACACAATACTCAACACCAAATATCTAAGGTCTACACCTATTTGTTTTGGAGAAAAATTATATTTCATGCTTTTCCTATATAAATCAATGTAAAACAAGAGAACCCTGGGGTGTGGCCAATTTAGACCCAAGGGACATAATTTGAACAAACATGGTAAACATCCACTAGACAATGCTACATACCAAATATCTAAACTGTAGGCATTGAGATTTCCAGTAAGAAGATTTTTAAAGATTGCCTTTTTTACATATTAAGGGCCACAGGGGTGGGGCCAATTTTGACCCCAGGGCCAACATATAAACAATACTGGTAAAGGTTATCTACACAATACTCCACACCAAATATCTAAGGTCTAGTCCTATTAGTTTCGGAGAAAAATGACTTTTAATGTTTTTCCTATATAACTATATGTAAACCAAGAGAACCCTGGGGCATGGCCAATTTTGACCCAGGGGACATAATTTGAACAAACTTGGTAGACATCAACTAGACAATGCCACATACCAAATATTTAATCTGTAGGCATTGAGGTTTCCAGTAAGAAGATTTTTAAAGATTGCCTTTTTTACATATTAAGGACCACCGGGGTGGGGCCAATTTTGACCCCATGGCCAACATATAAACAATACTGGTAAAGGTTCTTTACACAATACTCCACACCAAATATCTAAGGTCTAGTCCTATTAGTTTTGGAGAAAAATGATTTTTCATGTTTTTCCTATATAACTATATGTAAGCCAAGAGAACCCTTGGGCGTGGCCAATTTTGACCCAGGGGACATAATTTGAACAAACTTGGTAGACATTAACTAGACAATGCTACATACTAAATATCAAAGCTGTAGGCATTGTGGTTTCTGAGAAGAAGATTTTTCAAGATTTCCCTTTTTACATATTAAGGGCCCCCGGGGCAGGGCCAATTTTGACCCCAGGGTCAACATATAAACAATACTGGTAAAGGTTATCTACACAATACTCCACACCAAATATCTAAGGTCTAGTCCTATTAGTTTTTGAGAAAAATGATTTTCATGTTTTTCCTATATAACTATATGTAAACCAAGAGAACCCTTGGGCGTGGCCAATTTTGACCCAGGGGACATAATTTGAACAAACTTGGTAGACATCAACTAGACAATGCTACATACTAAATATCAAAGCTGTAGGCATTGTGGTTTCTGAGAAGAAGATTTTTCAAGATTTCCCTTTTTACATATTAAGGGCCCCCGGGGCAGGGCCAATTTTGACCCCAGGGTCAACATATAAACAATACTGGTAAAGGTTATCTACACAATACTCCACACCAAATATCTAAGGTCTAGTCCTATTAGTTTTGGAGAAAAATGATTTTCATGTTTTTCCTATATAACTATATGTAAACCAAGAGAACCCTTGGGCGTGGCCAATTTTGACCCAGGGGACATAATTTGAACAAACTTGGTAGACATCCACTAGACAATGCTACATACCAAATATCAAAGCTGTAGGCACTGTGGTTTCTGAGAAGAAGATTTTTAAAGATTTTCTATATAAGGCTATGTAAAAGGAAGTGACCCCTGGCGCGGGGCCAATTTTGACCCCAGGGAAATAATTTGAACAATTTTTGTAGAGTTCCATTAGAGGGTGCTAAATGCCAAATATCTAAGCTCTAGGCCTTGTGGTTTCAGACAAGAAGATTTTCAAAGTTTTTCCTTTAAGTTGCCATAGCAACCAGAGTTCTGCATGGAATCAAATTCTTTGAACAATTTTGGTAGAGCTTCATGCAAGGAACATTTCTGTGAAGTTTTGTTGAAATTGGCTCAGTGGTTTAGGAGGAGATGTTCTTTAAAACAAAAGTTTACGCACGGACGCACGCACCGACGACAGACGACGGACATTGACTGATCACAATACCTCACCTTGTGCACTACGTGCACAGGTGAGCTAAAAATGTTTTATTCTATTTTTTTCTGGTTCAAAAGATCTGTCATTTGTGTGAAGAGTGATACTGAAATTTCTATAGCAATAAAACAAACAGAATTGAAAATGATATGAATTTTGTATGAAAAATTTTACCGAAGACAATACAAGCTGGTAATGGATGACTCCAAGAGCCATTGGCTAAACATATGCTTGTGTCACTACCACTTATAGTGTACCCGTCATTACAACTGTAAAAAGCTTTGGCTCTGTATAATGTTCCACCTGAAGCAGTCACAGTCCCGTTTCCGATGTTTGGAGGAGATGCACAATCTGAAATAGTTATTGCATTTTAATGAACAAGAAAACAAACTGCCAATATGATACATATTATAGAACAAATTTCATTACTGTGATGGAAATGAGGTAACAAAGCACTGTGCAAATATGCTGATAGTTGGGAACAGGAAAACCAAAAAATTGTCAATTTTTACTGATTTTAAACTTCCTTGACCATGTCCAAAATCTCTTAAAAAATCAGTCCAGATATTTTCAAGAGGAATCAAATTTTAGTAGAACCTTTCAGAAACACACCAAAATTTCACACATTATCTGCCTTTAGCCTCTAAAGTAGACCTTCCCACCTATTATAATCCCTTAAAATAACCACTGTGACCCCTTGGCCCAAGGCAATCATCACCAGCCAGTAAACATCCATGCATCTTTAAGTGTGCTTGATTCATAGCAAGTCAAAGGATTACGTTCACCGGTTTGCATATGGCACAAACTGTGAAGTATCAGGTTACTGAAGTTAGCAGTAATTTTCAACTCCCTTTAATCTGCTGCCAACAATGGAGAAGATTGTGACCTCACTGTGTAATTTGCTTTTAATTTCATACTTTGCAATGTATTCCTAAAATAACCTCGTAAAATCTGCACTATTTTTGTTTTTAACTTTCACTTTTAAGAAACTGTTGGTTTTTTTTTGGTGAAATTAAGAAATGCATCATTATTCAATTTTAGTTTTTCAGTGACAATGAATTGTTCATACTTTTCAACAAGAGGGCCATGATGGCCCTGTATCGCTCACCTGAGTAAGACTGCTTTTAACAAAGTTGCTATGGACCTGGTTAATTGACCCCAGATGACCCATATTCGAACTTGACCTAGAAATTATTGAAACAATCTCTTTGACAAATTTCCAGGATATTTGGACTGAAAAAGTAGCATCTAGAGTGTTATCAAGGTTTCTCGATATTTAGGCTCTGTGACCTAGTTTTTGACCCCAGATAACCCATAGCCAAACTTGAGCTACAAATCATCAAAACAACGTATCTGACAAATTTCCAGGACATTTGAACTTAAAATGTAGCCTCTAGAGTGTTTACAAAGTTTTTCCATATTTGGGCTCTGTGACCTAGTTTTTGACCCAAGATGACCCATACTCCAACTTGAGCTAGAAATCATCAAAAAAAACCTGTCTGACAAATTTCCAGGATATTTGGACTGAAAATGTAACCTCTGGTGTGTTAAAAAGTTTTTTACATATTTGTACCATGTGGTCTAGTTTTTGATCCCAGATGACCCATATCCAAATTTGAGCTAGAAATCATTGAAACAACCTTTCTGACAAATTTCAAGGACATTTGGACTAAAAATGTAACCTCTAGAGCTTTTACAAGGTTTTTCTACTTTTGGGCTCTGTGACCTTGTTTTTGACCCAAGAGAATCTATATTCAAAACTGAGCTAGAAATCATCCATAGAATCTTTCTGACAAATTTGGACTGAAAATGCTACCTTTAGAATATTAACAAGATTTTTCCATATTTGGACTCTGTGACCTAGTTTGTGACCCCAGATGACCCATTCTCGAATTTGATCTAGAAATCCTCAAGGCATTTTTTCTGACAAATTTCCAGATTATTTGGGCTGAAAATGTAACCTCTAGAGTGTTAACAAGATTTTTCTATTTTTGGGCTCTGTGACCTAGTTTTTGAACCCAGATGATATTTGAACTTATGCTAGAAATCTTTGAAGCAACCTTTCTGACAAATTTCCAGATTATTTGGGCTGAAAATGTAATCTCTAGAGTGTTAACAAGATGTTTCTATTTTTGCGCTCTGTGACCTAGTTTTTGAACCAAGATGACACATATTTGAACTTGAGCTAGAAATCATAGAAGCAACCTTCCTGACAGATTTGCAGATTATTTGGTCTAAAAGTGTTACCTCTAGAGTGTTAACAAGGTTTTTTCAATATTTGGGCTCTGTGACCTAGTTTTTGAACCAAGATGACACATATTTGAACTTGAGCTAGAAATCATAGAAGCAACCTTCCTGACAGATTTGCAGATTATTTGGTCTAAAAATGTTACCTCTAGAGTGTTAACAAGGTTTTTTTTAATATTTGGGCTCTGTGACCTAGTTTTTGACCCCAGATGACCCATATTTGAACCTGACCTAGAAATCATCAAAGCAACCTTTCTGACAAATTTCCAGATTATTTGGGCTGAAAATGTAACCTCTAGAGTGTTAACAAGATTTTTCTATTTTTGGGCTCCGTGACCTAGTTTTTGAACCCAGATGACCCATATTTGAACTTGAGCTAGAAATCATCATTAGAACATTTCTGACAAATTTTCAGGATATTTGGACTGAAAAAGTAGCCTCTAGAGTGTTAACAAGGTTCTTCTATATTTGGGCTCTGTGACTTAGTTTTCCAACCCTGATAACCCATGTTCGAACTCGTCCGAGATATAAATGTGACAAACATCCTGACCAAGTTTCATGACAATTGAGGCAAAAATATGACCACTAGAGTGTTAACAAACCAATTGTTAACGGACGGACGACGGACAAAAGGTGATCAGAAAAGCTCACTCTCTCACTACGTGACAGGTGAGCTAATAAAAAAAAAGACTTGCAAGCAAATATTCAACAGGTAAGGTAAAACATTTTTTGCTGATTTATTTTCATGTTTAAAAAAACAAAAACAAAAAACAAGGTGGGGTGTAATTTTTGGGTAAGGGTCTCACAAAGGATGATTATCCTAAGTTTAATAGTAAGCTAGCATCTATTTTAATGAGTAATTCAATACTGTACCAAAGTTTAAAGGACTCATTATTTTCATGTTAGTTAGACAGACTTCATGTGAGATCTCAGCATCAAATCGCACACATATTTGACGTTTCAGCTACAATCATTTGATAGGAAGCAAAAGTGTTGAAAATAGTAAAGGCAATGGAAAAACAGAAAAATACTACCTCTAGGAATACATTTCCCGTAGTTCAAACTCCAAGATCCATTGGAAAGACATGTAGTTATGTTACTACCATTGACAATATAACCATCATTACATCTCACGCTGGCTGTGGCATTGAAAGTTGTCAATTTAGTGACTACTTTACCATTGATTGGGTTTCCAGGAAGTCCACAGTCTAAAATAGGCAATATTTCTTTTTCTCAATTTGTCTTTAATTCAATTAAAAAAATTGAACTGAGAAAAAAATTTAAAAGTAATATACCATCATTTATAAATATTCAAAATTAAATTCACTGAGATATTTTCATGGGTGGAACAAAATTAATGTATTGACAGACATGGATGGACATAGTTGACATTTTTACCAAACACTTGTGATGGTGGATAGCAGAACAGATTGCAATGCTTTGAAATGTACTAATGATTTTATACCACGATTTTCTTCTATTAAACAATTTGTGAACAATTCTTTTTAAACCCACGAATCTGACAACTATCATATGATTTAAACAGGCACTGACCTATAATTTCACAAACTGCCATCTCCCAGTTGCCTGTTTCCAGACATGTTATATTTTTCTTGCTTGAATTATAACCCTTGTTGCAAGTTACATTGGCAATCACACCATAAGTTGTGTTGCTTTCATCTCCCAAAGTTACAATGAATTGTAAACTTATCATTATTTACCATATTTCAATATACAGATAATCTGACAAACATAATAGTACAGGAACAAAGGATTTTTCTACAGTATCTAAGTGCAATAGATAATTATCCTAAGTTAAATAGTAAGCTTGCATCTATTTTAATGAGTAATACAATTTATTGTAGCAAAAGATCAAAGGACTCTTTACTCTTTATTTTAATGTTAGTTAGACAATCTTCATGTGCGATCTCGGCATAAAATCGCATGCATATTTAGAACTGTCTGATGTTTCAGCTAGAATAATTTGATAGGAAGCAAAAGTGTTGAAAATGGTCAAGGCAATGGAAAAACACTAAAATAATACCTCTAGGAATACATTTCCCGTAGTTCAGACTCCATGATCCATTGGAAAGACATGTAGTTATGTTACTACCATTGACAATATAACCATCATTACATATCACGCTGGCTGTGGCATTGAAAGTTGTCAATGTAGTGACTGCTTTACCATTGGTTGGGTTTTCAAGCCCTCCACAGTCTAAAATAGGCAATATTTCTTTATTTCTCAATTTGTTTTTAATTCAATTTGAAAACAAATTATGAATTGAAAAGAAAACTAGAAAAAATATAACATCATGTGTAAGTATTCATAATTAAATTTACCAAGACATTTTCATGGGTGGAACAAATGTATTGACAGACAAACATGGATTCAAACACTTGCAATGGTGGGATAGCAGAATAGATTGCAATGATCTGAAATGTCATAATTATTTTATACCACGATTTTCTTTTATACAAAAATTTGTAAACAATTCTTTTTAAAGCCACGAAGCTGACAACTATCATATGATTTAAACAGTCACTGACCTATAATTTCACAAACTGCCATCTCCCAGTTGCCTGTTTCCAGACATGTTATATTTTTCTTGCTTGAATTATAACCCTTGTTGCAAGTTACATTGGCAATCACACCATAAGTTGTGTTGCTTTCATCTCCCAAAGTTACTTTTCCATTTGTTATATTTTCAGGTTTTCCACAATCTGAAAAGTGTTTGGTTTTGATAGGATAAGAAACAAACATATCTATATCTTATCATCTTTTAAAAATCTCCGAATGTCTGATGAGTGTTTGCATTATATTGTCATGAGATTTTATCTTTTACTGATACTAAATGAATACAGTTGCAAAGATTATTTCACAAAGTAATAATTTACCCTACATGTAGTATTAGGTCAAAGATATAGCAATTTAGTATTCAGAGATATTTGCTCCGGGTCTACTGTTGAGAAAACATTCTAAGCAAAATAATAGGTTTTGAATTTTTCAAAGATCTTACATTTCTTATATTTTCAACAAATACAACCCTGGGATGGGGCCAATTTAGACCCAAGTGACACACTTTGAACAAGCCTGGTATGTATTAACTATACAGTGCTACATAAAAAATATCTAAGCTCTTTTGGCATACAATTTCTGACAAAAAGATTCTTAAAGTTTTCCTTTATAAGCCTATATAAAACCAAGACACCCAGGGGCAAAGTTGAATTAACTTGGTAGAGGACCTCTACATGATGTTTCATGCAAAATATCTAAGGTCTAAAGCTTACGGTTTCTTACACAAAATATTTTCAAAGATAGAATATTTTACACAAAATAAGACCACAAGGGCCAGGCCAATTTTTACCCCTGGGACATAACTAGAAAAAACTCTGTAGAGGTATGACAATAAAATTTAAGCTCTAGGGCATATTGGTTTCAGACAAGAAGTTTCTTAAAATCTTCACTATATAACCCTATATAAAATCAAGTGTCCCCATGGCAGGGCCATTAATCACCCCAGTGGCATAATATGAACAATCTTTGTAGAGTACCTCTAGATGTTGCCCCATCCAAAATGTCTAAGATCTAAAGCTTACAATTTCTCACAAGAAGATTTTTGAAGATCTTATATTCAACACAAATTAAACCCCCACAGCTGTGCCAATTTATACACCAGGGACATAATTTCAAAT
Source organism: Cyclina sinensis (assembly GCA_012932295.1). Taxonomy (NCBI): domain Eukaryota; kingdom Metazoa; phylum Mollusca; class Bivalvia; order Venerida; family Veneridae; genus Cyclina; species Cyclina sinensis. Next base: position 4,719,135 of record JAAONU010000015.1, read on the forward strand.
TTTGAACAAACCTTGTAGAGGTCCACTAGACAATACAACAATCAAAATATCTAAGCTCTAGGGCATACAGTTTCAAAAATGAAGATTTTTTATGTCTTTCTTATATATGTCTACATAAAATCAAGTGAACCCAGGGCCGAGCCATTCATGACCACTGGGGCAAAATTTGAACAACCCTTTGTAGTGGACCTCTATAAGATGCTCTAGCAAAATAAGAAAATAAATAATAAGATTTTCAAAGATAGAAAAAGTAAATTTGAGCTTTGCTTTCTGTTGACCGTTTTTCAAATTACCACTTTACGACTAATACTACCTTATGCAACACAAGAAGTATTGTCCCAATCTGCTGACTATCAACATGTAAAGTTTAAGTATCAATGAAGTCTCAGATCCAGAATCACACTATACCAAAGCTGAAGCACCATATGTTATGTTAGAAGAATAAATCACTGTAAACTGATTACCAGCACTTAAAATGAAAAACGTCAAAACTATTAAGATATTTCAAATAAGCAAACATGTCTAGATGAAACAAATAATTTCAAATATGTGAAATGTTTAAAAGAAGTAAATCTACAATGTGTTGTTACCCTACCTTTAGCAGTACAAGTTGTATTATCCCATTGCCCTGTATCAAGACAAAGTATTGTTGACTTGTTTGTCTCAAAGCCTGGATCACATGTCACTGAAGCCGTGGGCCTATGTGTAGTATTATCTGGATCATCAAGTTGTACTGAGCCAAAAGTTATGGTAGGTAAGTCTTGACAACCTAATGAGAAATAAATGGTGAGATTATTCCTACAGCCTGTTTATAAATGTGAGTACCATTGCACTGATACTGTTAAATATCTCTACAGAATTTTCACAATTTCTAAATGCTTAAAATCAGCCTTGCAAATACGGTGTTTTTAAAAATATTTTGAATTCACCACTTCTTATATACCAAATCTTCATCAAAATTAAACTAAAACATCTGCAGAACTAGATTGCCCATGGGCAGCATATCGAGTCCGCCGCTTTCCGCCTATGGGGATGGGACTGTGAAACTAGAGATTTATTCACATACCAACTTTACATATTTCTTGCAAGCGACAAGTTGACTTCATATGATGATTACTTATGCCAGATAATTGCGAAATCCAACTGTGCACAAAGTTATGAGCCTGACATGAACATCTATTGTATGTGCCTAAACACACACACGCACACACACACACACACACACACACACACACGGACAGGGCAAACACTATATGCCGGCTCGCCATTATCATGGCAGGGGCATTAAAACTTGGTAGAAGACCTTAAGCTGATGCTCCACGCAAAGTCTTAGTTCTAAAATATATAAGAATATCAATAAGAAGATAATAAGAAGATTTTCAAAGATTCAATATTTTACACAAATAGGACCCCCGGGTGAGGTCAATTTTGACCTCAAGGACATAATATAGATTATTCTACAAGGACACAGCTCAAATAGATGGTCAACCAAAGCATATTTGTTCTATATTACTTTCAAATCAAGCCAGCCGTTTCTTAGAAAAAACAAACCAGCTCAGGTAAGCTAAAAGGTAAAGGGGAGGTTTCCAATGACACATTCCAGAAGCAAAGCTGCAAGTTTGTGATGTTAAATCAACAAACTGGTCAATCTGAGGTCATTGAGAAAAGTGATGTCAAGTTTGACATCATAAACTTATAAATGAATTCTGCAAAAGGTTTTTGTGCCTTCTCTGAATTTCCCTAATATGTTGTCTATTGAAAATGCGAATTTAGTCTCTGAATGCTAGACACGGGGTAATCACAAAAGCTAACTGGGGCCATGATTTGTATAAACTTGGTAGAGGTCAACTAGACAATCATACATACCAAACATCTTAACTCGAGGCTTTATGGTTTCTGACAAGAAGTGACAATGTGCACATCTACCCTTAGTACATATGCTTTTTGCAAAGAATTATTAAAATCTTAGGAACAGTCTGCACATATTTCGCTGGCAGCTGGCAGGCCGGACCAACCACATGACCAACACACATGAATCCAATATTATAGCCCCAAGATATTCTTTCCAGGGGTTATGATAAATGATGTTACAATTGAGTTTCTATAAACCATGGCATAACAAACTGATTATTGAATTATAATTTATATCACAAATAACCAAAACAGTACAATTTACCACCAGTGCATTATATAACAATTACTCAACAAACAATAATGATACTACAAGAACTTACAAGTTTATAGTTCAACAAATGCAGCAATTTACATGTTCCATACAATTAAAACTGCCATTTACAGTATTTGAACACAAGATATGACTACAAAATGTTCCATAATAATAAAAAGCAAAATAAATGTCTTAAGAATTTCAAGTATAAAGTCTTAAAACACTTTGTATATCACAACTATTATGTTTTCAATGGATGTATGACTAAATGATTATCTACAAAACACTGTCCATTCTTATATAGTGTTGATTGAGATGAACTTTAAATGTAAAATAAAAGAAATAATTACTTTAATATCATCCAAAACACCTCAAGTATAACAAATACAAAGGTTAAATATTTATCTCACACTGACCTTCATCTGAAAAGTTTAGGGCCATTTAAACAAGGTAAAGAAATATTTCGCAATAACAACAGCAATGCTAACTTGTTAATATTTACAGGTTGTTAGCTTTGTACTTAGATATAAACTTGCATAAGTTTTTCCTGTGTAATAATTGCCATACTGGGAGTGTAGCACAGTATGTCTTCAGGAAGGGAGGGGGAGGGGGGCGGGGGAGTGGGGGGAGGAGAAAAGAAACAAGTGCCAACATTCCAGTGAAAAGCAAACAACATTTTTCCCATATTTCCTGTTTGCACTTGAATCAAAATGAACAACATGAAGAAAACAATAAAGAATACTTTTATTTTGTTTGAAGACAATCACCAACAACATAAACCTGCAAATAACAAGAAATCTACATAAAAATAGTTCACACAATTTTACATATTAATAGATAAGAATTTTTTTAATGAAATTTGTAACAAAGCCATAATATTGAATAAAAACTGACTTCTCAATGAATGTTAAAGGAATTTTATTTTGCATAATTATGTTATAAGAAGTAGGAAAACATACTACTCTCTGAATAATTCATTCTAACAGTGCACCTACTGAATTGGCAAGTATCTCCATTATAGCCGGGTACACATACACAGGTATATTCATTGATTCCATCTTCACATGTAGCACCATTCTGACAAAGACTGCTGACACACTCATCAATGTCTGAAATGTTAATGAGAGCAGTCAAAAGAAAGCCAGAACTTAAATATTTTTTTGAGTATCATTATATAATCATGTGCACTTTCTATGATATTTTGCCTTCTTTACAATGTAATGGTCAAAATAAACTTCTGTAATCTTGTTTTTGATTATTTCCTTCTGTGTATTCAAAATCTTTGATTGACATTATGCATACAAATTTAAGAACACCTCTAGAATAATTGCTTACAACTTCTGTTCATGCTAATTTCAAAGGAAATGTCAAACATTTAAAAAAAAAGAACAATCATTGTTATAGCCCGAAATTATTCATATAACAAGGGGGCCAGCCATTGGCCCCCTTGTGCTCACCTGAGGACAGACTCATATTGGTGTAAAAAGCTGAAAGTTAATGGAAGTGTTTATCACAAGAATTTGAACAAGAACCACTGCAAGCGGGGGCCAAGCTCAACTTTTTCATATTTCCAAAGGCATACACATCAGAGAATGCACATTGTGGTGAAGGGTTTCCAAAGGCAACATCATTTAGAATTACCGTGAAGGTCAAAGTCAAATTAAGGTCAAGGTCAAGTTCAGTTTAACCTTGAAGGTATTGTCCAAAGGGTAGTTATGTCCAAGTATGAAGACAATACATCCAGTAATAGCAAAGATATAGCCATTTTTAGCACCATCTAAAGGTCAAGGTCATTCTTGAATTATTGAACATGTTGGTTTTGTTCTCAGTAATGTTTTGTCCCAGTATGAATCAAATCCATCCATTAACAAGAGGGCCATGATGGCCCTGGATCGCTCACCTATATACTTTGCCTGAGGGTCTACCGTTAAGCAAACATCAGATGCAACATTACATTTTCTTACTGAAGATATTCAAAGATCTTATATTTAATACAAAAAAAATCCATGGGGCGCAGGCAATTTCATGATAACAGCTTGTGAGGAGATGTCATTTGAAGCCATATATAGAAGAAAACCTATTTATAGCTCTGGCGGCCATTTTGTTCAATGGAGCAGAACCGTGTAAGCAATTTTAACACAGTTGTATGTAAGGAACATTTCCATGAAATTTGATGGAAAATTACGTTGCAATTGAGGGAGGAGATGCTGTTTGATTTTTTTCTACTTTTAGCTTTTGCAGCCCTTATGTGGAATGGAGCAGAATGGTTTTAGCAATTTTTAAAAGGGCAATATAAGGAACATTTCTGTCAAATTTGGTTTAAAATGGCCAAGTGGTTTTGAAGGAGATGTCATTTGAAGCAAAATATTGACGAAAACCTATTTTTAGCTCTGGCGGCCAATTTGTTCAATGGAGCAGAACCCTTTAAGCAATTTTAATGTATGGAACATTTCTGTAAAATTTGGTGAAAATCACCCAGCCGTTTTAGGAGACGTTGTTTGAATTTTTTTCTATTTTTTAGCTTTTGCAGCCCTTATGTGCAATGTAGCAGAACAGTTTGAGTAATTTTATAAAAGGGCATTATAAGGAACATTTCTGTAAAGTTTGGTTTAAAATGGCCAAGTGGTTTAGAAGGAGATGTCTCTTAACCCTGAACATGCTGAAATTTTGTAATGGATTTGCCCAGCTTTGAATTTGGAACAGTCCATTCAAAGTTTAAGGGATTTCAATATCAAAATACAAAAAATGGAGCTACCAACAGTATAGAGCCTGGTCAGACTGCACAGATGTGCAGGCTGGCCTGGCTCTATACTGGTGGCAAAGGTTAATCACCCAACCGTTTAGGAGGAGATGATGTTTGAATTGTTTTCTATTTTTAGCTTTTGCAGCCCTTATGTGCAATGTAGCTAAACAGTTTGATCAATTTTAGGAAAGGGCAATATAAGGAACATTTCTGTAAAGTTTGGTTAAAAATGGCTTTGTGGTTTAGGAGGAGATGTCATTTAAAGTAAAACGTTGATGACGGACGACTGACGACAGACGTCGGACACAAGGTGATCACAATAGCTCACCCTGAGCATTTGCTCAGGTGAGCTAAAAACAAAGTTATAATAATTTAGGCAAAATTCAATAACTTGCCCTTGACGGCAGCAATTTAAGAAAAGGAACATTTCTGTCAAATTTGGTTTAAAATGGCCAAGTGGTTTTGGAGGAGATGCCATTTGAAGCCAAATATTGATGAAATCTAATTTTAGCTCTGGCAGCCATTTTGTTCAATGGAGCAGAACCATTTAGCAATTTTAATAGAGGGCTATGTATGGAACATTTCTGTAAAATTTAGTGAAAATCACCCAGCCGTTTAGAAGATGTTGTTTGAATTTTTTTTCTTTTTTTAGCGTCTGCAGCCCTTATGTGCAATGGAGCAGAACAGTTTGATCAATCTTAAGAAAGGGAAATATAAGGAACATTTCTGTAAAGTTTGGTTAAAAATAGCCTTGTGGTTTAGGAGGAGATGTCATTTAAAGCATTTGCTCAGGTGAGCTAAAAACAAAGTTATAGTAATTTAGGCAAAATTCAATAACTTGCCCTTGACGGTCATTTTAAGGCCAAGATCATAATTCAACTTGTCGATTTTGTCATAAGTATTGTGGCCAATTTTAGCAATATTCAATTATTCAAATACTTTTTGAGTTATGCTCCAGACAAAAATTATGCATGAAAAATAACAAAAGGCAATAACTAAATAATTATAAAGGACAAAGGTATTATTCTTGTGCTCTGCACTCTTCCTCAGTTTTGAAGTTTCAAGTTGATAGCTCAAATACTTTTTGAGTTCTGCTCTGGATAAAAATGTGAAACTGAAGACTGGATAGAGACTATTACCATATCCCCGCCGCCTTTTGGGTGAGGGGATAATAAGGCAAACCTATGACCCCCAGTAAAGTAATTATGCCTCAGACAAGCGAAATGGGATGCCACCTACACCGCCGCCACTGACGCCGACACCAAAAGTAACAACATCTATATGCCCCCTGACTATAGTCAGACGACACAAAAACATTTGTAATTTTGTAATAGTCTGACTCATTTGGTTGAAACGATATTTTAAAATATAATGCAGATGGTCGATGGGGAGTCAAGTACCTATGTATTAAAAAAAAAAAACTTGGACCCCCGGGGGTCCTGTTTGGAGGGGGGAGGATGTTGAGGTTGGATGGGAAGTCAAGTACCAATGTATTAAAAAAAATCAGGCCCTGGGGTGGGGGGGTGGGTTGTAAAAAAAATTGGGAGGAGAGGGGTTACGTGTGCAGGGTGTGGGGGTCTCCATGCAGAGCGGGGGGTGGGAGTATTTACCCATCTCATGTCAGTTAATATTTAATTTCTAGGCTTAAGAAGTTTTTTTCCTATATGTATAAGCAAAATCAAGTGACTCCTGGGGGTGGGGCAAACTGTGACCCCAGGGACATGGGTACCAACAATCTTTGCAGGGGTCTTGCTGGTGATCAAGTATTCCAAGTTTGAATGGAATATCTTTGACACTTTTTGAGAAATGGGCAGTAACAAAAAGGTTAACCAAGAAATTTTAAGTTGAAAAAGGGAAATACATTGCAAAAATAAATTTGAGGGTTATCTGCCCTTGAGAAATGGTGTTTTCTTATGTGATACAATTGTAAGCATTACAACTGGAAAGTTTGGTGAAGAAATATTAAGAAATGGCATAGTTATAGCCAATGTTAAGTTTTCATGACAAAATCCAAGTACAAAAAGGGGCATAACTCTGTTAATTGTGACCTTGACCTACAGATTTTGGCATCATCACAAGCCTGTTGTCATAAGCAATATAATTTGAAAGTTTGATGATGAAATGTTAAGAAATGGCAAAGTTATTGCCAACGATAAGTTTTCATGACAAAATCCAAGTACAAAAAGGGGCATTCCTCTGTCAAATGTGACCTTGACCTAAAGATTTTGGCATCATCCTGACTCTGTTGTCATAAGCCATACAATTTGAAAGTTTGATAAGGAAATGTTAAGAAATGGCAAAGTTACAGCCTACGTTAAGTGGACGGACCGACGGACAAAGCAATCCCTACATGTATGTATGGCCGTTTCTATGAAAGGGCAACAAAAAAATGGTAGTGAATTTCTTTCATACGTCTGCTGGAAAAAGCAATGATTTTTTATTTACTTTTCACTTGATTTAAACAAGAGCACCCCTGGGCAGAGAATTATATGCCCGAAGGGTGTTTTTTCTAAGTATGATGCATTTGTGATATAAGGGAGGAAACCTTAGGCTTTAAAATTAAATCGTTTGCTTTAAATTTTTAATTTTTTTACCTTTGACCTACTGACCCTAAAATCAATAGGTGTCATTCACTTAATAAGTGAAACCATTACAGGAATTTTGAAGTCTCTAAGACAAATGGTTGTCAAGTAACATAGTGTAAATGATTCTAAACATTAAGGTCACTGCGACCTTGACCCCAAAATGTAAAGTGGTTGTCCATTCAATTTGTGCAATCATTATATAAAGTTTGAAGTCTCTATAACAAATGATTATCAAGTTACATGGTGGAAATGGTTTTCAAGTTAAGGTCTATGTGACCTTGACCTTTGAGCCACTGACCCCAAAGTCAATAGGGGTCATTCACTCAATGTGTGCAACCATTAAATGAATTTTGAAATCTATAAGACAAATGGTTGTTGAGTTACAGAGTAAATGATTCTAAACATTTAGATCACTGTGACCTTGACCTTTGACATACTGATCCAAAAATGTATAGGGGTCATTCACTCATTGTGTGCAATCATGATATAAAGTTTGAAGTCTCTACAACAAATGATTGTCAAATTACATGGCGGAAATTGTTTTTAATGTTAAGGTCTATATGACCTTGAAGTTAAACCTACCGACCCCAAAATCAATAGGGGTCATCCACTCAATGTTGGCAATAATCACTTGAAGGTGAAGGACTGTAGGCCAAAGAGTACTCAAGTTATCCTACAGAACCAAATTGCTAACGGACAGACGGACGCCCTGGACCATAACATAATATGCCCCTATTTAGGCATATAAAAAGGTATGTTATTTAGTTTGCATTATACTTCGTATTTAATTAAAGACTGCTTGTTCTTCTTTCTATACACAGACATCAGACAGTTCTCAAAGCTTTATACTTCAGTAAAAGAACCAAATACAGTTGTTCAGTTTGCTTTAATCTCATCAAAACCACATTTGTTAAGTTTGCTTAAGGAAAAAATCAAGTTGAACTTACTGTTCTCACAATGATTCCCATCATATCCATCAACACAACTGCATGTGTATGCATTTATACCATCTACACAAGTGGCTCCATTTTCACATGGATTGCCTATACACTCATCAATTTCTAGAAAAACAAATGCAAAATGCAGCCTAGTTTTAACTCAGAAAATTGTTAGCTCACATTTTTTCTAGATTAAGTTCAGAAAATTGTATACTTGAATGTGACACTTTTTGTCCATTTTCAAAGAAAAAGGGGGATATAGAAATGGACTCCGTCTGTCTGTCTGTCTGTCTGTCCATTTGTCCATCTGTCACACCTTCTGTCCGGTCCATAACTAATTAAGCCATTCATCAAGGGATTTTAAAATAACTTGGAACAACTGTTCATCGTAGATAGCACCTTCTGAGGAGATGTCACTTGAAGCAAAATATTCAGGAAAATCTATTTTTATTTCATTTTGTTCAATGGAAAAGAACCTTTTTAGTTTTAAGGAACAATTTTGTGAGCTAAAGTTTAAACATGCTTCCCATCAACTGAACTTCAGTGAAATATTTTGCCCAGAAGTTATTTTTCCTTTTATCTTAATTATAATATTTTTTTCTAGAAAGGTTGGTAAGTAAATAAATAGTACTTAGCATATGTTTTTTATGTATCAGCAATTTGAACATTAACAAAAACAAATAAAATAAAATCTTTTAAATCATTTTGAACATACATAACACTTAATGAACCTTACTCTACAAAATATTGAAAAAAGTAGAATATTTTGACATCATTGGTTCAGATTAACAAAGAACTATAATTTTCAATCAGAAACTGCTCTGTTGTTTGACATATTACTTATAGTTAGAATCAACATGTACAGTTTTGTATCAAAATATGAAAACAGATCACAAACAGACAGCCTTTAAATGTTTTATACACAGGTTACTTTTGTCTTACCTATTTCACAGTTGGTCCCCTCATATCCTCCAGCACATGTGCATATGTATGAGTTAACAGCATCTGTACACGTGGCCCCATTCTGACATGGTGTAAGCGTTGCACACTCATCTATCTCTGTTAGCAATATTTACAAGTTTAGTTTCAATTTGAAGCAAATACACATATAAATATATGTTTCAAAATCATCCACCTTTAAGATTAGAATTTTCATTCATTAACAAATAGAAAATATTCAAGGACTCTGTGCACAAGCTATTGTATCTCCTTACTTTTCATACTTACTGTAGTTCCAATGCACCCTACCTTCCAAATTATGCTGTACACAAATTCATTTAACAAGAGGGCCAGTAGTTTTCAAGTTATTCTCCAGACAAGGAAAACCAACAAAGGGCAATAACTGTGCGAATACTGAAGCTGGAGTAATAGCTATTATACACTGCACTTCCTTTTGTTGTGCTTGACCACTGTATGAAGTTGCACTGAATTCCAACCAGTAGTTTTCAAGTTATGCTCAGGACAAGGAAAACCAACAAAAGGGAAATAAGTGTGCAAATAGTGAAGATGGAGTTAATTATATTATGCTTCTTGAACACTGCACTCTCTCTCATTGTGCTTGACCATTGTATGAAGTTGCACTGAATTACAACCTGTAGTTTTCAAGTTATGCTCCAAACAAGGAAAACCAACAAAGGGCAATAACTGTGCAAATGATGAAGATGGAGTTATGATTCTTAAACACTGCACTTCCTCTCATTGTGCTTGACCATTATATGAAGTTGCATTGATTTCCAACCGTTAGTTTTCAAGTTATGCTCCGGACAAGGAATGGACCGACCGACCAACCACCGGGTGACTATTATATACCCCCAAACTTTGTTTCGGGGTATAACGATGCTAAATTTCCATTCCTATTTTTGGAAAGGTATTTTAATATTTCTGAGGTAATCTGTATGTGAATTATATCATCTATGAGACATTTCAGAGTGGGGACTCTGTATAAGCCTAATTTCTGGCATTTGGAAAAAATGTTATGCAAGGATAATTTGATATTAACAAAGATAACTAGAGCTATCACTAAATGTGATTAATACTCCCGGAAGACTGCTTCTGAACTTATTAGTAACAGAATACTTTGTAAAAGAATTGAAATAGTTATGGTTGTAGGCAATTAAAGATAGTTGTGGTTCTTGTTCATGGCAATTCCTATCATTGTGCTTGACCATTGTATGAAGTTGCACTAAATTCCAACTAGTAGTTTTCAAGTTATGCTCCGGACATGGAAAACCAACAAAGGGCAACAACTGTGCAAATACTGAAGATGGAGTTATAGCTCTTATACAAAGCACTTCCTGACATTGTGCCTGACCATTGTATGAAGTTTCATTGAATTCCAACCTGTAGTTTTCAAGTTATGCTCCGGACAAGGAAAACCAACAAAGGGCAGAAACTGTGCAAATAGTGAAGATAGAGTTATAACTCTTATACATTGGGTATCTACTCATTGTGCTTGGCCATTGTATGAAGTTGCATTGAATTCCAACCTATGGTTTTCAAGTTATGCTCCGGACAAGGAACGGACCGCCCGACAGACCGCCCGACCGATCAACCAACCTCAGGGTGACTCCTATATACCCCTCAGACTTCGTTTTGGGGGTATAATAATTTGTGTTAAACTTACGTGGAACAATGTGACATACCTGTCTGGCAATAGGTGTCTGCGTATCCAGATAGACATAGACATGTGTAGTCAGCTATACCATCTATACAAGTGGCTCCGTTCAGACAAGTATGGCTAGCACACTCGTCAATGTCTATAATACAAAACATATGAAATTAACCACAAAAACAATTTACAAATATATCTTCCAAGATGAGATAAGTGATGCTTTGGAGCTTATCTAAATGAATTTCACAGAGATGGAAGCAAATTCTTTAAGTCAAGAGACGTAAATATACAGTCTTGAACATATTGTAAGAAGCAGTATTTATTGCAGATTCTGTGTGATACCGGACAACACTTCTTTCTTCAAAAACCATCTGCAATCTATCTACATGTATTTGAGTTTATTTATCAGCCATACCAGTTACCCATATGACCAATGCCCCCTGCAGAGAACGTCATTTTAGACTGTGGGAGATAGCACAAGACACAGAAAGCATCCCTCCCAAGCAAGAGACATCCCTGGTAGCACTGATACATGGGACCTTGCTTTCATGTCTCACCCAGAAGACAATCAGTAACGCTAGTGGAGGAGTGGGGAAGGAACTCCTGTGCCACTCCTACCACCATATGCTAGGCAATTTCTCCTCAATATATCGAACAACTAGATGGGTGCTCAGTGGAACACTTGTGTCGCCCTTGGGTACTCTGTTAGAATAACTAAAAAGGTAAACAAGAGCCTGCTGGGGTTGAGGGTGGATGGGGAGTCAAGTACCTATGTATTAAAATTTAAAAAAAAAAAAATTGGGCCCGGGTGGGGGGGGGAGTAAAGTACCTATGTTTAAAAAAAAAGGCACGGGGGTGGGGGGTAAAAAAATGGGGGGGGTGACTGGTTAGGGGGTGGGGGGGTTTGAGGGTGAATGGAGAGTCAAGTACCTATGTATGAAAATTTAAAAAAAAAGGGGGGGGGGGTAAAAAAAAATGGTGGTGGGGGGGGGGGGGTTGAGGGTGGATGGGGAGACACGTACCTATGTATTAAAAAAAAAAAATATTGGGCCCGGGTGGGGGGGTGACTGGTTGGGAGGGGGGCGGGTTGAGGTAGGGGGGAAGGGAATAAAGTGCATATGTTTTAAAATTAAAAAAAAAAAAAAATTGGGCTCCGGGGGGTAGGGGGGATAGGGATTATTCTAGCGCGGAATAGAAGGGCGCTCCGCCATGCCCTTTTTAAACCCCGCCCTTTTGCCCTTCAAATGCCAATTAACAGCGCCCTTTTGCCCTTTTTTGGACAGCCCATTAACTTTTTGTTTGAAATGTGAACAATCAATCAAAGTCATTCACTGCTAGATTCGTCGCTGCTGTCCCGATGTGACACGGTTACGCTAATTGATTGTATATTGCAACTACCGACATAGCGCGCGTTGGTAATTGAATGGGAATACACAGGTTTGTTATCTGTTAATTTGGCAACTAACACGATCTATTAAAGTATAAAGCCCCTTTGATTATAGCCCTAATGATCGTTTGATTTTCACAGGTTTTTGAACACCGTTTATTTTTAATTAGCGCTACAGTACGTAATTTTCCAACAAACTGTTATTTACTTAAAAGTTTAGGCAATTAGATTAAGCGTTAATTGCTATTAAGTTATTCGCACGTATCATTATAGTTTCTTATTTGGTAATTTCTTAGTTCCAAGTTGTTTAATTCTCTTACACATCGAAGTTAATGTAACATTGCAAAAATGCCATCTTGAAACGTAAATTAGCTGATCTAGAAACAGAACGTGCAAAAATTAGGAAAACGAATCATAATATTGCTTCGTTTATGGTTGCCCGTGAAAGGTAATGTGCTTTGATTGCCTTAAATAATTATGTGTTCTTATTACGGATATTAGCTTTGCCGACTTTGTCTTTACATTGCAAAGTCGAATATCTGTGTCGTAAAAAGTGTATGTTATTTCGGACATCTAATTTCGGATACGTTTTCTTGAGAAATCAAGAACATTTTAATCTAATATGTAATAAGATTTAACTTAATTTAAGCCTATGTCTAGCTCCTGTAAGCACCAGGGTTTCATGAAAACATGTTGATGCTGTTTCAAAGCATGTATGGATGTTGACAGTCATGAGTGAAATATGTTGATATCATGAAAATGTTGATGTTTTTACTATACCATATCATTAAAACAGTTGAAATTATTCAAATGTTTACAATAAAATAACAATAGACATATAATTATTGCTTTGTTTTGCTGTAGATAACTTTCTAATAATATATACAGTTATTATACAGTTATTACTGTTACAGTAACAATTCAGCGTAACAGTAAAACTGTCTCTTATTTACCATGCCCGACGCGCAGAAAGCACCCTGCCCCTTTTTTGTGCCCCCCTGCCCCCTTTTGAGCTCTAGAATAATCCCTAGGGGATGACTGGTTGGGGGGGAGTTTGAGGTGGGGGGGGGGGGAATAAAGTGCATATGTTTAAAAAAAAAATTGGCCCTGGGGGGGTGTGACTGGTTGGGGGAGGGGGGTTGAGGTAGGATGGGAAGTAAAGTACCTATGTTTTAAAATTAAAAAAAAAAAAAAATTGGGCCTGGGGGCGGGGGGGTGTGACTGGTTGGGGGGGGCGGATTCCCATGCAGAGGGGACAGGGGGGGGGAGGGGGGGGGAGTACTTACCCATCTCATGTCAGTTAATATTTAATTTCTAGGCTTAAGAAGTTTTTTTTCCTATATATAAGTTTAAGCAAAATCAAGTGACCCCGGGGGTGGGGCTAACTGTGACCCCAGGGATATGGGTACCAACAATCTTTGCAGGGGTCTTGCTGGTGATCAAGTATTCCAAGTTTGAATGGAATATCTTTGACACTTTTTGAGAAATGGGCAGTAACAAAAAATTTAACCAAGATATTTTAAGTTGAAAAAGGGGCATAACATTGCAAAAAAAAATTGAGGGTTATCTGCCCTTAAGAAATGGTGTTGTCTTAAGTGATACAATTGTAAGCATTACAACTGGAAAGTTTGATGAAGAAACATTAAGAAATGGCATAGTTATAGCCAATGTTAAGTTTTCATGACAAAATCCAAGTACAAAAAGGGGCATAACTCTGTCAATTGTGACCTTGACCTATACATTTTGGCATCACGACCCTGTTTTCGTAAGCAATATAATTTGGAAGTTTGATGTTGAAATGTTAAAAAATGGCAAAGTTATTCCCAACGTTAAGTTTTCATGACAAAATCCATGTATAAAAAGGGGCATAACTCTGTCAAATGTGACCTTGACCTAGAAATTTTGGCATCAACCTGACCCTGTTGTCATAAGCAATACCATTTGAAAGTTTGATAAGATAATGTTTAGAAATGGCAAAGTTATAGCCAACGTTAAGTTTTCGTGACGGACCGCCGGACCGCCGGACCGACGGACAAAGCTATCCCTATGTATCACCTTTTCTTCGAAAGGGCGACACAATAAAACTACAATCATTACTGGCCAGTTATAGCAAGGTGGTCACTTCTGATATCACTTCTTGACACTCTGGTACAAACAACTTACAAATTTCATTTTTTTTGTTTTATACAATTATACTGCAAAACTTATTCAATGTCCTTTATCAAACGGTACAAATACTAGTAATACAAACTAGAAAAACTAGAAAATATTGAAATTGCTAACTATTTTCACAGAAGGTTCCATCATATCCTGCAGCACATGAACATGTGTATTCATTGATACCATCTACACAAGTTGCACCATTCACACATGCATTTCCAACACACTCATCAATATCTGAAAATGTACATTCCTAAATACACTATAAATTATGCTAAAACATACCTTGTAGCATCATTCTTGAAATATATTAACAATTTAAAGCATTCTTCCCATAAAACAGGCCATGATCTACAATCATATTTTCCTGTCATATTAATGGTTCACTAAATTCCTAATGAAAACTGGGTGGATATCAGCTTTAATTTCTATAACACTTAAATAATTTTACCCAAACATTTGTTTGTATGTATTTAAGAAATCAACTCAAAGGTCCTTTGACTGAATCCCAAATATGTTCTCACATATTCTTTCTGGATTAGACCAGATCATTATCATATGACTAAAACTGGAAACGACATTCAGATAGAAGTTAACCATTTTTAGATTTTCTTTTTAGCAATAAGTGTATAATTTACAGTTTTTTAGAAATGCAGGCAAAACAAAATAATTAAATGTATTTAAAAATTTGTTCACAGTTGAAGTATAATGATACAGAATTGTTATAACATCAGCCTATTTAACTTACTGTTCTGACATTCATTCCCATTATATCCGGCCAAGCAGTTGCATGTATATTCATTTATTCCATCAACACATGTGCCACCATTCTGACAGGGGTCTGATGAGCACTCATCAGTGTCTGAATAAAAAAAAATCATTACCTGATCTTCTAGCTTCATAATAGCTGTCTTACTTAGTATACAGAGTTTAAGATATTGAAAGATTTTTACCTGGTAGGCAATTTCATGAATTGTAATTATGAATAAGACTTGATTAGAGATGAATATGTTCAAGCGAAGAAACTGTGATTTTGACCATTCAGCATTTTCCTTAAAAACTACTGTTCTCAAATGTTTTCCATCAAAACTAAACTACATATAAAAGTGATTTAAAACAGATTTACATGTATGTCAAATGCAGTAGCATTCGCCTCAAACTTACTTGTGCCACAGTTTTTCCCTTCATACCCAGCAACACAGTTACATGTGTAGACACTGATTCCATCAACACATGTGGCCTCATTCTGACAAGGATCTGGGTCACACTCATCAATGTCTGAAATATACATGATTTGTTCTGGCAATACAACCTTAGTATATTTGATTAATTTTGAATGACTGAAACTATGTTATGTGCACACATAATGCATAAATATCCAATGGACGCATGCCAAATGACTGGATAAAATATATGTACATGTATTTCAAAATTAAAACAAAATCTGAGGGTTGCTATCTGCTTCTTCATTTTACAGCACTAACAATTCTTCGCATTCATCCTTTGGAGTACTGAAGTAGCATACTGACAACAAATTTTAACAGAACATGCCAACTGATACACAGCAATTAAAAGTAACCACAGGTTTCATTTAATGGTAGTCTAGACTTGTTTTCCGTAAACCAGCTAAGGAATTGTTTGTAAACAATGATGTTGCTAAGTCTTGCAAAGGTTTTGGAAAAATACATGTTGTTATCTAATCCTTTTAATATTTCATCACACTTCTTGAAGTCTTAAACTGTAAAAGGGTTAGCACAGAGACAACATGCAGACAACAAACAATAGCAGTACCATGAACAAACAATAACCTTGGTGCTTTTAAATGCAACGAAATCATATTCATTCATGCTGAAAATGAAATAAGACAGCATTTATAACCTTCCTAAAAATTTACAGGAACATCAAATCTGCCTTCTCAAAGCATAATTCCAGGTGTGAAAAACTGCTATCTGCTCCTTAATTTTTTAGCATTTAGAATGTGCATTCACCACTTATCATACTCTAACCAAAATAAAAAGCAAACTAATGGAACACATCACAATGATTTGTATTTTGGAATTGAAATCAAATGCTTTTATTATATCAATATACTCATTATTCTCAATCCTAATATTTTTAAAATTAAAACAATAAAATAATTATAGATGCCATTAAAGAATGTTATTACTTTTAACTAAAAATACAATACTGCATCATACCAACCACACTTAATGCACTAATATTTTGGCCATATTAGTACTATGTGTACAATTAATAGCCAATTAAGAAGACAACAGAATATTGTCAAACACCTCTTATTGACTAGTACCAACTCAGACATCTTCACAAACACACAGATATGTACAGGGCATACAAAACAAAAAACATGTCAAAAACACAATAAAAGAACATTCTGTAGTAATTCTCACAAAGACTTGTTCACACAAAACAGGTTTCATGAGCTTGGTAAAAGAAACCTGACAGGGGAATAATAATATTATGGATTTCAATGATACTTTCTAAGCCAGATGAAGACAGAAATCACAAGAATGCACTAAGCATATACAAAGTATTATATACGGAGTAAATACTGCAAAAATTAACTGATATTTTAGTACCAAATATGTTCCAGTTTAATTACACTAAAAGGGTTAACATACACAATGCTTATACCTGAGATATAATAGATTTGTTAAAAACAATTCTGTGCATAATTGTGTTCATAATGAATACTACCTTGACCTCTAAAATCAATATTTTGAACTGAAATATTCGTTCCTGGCAAAAATATACACATGTATAGAGATCTTTTGCAACTATTTTTTCTGACAGTGACTGACAGTGTTACTACAGCAAAGCTGTCTTACTTGTTTGACAGTTCTTGTCTGTATAACCAGCCACGCACGTACAGCTGTAATCATTGACAAGATCAACACATGAAGCTCCATTCTGGCATGGATCAGGATTACACTCGTTAATATCTAGAGCAGAAAGAAAATATTACACTTACAGAACATATTGACGTTAAAGTACATGGCTTTTATCAGCCACACAACTACTTCCTGCTGACACCTCAGTCATTGCAGTTAAAGCATCAGTCTTGCTTGCAAAGATAAATATATATTTTTACAACAGGACTACATAATTTAGGGCAAATTTTAATGTTGTGAGAACTTACGGTCCAACTCTTTGGCATAATATGTAAATGTATGTGTACTTATATCTGTGAAAAAGTTAATGCAATAAAATATGTTTAAACTAAAACTATTATAATGTGCCACACCTATTTTCTTAACAGGCATCTAAATTCATATCATTGGACATGCATTATTTTCAAGATAAATTTAAATCTGCCTAGAATCTAGTGACTAATCACATGACCATAACTAGGGATGTCAACGAGTATCCGAGTACTCAGATATCCGGATAGTATGTTGGTATCCGGATACAAATTAGGTATCCGAAAATTCGTATACAAAACAAAAACACAAACAACGGTGAAATTTAACTTTGATATAAAATTCAAACACTAGCAAAATTAATTTTGCAATTTCATAACGCTAAACATAATCGCGTCTGTTTACCGCCGGCGGCATATCCCTTGATTGGTTTATTGATAAAGCATCTATCTGTCGCACGCCATTTAATTCGTTTATTCATCTTGCAACTGCTGGGACCTAACGCGACATCCCATTGTGTAGCAATTACTTTACTCCATAGTGTTTATATAACCTAAACTAGAGTATCTTGCCCCTTTGTTAATCAATTAGCAGTGTCAAACATGCCAATTAAGGATTTCACGGTAACTTCGGCAAATGATTCTGATAGTTTTAACGCAAGACTAATAAAAGAATCTCCTGTCAAAATGTGACTACTCAAATGATGTATCCAATCAATGATTTGCTAAAACAAGCATTATGATTTTAATATGTCAAACAATCATTCTTTGCTAAAGCATTCGCATTAAAAACTTTGAACCATTCAAAAATATTAAACCCATTTAAAACTTCTGACACATGTGAATTATTTTGTTGGCGCTCACTTAGTCAAGTAAGCTGCAAAAATACATGTTCCGGTATACAAAAACGATAATGTGACAGACTTGAGGATACAAATAAAACAGCGTTTTGATCTACGGCGATTTTAAATGATATTTTAAAATTACATAGTTTATTTTTAAAAAAAACAAAGACAGACCATGCCAAAAAAAAAACCCAAAAAAACGAGCGGTAATTGTTTCGTATACAGTTAGACTTAACGCACGTGCGTATTGGCGGGAAAATATACTTGAAGAGACACGAGGAAAACAAACAGTAAACAACATGTCTTTGTTTTATTTAGTTTATTTATACGTAATGACAGTTAATATTTTTGTAAAACTGTCTTAACACCCGTAATAGGATTACCAGAACAACATGTAAAACAGATGTCAAATGTAATGTTTGGCATAGGAATTGGAACATTGCGATCGTATAGTCGTCGACTTTATACGAGTATCCGGATAGTATCCGAATAGTCTATATGGAAATCCGGATACCGATTTAGGTATTTCTCAGTCATTCTGATTTTTATCTGAAGAATTTGACAGTCAATGTGATAGTAACTGATGCATTTTTCAGTGTCTGTAATTATAATTAATTGTTCAGGTGGCCATTTTGATTAGATTTGATGCATTACAAGATCTGAAGGATTTAGTAATACTAGTATCTGCTACTATGAATGCATATCATAAATTTACAATAAGTTATTATTACTAAAACTAATTATCAACAAAAAACTCTAAAAATGCATCTAAACTGACATATGTGACACATTTCTGTTACAAAATTTAACAGTCATTTCATATTTCAAGTGAAAATTACTTAATCAATATGCCCAACATAAAAATACAACTCACTTGTTTCACAAAATGTTCCTGTGTACCCATCTACACAAGTACATGTGTACTTATTGATACCATCAACACATGTGGCACCATTTTGACATTCATTTCCATCACATTCATCAATGTCTAAATGAAAAAAAGAAAATTCAAAATGTAAAAAAAAAAAAAAACAACATTAACAACAAAACATGAAAAATGCCGTAAAAAGTATTCTGAAGTTATTATCTTTAAACTATTTTTCAGTACACTTCTTATGATGACAGTAATGGTACAGAATTATTTACATATAAAGATAGATAATAAAACAGTTAAAGGGACAACAGGATAGTTGTTAAGTAGTCCAGATAAGTAAGACCAAAACAGGTCTTTACATTAAATTAAAAAAAGGCATAACGCAGTGGCAATATATGAACTGGTTTGCTGTGCAATGCAGTTTCCATGCCAAAAGTTTCAAGAAAACAAAACTAACTAGTTCCACAGAATTCCCCTGTATATCCAGGCACACATGTACAAGTGTATGCGTTGATTCCATCAACACATGTAGCATCATTCAAACATGCATGGCCTGCACACTCATTGATATCTGGTAAACAAAAAGTGTGAAAATGATTACTGTACAACAACAAGAACTGCCACTGAAAGATGACAAAGCCCCCCAAAAAGTGCTTTGTGCTTTGAGAAGAAGACAAGATAAAGAATTATTGTAGATCCTTCAGAAGAAGTGGGGTTTTCTGACAATTTAACCCCAAAGTATGATCATTTAGCAGTCAAGGTAAAAATAATATATGACCAGATGAAGATAAATTGTAGATCATTCAAAAGAAGGTTCTTTTTACAATTTGATCTCAATGTCAAGGTCATTTAGGGGTCAAGGTAAAAAAAATAATATGCTTTGAAGAATTCTCCAAAAGGGTTGTTGTGTACAAACATGGACTAAATTTGTTTTGTAACAAGGCAGTCTGAAGGACAGCTATATCCCCTGCCAGAGTAGAACATTGGAATGGATAATAAGTGTGAAGAAGGAAGGTTAGATCTCGTAATATGACACATGATAATGATTTCTATGGAAAATGGGCAGCTACATTTAGACCTCACATTTGTAAATGATGGAATCATGATGATGAAACTGCAAGTTATTCAACTGATGAGATATTGAGAATATGGAAAATTACAATAGTCAGTAAGCTATGGAGAGAAAAAAAATGTGGATTTTTTTATAATTGACCTCTATGTGTGACCTTGACCCTGGTGAAGCGACCTGGTTGTTGCTCTGTGCACATTGTCTTGATCATTTGTGCAAAATTATTATAAAAACTTTCAAGCAGTTTTAAAGTTATGGAGGGAGCATGAAATGTGGATTTTTTTTATATATGACCTTTAGGTGTAACCTTGACCTTGGGGCAATGACCCGGTTGTTGTGCTCTGCACATTGTCTTATAATGGTGATCATTTATGCCAAGTCATTTTAAAAACTTTCAAGAAGTTTAGTAGTAACGGAGCCGACAGGAAATGTGGACATTTTTATACTTGACCTTTAAATGTAACCTTGACCTTGGGAGTAGCGACCTGGTTGTTGTGCTCTGCACATCATCTCATAATGGTGATCATTTGTGCCAACTTATTTTAAAAACTTTCAAGCAGTTAAATAGAAACGGAGCAGACACGAAATGTGAACTTTTTATATATAGCCTTCAAGTGGGACCTTGACCTTGGGGGTAACGACCTGGTTTTGCGCTACGCACATTGTATCATAATGGTGATCATTTGTACCAAGTTATTTTAAAAACTTTCAAGCAGTTTAATAGTAATGGAGCAAACATGAAATGTGGACTTTTTTTATATATGACCTTTAAGTGTGACCTTTACCTTTGGGGTATTGGCCGGGTTGTTGTGCTGTTCCCCTAGTCTCATAATGGTGATCATTTGTGGCAAGTTATTTCAAAAACTTTTCATGAGTTTAAAAGTTATGGAGCAGACATGAAAACATAATGTACTGACAGACGGGTGGACTGACAGATGGACAGACAGACAGACAGACGAAGGCTATTCCTACAATCCCCTCCCTGCTACATGGAAGGGAATTAATTAGGGAGTTTTGGCAAATATTAAGTATTTTTGACAACTTGACCTTATAAATGCGTCAGTGGGAAGGTCTTGTCCAATAGGGTTTTGTGATTAATTATGAAGTAAATCTGTTTACTAATAAGGAAGTTACTGGCAATGTCAATGTTTGTTGACAATAATTATTACCTTTAAAAACCTCAATGCCCTCCTTCATGGGCATAAAAAACAACAACAGAAATTTCAAACTTGAAAGTATGCAATTCATATCTTCAGAAAAGGTTTGCAAGTAAAACCTGTAAATGGAAACTGTGCATGTCACATCAGTACAGTGTGTAAGTGATTTCTTGTGATATCTGAAGTATTAAGTGTAAATGTAAAAGTCGCAAGTGTTCAAGTATTGTCTGAAATAAAATCAGGTATACACTGAAACATTGTAAGTATAATCAAACTATAACTGTGTCCATAGGACACAGATGCCCCCACTATGCATAAGTGCTCATAAACAAGAGCATGTATATCCTGTATGTAAGATTTTTTTCTGTACATATACCTAAAATGATCTACAGGTAACCTTATGTACATGTTAAATTAAATCACAAATGTAAAATTTATATGTTCAATTATTTATATGGTATATAGTGAAAAAATCAACAAAGGGCCATAATTCTGTTAAATATGGTCACAGCAAAAATTCCTTCCTTTACTACCATCTACACATTAAAGCTGTTCATCCCTGGAAGTTTAAGCAAAATCTGCCATCCGATTTAGGAGGAGTTGCGTTCACAAAATTTCTATATGGTATATAGTGAAAAAATCAACAAAGGGCCATAATTCTGTTAAATTTGGTCGCAGCAAAAATTCCTTCCTTTACTTCCATCTAAACATTAAGGTTGTTCATCCCTGGAAGTTTAAGCAAAATCTGCCATCCGGTTTAAGAGGAGTTGCGTTCACAAAATTTCTATATGGTATATAGTGAAAAAAAACAAAGGGCCATAATTCTGTTAAATTTGTTGCAGCAAAAATTCCTTCCTTTACTACCATCTACACATTAAGGTTGTTCATCCCTGGAAGTTTAAGCAAAATCTGCCATCCGGTTTAAGAGGAGTTGCGTTCACAAAATTTCTACATAGTATATAGTGAAAAAATCAACAAAGGGCCATAATTCTGTTAAATTTGGTCGCAGCGAAAGTTCCTTCCAAAACAACTCTTGCCACTGAATATATTTAAACAAGAGGGCCATGATGGCCCTGGATCACTCACCTGAGTACTTTGGATGTAGGTTTGCTGTTAAGCAGTATTTCATTTTTTAATTGAAAATATATAAGTGCGTACAAACCAAATATGTAAATTATCAGTCAATAAATAAAGCTCTATGACAGTAAGTAGAAATATCTATTATAAGCTATGGTGACCTTGCCCTTGACCCAGTGACCTCAAACCCTACCCATGGGTAGAGGTCCATGCAAGGAACCTATATATTGTATATCAAAGATATTGGTCTATAAATGAAGGCTTTATGAGGTACAGTAGATAAATCTATTTTTAGCCTCCATGACATTTACCCTAATCTAATAATTTGAACAACCAAACAACCTTTCTGACAAACTGCCAGGATATTTGGACTGAAGCAGTAGCCTCTAGAGCTTTAACAAGATATTTCAATTTTTGGGCTCTGTGACCTAGTTTTTGAACCCAGATGACCCATATTCCAACTTGACCTAGAAACCATAGAAATAACCTTTCTGACATATATCCAGAATATTTGGGCTGAAAATGTTACCTGTAGAGTGTTAACAAGGTTTTTCCAAATTTAAGCTCTGTGACCTAGTTTTTGACCCCAGATGACCCATATTCGAACTTAAGCTAGAAATCATCGATACAACCTTTCTGACATATTTCCAGGATATTTGGGCTGAAAATGTTACCTCTAGAGTGTTAACAAGGTTTTTCCATATACAGGCTGTGACCTAGTTTTTGACCCCACATAACCCATATTCCAACTTGAGCTAGAAATCATCTTAACAAGCTTTCTGACAGTTTTTCAGGAAATTTGGGCTAAAAATATTACCTCTAGAGTGTTAACAAGGTTTTACAATATTTGGGCTCTGTGACCTAGTTTTTGATCCCAGATGACCCATATTTGAACTTGACCTATGAATTGTCAAAGCAACCTTTCTGATAAATTTCCAGATTATTTGGGCTGAAAATGTAACCTCTAGAGTGTAAACATGATTTTTCTATTTTTGGGCTCCATGACCTAGTTTTTGAACCCAGATGACCGATATTCAAACTTGAGATAGAAATCATAAAAGCAACCTTCCTGACAAATTTCCAGATTATTTGGTCTAAAAATTTTACCTCTAGAGTGTAAACAAGGTTTTTCAATATTTGGGCTCTGTGACCTAGTTTTTGACCCCAGATGACCAATAATTGAACCTGACCTAGAAGTCATCAAAGCAACCTTTCTGACAAAAATCCAGATTATTTGGGCTGAAAATGTAACCTGTAGAGTGTTAACAAGATTTTTCTATTTTTGGGCTCCGAGACCTAGTTTTTGAACCCAGATGGCCCATATTTGACCTTGAGCTAGAAATCATCGATCGAACCTTTCTGACAAATTTCCAGGACATTTGGACTGAAAAAGTAGCCTCTAGAGTGTTAACAAGGGTTTTCTTTATTTGGGCTGTGACCTAGTTTTCCAACCCTGATAACCCATGTTCGAACTCGTCAGAGATATTAATGAGACAAACATCCTGACCAAGTTTCATGACAATTGAGGCAAAAATGTGACCACTAGAGTGTTAACAAACTAATTGTGGACGGACGGACGGACTGACGGACAAAAGGTGATCAGAAAAGCTCACTCTGTCACTACGTGACAGGTAAGCTAAAAAGGGCAGATATATCTTCTGCCTGAATACTCACTGCT
Organism: Cyclina sinensis; assembly: GCA_012932295.1. NCBI lineage: Eukaryota > Metazoa > Mollusca > Bivalvia > Venerida > Veneridae > Cyclina > Cyclina sinensis. Next base: position 4,743,583 of record JAAONU010000015.1, read on the forward strand.
TTGACAGAACAATCCATCATACCCCAGGACACAATCACAGGTGTATCCATCAATACCATCAACACAGAGTCCTCCATTCTTACACTGGTGAGTCTCACACTCATCAGTATCTGTACAATAGAACATGAATTACTTAAAACTGCCTACAAAATTCAAGACTCCATATTTAAATTATTTAATTATATAAAAAATGTTTATTTAATAAACTTCCTTCCAAGATCAGTTCTTAAAATCTGCTTTTCTCTATTGAACACAGAAGAAAAGAATACATACACATACCTATGATTCAAACCTTTTTATGATATTATAGGCCAACAGCCTATACACATATTATACAAGACAAGACAATGTGAATTTTACTGTAAAATGAAACTGATATTGTTGTCTCTAGATCCAAATGTAAAAGTACATGGATAAATGACTGATCTAGTGGGAAAATGATTTATCTATTTCCATAGATAAACCAGCCACAGGCAACAGTAAGTCCAAGCTGGAGCTTCACTTGAGAAGTTATTTCACCTTTACTTCCATTAGATCATGTTATTATGTTAATTTCTATTTAATTTTTTCATTTTTATTTCTAATAAATCATGTTTATTACTGTTGAATCATGTTATGTTTATTTCTGTTAAATAATGTCACCTTTATTTATTTTAAATCATGTTATGATTTATTTCCAGTGAATTATTTCACCTTTACTTCCACTGAACCATTTAACCAATATTTCTATTAAATCATTTCACCTTTATTTCTTTCAAATTATGTTATGCTTATTTTCATTAAATCATTTCACCTTTATTTCTTTCAAATTATGTTTTGTTTATATCAATTAAATCATTTCTTTCAAATCATTTCAATTTTATTTCTATAGTATGAATGTTCTACATTTTGTATTTACCAATGGTACAATATGTGCCCTCATAGCCAGGCGCACACACACAGGTGTACGAGTTAATGCCATCTACACAAGTAGCTCCGTTCTGACATATGGCTGATACACATTCATCAATGTCTGGAAAAAGACATTATAAAACATAAGAAAAATTGTATATCAAAATGCAAACAGAAGGTACTATACAGATCAACTGAATAACAAGCAAGATTTTGGAAAAAGAAATAATGGTAATTATTTGCTGTAATATTCTTGAGTGACAGTACAAACTGTTGCCTGAATGTCACCAACAAGTCATCATGACATATACTACAATATGCTACATATACTACAATCCCATTAAAAAGATTCAGGGACTTTCAGAAGAAGCTGAGTTTTAGGCATGCTAAACAAACCTACACTGAGATGTCAATATAAAAAGCACACTGAAAAAGAACTCAGAATGAATAACAAAAGCTTTTTTTGCATAAGCCTATAAAGGAAAAAGGTTAATTCAAGGGAGAGGACCATGGTTGTCCTAAATCCTAATCCTAGTACAAAGAACAACTGTCTCTATGATTTTCCTGTATCCATATAAAACATTAATGAGCAGAGCTAATGGTGACCCTATAGGTTTGATTTTAGCCATCTGAAATAAGCCTCTAGACAGTGCTATCGACCAAATCTGAACATTTATATCCTTAATGATTTCAGGCAAGAAAATAACATTAGCTGTATATACATCTCTGAGTTAAACTAGTGGCCCTTGGGCAGAGGTTGTAGGAGAAGCTGTTATTAACAGCTGAACAGCTGATGACAAAACATGACAATGGACAAAAATGCATCACACAAAGATGAAACAAAGGAATTTCTCACTATAACTTAATTTTTCTATGAGAAGGAAATATTGTACCTGTCTGACAGTTTTTGTCTGTATATCCAGCCACACATGTACAGCGGTAGTCATTAATACCATCCACACATGTGGCACCATTCTGGCAAGGGTTTGTTTCACACTCATCAATGTCTGAAAAGATGAAGAAAACATCATGACCCTATTCACCACCTGTCTGATAATTCTTATTGTTTTAACTAAGTGTTTTCTTTTCTAGGATTTATCTAGAAAAACAGAAAACTGAAAAGAAACCTTTTTTGATTTTAAATTACATTACTATGTATTCTTGTAAACTCCCCAAAGAACTCGAGCTTCACACAAACTAATATGTACTATAATAAGAATTAATACTACCTAATATAATTTTCAATACACTATGTTTTCAAGGCAAAATCTCTTCTGGCTATACACAATATAATCATTAAAGTGATTAATGGCCTTCTGTCCTTTTTGTCAAAATCAGACATCAAAGTACAAGTCCTGTGGAAAGATACATTTTATTCATTTTTATTACTTTGAGGTTGCATAAAATGTTTCAAATCCCTAAAAATTATTTGAAACTGCCCAACTACAACAAGTCAAGTCCAAAAGAAACAAATCCTCTGATTGGCCAAGCAAGACAGGATATATAAATCTGACAAATCAGGATACAGATTAAATTCTCCTTTCCTTGTTGACTGTATGTTTCTTACCTATGTTATCAAAGCTTCAGTGACCAGCTGTTAAATATATTTGAAAAAGAGTGTAGGACACAACTTTTGAAATATTCACAAACACATATAAAACATCATAAGGCAGTTACATGTTAGCTTAATAATGCTGCTGACTTTGATTTTAAATTATATCGTCCACAATAAAATTCTGGAAAGAACTAAATTATCATTGAAATGAAACATTTTGAAATTTGACAAGCTGCCATAGCATCAGACAAAAGCTATGAATGTAAAATATATTTTGTGAAAATAAAAATAAACTCAACACAACTCATTACAACAATTCACTAAACACATATATACCAGACAGTATTTATGGTAATTGAATTATACATGTAGAAAAGGTGGATATCATAAGGAGTACTACTTTATGTATGCTGTGTATTTGTAAACTTAATTATGAGAATATTTTACAACCCACTGACACAAAATCAAATGGGATAACTCAGCAAACATGTAATAAAAGGGTCAAAGTCAAGATTACTTTTGTGGTCCATTGATTCCTTTTAACATGCATTTACACAAAACAAGTGTCCAGCATGCATATCTGACTCCATCCAGACAAAATCTAACAAGTAAATTTGTGAGCTAATGCTCACTACTGATACCCCCGCTATCAGAAATTTGACTTTCATAATGTAATTTGCATTTGTCATATGTATAAAGAGTGTCAAATTTTTCCGAGTATTTACCTGAATTTAATACAACTTCATCCAAAGCACAGCTAGATGGATATGAAAATGGTCAGAATAATGAACAGGTATTACATCTGTGATTTCTGATTCATCGAAGTCTTTATTCACAAAAACACGATCAAGTGAACCTCCTTTCCTGTGTGTTGGTAACTTCTAAGTATTCGGTAAACAGGAAGTAGATGAGCAAGGAACATATAATCGCTTTATACCATATGAGAATATAGGATAAAGCAATATGCAAAATATCAGGCTGCTTATAGTTGCTGAGAAAACTGTGACGGAAATTGTGAATGTATGTCAACTATGTGTAAAAATCTAAGTATTCGGTAAACAGGAAGTAGATGAGCAAGGAGCATAAAATCACTTTACACCATAAGGGACTATAGGATAAAGCAATATGCAAAATATCAGGCGGCTGCATGCTCTAGTTGCCTAGAAAACTGCGACGGAAAATAAAGATGTCGTTTGGTTGATGTAATGCACCTATATAGTGACAAAATCTAAAAATATTCGGTGAACAGGAAGTAGATGTGCAAGGAGCATAAAATCGCTTTACACCAAATGGGACTATAGGGTATAGCAATATGTGAAATATCAGGCTTCTGCATGTTATAGTTGCTGAGAAAACTGCAACGGAAATTTGTAACAGACGGACACACGAACGGACACACGAACGGACACACGGACAAGGGTAAAACAGTATACCCCCCACTTCTTCGAAGCGGGGGTATAACAATGTATGCATATTGTACTTTCACTATTTTTACCTGATATCTGGAAACCTCCAGTCTCTCTTACAACAATAAATATAGGTAGGACTAGATAAGTCAACAGACATAATATTATGATTATAACACTGATCTAACACAAAGCACTTAAGGTACTCTTTTGCATAATATGTAAATATATATGTACTTATATTTGTGAAAAAGTTAATGCAATAAGATATGTTTAAACTAAAACTATTATAATGTGCCACAACTATTTTCTAAACAGGCATCTTAATTCATATCATTGGACATGCATTATTTTCACTAGGATCTAGTGACTACTCAAATGACCATAGCTAATTTGCATTTAGTGGATGTATCATCAAGTTAATAATGTTTCCTGAAGATCTGTAGATATGGGGTGCATTTAAGTTGAATAACCGGAAAGTTTATCAGAAGCATAGTTGTAACAGATATGTAAATCCTGATATTTTTGTAAGTGAACCTGGATAATTATATATTTTACATTGTACATTAAGCAATCATTGTGATAAAGTATATTTATCAGCCATTCTGATTTTTATCTGAAGAATTTGACAGTCAATGTGATAGTAACTTATGCATTTTTCAGCGTCTGTAATTATATTTAATCGTTCAGATGACCATTTTGATTAGATCTGTTGCATTACAAGATCGAAAGGATTTACTAGTATCTGCCACTATGAATGCATATCATAAATCTACGATAAGTTATTATTACTCAAGCAAATTATCAACAAAAAAACTCTAAAAATGCATCTAAACTGACATATGTGACACATTTCTGTTACAAAATTTAACACTTATAAATATTCATATTTCAAGTGAAAATTACTTAATCAATATGCCCAACATAAAAATATAACTCACTTGTTTCACAAAATGTTCCTGTGTACCCATCTACACAAGTACATGTGTACTTATTGATACCATCAACACATGTGGCACCATTTTGACATTCATTTCCATCACATTCATCAATGTCTAAATGAAAAAAGAAAATTCAAAATGTAAAAAAAAACAAAAAACAACATTAACAACAAAACATAAAAAATGCCGTAAAAAGTATTCTGAAGTTATTATCTTTAAACTATTTTTCATTACACTTCTTATGATGACAGTAATGGTACAGAATTATTTACATATAAAGATAGATAATAAAACAGTTAAAGGGACAACAGGATAGTTGTTAAGTAGTCCAGATAAGTAAGACCAAAACAGGTCTTTACATTAAAATTAAAAAAGGCATAACGCTGTGGCAATATATGAACTGGTTTGCTGTGCAATGCAGTTTCCATGCCAAAAGTTTCAAGAAAACAAACTAACTAGTTCCACAGAATTCCCCTGTATATCCAGGCACACATGTACAAGTGTATGCGTTGATTCCATCAACACATGTAGCATCATTCAAACATGCATGGCCTGCACACTCATTGATATCTGGTAAATAAAAAGTGTGAAAATGATTACTGTACAACAACAACTAGAGCTATCACTAAATGTGATTAATACCCCTAAAACACCGCTACAGAACAGAGGAAGTTATCAATTTAGTTACAGAATACTTCGTAAAAAAATTGAAAAAGAGTTATGGTTGTGGTTCTTGTACATGGCATTTCCTCTCATTGCACTTGACCATTGTATGAAGTTGCACTGAATTCCAAAAAAATAATATTCAAGTTATTCTCCAGACAAGAAAACTAACAAAGGGCAATAACTGTGCAAACAGTGAAGACAGAGTTATAGCTCTAGTACATTGCACATCCACTCAATGTGCTTGACCATTGTATGAAGTTGCATTGAATTCCAAAAAAATAGTTTCCAAAGTATATTCTGGAAAAGGAAATCCAAGGAAGGGCAATAACTCTGCAAATAGTGAAGACGGAGTTATAGCTCTTACACAATGCATTTTGTCTCATTGTGCTTGATCACTGTATGAAGTTGCACTGAATTCCAACCAGTAGTTTTCAAGTTATGCTTCAAATAAAGAAAACAAACTAAGGGTGATAACTCTGCAAAAAGAGAAGATGGCGTTATGATTCTTGGACACTGCACTTCCTCTTATTATGCTTGACCATTGTATGAAAGTGCACTGAATTCCGACCAGTAGTTTTCAAGTTATGCTTCCGGACAAGGAAAATCAATAAAGGGCAATAACCCTGAAAATAGTGAAGATGGAGTTATGATTCTTGGATACTGCACTTCCTTTCATTGTGCTTGACCATTGTATGAAGTTGCATTGAATTCCAACCAGTTGTTTTTAAGTTATGCTCCGGACAAGGAAAACCAATAAAGGGCAATTACTCTATAAATAATGCAGACTGAGTTATGATTCTTGGACACTGCACTTTCTCTCATTGTGCTTGACCATTGTATGAAGTTGCATTGAATTCCAACCAGTAGTTTTCAAGTTATGCTCCGGACAAGGTACACCCCGACCGACCGCCCGACCAACCAACCACCGGGTGTCTCCTATATACCCCCTTAAACTTCGTTTTGGGGGAATAAAAACTGTCATTGAAAGATGGCAATGCCCCCAAAATGTGCTTTGTGCTTTGAGCAGAGGACAAGATAAAGATTAATTGTAGATCCTTCAGAAGAAGTAGGTTTTTCAGACAATTTGACCCCAAAGTCAGGATCATTTAGCAGTCAAGGTAAAAACAAATATGACCAGATGAAGATAAATAGCAGATCATTCAAAAAAAGGTTTTTTTGACAATTAGACTAAATTTGTTTTGTAACAAGGCAGTCTGAAGGACAGCTATATCCCATGCCGCAGTAGAACTTTGGAATGGATAACAAGACAGTGTGAAGAAGAAAGGCTAGATCTCCCAATATGACACAGACTAATGATTACTATGGAAAATGGGCAGCTTCATTTGGACCTCACATATGTAAACAAAAAAATGTGGACTTTTTTAAACTTGACCTCTATGTGTGACCTTGAAATCGGTGTAGCGACCTGGTTGTTGATCTGTACACACTGTCTCGATCATTTGTGCAAAGTTATTATAAAAGCTTTCAAGCAGTTTAACAGTTATGGAGCAAACATGAAATGTGGACTTTTTTTATATATGACCTTTAAGTGTGACCTTGACCTTGGGGGTAATGACCTGGATGTTGTGCTCTGCACATTGTCTCATAATGGTGATCATTTGTGCCTAGATAAATAAAAAAAACTTTCAAAAAGTTTAATAGTAATGGAGCGGACACGAAATGTGGACTTTTTTTTACAAATATGACCTTTAAGTGTGACATTTACCTTTGGGGTAGTGGTCGGGTTGTTGTGCTCTGCACATTGTCTCATAATGGTGATCATTTGTGGCAAGTTATTTAAAAAACTTTCCGTGAGTTTAAAAGTTATGGAGTGGACACAAAAACATTACATACTGACAGACAGTCGGACTGACAGATGGACAGACAGACACACGGAGGTTATTCCTATAATCCCCTCCCCACTACAGCGCAGGGAATTAATAAGGAAGTTATGGCCAATATAAAGTATTTCTGACAAATTGACCTTCCAGGTCAAGGTCTTATAAATGCACCAGTGGGAAGGTCTTATCCAAAGGGGTTTTGTGATTAAGTATGAAGTAAATCTGTTAACTAATAAGGAAGTTATTGGCAATGTCAAAGTTTGTTGACAATATCACCTTTAAAATCAATGTTGTTTAGGGTCAAAGTCAATCAAATATATGGCAATTGGAAGGTCTTGTTCAAAGAAGTGATATGTTTAAGTATGAAGTAAATCCATCCTCTAATAAGGATGTTATGGGCAAAATTAAAGTTTTTGGACAATTAGACCTTTGAGATCAAGGTAATTCAGTGGTCAAGGTCATACAAATATTAGTCAATGGAAAGGTTTTGTCCAACAGGATGTTGCATTCAAGTATGAAGTAACCTTTAACTAATAAGGAAGGTGTGGACAATTTTTAAGTTTTTTTTTAATTGACAGATATACGGATGGATTGACTTACAGACGGACAGTTCAAAACCTCAATGCCCTCCTTCATGGGCATAAAAAAACAACAACAGAAATTTCAAACTTGAAAGTATGCAATTCATATCTTCACAAAAGGTTTGCAAGTAAAACCTGTAAAAGGAAGCTGTGCATGTCACATCTGAACAGTACAGTGTGTAAGTGTTTTCTGAAAGAAAAGGGATGTGCCTGTGATATTTAAAATCAAATTTTTACTTGTAATATCTGAAGTATTAAGTGTAAATGTAAAACTCGCAAGTGTTCAAGTATTGTCTAAAATAAAATCAGGTATACATTGAAACATGGTAAGCATAATCAAAAAAGGTGCAAATAATATATATAGCAATGTATAACTAGAAGTTAATAAAAGTGAATAAAGTTTTCAATTTTATTGATTTTAACATCTTAAGCATTACAGCTCTTGCCACTGCATATATTCAAAAAAGGGCAGATATATATTTTGCTTGAATACTCACTGCTTTGACAGAACAATCCATCATACCCCAGGACACAATCACAGGTGTATCCATCAATACCATCAACACAGAGTCCTCCATTCTGACACTGGTGAGTCTCACACTCATCAGTATCTGTACAAGAGAACATGAATTACTTAAAACTGCCTACAAAGTTCGAGACTCCATATTCAAATTACATAACTATATAAGAAATCTTTATTTAATAAACTTCCTTCCAAGAACAGTTCTTAAAATCTGCTTTCCTCTAATCAACACAGAAGAAAAGAACAATTACACATACCTATGATTCAAACCTTTTTATCATGTTAGAGGCCACCTGCCTATACACATATTATACAAGAGGGCCATGATGGCCCTGGATTGCTCACCTGAGTACTTTGCTTGAGGGTCTACCATTAAGCAAACATCAGATGCAACATTACATTTTCTGATTGAAGATATTCAAAAATCTGGTATTTTATACAAAAAAATCTTTTGGGCAGAGGCAATTTCATGATAACAGCTTGTGAGGAGATGAAATTGAAGCCATGTTTAAAAGAAAACATGTTTTTAGCTCCAGTGGCCATTCTGTTCAATGGAGCAGAACCGTTTAAGCAATTTTAACACAGGGGTACGTAAGGAACATCTCCATGAAATTTAATGGAAAATAACCTTGCCATTGAAGAGGAGATGCTGTTTGATTTCTTTTCTTTTTTTAGCTTTTGAAGCCCTTATGTGCAATGGAGCAAAACTGTTTTAGCAATTTTAGAAAATGGCAATATAAGAAACATTTCTGTCAAATTTGGTTTAAAATGGCCAAATGGTTTTAGACGAGATGTCATTTGAAACCAAATATTGATGAAAATCTATTTTTAGATCTGGCCGCCACTGTGTTCAATGGAGCAGAACCATCTTAGCAATTTAAAAGAGGGCTATATAAGAACCATTTCTGTGAAATTGGGTGGAAAATCACCAAGCCGTTCAGGAGGAGATGTTGTTTTTTTTTTCTATTTTTAGCTTTTGCAGCCCTTATGTGCAATGGAGCGGAATGGTTTTAGCAATTTTAGAAAAGGGCATGATAAGGAACATTTATGTCAAATTTGATTTAAAATGGCCAATTGATTTTGGAGGAGATGCCATTTGAAGCCAAATATTGACGAAAATCTATTTTTAGCTCTTGCAGCCATTTTTTTTCAATGGAGCAGAACTGTTTTAGCAATTTTTATAGAGGGCTATGTAAGGACCATTTCTGTGAAATTTGGTGGAAAATCACCCAACTGTTTAGGAGAAGATGTTTTTTTAAAAAAAATCTATTTTTAGCTTTTGCAGCCTTCATGTGCAATGGAGCGGAAAGGTTTGAGCAATTTTAGAAAAGGGCAATATAAGGAACATTTCTGTAAAGTTTGGTTAAAATAGCTTTGTGGTTTAGGAGCAGATGTCATTTGAAGTAAAATGTTGACTACGGACGACAGACGACTGACGCCGGACACAGGGTGATCACAATAGATCACCCTGGGCATTTGCTCTGGTGAGCTAATAAGACAAGACGATGTGAATTTTACTCTAAAATGAAACTGAGATTGTTGTCTCTAGATCCATATGTAAAAGTAAGTGGAAAAAATGATTTATATAGTGGGAAAATGATTAATCTATTTCTATAGATAAACAAGTCACAGGCAATAGTAAGTCCAAGCTGGAGCTTCACTTGAGAAGTTATTTCACCTTTACTTCCATTAAATCAGGTTATCATGTTAATTTCTATCTAATTATTTCATTTTTATTTCTATTAAATCATGTTTATTTCTGTTGAATCATGTTATGTTTATTTCTGTTAAATCATGTCACCTTTATTTCTTTTAAATCATGTTATGATTTATTTCCAGTAAATTATTTCACCTTTACTTCTACTGAACCATTTAACCATTATTTCTATTAAATCATTTCACCTTTATTTCTTTTAAATCATGTTATGATTTATTTCCAGTAAATTATTTCACCTTTACTTCCACTGAACCATTTAACCAATATTTCTATTAAATCATTTCACCTTTATTTCTTTTAAATCATGTTATGCTTATTTTCATTAAATCATTTCACCTTTATTTCTTTCAAATTATGTTTTGTTTATATCAATTAAATCATTTCTTTCAAATCATTTCAATTTTATTTCTATAGTATGAATGTACTATTTACCAATGGTACAATAGGTGCCCTCATAGCCAGGCGCACACACACAGGTGTACGAGTTAATGCCATCTACACAAGTAGCTCCGTTCTGACATATGGCTGATACACATTCATCAATGTCTGGAAAAAGACATTATAAAACATAAGAAAAATTGTATATCAAAAGGCAAACAGAAGATACTATATAGATCAACTGAATAACAAGCAAGATTTTGGAAAAAGAAATAATGGTAATTATTTGCTGTAATATTCTTGAGTGACAGTACAAACTGTTGCTTGAATGTCACCAACAAGTCATCATGACATATACTACAATATGCTACATATACTACAATCCCATTAAAAAGATTCAGGGACTTTCAGAAGAAGCTGAAAATTTCTATCCTTAATGATTGCAGGCAAGAAAATTTCATTAGCTATATATACATCTTTGTGTTAAACTAGTGGACCCTAGGGCAGAGTCAGGTATTATCCTAGGTCTTGGAAAAGAAGAGTTTTTAAAAATACTTTATAATTACCTCTATGTGACTCATGACAATGTAAGCCCTTTAGTTAGCCCAATTATGAACCCAGTGTTAGGACATTAGCAGGAGTAATACAACTTCATTCAAGAAACATCCTTGACAAGTTTTCAGCAACTTTCATTAAGGTTGTAGGAGAAGATGTCATTAACAGCTGAACAGCTTAACTTACTTGTTCCACATGTTTGGCCTGTATATCCAGCAACACAGTTACATGTGTACTTATTGATTCCATCAATACATGTGCCTCCATTCTGGCAGGGATCTGGGTCACACTCATCAATGTCTGAAACAATAGGTAATATTCAATTTCAACATAAACATGCATAAAATGTTTCAAATCCCTAAAAATATATTTGAAACTGCATAACTACAACAAGTCAAGTCCAAAAGAAACAAATCCTCTGATTGGCCAAGCAAGACAGGAAATATAAATCTGACAAATCAGGATACAGATTAAATTCTCCTTTCCTCTTTTGACTGTATGTTTCTTACCTATGTTATCAAAGCTTCAGTGATCAGCTGTTAAATATATTTGAAAAACAGTGTAGGACACAACTTTTGAAATATTCACAAACACATATAAAAACATCATACAGCAGTTACATGTTAGCTTAATGATGCTGCTGATTTTGATTTTAAATTATATCGTCCACAATAAAATTCTGGAAAGAACTAAATTATCATTGAAATGAAACATTTTGAAATTTAACAAGCTGCCATAGCATCAGACAAAATATATGAATGTAAAACATGATATTTTGTAAAAATAGAAATAAAGTCTGTATTATTACAACAATTCACTAAACACATATATACCAGACAGTATTTATGGTAATTGAATTATACATGTAGAAAAGGTGGATATCATAAGGAGTACTACTTTATGTATGCCGTGTATTTGTAAACTTAATTATGAGAATATTTTACAAGCCACTGACACAAAATCAAATGGGATAACTCAGCAAACATGTAAGGGAAGGGTCAAAATAATTATTACTTTTGTAGTCCATGGATTCCTTTTAACATGCATTTACACAAAACAAGTATCCAGCATGCATATCTGACTCCATCCAGACAAAATCTAACAATGCATGCATATTTTACTTCCACTATTTTTACCTGATATATATTGAACAGATATAATATTATTACTATAACACTGATCTAACACAAAGCACTGAAGGTACTCTTTTGCATAATATGTAAATATATATGTTCTTATATTTGTGAAAAAGTTAATGCAGTAGAATATGTTTAAACTAAAACTATTATAATGTGCCACAACTATTTTCTTAACATTAATGTCACCTTTATTTCTTTAAATCATGTTATGACTTATTTCCAGTAAATTATTTCACTTTTACTTCCTCTGAACCATTTAACCATTATTTCTATTAAATCATTTCACCTTTATTTCTTTCAAATTATGTTTTGTTTATTTCCATTAAATCATTTCTTTCAAATCATTTCACTATTTCTACAATGTCATTTTACCTTTATTTTGTTTAAATCATTTCAATTTTATTTCTATAGTATGAATGAACTATTTACCAATAGTACAATAGGTGCCCTCATAGCCAGGCGCACACACACATGTGTATGAGTTAATGCCATCTACACAAGTAGCTCCGTTCTGACATATGGCTGATACACATTCATCAATGTCTGGAAAAAGACATTATAAAACATAAGAAAATTTGTATATCAAAAGGCAAACAGAAGATACCATATATAACAACTGAATGACAAGCAAGATTTTGGAAAAAGAAATAATGGTAATTTTCTTCTGTAATATTCTTGAGTGACAGAGTACAAACTGTTGCCTGAATGGAAGGGGGGATGGGGAGTCAAGTACCTATGAATTAAAAAAAAATAAAAAAAAATTCGGACCCCAGGGGGGGGAGAGAGGGGACTGGTTGGAGTGGGGGGGGGGGTGTTTGAGGGTGGATGAGGAGTCAAGTACCTATGTCTTAAAAGAAAATTTGGGCCCCACAGGGGGGGGACTGGTTGTTGGTGGTGGTGGGGGGGGTTTGAGGGTGGATCGGGAGTCAAGTACCTGTATATTTAAAAAAAATCAGGCCCGGGGGGTTGTAAAAAAACATGGGAGGGCGGGGGTCACATGGGCAGGGTGGGGGGGTCCCCATACAGAGTACTTACCCATCTCATGTCAGTTAATTTTTTTTTCTAGGCTTAAGAAGTTTTTTCCCTATATATAAGTATAACCAAAATCAAGTGATCCCTGGGGGTGGGGCTAACTGTAACCCCAGGGACATGGGTACCAACAATCTTTGCAGGGGTCTTGCTGGTGATCAAGTATCCCAAGTTTGAATGGAATATCTTTGACACTTTTTGAGAAATGGACATTAACAAAAAGGTTAACCAAGAGATTTTAAGTTGAAAAAGGGGCATAACATGGTGATCAAGTATCCCAAATTTGAATGGAATATCTTTGACACTTTTTGAGAAATGGACATTAACAAAAAGGTTAACCAAGAGATTTTAAGTTGAAAAAGGGGCATAACATTGCAAAAATAAATTTGAGGGTTATCTGCCCTTTGGAAATGATGTTGATTGTAAACATTACAACTGGAAATTTTGATGAAGAAATATTAAGAAATGGCATAGTTATTGCCAACGTTAAGATTTCATGTCAAAATCAAAGTACAAAATGGGGCATAACTCTGTCAAATGTGACCCTGACCTAAAGATTTTGGCATCATCCCAACCCTGTTGTCATAAGCAATACAATTTGATAGTTTGATAAGGAAATGTTAAGAAATGGCAAAGTTATAGCCAACGTTAAGTTTTCGTGATGGACCGACGGACAAAGTAATCCCTATGTATTGCCTTTTCTTCGAAAGGGCGACACAAAAAGTTAATTCAAGGGAGAGGGCAATGATTGTCCTAAATCCTAATCCTAGTAAAAAGAACAGCTTTCTGTATGGTTTTCCTGTATCCATATAAAACATAAACAAATGAGCAGAGCTAATGGTGACCCTATAGGTTTGATTTTAACCATCTGAAATAAGCCTCTAGACAGTGCTATCAAAAAATTTAAATCCTTAATGATTTCAGGCAAGAAAAATTCATTAGCTATATATACATCTCTGTGTTAAACTAGTTTGAAGTCTCTATAACAAATGATTGTCAAGTTACATGGTGGAAATAGTTTTCAATGTTAAGGTCTATGTGACCTTGACCTTTGAGCTACTGACTCCAAAATCAATAGGTGGGTCATCCACTCAATGTGGGCAATAATCACATGAAGGTAAAAGACTGTAGGCCAAAGAGTACTCAAGTTTTCCTCCAGAAACCAAATTGCTAACAGACGGACGGACGTCTGGCCGAAACTTGATAGGGGGCCTTTTCTTTTGTTACTTTTTTTGTTTAATAGAGGGGCATTGGCCCCTTATTCTATTATTACAGAATGAACTCTACTGTTCTCTTTTGTTATGTTAACAGTTAGATGGCCTTTTCGGTAGTGCGGACGGATGAACGACGGACGCCCTGGACCATAACATAATATGCCCCATTTAGGGCATATAAAAAGGTACGTTATTCAGTTTGCATTATACTTCATTCCTAAGTAAAGATTACTTGTTCTATTTTCTATACACACGTTTTAGACATTTGTCAATGCTTTTATAAGCTTACCGTTTTCACAATAATCCCCATCATATCCATCAAAACAATTGCATGTGTATGCATTTATACCATCTATACAAGTGGCTCCATTTTGACATACATTGTCTATACACTCATTAATTTCTAGAAAAATAATACATATACAGCCTTGTTTTAACTCAGAAAATTGTTAGTTCACATTTTATTTTTTCTTGTTTCAGTTCAGAAAATTGTGTACTTGTAATTGAATGTAACACTTCTTTTCTTGTTTTGATTCAGAATACTTGAATATACCACAATTTTTTTTCTGGTTTAAATTCAGGATATTGTTCCCTTGAGTGGGACATACTTTTTCTTGTTTTCATCCAGAAAATTGATAGATTGAGTGTAAAATATTTTTTAAAAACGTTTTGGCCAGGAACCATCAGCTCAGAAGGCAAACTATGAAAATATTACATTTAATTTATCAGTTTTATTTTTGTAGGAACTCTTTAGAATATTCTAATGATATTCATACTTGCTTACCATTTTCACAGTTACTTCCATCATATCCCGCCACACAGGTACAGGAGTAGGAGTTCACCCCATCCACACACAGGGCTCCATTTTGACATGGGTCTGGGTCACAGTCATCAATGTCTAGAAAAACAACATTTATGCATATTGATGATATTAATCTATCAGATTTTGTCAGTCCATTAAGAAAAATTCCATACTAACACAGTTTAGCTCACAGACCTATAAAAACAGCTGAGTGACAAAATTAGCAACAGTGTATGAATGAGCCTAAGCGCTGGTATGACTGTAAATTAGTTTTTGCAACAGATTAACTAGCATGAATTATATATTCATTTATTTATAAGTGCTGTCTTAAATTCTAGAATCAATTTTGCCTGTTAATTAAAGTCACTGACAGAACATGCATAAAGACACTGGAAGAGAAAATGAACAAATACCCACCTATTTGACATTCTGCTCCAGTATATCCAGCAGCACAGGAGCAGAGATATAAGCTGACACCATCCAAGCAGAAACCTCCATTCTCACAGGGGTTGGAGGCGCACTCATTAATATCTGGAAAATATCACACAAATCAATAAAAGATGACAGTGAAAAACAGTTACAAAGTTACACCATGCAACGGCATACAGTACATGTATAAATAAAAGCGCTGCAAGCACTAGGGTATTCACTGCTTCAGAAGCAGTGCCTTAGAGTGATATAACATAACAACTTACACCTCTATCTATAAAAGAATAGTTCTAAACGTATGAAAAAGAAAGCAACATTTTTCCGAATCTACTTATAACCTGGCACTGACCTCATAGAACTTATCAATGGATTACGTAACTCAGAGTTTATGAAAAGAATTTTTTTCTCAGGTCAGCTCTGCAAAAAACACAATTCACTTTCCTGTAACTTTTTTAACTTCTTTGTATTGCAGAGTAGATAACTGGAATGGAAGCTTTGTGAGCCCAGCAGGTTTCAATGTTAGAGCTTAGGAAAATTGGTAACACTGTATTCCCTGCTTACACAGTGAATACAAAAATCACAGAAATACATTCAAATCTAGAACATAATCCAATACATTGTAACTGAAGTAAAAAGTTTATCATTATTTGTTTTATGTATCTTCTGCTGCTAAACAAGCAGACATTTTAAAGGAATTAGTGAATTAGTAACTTAGGATGAAATTACGTGTCAAGCTTACAATACTTTTCTCTTTATCTTTTGTAGGACATGTACTTCTAAACAAAGGGGTTCAACTCCTAAAATATTTTGTTATTAAGTACTGTATATAAGACTTATTAAGTACTTCAAACAAATATTTTTTTAGCCAAAGCCCTATGGTACAAGACTGCCATAAAAAGTTTACAAAAATTAAAAAAAGATTCAGTGCAGTAAATAAACTAAGACAGAGTTATGGTTCTTCTTTAATCCATTTCAAAACAAGAGCTTCGCAGAGCAGCGCCAACACTCGTCCGTTTTACATTTCGACAATGGGGGCCATAGTTGTGGTTCTTGTCCACTACTCCTGAAGGCGGTAAGGAGGTCTATATACCTCTGACTTTTCATGTCAAGATGTTGATATTGTTCACACTGATACCTTTGATCATTCAACTTAATAAGCAATTTTGACAAAAATTGTAAATTAAAAAGGGACATAACTCCAAAAATGTAGCTTTCAGAATAATGCCCCATTGTATTACAACTGCCTGTTGTCAGATAAGCAAGCAAGAAGTCTAAGTTTCATACTGATAACTTTGCTGGTTTAGAAATCATACAACTTCATAAATATGCAATTTTGACAAAAATTGTAAGTTATGCAAGTTAAAAAGGGGCAAAACTCCAAAAAAACAGCTTTCAGAGTGATGCTCCATTGTGTTACAACTGCCTCTTGTCAGGTAAACAAGCAGTCCAAGTTTCATATTGATAACTTTTATATTGGTTGAGTAATGATCTACATTATAGTTTTTGCAGGACGACGACGACGACAGCGATCATAAAAGCTCAACTTTTTCTTCGAAACAGACAAGTGAAAATGCAGTCTTTTCAGCATCCAGCTAAAAATGACCCAGGCCTTTCTCTGTGTTAAACTTGTTACCCTAGGGGTGGGGCTTAAATGACCCAAAGGGCAAATTTTTTCATTCTCAGTAGAGGTTCACTAGTCAACGATAGATACCATACAAAATAACAGAAAAGTAGAAGACATGAAGTTTTCCTCCTTATTGATGTAGCAAGCAAGAGTTATACAATGAATGGAGTTCCTGTAATTAATTCTTTGACGTTTCATCTAGTGAACATCCATGCCAAGTTTCTTATAATTCTGGCCAGTGGATATATCAGTGTTATAGCAAATAGCTGAAGCAGAGACACAACTGATGAAGGACAATGAAGACTAAGTGACAAATTCCGATCACAAGGCCTTGCCATGAGCAGCCTGTAAAATTACATAAGGCATACAAATTAAATAACCCGGTGAAATTTCCATTTCCAAATAACAAAATAAAATGGCTGACAAACCAAGTTATGTACTTACCTGAGTAATAATAACTAATACAGAAAGCTGCTTCATAAAGGACATGATACATGCTCTTATATTAAACTTGTCAAACTGATATCTATAAGTAGTAAATAAACTCACTGGTTTCACAAATGGTTCCTGCATATCCAGCTGCACAAGTACATTGATAGGAGTTCACCAAATCAACACATGTACCACCATTATTACATGGGTCGGAGCTACACTCATCAGTTTCTGAGAGGAAGACAGAGAGATGCTTCAGTTTTAAAAAATACTACCAATCAAAAAAAGGTTAAATTCTAATAAAAAACAAGAGGGCCATGATGGCCCTGGATTGCTCATTTGAGTACTTTGCCTGAGGGTCTTCCATTAAGCAAACATCAGATGCAACATTACATTTTCTAACTGAAGATATTCAAAGATCTCATATTTTTATACAAACAAGAAGATTTTCAAAGTTTTCCCTATGTAAAATAAGTTGACCCCCAGGGCAGGGCTAAATTTGACCCCAGGGGCATAATTTTGAACAAACTTGGTAGAGGTTCACTAGACAATGCTACATACTAAATCTTAAGGCTCAGGGCCTTGTGGTTTCAGACAAGAAGATTTTTAAAGTTTCACTATATAAGCCTATGTAAAATCAATTGACCCCCAGGGTGGGGCCAAATTTGACCCCAGGGGCATAATATGAACAAACTTGATAGAGGTCTACTAGACAATGCTACATACCAAATCTTAAGGCTCAGGGCCTTGTGGTTTCAGACAAGAAGATTTTTAAAGTTTTTCCTTTAAGTTGCCATGGCAACCAGAGTTCTTGATGGAATTGAATTCTCTGAACAACTTTGGTAGAGCTTTAAGCAAGGAACATCCCAAGCAAGTTTCATCAAATTTGGCCCAGAGGTTTCAGAGGAGATGTTGTTTGAATGAAATTGTTGACGGACAACGGACAAAGACCGGTCACAATAGCTCACCAGGAGCCAAAGGCTCAGGTGAGCTAAAAACACTGTCTGGCAAAGTGAAGACTCCTATTTAAATCTTATTAACTACAATGCCTGAATTCATTTCATAAATACAATACCCAAATCAGTTTGACTCTTTTTTTCATGGTTTGGAAATATTAATTCAAATAAAGAAGAAGCCATTTTTTTCTGATTTAAATTGTAATATTTTTGAAATTGTGTCTTTATTATTCATATCTCATTATATTTCAAATAAAAGTAATAGTACAAGATTAATATTTCTCACCCCAAATACCTGGTTACTAACATTTGTTGAGCCAAGTATTATAACAAGAGGGCCATGATGGCCCTGTATCGCTCACCTGAGTATGACTGCTTTTAACAAGTTGCTATGGACCTGGTTAATTGACCCCAGATGACCCATATTCGAACTTGACCTAGAAATTATTGAAACAATCTCTTTGACAAATTTCAAGGTTATTTGTACTGAAAATGTTACCTCTAGAGTGTTAACAAGGTTTTTCCACATTTGGTCATTATGACCTAGTGTTTTAACCTAGATGTCCCATATTCGAACTTGAGCTAGAAATTATCGAAACAATCTCTCTGACAAATTTCCAGGATATTTGGACTGAAAAAGTAGCCTCTAGAGTGTAAACAAGGTTTTTCGATATTTAGGCTCTGTGACCTAGTTTTTGACCCCAGATAACCCATATGCAAACTTGAGCTACAAATCATCAAAACAACCTTTCTGACAAATTTCCAGGACATTTGGACTTAAAATGTAGCCTCTAGAGTGTTTACAAAGTTTTTCGATATCTGGGCTCTGTGACCTAGATGTTTCAACTCCAGATGACCCATATTCAAACTTGAGCTAGAAACCATAGAATTAAGCTTTCTGACAAATTTCCAGGTTATTTTGAATTAAAATGTTACCTCTAGAGTGTTAACAAGGCTTTTCCATATTTGGGCTCTGTGACCTAGTTTTTTACCCAAGATGACCCATACTCCAACTTGAGCTAGAAATCATAAAAAAACCTGTCTGACAAATTTCCAGGATATTTGGACTGAAAATGTAACCTCTGGAGTGTAAAAAAGTTTTTTAAATATTTGGACCATGTGACCTAGTTTTTGATCCCAGATGACCCATATCCAAATCTGAGCTAGAATTCCTTGAAACAACCTTTCTGACAAATTTCAAGGACATTTGCACTAAAAATGTAACCTCTAGAGCATTAACAAGGTTGTTTCCTACTTTCGGTCTCTGTGATCCTAGTTTTTGACCCCAGAAAACCTATATTCAAAACTAAGCTGGAAATCATTGATAGCACCTTTCTGACAAATTTCCAGGTTATTTGGACTGAAAATGCCTACTCTAGATGGTTTTCCACATTTGTGGACCTAGTTTGTGACCCCAGATGACCCATATTCGAACTCGATTCTCGAAATCTTCAAGGCAATCCTTTCTGACAAATTTCCAGATATTTGGGCTGAAAATGTAACCTCTAGAGTGTTCAACAGATGTTTCTATTTTGGGCTCTGTGACCTAGTTTTTGAACCCAGATGACCATATTCCAACTTGAGGTAGAAAATCATAGAAGCCACCTCCTGACAAATTCCCAGATTATTTGGTGTGTAAAAATTTTACCTTTAGAGTGTTAACAAGGTTGTTCAATATTTGGGCTCTGTGGACCTAGTTGTTTGACCCCAGATGAACCCATATTTGAACTTGACCTAGAAATTGTCAAACGCAACCTTTCTGACCAAATTTCCAGATAATTTGGGCTGAAAATGTAACCTTTAGAGTGTTAACAAGATTTTTCTATTTTTGGGCTCTGTGACCTAGTTTTTGAACCCAGATGACCCATATTTGAACTTGAGCTAGAAACCATCGACAGAACCTTTCTGACAAATTTTCAGGATATTTGGACTGAAAAAGTAGCCTCTAGAGTGTTAACAAGGTTTTTCTATATTTGGGCTCTGTGACCTAGTTTTCCAACCCTGATAACCCATGTTCGAACTCGTCCGAGATATTAATGAGACAAACATCCTGACCAAGTTTCATGACAATTGAGGCAAAAATGTGACCACTAGAGTGTTAACGAACTAATTGTGGACGGACGGACGGACGGACGGACAGACGAACAGACAGACAACCGGGGGAAAAACAATATGTCTCCCCCATTTTTGGGGGGAAACATAATGACCTTTAATCAGTGAGAGCTCCAGTGATTTTAAGTCAGTGACCAAAGACATACTAGGTCAGACATCTTTGAAGCTTTCCTTTTAAATCTAGAGATTTATGGGAAATATTAAAGTAAGAGTACTCAGCAAGCATATCACTTTACAAGTATAAACTAACGATTTATCGGATACCTCAATGATTTACATTGCAGTTAATTTTGAAGGAAACTTCTCAAATGCATCATCAGGTACCCATGTACCTTATTCCATTAACACTTAATGATGAATGCAGAGTAAGGTAATGGGTCCAACATGGGTATCCAACGATACTCAAATGGAGCTATGCTTTTGTTTTCAAACATGAAATTAAAGTAATTTGATGCTGCAAAGTTAAGGCATAGTTTAAGTCCTAACATTCCAATGGCATATTTTCACACTGTCATCATTTCATTTATGTTACCTATAGGAACACATGAAGTGTTTTCCCATGTCCCTGACTCTAGACAGAAGATAGTTGGAACTGTCGCTTCAAGGCCAATATCGCAGATAGTGGAAGCCGAGGCACCCAATGTTGTACTAGTAGAGTCATCAAGCACTATTGTGCCTAAGGTAATAGTTGGAACATTGCCACAATCTGCAAAAAAGATCTATGACATAACATGGAATCATGAACATTTTCTAACATTAATGTGACTGTTAACTGATTTTAATACCTGTCTTATATAAAAGAAACTTTTGTTTAATACATAAAATTATATGAAAACTAACACTTGCCTGTAGATATTTACACCTATAACATGAAGTGGCATTTATGTTAATGCTCTAAAATAATGAATACTCATAGGCTAAGAGTGACAAGACAGGAGCTAACACCTGTAATAACTATTTAGAAACTTTCTGAGCTTGGTGCAGGCTTTTGTTTTGCAAGGAACACACCACAAAGTTATACTAGGTTTTAAACATTCTCAAAATCTTAATGCACTTACAGCATTATCAAATAG
This sequence comes from Cyclina sinensis, assembly GCA_012932295.1. Classification (NCBI taxonomy): domain Eukaryota; kingdom Metazoa; phylum Mollusca; class Bivalvia; order Venerida; family Veneridae; genus Cyclina; species Cyclina sinensis. The sequence continues at coordinate 4,765,447 of JAAONU010000015.1, forward strand.
CTTTCCAAGACAACCAATGGTGTATGAACTATACAAACAAAAATATCTAGTAAACCATTACCTGTTATTGGTTCAGTGGTAGTTGTTGGCTGCATCGTTGTTGTTAAGTCTGTTGTGGTTGTTGGCTGTGTTGTTGTTAAGTCTGTTGTGGTTGTTGGCTGTGTTGTTGTCGAGACTGGTGTGGTTGTTGGCTGTGTTGTTGTTGTTGTTAAGTCTGTTGTGGTTGTTGGCTGTGTTGTTGTTGAGACTGTTGTAGTTGTTGGCAGTGTTGTTGCTAAAGATAAACAACAAATGATGGTCAATTACACATTAATGAATTCTTGAAAATACACAACTATGTAGTTTTAAAATCAATTTTCAACAAACAATAATCAAAGTACTTACAGCCAAGATGAAATATACAAGCCTATATATCTAGTAAAGCATTACCTGTTACTGGTTCAGTGGCAGATGTTTGTATAGTTATTGTCACTAGTGGTTGTACTGTACCTGACTGGACTGTTGTTGTTAATGATAAACAACAAATGATGGTCATAACACATTTTTGAAATCTTGGAGTTATATGATTAGGCAGCATTTTTTTTTAACATTTCTGATGAAAATTAATCAATAATCCACGTTTAACATTTATACTAAATCACAATTAAACAGAACATAACTGCTGTCATTCGTGCTAAAATACTTCCTCAGTCAATATACTGAATCACAAGTCTGAAAAACTTTGTACAAATATCATAAACTTAAATTCCTCAAAAGCTATGCAAACTAATAGTCAATAAATTACACTGCGGATGATCACGTGATCAAAATCGTACAATGGCTCAAATAATGGCGGCCGGATCGTTCGGTTGAAGCACCAAAATCGAGGTATGCATACAGATAACGGTAGATTTATTTCTAAAACGTGGCCGCACGGAACCCCTGTATAGGAAACATGTACTGTCATCTTATTGTTTACTTTGTAGCTCACCCTGTTTAGGCCTGAAAGTCGAAAAAGTTGTTTTGGATATTGAGTACAAGTGGGCGAACCGGTCCTTCTTCTCGTTGTTTTCAGCAAAAGAAACGCATGTATTGCAATATTTGCATCGACGTCTTGTGTACAATTCTAATTTTGCCTTTCACGAAAAGTTTCCATTGTTTGTGAAGTTGCATTACAAAGTTACACATCTATTTACGACGCAAGTACAATGGTCGAACCAGATTAAATGAGTACAATGGTCGAACGATTCTATTGCCTACGACTACTCATCAAGTTTTACATTGAATTTTTCTTGCTTTTCATAACCTGTCATTCAAACAAATACAATACCGAAGACAGAAGGTTTAAAACTAGTTGATAACTTAGCAGTTCGATTAAGAAGGTTTCGGATCCAAATCCCGACCGAAATACGATGCATAACTTCGTCGCATAAGCCAACACTCTCTGTTTAACCGGTTTGAACTGGATTCCGGACCATTTTAAACACTATGAAACATGGCCCTATCACTGGCTGTCTCGGATAAATAACGTTTTACTGAGCTACAGTACTAATTACTCAGAATTTCCATGTACTGAGTTATAGTTCCATCAATTCTTTCGCACTGTTAGCTTCATTTTACCCTTTGCATGAAGTCCTACAATAATCACAGTGTACTATCTCGACTATATCTCTTCCGGAAACAAGAATCAAGTAGGCATACACATCTGTTATTTTACGTGCTGCATGTTAAAAATGAAGGGGTTTTTATGGTCTATATGGTCTAAAAAACTAAAGTAAGCTATTTGTAGAATCTGTTAATTCAGATGAACATCACATTTGCCTTTAAATCGTGGGAATCCAGGTAAAATAATCGTCATTTTGCTTTATTGTACGAAAATCTGAGATATTTTGTGAATTACCTCACCTCTGAACGTTAACAGTAAAATGTGTCGTTGTGAACATGCATTAGCTATATTTAATCCATTATTAATCATCTCTTGCAATTTTTCAGGTACATGTATCCTTTAGAGTGAATGTCTAAATAGGAAAATCACTGTACGCAAATCGCAAAATTCTTTTTGTCAATTGTATGCCTTTTCACATTAAAAAATTATACAATATGCCAAATTTTATCAATTGATATGGTCTTGGGTTCGAGTCTCTCTTCCGACTCTGACTGTTAATGTGGGGAAGTTGAAAATTTCTTACAGAAGATGTGAGTCTAGTACTGGTATTTCCCAGGTATTACGGTTAGGTTAAGAGTATAAGTGGCTTTACTTCCGACAAAGGAAAGTGTGATCCAGAAGTCGCAAGTTCGATATTATGCTCTTGCATTATCACTGCTTATTGTCTTATGGATGAGAGGTTTAACCAAGGTCCCATGTGCCAGAACTGCACACTGAGCATGTTAATGGAACCCCGGAACCAAGGATAAATAAACTCAAATAGTTTGACATGCAGAAAAAAAAACCGGAAATGAATTATTCTTTTCACCGACATGTCCTTAAAAGCTGAATTAGATGTCTCTCACGAATAATAAACAGAATAATAATAACTTAAGCACATGTGTTCTGTAGATCAGAAGTGAGACAAAAAACAAAAGCTACCATTATATTGTAAAATATGATTTTTCGTTAATCTAATGAGTTTACTTCTAGAATACTTCAAACATTATTATTTATGCCCGAGCTCGTTTTATTCATCTGTAAAATATAGCTGGATTAACAGAAGAAAAAACTGATAAGATTATGAAAATATGAAAAGGACTGACTTGAAGAGGCCGTTAATTAAGTACTATTGCTAATACTGAGCACACCTTAACTTTGTCACTTATACTGAAAAAGCACCGTGACGTGCAACACGTGACTAGCATGTGACTAGCAAGAGAGTTGTAACAATTAATCCCTTCGCAACTGAAATACCATAAAATCAAAGATTTCTTCAGTTGAAGCACGTCTTTGGAGGACTCGTGCTAAGCGCGTCTAGTGACAAATTATGAGATCGGAAGCGCCTTTGTCGACTGGGTTGTTGAAAGTGGTTTTAAACCCGAGTAAAATGAATACATTCTTCAGTTTAAAAAAAATGCCTAAAGTTATTTTTTTGTCTTCAAGCTAAAAAAATCCAGAAACAATGTCACTTACTTTGATTCCTTTATTCCTTACGAAGATTCTCGGATCCCTGTCATCTTCTCTCTTTTATTTATCCAACATTTTTGTTGTTAGACTCTTACATTTAAATAACCTCGGTCACCTATGTAATGAACTGCACGGAATGCACGAACTAATGAGAAATACAATTAATGTTTACTGCACGGAACGCACGGACTTCACTGTTATGATGTGCACGGAACGCACGGACTTCTAATGAGATCTAGTTATGTGTTCTCTTTCATTTGATTCAGGCCGAACATAAATAGTTCTGATCTAAAACTTATTAATACCATAAATAAAGAAGCAAGACAGTGTAGGACTGGTTCAAACAGGTAGATGTATTTATTTTTATCACCGAAATAACAGACATTCAGTGATTCGCACATCAATTTTCGGGGAAAAATGCAATAATGCTTCGATGGTTAAACTGTCTTTAACATTCAGTTTTAACTTCTTTCGTACCCGAGAACTCCTCAGTTTCATGGCAACAGAAAAGCGCCACAACTTCAAAAGATAAAAATACTTAGAGTTTTGTCCATAACAAAGTGTAAAACAAAGTGTAAAACATTGTAACAAGAACCATATTAAACTTTTAAATAATTTAAAAATTTTATGTATATGGTCTCTAACTGTTCAAACTGTTCGAAAGACATATTTCAAATATATACATAAAAGCTTTAAATATCATGAATACACATTATGGAGTCGACATGGTGGGCATACTAAAACCAACCATGGTACCGCATACGGCTGACAATAGATACATAATTTGCTCCGTAATGATTTTCATCAAAAAACAAACGTTGTTATTAATATGATATAAACATCACGTCTAGCTATAACTTATATTACACTCAGTAGTGTAATATAATGTCATGCGGAGCATTGCGCATTTAATGTTTGCTACACATTGTTAATTTTCACTGGTTTTTTCTAGATTTGCTATCATATAGTTATTCTGTTTCAAATAAACGTCGTGATTTATTTGAATTTTGTTATTAAAGAATTGTAAAATTCTATCGGAACTGTTTACTTGTCGGATGATTTGTAACCTCCTCTTTAATCCCAAATGATAACTCCCACTTGTTATTGTATTAGTCATATAAGATGAAAAGAATTCTACACTAATTTCTATCTTATATCAAATAAATAATATTCAAGAAGCCGAATGCTGATGTCGTCCGACGTTTGGGCCCCACTGGGAAATTACTGTAATACAGTAAGACCCATCGGGCCCACACACACCTCTAAACCGGATCCCCCCCCCCCACACACACACACACTTCTAAACCGGATCCCCATTTAAATCGGCTAAATCTGCCGGTTCCAGTTTGAAAAAAGGAGGTCTAAAGTGTTTTGCAATATTTCTTATGTTATACCTTACACTGTTTTTTTTCTTACAGTTCATTTTCACCTTTAACTGACTGTAGAGTTTAGCGAGCAAGATTAAATGATCAACTTGAATTATCACGTTACATTACTTCTAGGTCCAAAGCACAGCACTGTCGGTTGTTGTTCCTGCCAGGTTTTTTTCATTTACCCCGCTATTCATTTTCCTCAGGAAAATGAGGTCATTTTAGTTTATCAGTTAATAATTTACGTTTTAGTAAATATCTGTCATTTACGGTGGCATAAGACGTCAGCACGAGGGCGATTATTTTCAGCGTGTCGCATAAGATACATTACTTTGTTTATTGTCGGCGAAATGCATATAGTGTCAGAATAAACGTTATAAACTTGTACTAACTACATTTTAAAACGTTTAGTTGTACAAACCTGTACGAAAACTTTGATCTCCACCAGTTTGAGAGCCTGAATTGCTCTTCAGGTACTCGTTGGAAAAACGATATAAGTAAACCATAAAAACAACAACAATAATAATAACAACAACAACAAAACAACAACAAAGGAGAAGAAGAATTAAACGTTACATTAACTACAGATCAAGGAAGAATTTCATTAAAAATGTATGACAAAATATAAATAGAATTAAGGTAATCTAGAAGAGCTTGTTTATTACCAAAGACAAGCAACTGACAATCTTAATGTATTTCAGTTTAATGACATCTAACGGTCATAATATTACCTGGTGGGCAGTTTATCAAACATCCTCAACAGAAAAGAGTAGACGGGACATTACTAGATTCCCATTTTCAGTAAAAATGGCTTTTTTTTCAAATTAAACGGTAGCGGAACTTCTATCCATCGAGGCGAGGTTGAGTGATTTAAAGTCATGACTATGTCATTGATCGACAAAAAACAGCATCACCAAAGTAATCTGGAATGATATGTAATAGATACATTATTATCATTTTTATCTTGATGCGGACCATAGTCAGATGACCTTTCCTTAAGAGACGAGGTTGACTTATTGAAAGTTCATCTGGCTTTGGCAAAATTTACGCCGTCTGCAAAAACACCAATATTATTATAATCCCTGGCTAGCTCAATCGGTAGAGATCGGATTGTAAATCCTGAAGTTCCCAGTTCGATCCTCACGAGGGCCGGCAAATCACTTCTGAACCAAGTGAGGAAAAAATCAGTCACTCGCGGAGAAATTGGTTAGTAAACTGGTTGGATACCCAGGAACACTGGTTAGGTGGACTGACTGCCGGGATATGACCACAGCTGTTAAAACTCGAGTTAAACCCCAATAAAGCAAACCAAACCATTTTTATAATACATCCGTTCTAACCAAAACCAGCCGTTTGTCATATTATGAATATTGTTTTGAAAAATAATAATAAATTTTCCAGACTTTATGTTTGGAAGATTGAATATTGAACACACATTTTGTATCTGATGTAATCCAGGATTACCCTAATGGTCATTAACTTTCCTGCTTTTTCACTGGGAGCGGCATCATATAACCTCTGGAGGTCGAAGATGATCAGTTAGTTGAAAACCTGAGTTTGGAAATTAATAACGGGCTATGATGGAATATGATAAAATTTAATCTGATGATTTTACTGTCTTTAATTTTGCGATTAACTAAAGTGATCGTAATGGACAGTGAATAGTTCATAAAAATGGATATGACATGTTTTTCTACCTATAATGGGAAAACTATTACTGAAAAGCAATTTTTTATCAAAATGATGAAAAGGCTTATTACAAAATACAACTTGCACATGAAAGTGTGAATATGTTGTCGGAGGCCTTGAAATACCATCGAAATAATACCTTGGCCACGCCATGTCTGTTAAGTTACAAAAGTACACGCTGAATTGTTTTAAAACTGCAATTTAATCTTAAAATCTCCTTGTTCGCGTTAAAGCATGGAGAAAAAATGTTACATTACTTTCTTTTCTATCATAAACACGAGTTGCTTGAAGAAACTGGAAAACGCTAAACTTGTCACAGAGAGAGAGAGAGAGAGAGAGAGAGAGAGAGAGCACAGGTTTGTTAAAGATGTATTTTACAGATAAAATGTTCTCAAAGCTTTTCAAAATCTGTACTTAATTTCAGCAACCGAAAGCAATAATATAAACATCTGGTAAAACTGCTGATTATATCCCACCACACTCTTCCTTTAATCATTATTAATTATAAATCACATCATGCTCTGTTGAAAAAAGCTAGGACTTTTGTAATTTTGTGCAAAGGAAGAGGAAAAATTAATTGAAAGCTACATTCCATAAATCTGGATCACTTTTACAGAGTTCAGTCACGTTTTCTGTTTGGTCTCGATTCATTATTAATTGTAATACCTTACTTTTAGGAGCTATTTTTCCTGAAACACTAACTTTTCCTTATTCATATATTATGTTTTTATTTTTTCTTGACAGATGCTGAAAACAAGATAGTGTATCGGGAAGTCTTTCAGGTAGGATAAAGTTACCGCATGTTTTACATACTGAAAAGAAGTTCTTTTTTGTCTGCTTTACATATTCTGTGAACCACCTTTATTATTAAGTAATTCTATCTTAAACTGTTTATTTACGAGTATAGCCGGCATCAGTTACAAATATCACCGACGTGCCCCTGATAGGTTCAGTTATTTTAGGATGATGCAGATAATGCGAGATACATGTACTTCAACATGCTCTGTGTATATCATTGACAAAAGCGACTACAGATAAATGTCTCATCCAAAAGACAGCGCGCAGCGTTGATGGAATAGCTGGAGATCAAAATTGCGAGTCAAGCGCATTACCACTGGGCCTCTTGAATGTTTCTACCTATGATTGAATGACGTAACATGTTTTATTTCGACAGTTATGATTTTTGCAGAATATTTCCAAGTCAAAGTTGGGTAAGAACTAAGAGAACAACTTTATGTTTTCTGCTGCAACGATATCCTTTAACTGATGAATAAATGTTGTTAGTCATAACGTGTTGTGAAAATGCCCTTACGTTACTTTAAATTCATATAACTTGTTAATGTGACCAAGAAAAAAATACATATAAAACAACAACAACAACAATAACAACAACAACAAAGAACTGTCACTAAAAGATGAGAAAAATCCTTTAAAAGATTTCTTTTGACAAATCTACCTCAAGGTCAATGTCACTTAGGGGTCAAGATAAATTATGTAATTTGAAAGATTTCTCCCAAAGTGTTATTGTGATCAAACATGAACTAAATCTGTTTGATTTGTAAGACAACTAAACCTTCGAGGTCAATGTCATTCAGGGGTCAAGATCATATAACTTTATGTCAGTGGAAAGGTCTTGTCCAAAGAGATTGGCAATGCAAAAGATTTCGGACGGAATGACGGACGGACAGACGGACAGCTCAAAACACCCAAGGCATAATTCGAACAAGAGCACCGGAAGGTGTTTCGTCTAAGTATGATGCATTTGTGATATAAGAGAGGTAATCTTAGAAAGAATTAAATGATTTGCTTGAAATTTTGAATTATTTACCTTTGACCTACAGACCCCAAAATCAATAAGGGTCATTCACTCAATGTGTGCAACCATTATATGAATTTTGAAATTTTTTGAGAACTGACAGTCTACAAGTCATCGTCTAAATCATAGCTTGTAAACTGAGCGTGTTCAAGTCGTCATCTAAACCATTGCTTGTAAACTGTAATCGTCTTAAAATAGTGTGTAAACTTAGAATCTTTAAGTCATCGTCTTTATCATAGCTTGTAAACTCAGAATTTTCAAGTCATTGTCTAAATCAAAGCTTGTAAACTAAGAGCATTCAAGTCATGGTCTAAGTCATAGCTTGTAAACTGAGAGTATTCAAGTCATGGTCTAAATCATAGCTTGTAAACTGAGAGTATTCAAGTCATGGTCAAAATCATAGCTTGTAAACTGAGAGTATTCAAGTCATGGTCAAAATCATAGTTGTAAACTGAGAGTATTCAAGTCATGGTCTAAATCATAGCTTGTAAACTGATAATCTTCAAGTCATGGTCTAAACAATAGCTTGTAAACTGAGAGTATTCCAGTGATCGTCTAAAATAGCCTGTTAACTTAGAATCTTTAAGTCTTCGCCTTAATCATAGCTTGACAACTGAGAGTATTCTAGTCATTGTCTATACCAAAGCTTGTAAAATGAGCGTCTGCAAGTCATTGTCTAAATCGTAGCTTGTTAACAGAGAGTCTTCAAGTCATCAAGTAGCTTGTAAACTAAGAGTATTCAAGTCATTTAAACCATAGCTTGTTAACTGAAAGTCTTCAAGTCATCGTCTTAACAATAGATTGTAAACTGAGAGTATTTAAGGCATGGTCTACAACATAGCTTGTAAAATGAAACTCTTCAAGTCTTCATCTAAATCATAGCTTGTAAACTGAAAGTCTTCAAGTCATCGTCTAAACCACATCTTGATAATTGAGAGTATTTCAGTAATCGTCTAAACCATAGCTTGTAAACTGAGAGTATTCAAGTAATCGTCTAAACAATTGGTTGTAAACTGAGAGTATTCAAGTCAACGTCTAAACCACAGCTTGTAAACTGTGAGTATTCAAGTCATCGTCTAAACCACCGCTTGTAAATTGATAGTCAACAAGTCATCGTTTAATCATTAGCAAGTAAATGGAGAGTCCTCAAGTCATCGTCAAACCAATAGCTTGTAAACTGACAAACTACAAGTAATCGTCTAAATAAGAGCAAGTAAATGGAGAGTATTCAAGTCATCGTCTTATCCATAGCTTGTAAAATAACAGTCTACAAGTCATCGTCTAAACAAGAGCAAATAAATGGAGAGTCATCAAGTCATCGGCTAAACCATTGCTTGTAAACTGAAATTCTACAAGCCATCGTCTAAACCATAGCTTGTTAACTGACAGGCTACAAGTCATCGTCTAAACCATAGCTTGTAAACTGACAGTCTACAAGTCATCGTCTAAACAAAAGCAAGTTAATGGAGAGTCCTCATGTCATCATCTAAACCATAACTTGTAAAATGACAGTCTACAAGTCATCGTCTAAACAATAGCAAGTAAATTGAGAGTCCTTAAGTCATCGTCTTAATCATTGCTTGTAAACTGACAGGCTACAAGTCATCGTCTAAACCATAGCTTGTAAACTGAGAGTATTCCAGTCATCGTCTAAACCATAACTTGTAAACTGAAAGTCTTCAAGTCATCGTCTAACCCATAGCTTGTACACTGTCAGTCTACAAGTCGTCGTCTAAACAATAGCAAGTAAATGGAGTGTCCTAAAGTTATCTTCAAAACCATAGCTTGTAAACTGACAGTCTACAAGTCATCGTCTAAACCAAAGCTTGTAAACTGACAGTCTACAAGTCATTTTCTAAACCATAGCTTGGAAACTGACAGTCTACAAGTCATCGTCTAAACAATAGCAAATAAATTGAGAGTCTTTAAATCATCGTCTTACCCACAGTTTGTAAACTGACAGTCTACAAGTCATCGTCTAAACCATAGCTTGTAAACTGACAGGCTACAAGTCATCGTCTTAACAACAGCAAGTAAATGGAGAGTCCTTAAGTCATCTTAAACCATAGCTTGTAAACTGACAATCTACAAGTCATCGTCTAAACCATAGCTTGTTAACTGACAGGCTACATGTCATCGTCTAAACAAAAGCAAGTTAATGGAGAGTCATTTAGTCATCGTCAAACGATAGCTTGAAAAATGACAGTCTACAAATCATCGTCTTAACTATAGCTTGTAAAGTGACAGTTTACAAGTCATTGTACAAACCATCGCTTGTAAACTGAAAGTCTACATGTCATCGTCTAAACAATAGCAAATAAATGGAGAGTCCTCAAATCATCGTCTTTCCCACAGCTTGTAAACTGACAGTCTACAAGTCATCGTCTAAACCATAGCTTGTAAACTGACAGGCTACAAGTCATCGTCTAAACAAAAGCAAGTAAATGGAGAGTCCTTAAGTCATCGTCTAAACCATTGCTTGTAAACTGAAAGTCTAAAAGCTATTGTCTAAACCATAGCTTGTAAACTGACAGGCTACAAGTCATTGTCTAAACCGTAGCTTATAAACTGACAGTCTATAAGTCATCGCCTAAACAATAGCAACTAAATGGAGAGTCCTCAATTCATCGTCTAAACCATAACTTGTAAAATGACAGTCTACAAGTCATCGTCTAAACAATAGCAAGTAAATGGAGAGTCCTCAAGTCATCGTCTAAACATCCGCTTGTAAATTGTCAGTCAACAAGTCATCGTTTAAACAATAGCAAGTAAATGGAGAGTCCTAAAGTCATCGTCAAACCAATAGCTTGTAAACCGACAGTCTACAAGTCATCATTTTAACAATAGCAAATAAACGGAGAGTCATCAAATCATCGTCTAAACCATTGCTTGTAAACTGAAATTCTACAAATCATTGTCTAAACCAAAGCTCGTAAACTGACAGACTACAAGTCATCGTCTAAACCATAGCTTGTAAACTGACAAGCTACAAGTTATCGTCTAAACCATAGCTAGTACATGGAGAGTCCTCAAGTGATCATCTAAACCATAACTTGTAAAATGAGAGTCTACAAGTTATCGTCTAAACAATAGCAAGTAAATGAAGAGTCCTCAAGTCATCGTCTAAACAATAGGTTGTAAACTGACAGGCTACTAGTCATCACCTAAACCATAGCTTGTAAACTGACAGTTTACAAGTCATCGTCTAAACAATAGCAAGTAAATGAAGAGTCTTTAAGTCATCGTCTTACCAACAGCTTGTAAACTGACAGTCTACAAGTCATCGTCTAAACCATAGCTTGTAAGCTGACAGTCTAGAAGTCATCGTCTAAACCATAGCATGTAAACTCACAGTCTGCAAATCATCGTCTAACCCATAGCTTCTAAACTGAAATGCTTCAAGTCATCGTCTAAGCCATAGTTTGTACACTGAGAGTCTACAAGTCATCGTCTAAACCATAGCTTGTAAACTGACAGTCTACAGGTCATCGTCTAAACCATAGCTTGTAAACTGACAGTCTACAAGTCATCGTCTAAACAATAGCAAATAAATGGAGAGTCCTCAAATCATCGTCTTACCCACAGCTTGTTAACTGACAGTCTACAAGTCATCGACTAAACCATAGCATGTAAACTGACAGGCTACAAGTCATCGTCTAAACAAAAGCAAGTAAATGGAGAGTCTTTAAGTCATCGTCAAACCATAGCTTGAAAACTGACAGTCTACAAGTCATCGTCTAAACCATAGCTTGTAAACTGACAGTCTGCAAATCATCGTCTAACCCACAACTTGTAAACGGACAGTCTGCAAGTCATCGTCTAAACCATAGCTTGCAAACTGACAGTCTACAAGTCGTCGTCCAAACAATAACAAGTAAATGGAGTGTCCTTAAGTCATCGTCTAAACCATAGCTTGTAAACTGACAGTCTACATGTCATCGTCTAAACCATAGCTTGTAAACTGACAGTTTTCAAGTCATCGTCTAAACCACAGCTTGTAAACTGACAGTCTACAAGTCATCGTCTAAACCATAGCTTGTAAGCTGACAGTCTAGAAGTCATCGTCTAAACCATAGCTTGTAAACTGACAGTCGGCAAATCATCGTCTAACCCATAGCTTAAAAACTGAAAGTCTTCAAGTCATCGTCTAACCCATGGCTTGTACACTGTCAGCCTACAAGTCGTCGTCTAAACAATAGCAAGTAAATGGTGTGTCCTTAAGTCATCGTCTAAACCATAGCTTGTAAACTGACAGGCTACAAGTCATTACCTAAACCATAGCTTGAAAAACTGACAGGCTACAAGTCATCGTCTAAACAATAGCAAGTAAATTGAGAGTCCTTTAGTCATCGTCTTAACCATTGCTTGTAAACTGACAGGCTAGAAGTCATCGTCTTAACAATTGCTTGAAAACTGAGAGTATTCCAGTCATCATCTAAACCATAACTTGTAAACTTAGAGTTTTCAAATCATCGTCTTACCAATAGCTTGTAAACTAAAAGTCTTCAAGTCATCGTCTTACCCAAAGCTTGTACACTGACAGTCTACAAGTCATCGTCTAAACAATAGCTTGTTAATTGACAGTCTACAAATCATCGTCTAAACAAAAGCAAAGAAATGCAGAGTCCTCAAATCATCGTCTTGCCCACAGCTTGTAAACTGACAGTCAACAAGTCATCGTCTAAACCATAGCTTGTAAACTGACAGGCTACAAGTCATCGTCTAAACCATAGCTTGTAAACTGACAGTCGACAAGTCATCGTCTAAACAAAAGCAAGAAAATGGAGAGTCCTTAAGTTATCGTCAAACCATAGCTTGTGTAAACTGACAGTCTATAAGTCATCGTCTAAACCATAGCTTGTAAACTGACAGTTTGCAAATCATCGTCTAACCCACAGCTTGTAAACTGACAGTCTACAAGTCATCGTCTAAACCGTAGCTTGTAAACTGACAGTCTACAAGTCATCGTCTAAACCATACCTTGTAAACTGACAGGCTACAAGTCATCGTCTAAACAAAAGCAAGTTAATGGAGAGTCCTTAAGTCATCGTCAAACCATAGCTTGTAAACTGACAGTCTATAGGTCATCGTCTAAACCACAGCTTGTAAACTGACAGTTTGCAAATCATCGTCTAACCCACAGCTTGTAAACTGACAGTCTACAAGTCATCGTCTAAACCATAGCTTGTAAACTGACAGTCTACAAGTCATCGTCTAAACCATAGCTTGTAAACTGACAGGCTACAAGTCATCGTCTTAACAAAAGGAAGTAAATGGAGAGTCCTTAAGTCATCGTCATACCATAGCTTGTAAACTGACAGTCTACAAGTCATCGTCTAAACCATAGGTTGTAAACTGACAGTCTGCAAATCTTCGTCTAACCCACAGCATGTAAATTGACAGTCTACAAGTCATCGTCTAAACCATAGCTTGTAAACTGACAGGCTACAAGTCATCGTCTAAACAAAAGCAAGTAAATGGAGAGTCCTCAAATCATCGTCTTACCCTAGCTTGTAATTTGAAATTCTACAAGTCATCGTCTAAACCATAGCTTGTAAACTGACAGTCTACAAGACATCGTCTAAACGATAGCTTGTAAACTGACAGTCTGCAAACCATCGTCTAACCCAACAGCTTGTAAACTGAAAGCCTTTAAGTCATCGTCTGACGCATAGCTTGTACACTGACAGTCTACTAGTCGTCGTCTAAACAATAGCAAGCAAATGGAGCGTCCTTAAGTCATCGTCTAAACCATAGCTTGTAAACTGACAGTCTACAAGTCGTCGTCTAAACTGTAGCTTGTAAACTGACAGTCTACAAGTCATCGTATAAACAATAGCAAATAAATGAAGAGTCCTCAAATCATCGTCTAACCCAACAGCTTGTAAACTGACAGTCTACAAGTCATCGTCTAAACCATAGCAAGTAAATGGAGAGTCCTCAAGTCATCATCTAAACAATAGCTTGTAAACTGACAGGCTACAAGTCATCGTCTAAACCATAGCAAGTAAATGGAGAGTCCTCAAGTCATCATCTAAACAATAGCTTGTAAACTGACAGGCTACAAGTCATCGTCTAAACCATTGCTTGTAAACTGACAGTCTACAAGTCATCGTCTAAACAATAGCAAGTAAATTGAGAGTCTTTAAGTGATCGTCTAAACCATAGCTTGTAAACTGAGATTTTTAAAGTCAAACCAGATATTTGGGAAAGAAATGAAACACCCGTCTAAAGTTGTCAATCTTTTTTCAGAACAAAATGCGAAGTTATGTTCTGTTTTTTGATGATATGACTTCACCTTATCAAATTAACCATCTAAAAAACTTTTAAACAGATGTTTTTAAAGAGGAGCGTTATCAAATTGCGCCAAACATTGAAGTATCCCATGTTAAAACAAAGTTTGCAAACCAATTTTGAAAAACAACCTAGGGCGTTTTTTTCTCGATCTTTTCACAATATACCTTACCTGTACAATATAGCCAAACACAGTTGAACCGTGCAGCACATGAAAACGGAAAGAGCAAGTCGATTTCTAAATGCATCAGACATTTCATTCAGAACTTAAGATTTACCTGTGTTTTCGATAATTTGTTCTTACAGAACATTTTTTATGTTTTTTCAAACGAAATTGTTTAAACACGTATTTGATATCGTTTCCCTCACGGGCCAATTTATATCCATTAACGAATTGAAAGTACACATTTTGAAGACAGAAAATGACATATACATTCACTTCTATAGTTGGGAAAGCTTATTCCCATTTTCGGCTAACTTTATCCTCCGGCTTGGGAAAAGGTAACTATTTTAAGTTTTAAGGTATTTTAAGTACAAACTAAGTCGAACGTTTTAATTAGACGAAAAAAAAAATCTATAAATACAGAGGTATCAAGTAAACGTTGAAAGAATAGAAGCAGGAAAATTGTGTAAAACGTTGTGAGGAATCTGTTCAAACCGATGGCAATGTTCATATAAAGTCAAAACATCTCATTGTTAAACGTGTCGGTCGAAACTTTAAACAACTTAATAACAACTATAAATAACAAAACAGGAAGATTAAGCGTTGAAGATGGTTTACCTGTCTGATGACAAAGAGTTTACATTTATTGCATACCCAAAATTATTTTCCATTTAAATTTATTTCATAACATTTGAGAGGTCAATATTTTGGTATTATTTTTGGTTGTGTAACGAGTTAGGTACCTGGTGTGTATACCTACACAGACGACATTTATGTAGCAAGCTTAGTTATGTTTCCCATTTTAAAAATCATTAATTAGTTAACATTAATTTTTTGTGATTTTGAGACCATGTTGTTGGCGATCAGTTACAAATCAAACGCTAAAATTTACTCCCTTGATCTCTCAGTGGTCTTTGTTTTATTTCATTTTTATGGAATAGAAAAAACTACTTGCTTTGAACTGACATAAATGCACTCGCTCTTTCCACGGAGTGATAAATACGCCAATCGTGAAGTTTCACAATATTAATTACACCGTGGGAAGATTTAGTACACTGGCTGTCTGTTTCAGGCGACAAACTTGATTGTTTTTTAAACCTTGAAATGTGTTAATGGGACAAAGATGTTCCCATCATGCTCAAATGTTGACAGAAGATCATAAGTATATGGTTAAAATGTAAGAGGAGGCAGGTGAAATGTCAAAAGCAATTTTACACTTGTTTTTGTTTCATGAACTACTTAATACAAAACATAGTCCTTGAAATTTGAAGAAATTTAGTTTTTGTCAGAAATTGATTCCAAAAAGGTTACAACTCTGATAAATTTGGAGATGTCATGACCAAGTTTGAAAAGAATCTGTAATTTCATAAGATACATATATCCAAGCAAAATATGATGTTTAAGTGTTTTCCTTTAAATTTTAAATGAATGAAATTTTGTGAAATTTTGGAGTTTCGGCACGAATTTTTTTAACAAACAAGGATAACAGGTATTTTCAGTTACATTAACGAGAAGATAAATCATTTCTGCGTCGCATGACTTCAGTATTGTTTGTGATATACATTGAACGAGAAAAATACGCGATGTAAATCAACACGTGTTGAATGTTTACATATGACAATATTTATATCTTTATATTTATAAGGTATTTCAGTGAATTTTAGCAATTATTGAAACGTTCTCAGACAGGCACCAAACTTGGTATAAGAGTGCCTGATGTCTTCGCATTTGTGAAACAAGTACTATTTCTTTACACCAAGTGTCTGTGTACATGATTGCCATAACTCTCTCTTAAACGTTTAATTTTTTAACAATTTGGCACTACAAATATATTTATTTTTTAATAAAAAAAATCCGTCCAGTTTACACTGTTTTAAGTTAATCAAAATTCAAATCTATATCAATTATAATATAATTTTCCATTTCACTGAAATATAGAAAAAACCCTGATCAAAATAAATTAATTGAAACTAGATCTAAAAGTGCAATGCTTGCTTATAGAGAGGTTTGTGACATTGAATAACGATGGCTTTTTTCTCAGTCGTGATTTAAGTGTCATTCTGTTATTACTTTCGTGTTTTGTTTCGTTGTCAATGGCAGATACGTAACCTTTGCAAGTGAAAAGCATAGAGTGACCTTTACCAGTACAATAACTAATCACACTAAGACGGGATCGCTCCTTTATCTTAATTACGTGACGGGATCGCTCCTTTACCTTAATTACGTGACGGGATTGCTCCTTTATCTTAATTACGCGTTCCGTTTAACGTCAATAAGTCTTTTTGGAATCGCTCATTCCATTTGTGTGAAATTCAATTACACTACACTTCATTTATAATATTTATCGTCCCTAGTTGGAAATGAGGTTGTTTGAACTTGTTAAGACTTGTTAGTTTATCAATTAATGAATTTTTCGAGAGAACGACTGTTTGGTCTTCAATCTAGAACCTGAAATCTACAAGTCGATACCTGGAATATTTTTCCTGGTGCCATCATATAAGCCCACCGTTCTCAATCTCTGTGAGTTCTGGAGTATGAGTAAGTTTAATTGTTTGACATATTGATTGTATTTCGTTCAAGAATTCTGAAAAATTTGTTGAAGTAACCCGTATGAAATTCTCAAATCTCAAACTGATTTATTGCTTTGGTTAAGAAAGTTCTTTTGGTTTTAGGTCATAGCTTAGTAACATGCATAAACTATGGAATCTTGAATTATGAAATCAAATGTCTTTCCATTGAAACACTACTACATTTCAACTATTTCAGACAGTGTTTTAGACTTTAATGAGTCTATCCTTTTTCGAACAGTCTCGCGCACTGAAACGGGTTAAATCTAAGACCGTAATGTAATAGGTTCAATATTACTTCAGATATTGTTGCATAATGTTGCAGGTAAAACCTTACTTTAGACAGTCATCCCCACTGTAAAAGGTTTAACCTTTCTTCAGACACTGATGTCCATTGTAATAGGTTTAACTTTACTTCAGATAGAGATGTCCACTGTAATAGGTTAAACCTTACTGCAGACAGTGATGCCCACTGTAATATGTTTAACCTTACTTCAGACAATGATGCCTACCGTAATAGGTTTAACCTTATATCAGATAGTGATGCCCACTGTAACAAGTTTAACCTTACTTCAGACAATGATGCCATCGGTTATAGGTTTAACCTGACTTCAGACATTGATGCCCACTGTAATAGATTAAAACTTTCTTCAGACTTTGCTGCCCACTGTAATAGATTTAACCTTACTTCAGACATTGATACCCACTGCAAGAGGTTTAATCTTACTTCAGACATTGGTGCCCACTGTAATAGGTTTAACCTTACTTCAGACATTGATATCCATTGCAATAGGTTTAACCTTACTTCAGTCAGTGATGCCCACTGTAATAGGTATAACCTTTCTCAGACAGTGATGCCCACTGTAATAGGTTTAACCTTACTTCAGACATTGATGCCCACTGTATAGGTTTAACCTACTTCAGACATTGTTGCATAATGTTGCAGGAGAATTCTAACTTCAGTCAGTGATGCACTCTCTAATAGGTTTAACCTTACTTCAGACATTGATGCCCACTCTGATAGGTTTAATCTTACTTCAGACTTTGATGCCCACTGTAATAGATTTAACCCTACTTCAGACATTGATACCCACTGCAATAGGTTTAATCTTACTTCAGACATTGGTGCCCACTGTAATAGGTTTAACCTTACTTCAGACATTGATATCCATTGCAATAGGTTTAACCTTACTTCAGTCAGTGATGCCCACTGTAATAGGTATAACCTTACTCCAGACAGTAATGCCCACTGTAATAGGTTTAACCTTACTTTAGACATTGATGCCCACTCTAATAGGTTTAACCTTACTTCAGACATTGATGCCTACTCTAATAGATTTAACCTTACTTCAGACATTGATTCTCACTCTAATAAGTTTATCCTTACTTCAGATATTGATGCCCACACTAATAGATGTAACCTTACTTCAGACATTGATGCACACTCTAATAGGTTTAACCTTACTTCAGACATTGATGCCTACTCTAATAGATTTAACCTTACTTCAGACATTGATTCTCACTCTAATAAGTTTATCCTTACTTCAGATATTGATGCCCACACTAATAGATGTAACCTTACCTTAGACATTGATGCCCACTCTAATAAGTTTAACCTTACTTCAGACATTGATGCCCACCTAATAGATTTAACCTTACTTCAGACATTGATGCCAACTCAAATAGGTTTAACCTTCTTTCAGATATTGATGCCAACTCAAGTAGGTTTAACCTTACTTCAGACATTGATGCCCACTGTAATAGGTTTAACCTTACTTCAGATATTGTTGCATAATGTTGCAGGTGAATTCTAACTTCAGTCAGTGATGTCCATTGTATAAGTTTAACCTACTTCAGACATTGTTGCATAATGTTGCAGGTGAATTCTAACTTTAGTCAGTGATGCCCACTGTATAAGTTTAACCTACTTCAGACATTGTTGCATAATGTTGCAGGTGAATTCTAACTTCAGTCAGTGATGTCCATTGTATAAGTTTAACCTACTTCAGACATTGTTGCATAATGTTGCAGGTGAATTCCAACTACAGTCAGTGATGCCCACTGTAATAGGTTAAATCTACTTTCGATATTGTTGCATAATGTTGCAGGTGAATTCTTACTTCAGTAAGTGATGCCCACTGTATAGGTTAAACCTTACTTCAGACATTGTTGCATAATGTTGCAGGTGAAATCTAACTTCAGTCAGTAGTGCCCACTGTAAAGGTTTATCCTACTTCAGACATTGTTGCATTATGTTGCAGGTGAATTCTAACTTCAGACAGTGATGTCCACTGTATATGTTTAACCTTATTCCATACTTTGTTACATAATGTTGCAGGTGAATTCAAACTTCAATCAGTGATGCCCACTGTATAGGTTTAACTTACATCAGACATTGTTGCACAATGTTGCAGGTGAATTCTAACTTCAGTCAGTGATGCCCACTGTAATAGGTTTAATCTACTTTCAATATTGTTGAATAATGTTGCAAGTGAATTCTAACTTCGGTCAGTGATGCCCACACTATAAGGCTTAACCTAACTTCAGACATTGTTGCATAATGTTGCAGGTGAATTCTAACTTCAGTCTGTGATGCCCACTGTATAGGTTTAACCTTATTTCAGATATTGATGCCCACTGTATAGGATTAACCTGACTTCAGACATTGTTACATAATGTTGCAGGTGAATTCTAACTTCAGTCAGTGATGCCCACTGTATAGGTTTAACCTACTTCAGACATTGTTGCATAATGTTGCAGGTAAATTCTAACTTTAGTCAGTGATGTCCACTGTATAGGTTAAACCTTACTTCAGACATTGATGCCCACTGTATAGGTTAAACCTTACTTCAGACATTGATGTCCTCTGTTTAGGTTAAACCTACTTCAGACATTGTTGCATAATGTTGCAGGTGAATTCTAATTCAGTCAGTGATGCCCACTGTAATAGGTTAAACATACTTTAGACATTGTTGCATAATGTTGCAGGTGAATTCTAACTTCAGCCAGTGATGCCCACTATATAAATTTAACGTACTTGAGACATTGTTGAATAAAACCCACTGTATAGGTTTAAGCTACTTCAGATATTGTTGCATAATCTTGCAGGTGAATTCTAACTTCAGTCAGTGATGCCCACTGTAATAGGTTTAACCTACTTCAGACATTGTTGCATAATGTTGCAGGTGAATTCGAACTTCAGTCAGTGATGCCCACTGTATAGGTTTAACCTACTTCAGACATTGTTGCATAATGTTGCAGGTGAATTCTAACTTCAGTCAGTGATGCCCACTGTAATAGGTTTAACCTACTTCAGACATTGTTGCATAATGTTGCAGGTGAATTCGAACTTCAGTCAGTGATGCCCACTCTTATAGATTTAACCTACTTCAGACATTGTTGCATAATGTTGCGGGTGAAATCTAACTTCAGTCAGTGATGCCCACTGTAATAGGTTTAAGCTACTTCAGACATTGTTGCATAATGTTGCGGGTGAAATCTAACTTCAGTCAGTGATGCCCACTGTAATAGGTTTAAGCTACTTCAGACATTGTTGCATAATGTTGCGGGTGAAATCTAACTTCAGTCAGTGATGCCCACTGTAATAGGTTTAAGCTACTTCAGACATTGTTGCATAATGTTGCGGGTGAAATCTAACTTCAGTCAGTGATGCCCACTGTAATAGGTTTAACCTATATCAGGCATTGTTGCATAATGTTGCATGTGAATTCTAACTTCAGTCAGTGATGCCCACTCTTATAGATTTAACCTACTTCAGACATTGCTGCATAATGTTGCGGGTGAAATCTAACTTCAGACAGCGATGCCCACTGTAATATTTTTAAGCTACTTCAGACATTGTTGCATAATGTTGGAGGTGAATTGTAACTTTAGTCAGTAATGCCCACTCTAATATGTTTAACCTACCTCAGATATTGTTGCATAATGTTGCAGGTGAATTCTAACTTCAGTCAGTGATGCCCACTGTAATTGGTTAAACCTACTTCAGACATTGTTGCATAATGTTGCAGGTGAATTCTAACTTCATGCAGTGATGCCCACTGTATAGGTTTAACCTACGTCAGACATCGTTGCATATTGTTGCAGGTGAATTCTAACTTCAGTCAGTGGTGCCCACTGCATATGTTTAACCTTACTTCAGATATTGTTGCATAATGTTGCAGGTGAATTCTAACTTCAGTCAGTGATGCCCACTTTATAGGTTTAACCTACGTCAGACATTGTTGCAAAATGTTGCAGGTAAAGTTAAACTTCAGTCAGTAGTGCTAACTGTATATGTTTAACCTTACTTCAGATATTGTTGCATAATGTTGCGGGTGAATTCTAACTTCAGTCAGTGATGCCCATTGTAATAGGTTTAACCTTACTTCAGATATTGTTGCATAATGTTGCAGGTGAATTCTAACTTCAGTCAGTGATGCCCACTGTATTAGCTTTAACCTTACTTTAGATATTCTTGTATTATGTTGCAGGTGAATTCTTACTTAAGTCAGTGATGCTCACACTAAAATGTTTAACCTACTTCAGACATTGTTGCATAATGTTGCAGGTTAAACCTTACTTCAGACCGTGCTGCACTCTGTAACTGGTCTTACCTTATTTCAGTTGAACACTGTGACAGGTCTAACTTTATTACAGTCTTGAACTCTGGAACGGGTCTAACTTCATTCCAGACAATGATGCAGATTGCAACAGGTCCAACATTTTTTCAGACATTGCGGGTCACTGTTATAGTCAAATCTTATTTCAAATTTTTTTGCACAATGTAACTATTCTAACATTTTTCAAAATAGTGTTGCATTTTCATTCAAATTACTCTACATTTACAGTGTTAACGATCAATCTTTTAGTGGAAATTATTACGGTTTTTCTAGAAGTTTTTGTCATAAATGTAATCAGTAAAGGTAAAAGTTGCTGGTCTGCTTTGAGTTGATATGGATCAGTTACCGACCTCGACCAAGAAAAAAACCCACTAAACTTTTGATTAAGCATATCTGAAGACTGTAAGTTTTTAAAAAAAAATTAAAGCAACATGTTAACAAGCCTTCTACCTCATGACCAGGATTCAAATTTCGACACGAATATATATGCGTAGTAATGTGACCGATATTTACTCTATCCGGACCCTGGATGTATGTGTCAAGGTAACGAGGCACTGAAATTTTATATTTATTGCTTTTGATATAAATATTCCATTTCCTTATTCGAAATGAAAGCATGCATGTCACGTAGATTAAGGTAAATTTGCATGTTAAATAGGAATAAATGTAAACTATTCTGTTGACACTAATTAAAAATGACAAATATTTCAATAAATACTGCTTAATTGTTAATATTTAAATAACGAAGCAAATGCATTTTATAATTTTATAACTTACATCTGTTAAAAATGTCAATTCTAGGATTTCTCCATACATAATTCTGTTTTTTTACGTAAGAATTAAAGGGAAGTAAAATTTATAGTGTTATATCTTAAATGATTAACATTATCATTATTCCTTGTCCCCTGGTCTCTCGCTCGACATTTCAAATAGAATATTCAGCTGACGAAGGGAAACATGTTTACAAATATCAATACAGCGATTTCTCACAATTTATGGCTTCAGATTTTCTTTGTATCTCTTGAATTAGCATTCACCAGGAAAAGAGGCCACAGAAAAAAAAACAACAACACAAGATTTAACAAAATAAATGAATTACATAAACATTTGTTTTCCAGAAATATGTCAAAATAAATGACTTACATAAACATTGGTTTTCCAGAAATATGTCAAAATAAATGACTTACATGAACATTGGTTTTCCAGAAATATGTCAAAATAAATCAGTTAAGCATGAAATATGAACATCCATACTGCACGAAAATATTAGCGAAGTAAAGTTCAACGGAACATTTATGAATATCAAAAGAAAGTCTGTTCTTTTTACAATTGATCTTGTCTAAAATGGACTATTTTCCTTTCTTTTATATGAGGTGCTTGTTGATTTACATTACTAGGAGATTATAAAACTAGTATTTCATACCACACGTCCGCGGCAATTTCTTTCAAAAACATGACGTATAAATAGAATGGTAGATAAAAAATGTCTAGAGTTAGACGTGCTACAATTTTATTTTTCGCCATGTTTAATAAACTTCTTTTTTCACCATATTTGGTCTCGTATCGGAGATTTAGATTTAAATATTCATGATTTATCTTAACCCAGCTAATTAATGACAATTAACGATAAATTTAGATTAGATGGAAATAAATTACCAAAGAGAAAGATAAACAGTTCAAGAGTGAAATAATTACAAAATTGAGTTATGAGCAATATATCATTTTCTAGCGCATTTCGGTTGTAACTGAGGGGAAAAACTTATTGGAAAATTGGAAATTATGTTTTTCTCCCTTAACACGTTTTTGATAAGAAAACAATGTTTGACTTTCCATTTCGTTAGGAAAGGAAAAACTTAATAATCTTATTTATTTGTCGGGTTTTACACAAATATATATATATATTTTTTAATATTTCATTACGTTTTAGTAAGATTTAATTATTCATAATACATTTCACTGAAATATATTTCTCATTTAGAAGAAGACTTGATACAATTCTATATTCAAATATGGAAAGGTATTGAAATAATGCAGGGAAGTATTTTGCATCACAGCAATTGGATTTGAGTTAAAATTCTGGAAAAGGTTTGATGGAAAATTATAACAGCAAAACGTACTTCAACATTTTAAGATGAAGATGTCGTTTTTCCAAATAATGCGGATAGAATAAGCTTATTAAAAGCGACAGTGGGTGGAAATTCCGGTAGGTTAATGAAGTGTGTATGTCATTATATTTAAAGGAACTCGTTAAACTATGAAAAAGATAAATGGTATAAGCAACAGATTAAGCCTACATCTTCATAATCCTGGTGCTTCTGGAAAACGTGCATTCTGACAAGCACGGAGAACAACCACAGACAAAAATGCATCACACTTGACGACACACCTACTTCAACAATTTCTGTTACAATCTCTTTTGTTATAATTTTCAACTCGCATCACTTTAAAATATCTAGAGTTCTTTGTGTTAACTTCTTCCTTCTATCGTATAAGTGCCAATTTCCGTTGTCTGATACAAAGAAAAGCGTTGTAACTTCTTTGCTGTCTATTCTTGCTCTTTTAAGTCGTGCCGACAAGTAAGATTTTGTATCTTGATTATTATAATAACTTCTTCCTGTCGTGTGAAATTTATCATTAAAACTTGACGCCCACACGTAAGAGGTTACTGCCTTTTGCTACAATATGGTATGTCCATGAAGTAAGTCTACGGTTCTCTATCTTTCGTTCCATGAAATTATATGTTCCATTTCCAATTGTATTCTTAAACATTTGACATCTGTCATTGAATCGTAACGACCTTAGAAAAAACTTACTAATAATAAATCTGTGATTTATTCCATTAAAGTACTATAAAGGATGGGGTCTAAGATGAAAACTGCATGCTTGTGAGAAGCAAATCAAAAATAAATAAAATTCAAAGAAAGAGTTATGCAAAGAATTAAATATTATTTCTAACTTTTGAAAAAATAGCATTTAGTGAGACTGATAGAAGTTCGCAACTGTAAGCACTATATAAAGACATATAAAGTCAGACACAGTAGCTATATTTCTTAAAGAAAGAAAGTAGCTCTCTTCTTCTTATTATGTAGGATGTTTTAATACAGAAAATAGACATTAATCTTAGGTAATATGTAAATCAGTTCCCTAAATGCTTGTATTTTTCTCAGAATATAATTAAGATACAAGTTTCATCTGGTACCCAGCAGTGATTTATCCTTGTAACAACGACTACATAGCTTCTGCCCGGTATGAGCAGGCTGAGAACCAGAGAAATATATACCGACCAAAAGCAAAATCCCGGTATGTTATTTTTTTGGGGAGTTTAACGCTATTGTAAGGGTATTGATAAAAATCTTGAATCATAAATAAACCATCTTAGATAAACCATCTACCTCCTGTGGCAAATGGCTATAATTGTTTAAGCGGAACTAACTCAAGCACTAGTAGTTTTCGACAATATCCGAGCGTATCCGGAAATTAACAACATCATACGACAAGCAATTAATACAAAATTCTGTAAGATGGATTTTAGCGGTATAGTTGAAATCTTACATATCAAGGTTGAACTGTAAATGCTAGTAGAGTTTTCATGATAATACGCAACATTTTAAAGTTAGAGAATAAAAAAATGCTATGGCAAAAAATGTGGCAAATAAAACAAGCAACTGGCGTCAAACATGAGTCGAGATGGAACGTAAAACGCTGGGTCAAACAATTAACACAAACACTAGGCACATAAATGCGTTTGCAGCAAAACAGACTAATGACGCATTGCAAGCTAATAGCATCGACTTTAACGTTAAAGATGGAATGATTAATATTCAAGATGTATTTATACACATAGCTGTTATATAACAAAGGAATACACACCAAGATATCTTAACACAAGATAACTCAAAAGGAAAAGGAAATTGTTTCAATGATGCTAGCTTAGAATTAAAATGCCATCTAATTTATGTCTTTCTCAGCAACAGAATATCTTGTTTTCCGGTTAAAGACATAAAACTATATTTAATCTTCATTATATCACCGAAAACAAGGTTTGAGACGGATTTCAGTTTTGTTAGTCACGCACATCAAACTTGATCTGTATTTGACTATAATTCGTTACGTAATTCGCCATCTCCTGGTCACTGTGCAAATGAAAATAGAGAGAATAAAGATAAAATGTTGATCTGCCATTAATAGCACCCAAGTATCGACTTAACAGTTTTTAAAGATATTGAGATACAGGTTTAAGATTTAATACATATGAAATCGACAGAGATTTATCATTTTTAAACGTTTCAGTAAGAGGGATATCTATAGCGCAGGAAAAGGTAAGTTTACCGACCTTTATCTCTTAAAGGTAAGTTTATCGACCTTTATCCCTTTAAAGGTAAGTTTACCGACCTTTATCCCTTTAAAGGTAAGTTTACCGACTTTTATCCCTTTAAAGGTAAGTTTACCGACCTTTATCCCTTTAAATAAAACAATAGAAGCATATACTGTGTCAAAATAATAAACAGATAGATAGATTGATTTAGTGCCCGAAAGAATTGAGTTTAAAATAATCAAGTAAAGCGACTGACTCACAGAATCCAGCTGATTTTTTTTCTTTAAAATTTAAGAGAAGTTAAAATACTAAAAAAAAACAAAAACATAATATTATGCTTCTATACACCATGAAAACTAGAAAAAAAGTTTTGTGTTTACCAGGATTCGAACCCATGCCCTTTCGGTCAGTAAAGTATATAGCGGCGATCTACTCTACTCATCCACAGAGACAAGTTATCAAGTTACGTCAGAATATACGTTACGTATCTACCCCGTGACTAACGGGGTAATTTTTTTATCTATGAAAGTGTGTAAAACTTTATATTTTGATGTTTTTCTATAATAAAAGATGAGTCAGTAACTCAGTTTAGATATGTTCTTCATGATTAGAGCTAGAATTTCTAGATGTATGAACATTGTTTTTCATCGTCGGCCCATCTGTGAGTCAGTCGCTTTAAAATAAGTAAATTTCTGCGATATTAAAGTATTACGTGTTCACTGAAATGAAACAAAATGGAAATGAATATTTACATAACTAAACAATACAGCAGCAATTGGATAATCGTGAAAAGTCTTTAACATGTTTTGTTGAAAAGATTCTCTCTGACAGGAGCCTCATCAGATTTCATTCAAGTGATGTAAACATTATTTCGAAACAACACAACACAAACCCTCGCTGAAAGAGGTATCTTTTACTTGCCGTAGGTGTAGTTTCAGTGGTGCACAAAAATAATTATACAGACAAAGCATATGTCTAACATTCTCTAAATTAGAGTTATCAGATTTTCCTTTTTTAATCCTTAGATTTTAGTTTCAGATACATGTCCCTATAGCAGATGAAATGAGATGAAAGTACTTTTAAGCATATGCGACATAATCAACACTACTAGAAGTATGTAAGATTCAAATGTTCTCTACAATACCTTTGGTAGTCATTCGTTGATCTCATAACAGAGCCTTATAAAGCATTAACGCAGTTCTTCATTAATTGTTCTTGTGCTTTAATTTTTATTTTAAAGAGGACCAGTGAAAGTGATATGAATAAACAACAAGAAGGTCCATGGGACCCTGGGTCGCTCACCTGCCAACAACTGCTCAATGGTTGCAAGAGTCAGTGGATGCAAATACAATTGCCAACTGACTCAAAGGGTGCAGGCAATTATGACCATGGGGTCATCTTTGGTAGAGTTTCACTAGATGTCGTGCATCATCAGGATTGTTAAAGCACAACGTGGACTATAATGGACTGAGCCTCATAAAAAATATATCAGGCACGTATACACATGAAACCTAACATGTTTAAAGTTTCAAAGCAGTGTCTTGAAAAATGTAGAAGTTTGTGCCGCAATATTTTTTAAAAAATCCTGCCGTTATACAAAAAACTAGGTTGCTGTGAACTGAATGTTGGAACACCGTTCAAAACAGGGATTATGTACATGACACATGTTCACTCTATTGCCAATTCTGCTAATTATTTTAAAATCCAACCATAGATGCAAAAATATATGGGCAAGACACAAACTATCAGCAGTAAGGCCTATATAGCAGAACATACTAAGTTCAGAGGGTTGCTGTGACATGGATCTTGGAGGGAGGAACATGGGTTTCGAGTGTAACACATACCTATTTTGATTTTTGGTTGTAAGGGTTGCAGAGACTTTCAGTCTTTAAGTAATGTTATTTATAATACTAACGGAAAAAATGTGTAAATGCAATCTTTAATAAAATAGAACAATATAAGCCCTTCAAAATTATTTTTCCCTGACTTTTCACTAACTTTTCTGGATTTTTATTTTTCACTGACCAATTTTCAAAATTCCCTGACAATTCCCTGACCTTGAAAAAAAATTAAATTTCAGGACTTTTCAAGTCCCCTGGCAACCTGCAAGATCTTATATTAACTCAAGTATTGTACAAGTCTGATTAAATTCAAATCAAAAATGAAGCTGCTATTGTGCAGACAAGGTCTAAATAGTTAATTTTGGCACTTTCAGGGGCCCTAACTTTGGAACCAATAATGCAATATGGCAATTTGAAGAAAGGAACCAAGGTCTTATGGTAATAAAAGTGAAGATCAGTCAAAAATTAAGACCACTAGAGTGCAGAAAAGCTTTTATCATAACTTGACCTAGTGACCTAAATTTCAAAGTCACATGACCCAGTTTAAAACTTGACCTAGATATCATCGAGATAAACATTCTGACAACGCTTGAAGAAGATCGGAGCAAAATTAAGACTACTACATTGCGGACAAGCTTTTTCTATAATTTGACCTAGTGACCTAGTTTTCTAGGTCACATAACCCAGTTTTGAACCTGACCTAGATGTCATTGAGATACACATTCTGACCAAGCTTGAAGAAGATGGGACCAAAATTAAGACTGCTAGAGTGCGGACAAGCTTTTTATAAAATTCGAACTTGTTACCTTGTTTTCAAGGTCACATGACCCAGTTACAAACTTGACCTAGATATCATTGAGATAAACAATCTGACCAAGTTTGAAGAAGATCGGACCAAAATTAAGACTGATAGAGTGCAGACAAGCTTTCTCTATAATTTGACCTTGTGACCTAGTTTTGAAGGTCACATAACCCAGTTTCAAACTTGATCTAGATATCATTGAGATTAACATTTTGACCAAGTTTGAAGAAGATCGGACCAAAATTTAGACCGCTAGTGTGCGGACAAGCTTTTTCTATAATTTGACCTAGCGACCTAGTTTTAAGGGTGAGATAAACCAGTTATGAACTTGACCTAGATATCATTGAGATAAACATTCTGACTAAGTTTAAAGAAGATCGCACCAAAATTAAGACCGCTAGAGCGCGGACAACAACTGTGAACGGACGACGGACGAAAGGCGTTCACAAAAGCTCACCCTGTCACTATGTGACAGGTGAGCTAATAAAAATAAAACAATATAGGCCTGGAACCTTTAAATTTATATTCAGTGTGATCCGTCGGGATGTTTATATCTGATCTTTGCGATAAAAAATTGGAACATTGAGATATGTTAGTGGATTAACTATAAAAACAACATTGGCAGGCGGGATTTTCTTTCTTGCAAATCTTGGTACCACAGAAGCTTCAAAAAGAAATACCTGGTTTTATTAAAAACAATAGCAGTGGCCTTAAAATATATTATATTATGGCAAAGTTTCACCAGATACAATAGAAAAAGAGGACACATCTATGATCATAATCAGAGAAAATTAAGAATAACATGTGAAATAGTTAACGCAGGATTGTAATGGAAAAGCTAATAAAGAAAAAAAAGGAAAGCTAGAGGTAATTATTTATCGCATTGAAGCTGGCGGCCTAGCGGCCAAAATTGGTGGCCTTACGGCTTGAAGATGGCAGCCTAGCTCCCTGAGTTAGCGAACTATCGGCCTGACGGCCTAGGTAGGCGACCAAACGACCTAAAGTTTGCGGCCTAGCAGCCTGAAGTTGCATTAGAAAATTCGTCTTATATATCAGCGAGAATATTCCTTACACGATGTCTATTAGTAAATCTCTACTGAGTCTATTCTATTAGCCAGGATTTGCAAAAGTTTAAGTTTTGCAAATTTCTTTCTTTGTGTTCTACTGAGCATTCTTGTGAGTTTTTATTGATTTATTTATAATAGGCGAATTTTTCGAGTCATTTTTGGTAAAAATATATAAGGTTGCTGGGTCTACAGCTTCAGGTCGCCAACTTCATGACGCTAGGCCGCCAACTTAAGGTCACTAGGCCACCCACTTTAGACTGCTTGTTCGCTAGGCCGCCAACTACATGCCACTAGGTCGCCACGGCGCTATGCCGCCAACTTCTGTCAGATGATCTATTTGCATATTATTCAGTTTTCGTTTTACTTGTAGAAATCCCGATATGAATTTAACATAATATACTGAATCATAGAGCTTTTAAACAAACTTTGATCAACATAATGCAACAATTTTAGTCTAAAATAAGTATGGAGTCTCAATTTACTTTTGAACTTGTAAAAGAGCAGCATTATCATTTAACGTCTTTAACAGTGATATAAAAATCAAGAGTAAATTCTAACTGCATCCATCCTGGTACCGCATTTAACTGAAACACAACACTTTGCCGCACTCCCCATTCTATTAAAAATAATAAACAAGTAACACATCTTTTTCAGAATCTAAATTATCAAGTTTAGATTTATTATTTTAAAATTGTCTCTTTACGAAGTGTACTGCTTTTAACAATATTCAAGTATTTTCATCGAAGTTCTGAAATTAAATAGGACACTGTTGAGGAATGACCGCGGAAGATTCTGAGAAAAACAGCTCTTGTATTCTAGGACTAAAGGAACATAACTGGGAATGTTCAGAGAAATGTTCTTACTAAAGTTTTATTTTCCTCCTTACTATTCCACCTTAAGTTTTACATTTACAAGCACCTTCATACAACATTTTTTTTTTCAGAAATAATAAATAAATAATAAAGACATCATTGCAACATTTCCTCCTTAAAAAACAACAAACATCTTTATTCATTTAGCACTTACATGAAATGTGAAATTCATCGAATTGCATTTTCCTTCCTAGGATAAGACGGTTAACTAATTTTCAGAAGTTGCAGACTTAAATATGCGCTCATCCAATAAAGTGAGAAATCATAATAATTCGGTTAAACGACAGATAGATTTATTTCTGTAAAAGTGCACATAATAATACTGAACTGTTTTTGTCGATTATATTGTAAGAAAATTGGCGGATGTGTTTGTCGGTACATCAGGAAAACATGAATAATTATACCACAGGGACAATTCAGCATAAAAAATCTTAACAGACGTTATTGTGAAAAAAATATTTTTCAAAAACTGATTTTATATGGAAGGGATTGTCCGCCAGTTCAGTTATTATGAATTATGACATTGTAATATGCTATTTGTTTTGTATACTGATTTTCATCATTGCATTTTTGTTGTTTTTCACATATGCTATTAATTATTTTGGTACAGTTTTGATACTCTATACATAGTTATAGTACCAGACTGAGTACAAAGGGTGGTTATAGTCTCCCTAAGTTTAAAAGTCATGGTTCCAAATCCTTTTCATTTTCTGGTTGTTAACTATGGAACTAGGCTTTAAGGTTTTAAGGTAGCCATCAAGAGGCATCTAAGGAACAGTTTTAACAGATCTAAGTGTTTTACTTAATTGTTTTTTTTTCGGCTTAGGTTTTTACTTGTTACATTAGCCTCATATTTAATAATATGAGTTTTTAAATAATTAATACTAAGTGCTTATATGCTCAGTATCTAGTCAAACATTGTTATATAATTGATAAATCATTGTTTCTTCAAATGACAAGTCACTGTGTTACATGCTTAATACCCAGGTGATTATTTTGTGATAGATAATCCTGTATGAATGTGATTTATCTATATGAATTTAATTATTTATTTTTTTTTTTTACCACAATTGTCTTTATTAAGGTTTGCCTCTCTGTGTCATGCCACCAATTCTAAGGACCACAATGGAAATAAGGGCGTTCACTTTCAGTGTTGCTCTTTTTTGTGTTATCTTTGGTGTAGGTGAGCACGTCATGGTTCTCTTATGCATGATATAGCATTAAATAATCGTCATTATTTTATCCTATGTTATGTAATATGTTAACTATGTATATGCATCCTTTGCCGAAATAAATATATCTATCTATCTACAATTAAATTGTTGTTATTATTGACATAATTCAGATATCTTTTTGAAATTGATAACATTCATATTATATTTCAGTTTTTAGTTTGTAAACATGCAAAATATAATTACATGATCAATTTCCTGGCTTTTCTTTTTCTTTATTTGAATGTGTGTTCTAAAATTAAGTTGATACACTTTTTAGTAATACATTATTTTAACAACAATCTTTATAATTTTGGTCGTATGCGGAGAGTGACAATAACGTATTTCATGGGGCATTTATAATTATCACACTTAGAATCACCATTCATAATTAAATTATATTACTTGTCGGCGCTAGAACTGGCCTTTCAATCAACGGAGAATAACCGGTAAAAAATGTGAAAATAACAACCGCTCCCTTAATCCACTTTAAAATTCCACTTTAAAAAAAGAATGTTTCTTTTGCGTGTAACTATCTGCCTTCATCAGTCATCTAGCAACATTTTTTAAATCAAAATAACTACCCGAAACTATTATCCAAGTACATATCCGATTAATTGACGCAATCATAAAAATAGATCTACTGGCGGTCAAAAACAGATGCTAGCAATTTGATATCTCTCAAATTTTTATCTTCAGATATTGGACGACAAAGGTTTAAGTTTAAGCGAGTGACTCATAGAAAGAACTGATTTAAAAAAAAAGCTAATATACTGTAGAAATTATAATATTGTGCTTCTACACAAAAATGAAAACAAAGTGTGATAAGCTAAGGATTCGAAACCATGCCTTTTTGGTTAGTAAACACTGAGCGACGGTCTACGCTATTGAGCCACAGAAACAACTGAATTTGTACGTCGAAATTAACTATATAACCTAAGTATCTTCCCTGTGATAAACGGGGTAAATACTTTACCGATAAAAG
Organism: Cyclina sinensis; assembly: GCA_012932295.1. Classification (NCBI taxonomy): domain Eukaryota; kingdom Metazoa; phylum Mollusca; class Bivalvia; order Venerida; family Veneridae; genus Cyclina; species Cyclina sinensis. Next base: position 4,798,155 of record JAAONU010000015.1, read on the forward strand.
TATGTAAATCTTTATATTAAGCTATGTTTCTTTAACAAAAAAATGGGTCAGTTACTTAGTTTAGATATGTTCTTCGAAATTGCAGCTAGTAGTGTCTTTTTCGTCTTGCTCTACTGTCCTTTCCCCTGTATAATCAGCAAGGAAAGGGAGAAATCATTACAAAAAGGTGACCTCTGTCGTAATAATACACGCTCGTAAAACTGGTTCCCGGCATCACTTTCTGATAATATCAACATTGTTATGAAGACAATTCTGTTTGCTTTTTGAATTGCGAATGATGCTTTCATCGATTTTATTAAGTGTTTAGCTGTTTATTTCAAATGCATAAAAAAATCAATAAATCGAATAGTTAATACAGATTTCAACATTATATATTTAATTGTACAGTATCAAGAATATTTTTAGGGGAAGCATCCCTATGTTCAAAATCACACAAACATACGTTCATGACAAATGACAACAGAGTTTTTCAAAATGCCGTAATAATTATTACGAAAGAAATACAATAAGCAAAACTACAATAACAATCTAATATCAATTCAAATTTTACAAAACATAAATTGAAATGTCATAACGCATTTCAGGTTAAAAACTGTACCAAAATAATTAATAGCATATGAGAGAAACAGCAAAAATGCAATGATAAAAATCAGTATACAAAACAAATATTATATTACAATGTCATAAAGCGTAATAACAAAACTGGCGGACAATCCCTTCCATAATTTTACAAATACGAATCTTATGCTAGTTCAACATATATAAAATTCTGAAAATATACATAAAATGTATTAAAAGTTGCATGTTTACTTTTAAATCGGTAAACATGTTCCTTACCTTTTATCACTTCACAGTACAGTTGCAGATTCATTTTTGTTGTGTTTGATCAGTACTTGATCTTTTTTGTCCAACTTACCATTTTGAAAAAAATGATAATCACTGCTAACAAGTAGTATAAAGCAACGTAAACTAAGCTCTTGAACACAGACATAGTTCTACAGAGATTATCAGCGTCTACGGGATCCTGTTTTAGACAGTTTATCAAGCTACTTCATTACACCCCGTTAGTTTACTTTCTCTTGACCAATCGTTCCAGTCAAAACCTTACTAATAGATGTAATGTAAAAAGGATTGGACGAAAAACGTCAGTGTCTTGTAGTGAATGGTAGCTGATAGTTATGATGTATCTGTACATAAATAAGCAGTCATTTGAAAACTTTTATCATCCGAATATCTAGCAAGAAAGTTCTCTTTCCACTTCTGTGTTGTATCCTATAGACCAGGTATTTAACTGTTTTACTTAACAAAAAATGTTGTAACACCACTTTGATAAGCCGATGAAATAAAGTGTTATTTAGACTGAGTCAAATGTACCTTTCACTTTATATAGATTCTTAGAACTCACTAAATTTACGCAACGGCCCAACTGTCAACAAGCTGAATTAAATTAAAACAAGCTAAAAAAAATAATAATAAAAGAATAAAAGCAAAATCTGACATCGTGTCGCCTGATAACAATTATGAAATTTATCGACAAAAATCTGAAACGAATAAGTTCAAGAATACTAGCATGACTCTTAATCAGAATTCTGGTAAACGACCCATTATTTGCGTCTATCTGTTTCTTTTATGTCTAGATGATACATCTATACTTTAAGACATTACTTTTATCTTATTTGGACATGTTTCCCAGGAATCCACAAATGATTCATCTATTGTTTCAGGCAATAATTTTGTTTAGTAAAGATTTATTCCTTGAGGATTCTTTTATTTATTATAGTTAGTTTGTAAAGGTCACGCAGCTTACATTCTTTAAATGTAACATTTCCACAGGAAAATATCTGATGGCGAGCATGTTAAATTGCGAATTTAAAAAATACAAAATGATAAAAACTTGATGAACATGTATGTTCTATTCAGGGCAGAAGGGCATTTTTTCTACAATTTCTAATCAGCTACCGTATACGTGGTTTTTTCTGCGGTGACTTTATTTCTGCGTATTCTGCGGTCACTTTCAACGCCGCAGAAATAAAATCCGCAGAATATTCCACCCTGTTTTGGCGTGTTTACCTACCACGTGTCCGACATTTTGACCTGTATTGGACTAAAGTAATTACGACTAACAGATTATACAGAATGGTTGGTCATCGGATTGTATAACATTGCCGTCGGCTACTAGTAAATACATATTCTGTGTTTGTAAAGTAGATGTATTTTATGTAATTATGTCAATTTATGAATGAAGATATTTGACTATCATGTACCGGTATAGCCGTTAGTTGTTTTCGTCTTTTGTATCCTTCAGTGAGCGATCTGAGCACATTTTTAATGACGTTTAACTTATTTAATCTTTTTTTAATATTTACCATTAAAGCGCTGAAATTTTAGCGAACAGTGTAGATCCCCTTCAGCTAGTGATGGTTTTCCAATTACCGTATATTGTCATTGCTTACATATTTAAGGTACCGGTACAAAAATTTCACACGTCCATTCATGCTGATCCAAAGGTGCATACCGGTAATTTTCTATTGTTGTGCATTATTGTTGTTTGCACACAAGAAGCTGATAAACAGAGAAACAGGTCGCTTTCCTATTGATTCGATTATTGGCCTCTAATTACATGGCCTTTTATTATGCGAATATTTATTGTTGTAACTTTTCAATGAACAAAACAAACAAACAAACATGCTGCTATTTTCTAAGGCGTGTCCGGTGGCGATAATAAACGCGAGTACACACAAATAATGTTCGATCATCACTTTCTCCTTAAATCCGACATGTCAATTTTACTCCTCCGCTAGCTCCCTTACAGTTGAAATTTTTCTCTGCTGTAGTGATGACAACGATACATATATCAGGTTAGTCTGTACCGGAAGTTTACTTTCTTATTGTGTTCTTTTCCGCAGAATTTAAGTCACAGTTTGTCCAAAGAAGGTGCCGCAGAAATAAAGTCCGAAGAAATAAAAACATGCCAAATTTTGAAAAAAACGCAGAATTTGGAGCCCGCAGAAAAAACCACGTATACGGTATTTCGTCTACTGTTATTTCTGTTATGCGTTCACGGAACAGTTATCTAAAATTTTTAAATACTTGTAATAGGCATAAAAGTGTGTAATTCTTAAGTCTGACATTTATGGAAGAAAGCTCACAAAAAATACAAAAGTTAGAAAATTAATTGCTAGTTTGAAAAAAAATCACTTCATTACAGCACAAATTAGATCCCGTGAAATCGTTAAGTACAGAAGTTACGTTGCAATGTCTAAGTTGCACTTTATTTTGTCAATTTTATGATACCTTCTAAATGCTCGTTAATCAAATTGTTCTTAAATAACTACAAACTGATGTTTACTACGTCTAGAAAATATAAGTATTGCTTAAAATGCCACAAGTTGTTGCTTCTGAAATCTGTTTCATTTTGCTGGTGCCGAGACATGTAATAATTCACCCAACTTAACCTGCAAGTTTGTTAAATAAGCCAACATAACAGATGAAGACTACTTTGGTTATGACGATAAGCTTTGAGAGTTCAATATCATTACTGTCAGCTCCGACGTCCTGTTCGTTCATAAGGTGCACGTAAAATGTGTCTCGTTTTAAAATATGCAAATGGACTGACACAACCAAAGGTTAAAACGCTTACTAAAATTGTCATCGTTTTTTAATTTACCAAACTAGTCACGTGACAGTTAACTACTAGTGTCACTTTATTTTACTTTTATTATTGATGAATGATGTCTGATATTTTTCCATCATGATTATTTTTGAAGTTTCACGTGATAAAAATACCCGTGCATTTATAACGATATTTGTCATTTTAGAAAACGACGTTTCCCAGAGAACATAAAAGTAAAAAGCAAATTCATTTCTTTAAATAAGTCATTCCAATTTCAAGATAGGCTAAGAACAGATCTAGACAAGAGCCTCAAAGTTTTAATGACAGCAGTGCTCACTGAATGGAGACTGAAACGTAAGTATGATAAATTAAGATCGAGCGCATTGAACAAATTAATCTCGTGAAACAAATGAGTTAGAAAAGTACCACAAGTTCTTTGTACCTCGTTAGAAAAAGAAGTAAGGGGTCTGTTTTTGTTTAGGAATTTCTAGTCTACAGTTTACGAATACGTTAGAAAATGGATTCTTGGTTAATGATCTAATAAGTAGTTTAAAATCACCACAATACTATATAAATCAAGCCGGAGACAAAACAAACATGTTTGAAACTTGCAAAACTCAGTGTCATGTTTGTTTTTTTCTGAAGACGGGTTTATTATATATCCAAGACACAATTTAAAGCCGATCATTGGTAGTATTTGTCTTAACGATACAAGACAGGACTTGTTGTTTGTTTGTATGGGTTTAACGCCGATTTCAACATCTAGGTCATATCTCGGCGGTAAGTATACCTAACCGGTATTCCTGGACAGCCAACCAGTAATTACCAATTTCTCCGCAAGTGACTCACTACTTCCCACATGATCTACTCTGAATTAGCTGTGATAGACAAATGAACATTAGACACAATGTCCAAGATCAGTTGTCACGGAAAAAATGTGCCTTGCCCAGGGATCGAACCAGTGATACATGGATCACTGGTTCAATCTCTGGGCAAGTCCAGTGCTCTACCTATTGAGCTAAGCGGACGGGACAGACAAGAGCCAACAAGTTGAAAAGTCTGAAAGTGTTTAACCGTTTTTAAATACAAAAATCAACTCGATGACTTCTCGCTAGAGTAAAATTTAGTATATATATCAGGTAGAGCTTAACCTCAGTGATTACAGGAAACATAAACGCTACAATGCAGAATTCAATATTCTGTATTTAAAGAAAAAGCAGTATGCATTTGCATAATCATGAGCAAATTACAAAATATAATACAACAATACCGATCAACATCTACAGAGGACAACACTAACAACTGACCTAATAAAAAAAGTAACATCAGAGAATATAATAATGTCATCTTGTTTGTTTCTCATCTTTTAGGGTAAAAATAAAGAATGGAAAATTAACCTGTGCCTTTTTAAAATTCCATGCGAATATTAGAGTATTGTAGTAAAGTGTGAGGATGAGTCCTCCATTTTCAACCCATTTCAATGATTTATTATTTAAACAGTTTTAGAGAACTTAGCTCTAACCCTGACCATCACATAATCGATTGTCATTGGTTCGAATCCCGCTACAAGCATTTATTTATTATTTTATGTATGATTTTTATAATAAAGGTCAAGATAGTTCAATGCTAATCTCTAAGTTTTCCTAGTAATCTTTACTTCAAAGTCTTGCAACTCTTAAGGTGGTTTTGTACACGTTGCGCAGAACGAAGAAACGCAGAATATTCTAGCTGATAATGTTTTTCTATTTTACTGCAGAAAGATTTTTTTATTATTTCTATTTGTCTCAGAAATAATTTAGTACATTGGAAAACAAGTTTCATAAAATATTTTTTCTTCTTTACATTTCAACGAAAGTTATTGTAGTCCGAGGTCCAGAATGTGAATGTAAATAAATGAATGAATGAATGAAACCTTAACTTTGCGAAAACAATAGACGTTCGGACAAACGACCAGCCAACACATATCAAACGACTCCTTAGACATAAACGTCATCTAGCTGTCAAGCATTTCATTTTCATAAACGCTTTAGAATTACCGATGCTTATATATAAGGAAAAAGAAATTTTAGCGTTTATTGTAATGTTGTATAGGTATCTGTAAAATGTGTAAGGCAATGCTTCATATATTTTGGTACAAAAGTTAAGAGAATTATCAAATAATGATATTTAAAAGGTTAGCCACATATTCATCTAGCGATCAAAACTGCCTAAAATACTGTTTGAAATTGCTTTCTCAAAGGTGTTTCATTACCAGTCGTTGTCTAAACCCCTAAGGTGCAAGTTGTAGCACTTTTTATTTTCATAGGTTTGTAAAATGATTAAAAGTAGATGTAATAATAATGAGACTGCCAAACACAACACCAGGCCATTAGACTGATATATTGCTTATATATGTCTTTTTTTAAATTGAGCTGTCACTAGATGACATAACAACTAAGGAAAATTCACCTCTTTCAAAAGATGGTATTTTCGATTCAATTCATTATGTTTTCAAGCTTGTCTGACCAAGCAATGCTTAGTTTGATCTTAGTTATAGTAACTGAATTCTTTTCTCTATCAAAGTGTCTAATATCGCAAATATTTGAACTTCGTTCAATACAACAGAACCGGTTTCTTGCCCTTTTTATTAACTGGAACAGGGGATTTTACACCAAAACATTGTAATTATTTGAATTTCATCTCTAACACCTTTTGCGACAAATTAATAATTATGAGTACTATTTTCTTGACGTCACATAAGTCAACAATCGATGCATATCAGTACATCATACCAAAACGAAAACTAACAAAATAAAAATTTCCGTTAAATTATTAAATTCCCTCAAGATTTCTGTATTTCAAGTGAAAGACTATTATTTTTTTCTAGATAATCAATATTCCTGTAATATCCTATGCCTTTTTAAAACGGCTTAAAAAGGAGGATATAAAGGCTATGGAATCTGAATTCTTATTAATCTATATTTTACAAAAAAAACTATTTTGTTCTAGGGTTCTTAAAAAAGCAATCCTGTTTTTGATGGTCAGTGTAAATAAACGAAAAGTCTTTCTTTTACAAGATTCTTATTGTCCCTTAATATATCTGTTACTATCATTACTAAAACTGTATCTATTATATGTATTAAATGAAGAAATAGAGTAAAGGTTTATGCTACAATACAATTTCTGAGACGTCCCAAGATTCTATTTTTATACTTCTTTAAAGATAGCGTAGCAATTCGTAAAAAAATTCATTTTAAGGAAATCTTCATTTATAAAATATGTCATGAATACTTTTAAGTTTAATTTTGTGCCAGTTAAGATAAGTACTTTTCTGTTTGGTTTGTTACTCTCCTAGATAATTTTACAACTGACTGTAGTCAGAGAGTAATTCAAAGTTACTTGACATAATAGTTTTGATAAAACCAAGACTCTTGTGTGTTGTTTTTGTTTGTTTGTTTCTTTTCTTTTTTAAATAAAAATGGAAATGAAATGTTGATTCCAACAGTGATAATGAATATATTATCAAATTCTAGATCTTAAAGTAATGATATTGCGGATGGATTTTAACTTGCTAATAGACAATGCAACATAAAATGTTTTAATTCTAATTTAGGGGACATTCATGTTTCTGATCGAACAAACATATTGTTTTGTTTACGTATCTGTATAAATATCAGATTAAATTTTAATAGTCATACATTTTATCATAGCCTGGATACTACCGCCATATTGATAAGAACTTAAATTCACTGAAAGGTTAACTTTGATTTTCAAATGTGTGTTAAATGTAAAACATTTACAACAACGATGTATGATCTTAGAAAATGAGACACTAATTTTACATTGTTTATGTGAAATGGAGACTACATTTATATTGACCTAACCTTAATTAGATCTTTGTTGTGCAATAAGTTAGCTTCGACAAAATTTAACACTGTGCAACATATTTTACTGAAATTGTGCTTCATTAACCTAAAAGGAATTAAAAAAGAGGTTCTACAAAGAAAAACAAAATCTTCATTAATTCTCTCAGTATCTTGGAGAATCTATCGACCATAAGAAATTTCATTTGGAAACGTTGCTATCTCTTTGATAAGATATCTAGCACTGGTATTCCGAATCAGCATTTTTTAAACCGTTCAATGTATCATTGATATATCCTTTTATTATCCCCCCGCCAAAGGCGAAGGGGATATTAGAAATCCCCTTCGTCCGTCCGTGCGTCTGTGCGTCCGTCCGAAACAATTTTGTCCGGAGCAGAACTCCAAAACTACTTGAGGGATTTTATTCAAACTTCATACACTGACAGAGCACATTGGTAGGTAGTGCAGTGTGCAAGTTCAATAACTCTACCTTGCCTATTTTTAGAGTTATTCCCCTTGATCAGTTTTACCTGATACATTTTGTCCGGAGCATAACTCCAAATCTACTTGAGGGATTTTATTTAAACTTCATACACTGACAGAGCACATTGGTAGGTAGTGCAGTGTGCAAGTTCAATAACTCTACCTTGCCTATTTTTAGAGTTATTCCCCTTTATCTGAATTACTTGATAAATTTTGTCCGGAGCATAACTCCAAAACTACTTAAGGGATTTTATTGAAATTTCATACACTGACAGAGCACATTGGTAGGTAGTACAGTGTGCAAGTCCAATAACTTTACCTTGCCTATTTTTAGAGTTACTCCCCTTTATCAGATTTACTTATTTGCATCTTAAAAATCCCAGCATATTCATGTATATCTAATTCTTGAATTCTTGAACTGATTATCCCCCCGCCAAAGGCGAAGGGGATATTAGAAATGGTCTCTGTCCGTCCGTGCGTGCGTCCGTTCCAGTATTGTCCGGAGCATAACTCCAAAAGTACTTGAGTGATTTTCTTTAAACTTCATATACTGAAAGCGCACATTTGGAGGAGGTGCAGTGTGTAAGAATAATAACTCTACCTTGCCTACTTTTAGAATTATTCCCCTTTATCAGATTAAATTGAAAAACTTTGTCCGAAGCATAACTCCAAAAGTGCTTGAGCGATTTTCTTCAAACTTAATACACTGACATAGCACATTGGTAGGAAGTGCAGTTTGCAAGAACAATAACTCTACCTTGCCTATTTTTGTGGGATTTTCTTCAAACATTATTACATTGAGTGTTTGAAAGTACAACCTTCAGGTAGCTTCTTCCCGGCGGGGGGATTAACCATGTGTAACATGGCTCTTGTAACTATTATATCTATCCAGTAAAAATTAGTTTAAGATTTTCGGTTTATCAACTAGATTTCAACGTGCATGAGTTGCTCATTTTGATACCCTCACAGAGCACACTAATTTAATAGCTCCAAAAGGTCAAAGTTATTGTTCCTGAATTAGTGTTTTGATAAAGATATCAATAAATTTTGTTTTCGGACCATGTTTCAACAAAATAATTTTTTCATAGTACAAAGAAAAAGCAAACTGTTATTTATTTCAACGTAACACCTGTCTTACCTTCTAAATCATGATAAAGCAAGTGGAAGTAACTCTACTGACTTATGCCTTATCCTTCTGACAGATAACATATAGAACAAGAGCTGTCAGTGGAGACAGCACGCTCGACTATTTAAGTACTGGATTGTTAAGAAAGGAATAACTATTAAAATCAATTTAATTCAAGATCTATACATACATAGACAAGAATCTTCTCCATGGTAAGTGAAATATCATATAATATTTATCATTTTATTTTTGAAAATCCCTGAAGAAATAAAGAAGTTATAGTAACATATTACAAATTTTTAAGGAAAATTATAAGTTTAAAAGGGAGTTAATTCTAGAAATATTGGTGCTAGAGTTATGAGTCTTACTGCATATGATGTTGGTGATGATAAGGAACATATATTTGAAGTTTGAAGTAAATCCCTAAGGAAATAAAAAAAGTTGTAGTAGAAAATATTTTACTGCACAAAAAAATTTAATCAGAAATCTGAACGTGGACGCCGACGCCGGGATGAGTAAGACAGCTCTCCACATACCTCGTATTGTCGAGCTAAAAGTCATTTCATCGGTCCTCAAACATAAATAATAATGCCTAATTTTCAAAAGGCTTTCGATAATAAACCGTGTAATATTATGTAATAAATGAAAAAAAAAGAAACTGAGAGGAATGGTTTCAGACAAATATATTTGACTGGCTGTAAACAAGCCATTTATGTCAATGTTAATAATACACTCCGAGAGTTCATTAACAGTTCATGTTTTGATCTGCAAAAAAAGAGCATTCTATGTCCCTAGATTTTTCTATGTTATGTTAATGATATGATATAAGCAAGTAAAACAAAAAGGAGAGAAAACCAACAGATCATACATTAGCATATCAGTACACGTTAATGAAAGAACAACCAACAAATTATACATTATGCTTTCTTAAACTCTTATTCAGATTCGAAGTACTATGAAATCTGCAAACAGAGTCTTCTTCGATTAAAGTTAAACATTTTTTATTTGAAACGGATCAGAAACATACACAATGATTCTGATTTCACTGAAATAAGGAGGTTTGTTTATTTTAAAGGGCGTCGTTCTGTTCAGTATAAACACTATGAAAAATCATACAAATATACATTTTTTATGATACCATAAGTCACCATAAATTATATAAATTTATTGATATTGTAAATGAATATTGGATATTGGTGTACCCGTAAAGGTATTGGATTCCTAATACCCCACCTCTACTCTAAAGAGTATTCCACTGAGTAGGATTGAGATATTTTCACTGAAATACATGGGTTCAAACCCCACTCAAGCCATTTTTTTCTCTAGTGTTTGGCAGTTTAACATTGTTTTGGTTTTACAACAATAACTTTTAAAGAATCAAAATCCAATTTCTTTCGTTTCAGATATATTTCAATTGTAACAAAGCTTTTTAACATGGTAAATCGATGAAAATTGGGTGATTTCAGTTATTAATTTCTCCAAAACTAGATGGTAAAAATATTTGATATTTTGCCTATTTGTTCAGAATAGTACATGAAAAAATAGTTATAGCTATCGAAGATTTATGTTGAAGTTTATGTTGATAACATTCTCTCAAAATGAAGTTGGTAGGGTAAATTCATGTCATGTTTATAATCATATTTCGTTTCTTCTCACTTTTTGTATTTCTCTATACCTTATAAACCCATTAAGTCGGGTGAGAGCTGAAGTGAATAATAGCAATATCCCATGGTAAAAGTGTCTTACAGGGTCTATATTTTGTCCTAGGATAGTTTATTTCTTTATAAAAGCTCAATTCAATGAAGGCTGACAAAATCTGTGTTAGAATTTAAATACCTGAGCTTCATTTCTATTATTCATGTCAGTTTGTCAATGCTAACGAATCAGATCTTGACAAAAGAAATAGGTCGAATACAAACAGCTCTGCAAAAACGCAACCGATTTCTTTATTTATGTTTATCTTGTTTGTAAATTAATTCAAAACAGCTGAGAGAAATAACTGGACTGTCTGATAATGTGAACGTTATCACAGATATATTGTATGATCATATGACTGTCCATTTTCTCGCGTTATATCTAAAGTAAACTGACAACATCATGCCAAGTTCTTTAAGATAATGATATTATAATTAAGACTGCAGATTTGCTCTTTTGTAACTTAGATATTTTACAACAGTTTCAGGTCGAGCTCAAGTGTTAAAATAGTTAATTTGTATTTGATTTAGCCAAATGGTGACTGGCTAAATTATTACAAACAAATTTCTATAACAAAGCACTGCTACATTATCAGGCAATTATTTAATAAGATACACACATCTGTATATCTTTTCGTTAGATTTAATTCTGTTGAAACTAAATTGATGAAGATAATCCTTATTTCAGTAGATATATATATCGCCAAGACGTGTCACGAGGAGAAACTGTAATATTGTCTTCCAAACACTGACACTGATTCACAAAACATTTCAGCATGTGTTACTTGCAATTTTCACAATATCTCAGCATTTCAGATTTATAGCAGGCTTATCTTAGCTTGTGATAATAAAATGTAATAAATTTCGGATCATTTTTGTCTTTTAGAGGAAGTATAGTCTCCGAGCAAAGATTTCCCTAACAAACAGTTTTTGCAGCGAGGGTTTTCTCCGCTGCATTGTCATGCTACGTGAAATGAAAATGCCATATTTTTCAACATAATCCGTCAAATGCTGTTTTTTTTTCACCGTAATTCATCAAATGCTGTATGTTTCACCATAATTCGCAGAAATATCATTTTATTCGTCAACACAAATATCAGTTATCAGTTAGCAGACAACTTTAATAAAATCTAAAAATAGGGTTCTTTACAGATTGGAGCTTTTTTGCTGTCTACCATTTTTATACTCTTCATCCGTTTCAACTGTTTGCATGCTAAACTGTTGACAGTAGAATGCCGTTCTGGAATGAGGGTGTACGCTGTAAGTCATAGAGTTACATTCTAAATATGAGATTTGGTCAAACTTGCTTCATGACAGTAAACAGTCTTCACAAATTTTTGCTTCAGCAAATACATTATAAACATTGATGCTTTTTTTCTCTAAATTTTCTCATACCCTTTCAGAAGCTATTTATTTACGATACCTGTTTATGAACACATTTTATGACACCTTTGTGTTAAACGGACTATTGCAGTTTAATCATCAAAGTGCTATGAGCGCTGGAAGATTATGTTTTTTTAAGTGTGAACTAGTTTTAGACAATAAGAAAACAGAAAATGCCTATGATTTGGAGGGTAAGATATTACCTTGCCCAAAAGCAGAAGTGAAGATATGTGGACAAATTATACAATAAAGCATATCTGAGGGATAAGATGTGCTTAGAAAAAGAGAAAGAAGACAGAATTTACATATGATTCGAATTTTATAGTTACAGCTTAGGAAACAGAAGTAAATTACGGGTGAGCAAGGTTAGATAAGGTAAAAATAGTAATCTGCATGCAAAATTATATCAATATTTGAAATTGTTATACCTTCATAAACAAGGAAGAAGGTCAGAATGTCAATTTCAAGGTCATATAAACTTGAAGATATAAAATGTATGCATGAAGGTTCCATAGCCATTAGCATCGATTAGGCTTTCCTTGATAATATATATTTAAAATAAGTAACCTTTAGGGCAGGGTCAATGCAGACAATTGGGACATTATCTAAACATCATGAAGGACCACAGCATCAAGCCTTAATGATTTAAAATGTTTAAAACCAAAATACCTTTTCTGTATTTATTGCTTTTTTCGTCAAAACATCATGTGACCCCGGGATGGGGCCAATTTTGACAACAAGGTCATCATTGAACAATTTGTATAGAGTTATACAAGACAATGCTACACACTAAAAATTTAATCCTAAAGCGATTCGGTTTCATAGAAGATTTTAAGGTGTTTTTCTCTGAATATATTTATGTAAAACAAGTGACCCCACAGACATAATTTGAACAATTTTGGTAGAGGCCCACTTGACAATTATACACACAATACATCTTTGTTGATTTTAGTTCAATGGCTTACCGTTTAGGACAAGAAGATTTTAAAATGTTTTTCTATATATTTCCTTTATTTTTATGTAAATTCAAATGACTGCCAGACGCGGTCATTGTTTAACCCAGTTACATAGTTTTATCAATCTTAGAAGTTCAAATATCTAGCAGTTCCAGAGAATTATATTTTTGAAGTTTTACTTATGTTAAACAATCGACCTCTTGGGCTGGAATAACTGTGACCAAAAAGACATTATTTGAACTATCTTGGAAGAAGGCTAGTTGGAAACACACTAAATGTTCAATCTAGACTCTAAATCCTGCGGTTTCGAAAAACGACCAAACATTGACCAAAGGGGTAGAGTCAAGATACTGCTTTGTGCAAATGTTTTAATCTTTTATGGTTTCATAAAAGAGAATTTGAAAGATTTTCCTATATAAGTCTATGTTAATTATGTGACCCCGTGGTCGGGACCAATAGTGGCGAAAAGGTCTTAATTAAAAAAAAAGCACGACATTGCTCCACATTAAATTTTAGAACTCTGGATCTGATGGTCTTAGACAAGAGTTTTAATGTTGTCAGGTTGTTTGTATTACTGCGAAAAGTCACGTAATAGCTCAGTTAAAATACAGGGTACCTTTTTCAATTAGACAAACTTTTGAAGTACTCTTAATTTTAGCCTCCCTCAAATTCAGTCAAAAGAGTTTTGAACTTTGGATATGCTTAATTACTGGATGAATTATTTCACTATGAAAAGTATAGTATTTATTTGATCGTTAATTTGAATGCAAAGTTCTTCTAAAATTTATACCCTTCATTAAATGCTAAACAAGTCTATGGGACTGATAAAGCTAAAGAGTTTAATGTTTACAAGACGACATTCAACAGCAAAAAAGGGAAGGAATCTTCACATTAATTTTGTGTAAAGAAGATAATTACGTGTATACAAAATGCAGACTGCAAGTTGTAATGACCACAAAATCTTTTTGGCTTTATTAGATTTGCATCACTATTGTAAAATTAGTCTTTATCTGTGTTAATTTCTTAAAAAGGTGCCATAGTACGAGATTAAACCTTGCTGCACGCAAAAATAATTTAATGATATTCAAGGTTAAAAGTATCTGATCCTCAATAAAGAATTAACCGTTTTTTGTAAACTTGTCTGGAGACTATCCTTCTCAGAACATTTAGACATTTACATCAGTAATAATTTCACAAAATTTTGACTTAAATTTTACAGACGAAATAAATTCAAGACATTTCACATTGCTTTTTAATTAATTCCCAAGTTCTGTCTATGAACAAAATATGTCATGAGAAAAATAAAGGTATGTGAAGAAGTTCTAATCCAGTTAGTGGCTGCACTGCACAGTCTGATTATATCTGCATACTAAATCTTATTGGCGCCGCAAGTGGGAATGTAATTTTTGCACATGACAATAGGCAACTCTGTTGTAAATGAATGCTCCGGAAAGGTCTTTAACTGAATTTGTTTTATTGTGCTAGAGGTAATCAGAATTGCCTGCATCCAACACGCAACCATCGGGTGAGTTGGATGTTACACCTTTACACTTTCTTCTTAATTGTTTTGTTGCCTAATGATATTCTATTCGCTCAACATGCTTGTAAAGCCAAATGCTTAATGCCACACTGGAATATCATTTTACATATCATTCTTAAAAACGATCTAGTTTCGCTAGCAAAGATAAAAAAGATATAATACTTACTTTTAACAGACATTCGGCAGTCGTTATAACTGAAATAATTTCAGATCTGAAAAAAGGATTGTGACTACCTATGTGGCCGTCTCTTATTGGATTGTGACTACCTATGTGGCATTTACATTTAGTTGATGTATCACCAAGTAAGTACAACCGTTGGCGTTTCAAGCAGACAACATACTTATGGGGTTGTAAATAGATGTTTGAATAATTGGACTGATCGTTCGACTCATATTCTGTATGTTTAAATTACCTCCTACTATTTAAGTATATTTCATCTTTATAAATGAACTAGTTTTTTAAACTTAAAAACTTGCAAAACCTATGTCTGGAAAAAACGCCATTTACATTTCATTTTTTGAGAATTTTCATAACAATTAAAGACTCCCGTTTAAACCGTCGTTGATTTCATAGCCATTTTTTCAATATTCCAATATGTGACTGATGGCGTATTTTGAAAAATTGCCTTAAGAGCTTGACCTGAAAGCATTTTATCCGTCTCATTAAAAGAGCCACCAGAGGTAAATAAGATACCAAGATACTTAAATTTGTTTACTATCTCTAGTTCATCGTTTTTGTTTAATGTTTAATGAGTCTTGCAAACCGTGTGCTGTTTTCAAAAATAAAATAATATAGTTCTGCGTACAATAATAAATATATCTTAATTATCTAAACCGTCAATACCTTTAAGTAAGAATGTCTCTTCAATATCATTTAAGTAAATGCTAAATAAAAACGGAAATAAACTTTCCCCTTGTCTAACACGAAGTGAGCAAGAGAAGCTTTCACTTAAAGAATTCATGCTAGTAATGTTTGACTTAACATTGTTATATATATATAAAATATTTCTAGCCAAGCTGTTTTGCCTTACGTTTAAAATGCGAGTTAAAAGCTTCCATAAAGTGCTTTAATAAAGTTATGTCCCTATAATTTGCAGGAACATCCATACCTCCACTTTTATTTAAGGGAACAATAAACCCTTCAGACCAAACTTAGGAAAACAGCCTTTACTTAGACATATTTTAAACAATCGATAAAAGTAATAGAATAAAACAACGTGTCTGTATAATAGAACCGAAAGCGGATAACAGACGTTGGCGTGACTTTGATCTGTACGATTTAGAAGTTTGTCGTCTGCAAAGCAACGAGTTAATTGTGCTTTATCACAAGAAACAGTCAAGTTAAAAGCTATAAGGCGTAACAAATGTGAAATTTGTCTCCATATTTTTTAAGACTACTTAAACAATTTCAACATAATAACACTTGCAGCTTTACTGTTATTTATCTCTCCAGGAAAGAAGGATACAAAACATCGTTTAAGAGGACTATCTGTGGCTGTCCTTCAAGAGATTCTTTTGTCTTTGCTTGATATTCATTAAAATTTTATACCAGTTTCCTCTGCTGTACGGGAATCTCCCAAATACTCAGAATATCTGCGACATAATGTATAAAGCAGAACGTTTTCCATTATTTTGAAAATAATTAAGAATTTATTAAAGAAAAATCGTAATTCTTTAACTTTTCAAGACAGATACATTTAACCTTTCAGGGGAAGGGAATAGTAATCTTTCTGCATGTGCAGATTGAGTTCCCTAAGTATTTTATTACAAAATTTATAAATTACAATTGACCAGTTATTTGTGAAAAAAACTAGTGTGATTTTAACTGTGAAATGTTTTCATTGTCATACCTTATTCTACTTTGTGAATCTCCTTGTGGAATACACTGTCTATAAATCATACAGTTTTGAGGCCCCTTTCGTTATCATTTTACACTCCTTAACCTTAAACTGAACATTTATTATTTTTACTATTTTTTGGGATTTTTAACTTCACAAATTTAAAACGTAATCAAGAAACATCTGCAAAAATAACAGGAAGGTCAATTATTGTGAGCTCCAAGTAAGACAATCCTACATGACTGCCAGTTTGTCAAATTTTGACAGGAAAGAGAAATACAGACACAAACATAGTTACAAGGATATGTGAAATGTCATACTTCTTATGTTAGCGATATTAACTTTGCCAACTTTGTAGCACAAATGCAGCTTAATTTTGATAGGAAACTTACATAAAATGTAATTAAAATTCATTAATACTGAAAACAAACTTTTTTTTTCTTTTTATCTTAATTTTAGATAATAAATCTTGCATGACAGTTATACAAAATTTAAATAGATTTTAGAGATTGAATAGTATTTTTCTGAAATATCTGACTATTTTAGACACAGTGTCCAACTGCATCAATGCAATTTACATATCAAACAATTGATAGCTTGTGAAATAATTTCTAAAAAAAGGCTTTGTTTTATTTCGTAACCAGAAACTCTGGTATAATTTTGAACAAAAAGCACATATTGTTTTGCCTAGATCTTTGTATTTTTACATTACCTGGTCAGTTCATGAAGGTTCATCGTTCTTTTCCAAAGATTACGTAATTATGATATGACAGAAATGTGAATACATGTAGAACGACCTCCCATGTTTAATGATTTGAAAATGATCAAACAAAGCTAGAAAAAGCCATCAATTTTTGTAATTCCAGCACTGAGTATAATTTTATGAAATAATGGTAATATATCATCGCGATAATAAAATCATGTCATTTTGCATACCAAGGAGGGTGCCGCTGTAAAATTTTACGAAAATCCAGCCTTGTTAAGCACTTTGCTTTTTAGGGACGTTGTCTACTGTACAAAACAGAAGTTATATGACTTTTTTAGGACGCTTTTTGTTGTATGCTAACTAATGAAATACTGTCTTCTACCAGTGCGATATATTCCATATCACATACACTGTCACTGATAATCAATATCACTCAAAGTAGAATTGCCGAAATAATCTTTACATAACTGTCTTAGAACTGAAAAGAATATTTTACAGACTACAAAATGCTTGTATACTACTGTTTAAAAGATGTCCACATGTAAAAAAAAAAACAAAAAAAAACAAACCCAAAATATTTCTCTCATACGCAGCTGGAAACGTCACACTGGACGAGCTAAATAAATCAATAAGATATTTTAACTGTATATAAGTCCAATTATATTTCATATTGTACGAAACAGTGTGAAAAGATCTTTTCATTTTCTATCTTAGGTATAAATATTTTTTCAGCAAGGAATTCATTTATTTTTTAATTTGATATTATGAAAGAAATAGCGTATAACCTTTTCGTAGAATAGCAATTCTTTAGTCTGACAGCTGCTGTGATGGAATCTGTTTTAAATCAATTCACGAAAAAAGCACGCAAAACACGTTTACTTGCAGCGAACAGTCTAATACTATATGTTAATAAATATCTCGGGCCAATATGACTGTCTCGAGGGCAAATAACAGTACTAATATCAAGTCACTTATTTATTGACAATTTGATTAAATAACTACATGCTAGAAGCGTAAGCATTTCCTTCCCGCTCGACATTTTCCCAGACGATTATTCCATGTTAAGTAAAAACTTGTTATTTTGTGAAATCGTCACGATGTAAATTTAGCAAACTTGGTTAAACACTACTAGTAGAATATTGATTTGAATTTGAAGAAAGGGTCCCGAGTTCAAACACTAATTCAAACACTATCTGCAATTCGCCGACAATAAGCAAAGAAGGAATTGAGCATGATATATCATAGGCAGTATAGCACGCTGAACACAAGCGCGCGCCCGCTGACGTCAATGCGAACGTTACTGTTAAATAGTGCACCTACTAGTCTTGCGCCCCTTATAAATATACCTACGTGTTAGAATGGAAATAGATTTTAACATTTTCGTGATCTACCGTCGTATATATCACGGTTTCTCGTTCATATGCGTAGTTATTTAATCACCACCGTGATATATCAGACGGTATATCACTCAAACTTAAAATCTATTTCCTAATTAATATGCAAGCTGTAAAAACTTTAAACAAAATGGCTGCCGTTTCCCCGAACTTCCTTCAGCGATTCTATATCAGATTTTGACCCTGTGTAATCAACCAATGACATCTCTCAAAATGCTGGCTTTATATTTATATCCTTTCCGGTCACAGTTAACAAATTTTAGAGCAATAGACAGCTATCTTACAAATGAAACCATTTTGTTCTTGATTTTTTTCAAGCTGATATTCATCACAGCTGCAGTGATAACAGGATTGTCAAATATTGTGAGCTACGTGACAGCTTTACGGAACAGTTATAGCCTTTTCCAATTTAGAAATCATTCTTTTGACAGAGCTATTACCGGTTGTATTGACACGAACACACCCCTGTGGTTTCAAGATTGCAAAGCAGCTGTCTAAAATGACCACGAGACTGGACTGCACTGACAAAGATTTTAAAATGTCTAATTTGGAAACGCTAGACGGCTGTCCTTTTAACTACAGAGGAGCATTGAAAAAGTTCCAAAGTATGAATTCTGATATAGTCTCAACTACTTGCGCCCGTCACAGAAGCACCATAGCATTATATGCTTGGTATGTTTTTGTGAAAAAGTAATTATGCGGAGAAGTTCACATAACACAGTGATGTAAAGGTGATGTTAGATAGATGACGAACTTGAAAGAAAAAAACACTAAATCTAAAAAAAAAGAAAAAAAAACAAGACTTTTAACTTTACATTTGATCTATTTATCTAACCCAAAATTAAAAGTGAACATCTACCACCAATATCCCAACAAAGTTTCGTTCACATAAACCAGACTGTTTCTGACTTACTAATTGGACAAGGATTTACACAGACGGTCGTTTTTGCCTTGACCTTTACCTAGTATCCTCAATATCAACAATAATCAATTACTGGTCATGCGGAATAACAATTTGAAGGTTAATGCACCAAGACTATAACTTTTTGCTAGTTATTCAGCAGACAATGAACATAAACAAGGGGCCACTGTGACCGTGAACTTTGATTAAGTAACCTCAAAATCAAAAAGCTTATCTACAGATTATGACGGAACAAGCCTATATAAGTTTTGTGAACCCAGGCCTTAGCGTTAGGTATTGATCGGATAAAATGATAATACTCCTCTCGTACACTGATGCTTTATTCTCAAGTGGTGGTGGAATATCTTATATTCAGACACTCAGAAATCACTGAGTTACAATCATCTTAGACTTACTTTCGTTTGAGCAGAGGGAGATAAAGTTTAATTCACTTACATTTCCTATTTACTTGCTTTTGCCTCCAAAGGCTATAATAAATATTTGTAAGTAAGATTTTAATAAGAAGACTAACAACAAGTTTAAGTTCGACAGTAATAATATGTGAACATTTTACAATAGCAATATGTACAAGGTTAACAGTAAGAAAGGTAACAATTTACCGATAACAAATTGTGGCTGTTAACCATAACACTTTTCTTTCAAATAAACAAACATATTAAGACAACGTATCTCCAGCTGATAGTTTTGAACACCTGTACATAGACAATATTGAAAATAAAATTGTTTGATCTAACTGCTGAAAAGTTTCCTTAACAGTTTCCGCCCAATCATTGTGTATTTTGCGTATTTTCAAGCAGGATTCTAATGGAATCTTCAACAAGCACTATCACACAAAGTGCTTGTTTCATTTGGTTGAACTTTTATTATTATAATAAATGTTCAAGAGTGCTTTACATCGATCTAATTAAACATAATCATATATATGACATAAGGTACAATACTAATTAAGTAAAACTATTGAACATTAAAAATGATAATCTAAAACCAGTAAAGGATGGTAAG
Organism: Cyclina sinensis; assembly: GCA_012932295.1. Classification (NCBI taxonomy): domain Eukaryota; kingdom Metazoa; phylum Mollusca; class Bivalvia; order Venerida; family Veneridae; genus Cyclina; species Cyclina sinensis. The sequence continues at coordinate 4,818,654 of JAAONU010000015.1, forward strand.
AAAAACAGCGCTATTTAGTTTAAAATCAAGACTAAATTTAACAAAAAAATCCTATAAAAGATTCGAACGAAATAAGATTGTAAAAAAATGGAACAAAAGAAGTAAAATGTAAATCCCTAAGACGCAAAATCAAAGACACAATTTACACAGATAATGTAGCAAAACTAATACATGTATGTTGTTATATGAAACTAACGTCCATAGAACTTTATGAAGTAATGTGTTTTGAGAGCTCTCTTAAAACTTGGCAATGTATTACAGTTTCTTATGCCAGGTGGTAATGCATTCCATAATCTCGCTGCGGCTGTCTGGAAGCATCTGTCACCATATCGTACTGTCCGAGATTTAGGCACAACTAATGTCACTGAGTTATTCTGGGACCTCAGATTCCTGGTTGGAGTGTACACGTCTAGCATGTCTGTTATATAGGCTGGTGACTGATCGTTGAGGGCTTTATATGTATAAGTCAAAATTTTATATTCAACCCGATACTCAACCGGAAGCCAGTGAAGTTCACGTAAGATGGGTGTTATGTGGTCATATTTGAGTGTTTTGGTCACAATTCTAGCAGCTGTATTTTGAACATGTTGTAACTTGGTCATTGACTGCTTAGAGACTCCATATAACACTGCATTACAGTAGTCTAACCTAGAGGTAACAAGTGAATTTACTAGAGATTTGGTTGCTTTAACAGTAAGATAGGGTCTGATGTGACCAATTTGTCTTAATTGTGCATAACAGTTCCTACAGACACTATTTACATGTTGTTCCATCTTCATGTTCGAGTCAAGAAATGCACCAAGATTGCGCACACTAGATGATTGGCTGATTTTTGAACCGTCGACTGTCACTGTAATATTCGAGACAGGTTGTGCCTTATGTTCAGATGAGAAGATGATCAACTCTGTTTTTATCTCAAGATTTTCTTCAATATGAAAATCAGATTCTATAATCAAAATGGCTGAGCTCCCTACAGTTTTATTGCCGATGTTACGACGTTTTTATGCTCTGTCTCTTTCCATATAGTCAGATAATGTTGTGCAGTTCCTAATTCGATTAGATCTTGATGATATATTAAAATGTCTCAACAGGGAAACAGTAAATTCATCATGTTTATTTCACAGACAGGAAAGGCTAATGAAAAAGCATTAGAAATTAATAGTGCAAGCTGAATAATTACTTAGAAAACATGTAGAGTAAACGGATTTTCCAGGGAATATGCGAGACGCAAATTTTGATTGCAATTTTCAGAACCGCTGTTTGCTATGCTGAAAAGGAAACTGTTACTCATGCCAGCAGCTGAATCATTTCTTAAAACTATTTTCTGAAAAGCAATGTTTTCATGTGAAAAATGTACATTTTCGTTATCGTAGAAAAAAGTTTATTGCGTCATTATTTTGATGTCATTTCGAGTAAAGTTTCCTTGTAACCAATCCCAATTATTTAATAAGATACATAGCTGAAATATAAATCAACAATAAATCTTTCATGTTTATTACATGGTTTCGTTGTGATTTATTAAGACAGAAAAATGTAAATGTAGACAGGTAAGAAATAAACAATGTCATGCTTATTGATATCAGCCTCTATCTGTCTCTATATCCCTAGTGGGAAATTTTAACATGATATTATACTTTACGGGCAAATAAGAACTGAAAATTCTAAAATCTGAAAAGTCACAAACAGGAAAAGTCCAAAAAGTAAAGTGATTCTTGGATGTAATATCCATGTCTGTCGTTTGTGGCCAAGTGGTTAGCAGATATGTCTGTCGTTGGTGGCCTAGTGGTTAGCAGATATGTCTTTCCTTGGTGGCCCAGTGGTAAGCAGATATGTCTGTCCTTGGTGGCTCAGTGGTTAGCAGAATGTCTGTCGTTGGTGGCCTAGTTGTGAGCAGATATGTCTGTCGTTGGTAGCCAAGTGGTTAGTAGATATGTCTTTCCTTGGTGGCCTAGTGGTTAGCAGATATGTCTATCCTTGGTGGTCCAGTGGTTAGCAGATATGTCTGTCCTTGGTGGCCAAGTGGTAAGCAGATATGTCTGTCGTTGGTGGCCAAGTGGTTAGCAGATATGTCTATCCTTGGTCGTCCAGTGGTAAGCAGATATGTCTGTCCTTGGCTGCCCAGTGGTAAGCAGATATGTCTGTCCTTGGTGGCTTAGTGGTTAGCAGATATTTCTGTCGTTGGTGGCCCAGTGGTAAGCAGATATGTCTGTCGTTGGTGGCCAAGTGGTTAGCAGATATGTCTATCCTTGGTGGCCCAGTGGTAAGCAGATATGTCTGTCCTTGGCTGCCCAGTGGTAAGCAGATATGTCTGTCCTTGGTGGCCAAGTGGTTAGCAGATATGTCTTTCCTTGGTGGCCTAGTGGTATGCAGATATGTCTTTCCTTGGTGGCCCAGTGGTAAGCAGATATGTCTGTCCTTAGTGGCTTAGTGGTTAGCAGATATGTCTATCGTTGGTGGCATAGTGGTTAGCAGATATGTCTTTCCTTGGTGGCCCTAGTGGTTAGCAGATATGTCTGTCCTTGGTGGCCCAGTGGTTAACAAATATGACTGTCGTTGGTGGCCTAGTGGTTAGCAGATATGTCTTTTCTTGGTGCCATAGTGATAAGCAGATATGTGTATTCTTGGTGGCTTAGTGGTTAGCAGATATGTTTGTCCTTGGTGGCCAAGTGGTCAGCAGATACGTCTATCCTTGGTGGCCTAGTGGTTAACAGATATGTCTATCCTTGGTCGTCTAGTGGATGGCAGATATGTCTATCCTTGGTAGTCTAGTTCATAGAAGTTATGTCTATCCTTGGTAGTCTAGTGGTTAGCAGATATGTCTATGAAGCAGTATCAGTATGAATCGCAATAGGACGTTCGGTTAGTCATTTCCAAATCTGATCGTAAATGTCGAAAAATACGACTCACACAGAAATCACTCACACACTGAAAATGTTCTTTCTTTTCATGATTTGATTGTTGAAATCTTCCACATTAAAAAATGAACCCAAGTGATTACATAATTATTAATGACTGATGTTTAATCAAGTTTGACTTAGTTCAAGATTGTAATCGTTATCAGTAAGTAAGTAATCAAAAGCATCATGATTCATATCTGGAAAACATTAATATGTGTATAAGAATCAACTGGTGGTTTTTGTCGTCGTATGGTTTAATTCTTGTTACACTGTGTTTGTTTGATTAAAAGAAATATTTAATAAATTTTCACTGAACAGTACATTTGAAAATTCAATACTCACGTTTTCTACCTTGTGTGCAACAACAAATTTATTTCGCAACAAAAAGATGCTACAGCTGCGATTGACTTATTTACTTTAAAAGCTAACAAAAAGAAGATTGCAAGGCTGTTAAAGCAGTCATTAATTCAATTGTAAGCAATACATTAAAAGTTTATACTTTTTTCATATTTTATTTTTGGCAATTTTCAGATTTTGTTTCATTAGATGAAACAATGTATTCTTGTAAACTTAATTAATAAAATCCCATTCGAAGTTATTGTTGCAGTTACATTTGCAGTTAAACATTACTTTTCTTTAAGAAAAAAAAACCTCTAATATCTGTAATCTGTGTTTAAAATTGTAAAACGTTACCTTGAACATATCCACCAATGTTTTATTTGTTTGTACATTAACTTTATTTTGTGCTTATGTTTTGGAAAATAGTCAATAGAACTAATTTTATGTACCTGACTCACTTCTTTTCTAGAGAAGTCAATAGTCGTACATTATAAGAAAAAGACAAAATATATACCAAGAAATTAACCGTTTTTACATGTCGCCAAAATAAGTACTTAATACCAGTTAGATTTGATTTATTTACGCCGCTTATTAATGGAAATTAATAACCTCGACAGAGATTTTGACATTCAATGAACGAAGAGGTTGCAATGTTTTTATCCATACACAGTGTCTAATTGGGTTATGCCACTTAGGGCATCGCCCAGTATAATGCGAGTTTTCTAACTGCGACAGAGTGTCTAATGACAAAGAATATGCAGAACAGCGCCTGGAGCCGGAGATTTGCGGACATCTTAATCTTGCAGCCCTCCGATCCTATCTGAGACCACTTTTGCAGCCATAGTTTTAACAATGTGTCATGTTTACTAGCGCGAGTGCCAAATATTTGTTTGTGTTTTGAGGTAAAATATGTGTTTACATTTAACAAAGAAATTGATTGTAATTGATATCTAATTTTGCATAATTCTTAATAACGTCACAATAAAATTTAAAATTGTTTACTACACGTACCGCAACAGACTTATAATCTCGTAGAATTCTGAAAATGCATAAAATGCCAGTAGGCGATGCGAGCGTTGCTACAATAACTGTGTATTGCTCTATCTATTTGAACTTATTTATTTAGTCGGATCCGATTGCCCATATAACCGAAGTCTTATGAAGAAGTTTGTTGGGGGTTACTGCACGATACAGAAAGCTTCCCATTCAAATGTCACCTCTGGTTCTTTTCCGTGCTCAGTGTATAGCACTGATAAGTGAATATAAAATTTGAAATTTGGAAATTTTAGTTTTGGATAATTTAAAATGGTTATGTGGTTCTCTTTTTAAGCTCTTTCTACAATACTTTAATTTTATTTTCTAAAATATAGTGTATTCATTAAATTCTGTGCTTGTAAAGATTTAACACATTATATATTATACTCAACCTATATTTCAAATTTGAAGCCAATCCAAAGTATACTTGGTGAGAAAATGGCCGGACAAGGAAAACTTAAAAGGGGAGATTATTCAAAATGTAAGTAAGCTGGAGTTATGGGTCTTATGCACTGCACTCAGCCTCATCACCAACGACAAATATTCCAAGTTTGAAGTCAATGCCTTGTATACTTTTGGGGTTATGCTCCGGACAAAATGGGGACGGACTGACGGACGGACGATTTGATAACTACATGCCTCCCTTCGGGGGCATAAAAAAGGAAAGTGTGGTCTGAACCTCCCAGAAGGAGACATTTGTATATTGCGATTATTAAAAAAAAGATAAAGACACAAAACACTTATGGCTTAGAAAAGACGCACTATCAGTTACTACTCACATTCAGACATAATGGTCTGTTTTAGGTATTGAAGTAAAACTTTAACTGAAACAGACCATATCGAGCCCTTTATGTACAGCAAAAGACTCGAGCTTAGAAAACATGTGGTACTTAAACACTTTTCTACCGTATACTCTGGTTCTACGATGTGATAAAAGTCCACTGCTATTTGTGGATCCTTTAAAACATACAATTTCAATCTGACTTTTCATCTAATTTCAATCTAACTTCTAAGAGATGTGTAGAGCGCAACAACAACTTGATTCATTTTTTGTTTGTTCCTTCCTATGTACTTACACCTAAATGACGTCACAAAGTGTTAATCAAATATGACCGTAAATGTATCCAAAAAATAAAACAGTAAATCTCAATAAATAGGCTTGGCATGCTTTGTGTCGTTAAATAACTCATAACGCAACTGTACTTGTATTCTCAGTTTAACCAGTTGTTTATTTATCTATTTATTTATTTCTATTACATAGTTCAAGTTTCATTAAAAGGGAATTAACAAAGTCTATCATTTTAACATATAGTAAAATTCTAAAATAATCAGTGACTCAAACAAACATTGTGGACCCATCCTATGACACTCACAGCTACGGAGCAAACCGGTACAAAAGTCTGTACATGTGTCTGCTTCAGGAAGAATTCCAAACCTGTTTATAAAAGCAGCGGTGTAATTTATCAAGACGTACTGTCGTACCACCTTTAGAATGCTTTGAACCTTAGATACAGAACTTAAGTCATGTGATTACATGACGTTTTTTGAAAAAGGAAGGGCATCAGAAGTCGGAAAACTGTTTATAACAATTCAAAATAATGTATCTGTATGCTCAGAAGCAGAAGCCAAGATAGAAAGTTTTGTAAGAACACTTTTTGAATCAATGAGGGAATGATATTTAGACATCTATCGGTAGAGAAATTTCTCTTAATGATTCTCAGTTCAACAATTTAAAATTCCAACTCAAAGGTCATCATTTTGTCTTTCCAAGCAAGTTATTTTGAAGTTTATTCATTTCTTGATTTCATTTGTCAATAAGTTTGAAAGAACAGGTTCTGACGAAATGAACATAGCTGATAGGTATCTTTGTGTACATGTGTGAAAAAGTTACGTGCAATTTCATCAACACATTGACGCCATTTTCTTTCTCCTAAAAATGTACTGTATATCAATTTGTTATTTTATTAACAAAGACTATCTATTTTTAAAAGGAAATAATTATACAGAGAACGTACAATTCCAAATAAGAAATCACGCATTTTAAAGACATTTTTCTCTGCATATTTCGTTCTTGGTATCAGCTGATGTGCTTTGTTAAAGATGACTTTCCTAGTACACTTCTTTTAGAAATTATTCAAAATTTGATACATTTAAAAGAAAACATTGTAATCATGGCAGAAATATGAATCATCGACTTGGACTCTCAATTAAATACCGTGTTCATGACTGGCTTCTTAAAGACTGTCCTAATAGGGCCGAAATACTTTTAAGATGTCAAAATGACACTAACACGTCATTTAATGCGCATCAACAAATTGTAGATCCTAACTGAATGTTCGATCATCTTCAATCAGTTTTAAATGACGGCCATCACGATCTTGATCTTTGATGTATTTACTTTTAAGTAAGAAAAAAATATTAGTATTTTCGCTCTCGCACGTCTAAATGACTACTAAGAGCTGTCGTAGGACAGCGGGCTCGACTAGTCTCAGTACTTGACACTGAAGGGTTATAAAACCTTATAAACTCAAAAATTCACACAAAGTCCTTGACAAAGTTACCTCCTCTTGTGGCAGTCTAAAGCCATGATGATAAAAAAAATGTTTTATGTTAATCTGCAAGGGAAAGGTGACTAGTGCTACCTTGCCAAAACTTTAACCAAATTTCTAAGTCGAAAAGTGGCCATAATTCACACAAAATGCTTGACACAGTTACCTCCTCTTGTTAACAGAGTAAGCTCTTGATGGTAAACAAGTATTGTAAGTTTCAGGGCTATATCTGCAAGGGTTTGGTGAATAATGTTACCTTGCCGAAAAACTTTAACCTGAACCAACGCCGACGCCGGGGCGAGAACTATAGCCCTCCTTATTCTTCGAATAGTCGAGCTAAAAATGTATTACACAAGTCCGACAATACCGACGCGACTGATTAAAGGGCACATAAAAGTGTAATGTTTCCTAAGATAATTGCTATGAAAATTAAAAGGAGTCAATTTCTCCGTTGAAACGTTTACTTTTTAGTAAGTTTACGGGCCCTATGTTTTACAAGCTGTGTTGGCACGTATCAACGATTACCTTTAGAAACGAAGGTCTTGGCAACTGAAAGTACAGCCTGTATACTTATGCATTCTTAACTTCGTTATCAGCAAGACGCTTGCATAATAAAATGAATTCACTTCAACGAGAGTAGAGAAGTAGTGGGTGGGGGAAGCACAACAATGATTGAGTAGTTCCGTGAGTAAGCTATAGATTAATATCTTTTCTAGCATTTAAGTTTACTAAACTTAGAAAGGAAAATTTCTTATGAGTGCATTTTAACACTTCTCTCACGTAATAAAGATTAATATGGTAAGGGTTTATTAGAAATTAGATATGGATACGACAGTAGACGCCATCAGGCTTATATATGTTTGGTCATAGGGATTCTTAACTCTTTGCTGCAAGCGTGACTTCTATCAGTTGTAAAATATATACATATAGATTTCTGTTTCGTTTGTTTGTTATTTACATCCGCTCTGGGATCATGTTTTATCCAGAACATTCTCATGGACAGTCATAGTTCGACTTTATAGGTCTATTTATGTTTTCATTCAAAGTATAAAAGAGACAGAGTGTAATGTACTCGAAACATTGATATAAGGACACAAATAATATTAAATATGAACTTTTTTTATTTTAAGCAAAAGCTCTATAGAAGTAAGACTTTGCTTCGAATTAGCGCCATACATTCTGTGAATATGCAATGTCAGCGTGAAGCGTCGAAAAGCTGCTCTTTGTCATGGATTAACTGACACAAATACTAAAAGTGCGTAAAAACTATACAAAGTGCGGGATTTCAGAAGGCGTCAGTGCTTTGTAAGGTTAACAATGAATCAGGAAGAATGGCACTTAAAATGTAACACAATGCTGTTCACATTCCAAAATAAATATCTCGATCTAATTATCAACCTATCAACGACATGCATTTAGTTCTCCCGACATTGATTCACACGGGTGAAATAGATTTTACAGTACAAGGACTATTCCTGACTCGGAATTACAGCCGTTATTTAATGATGATAGCAGCATAAGTTAAGAGATGAATAAGAGCGTATGCACTTCTGCAGTATTGATTCTGTAATAAAATACTTTATAAAATGTTCTAGTTTTATTGTAATGTACTTTCAAGAGTTTGTTTCCCAGATCTATTATATACAATGTCCAAAGCAGATCGTTGAATGATTAAAGGTATTACGGAATGCATTACAAACACAGAATGACAAATTACTTCCTATTAATCTTGCTTACGTATTAAGTTTTTCATTATAGCTGAGCTAAAAAACACAGCTTGAAATATTTTGAATAGAAAGAAATGCTCCGGAGGACAATGTTCGAAACACCACGACACACGCACAGAGAAATTTGCCATTCAACAAAATAGTGTGAAGGTAACAAACGAGCGGCAGTATACAGTCTACTGTTAGCAGCTCATGTATAGACACCTAGATATTGGTGTTGCAAAGAAATCAATAGGCTTTTGTTTTAATCGGCACAAATCACTATCAATCTAAAAAGTATGACGTCAATGTCTGGAATTATGAACAGTTATTGGGATGCATGTAAATTCATTGTGAATACAATACAGACTCAAAAATAGGTTAATGGGCTCTTAGAAATATTTTAAAGATTTTGATGCTCCAGTTAAACAATGAATAGCAATTATGACGCAGACCTGTTTCCACTTAGTTATTTACAATATAATTGATGTGTTACAACAAAGGCCTTCTGAATTTCAAACTTAAATGGCCATTATACTAAAAAGATATAAACATGATGTTTTCATATTACACGTTTTAAAATGAAAACATGGTTTTTGTCTTTTATAACCAACTGAAGCCAACTGAATAAAACAAAGAACGTACAGAACGTGACTGAACATTTGAAATAGTTTTCTCATTTAAATGGAATTTAAAACCCTTTAAACCACGGCAACAATTTCAATGCAATCATGGCATTTCACGGGATAACTCAACAATGATGACGCCCGTATAATCAGTCTGTCTAGCTAAAGGTTTGTTTGAGATATTCTTGTGAGATCATGCGTCTTATTTTAAGATGCATGAAATAATTTTCTAATGAAATAAATGCTTCTTCTATCGTCGTCAAAACCAAAAGTTCTCATTGGAAAAGTAGGTATCTTTTATAGACACGAGAGGTCATGCACTGTTTGAAATTTAAACTAAGTTTAAAAAATAGTACCACTAAGTGTAACTACTTAATTGTTCCTGTATGGTTATGAACAGCTTAGAAGGCATTCCTGTTTCCAATGATAAATGTACTTTGTTATAAAATTTGTAAATGTTTATAGTTTACAGCAAATTGGGGCAATAAATTTGCCCTGAAAAAATTAGTGTGACAGTTTAAAATTGGAATTTGCTTGTAATGCATCAGTTTTTCTGTTCTTGTAACACTTAACGGTATCTCATGCACGGAATAAATGCCAAGCACCTGCTTAACTCGCTAACGCTGTTACCAAAATGACGTCGAAACTACAACAAATTGGTTGATATTGAATCAAACTGCCTTACATTGAAATATTTGCAAATCATCTGCTTTATTTGTGAGAGTTAACACTATTTCATCGGTTTGATCTTTTAGCACTTTGCTTTTATCCATTACTTTCTAGGTATAGATTGCGTGCAATCTTTTTGCAAAACCTATTTCAGTCGGTTCAATTTGTTCACTTCGGCAAAATACATTTGACTCCATTCCGATTTAAGAGTAGCATGAAATGCGCTCGAGACACTAATAACCATGCACTTACCTTTCATACAGCATAGTCTTTTTTATAAACATTCAAGCATTATACAAAATAATAGCTATGAACTTGTTAACTTAAGACTTTTAATATAATCTATGTATATTTTAACTCCTAATTCATTGAACCGTCAATGAAAGTTTTCAGTAGATTTCCTTAACACTTACCCTATCATAAGACTCTCGGTTGAATTGAATGACACAGTCCAAATAAGCTATGTCGATATTTTGGTATTTTGATAAGGTTTAAAAATGCTCCGTTTATAGGAACGAAACATCACCACAATACACTTCAAGAATGCTCCTTTCATTCAAACGACACACCCCGAAGGTATGCACACCTCTTGCTAGTAAAGCACCACATGAAGTTTGGTTGAATTAAAGCCAATTGTTCCTGAGAAATAACACAGAAAAACTCCTCTATTTTACAAAGGAAGGACGATTACCAAGAGAAAGTCATTCAGAACATCCGGATAATATACACATCCATTCAAAACAATTTTGCTAGTAAAGCTTTGACATGTATTGGTCATTAAGAAAAAACTTGAAAACAAATGTTCTCTTTTTGACGATCAAAGAGCCTTGACAACTTGAAAATCACTCGACTGGAAATATCCGTGGGCGGGGTCTGTGAGCCGAATCCCTGTGGATAAGATGCATATCTCTTTTAGCGAAGCTTCACAAAAAGTTTTGACGAAATCAAGTAATCGATACCTAAGAAACTGCCATGAAACGGAATTATTCTATTTTTCAATAAAAAGGTTAGATTAATATGGAAGTTCAAACTAACCAAATGCACATCTAAATAATCTAACGGAGTTTCAAATAAAGTGGTTGAATTCGAGTCACTGATTCTTGAAAGATGGCCCAAAAACAAAAGTAAGACGATTGCACTGTCCGTTGTCTCTATACACACTCTTAAAGCGACAGACTCACAGAATTTAGCTGATTTTTTTTTAATTTAAGAGAAGTTGATATACTATGGAAAAAACACAATATTACGTTTTATGAAAACTAAAAAAAAAAGTTTGATTTCACCGGGATTCTAACCGATGCCCTTTCGGTTGATAAAATATAGAGCTATGATCTACACCACTGAGCCACAGCGGCTGGTTAACACGATTTGTCAAATTTATTAATATAATTAAAGTATCTACCCCGTCTGTAACAAAAAATGAGTCAATAGCTTAGTTTAGATATATTCTTCACAATTTAAGCTAGAATCTCTAGATGTATAAACATTTCTTCTTTTCTCATTGTCGGCCCATTGTGTTAGTCGCCTTAAGAATAAATGACAAATTAAAGTATTATCATTTTTGATAATGTTGATGACAAAAGGTAAATATGTTCAGGAAAAAGGATTAAGCTTTTTCTTTGTGAAAAGAATAAACGATACATCAAAGGTTTGTCTTATTGATAACCTAGCGTGCATGATTAATTGTGAAATGTGTTGTATTTGATTTGTCTGTCTACATAATAACTACGATATATTTACTTCTATATTTTGCATTGTAAGAGCTAAATCTGAACATTTTGCAAAGCTCTAAACATGTTATGTTTGCGACTGTATTACATAATAGATTGTATCAGTAGACAAAGTGACATAACCTCGCTCATGTAAAGGGAAGAGCTTGCATGAAGAAAGGTATTTAACCGAAAGCACACTAAAACTTCTGTAGTTCATTTTTTTTCAGTTTCCAATTTTTCATGGCTGAGAAAGATAAATGGTTGTACTATTTTTACCACACGTGTGTGGAAACAGTTCTTTCGATTCAGTTTAACAAGAGGGCCTAAAGCGCTCACCTGGTTTCAAAAATGAAAAACAATTATGGATGTAATGATGCATATCACAGAAATGGACCAATGCAAAAACCAAAAGTAGGTCAGCAGGTCAAAATATAGGTCATGAGATGACATTTTTGAAGTCAGAACGAAAAGCTGTACACACAGTCCAAATTTCATTGCCGTAGCTTTAAAAAAAATGTAGGTCAGTAGGTCAAAAATATAGGTCATGCTATGACGTTTTTGAAATCGGAACAAAAAACTGTACACATGGTCCAAAGTTCATTGCCATAGCTCCAAAAACAAAAAGTAGGTCAGTAGGTCAAAAATATAGGTCATGCGATGACATTTTTGAACTCATCTTGAAAAACTGTACAGATGGTCTAAATTATATTGCCATAGCGAAGAACTTAAAAAATGAGAAAAAAAATGGGCCGGGGGGGCGGGGGGGTAACCCCCAGGGGAGGGGGGATGACCCCCACTGTGGTCACAGTGCATACTACCAAATATCTAAGCTCCAGGCCTTGCAGTTTTTGACAAGAAGGTTTTTAAAGTTTTTTTGCTATAACTTTATGTAAAACATGTGACCCTTTGGGTGGGACCAGTTTTGACCCAAGGGCCATGATTTGAACAATCTTGGTAGAGGTCTTCTAGACGACGCTCAACACCAAATATCTAAGCTCCATGCCTTGTAGTTTCTTACAAGAAGATTTTTAAAGTTTTCCCTATATAACTCTATGTAAATCAAGTAAGCCCTGGGCGGGGTCAGTTCTGACCCCAAGGTCATAATTTGAACAATCTTGGTAGAGGTCCACTAGATGATGCCTCATACCAAATATCTAAGCTCCAGGCCTTGCAGTTTCTGACAAGAAGATTTTTAAATAATTTACTATATAACTCTATGTAAAACATGTGACCCCTGGGGCGGGGCCAGTTTTAACCCAGGGGCCATGATTTGAACAATCTTGGTTGAGGTCTACTTGACAATGCTGCATACCAAATATCAAGCTCCATGCCTTGTGGTTTCTGACAAGAAGATTTTTGAAGTTTTCCCTATGTAACTCTATGTAAAATCAAGTGACCCCCAGGGCGGGGCTTGTTCTGACCCCAGGGTCATAATTTGAACAATCTTGGTAGAAGCCCACTAGATGATCCCTCATACCAAATATCTAAGCTCCAGACCTTGTGGTTTTTTAGAAAACTTTTAAAGTCTTTTCTTTTTTTTTTGTCATGGCAACCAGAGTTCTGCATGGAATTGAATTCTTTGAACAATTTTGGAAGAGCTTTATGCAAGGAACATCCCATGCAATTTTCATTGAATTTGGCCCAGTGGTTTCAGAGGAGATGTCGTTTGAATGAAATTATTGACGACGCACGACGACGGACGACGGACGGAGGGGGATCACAATAGCTCACCATGTCACTGCGTGACAGGTGAGCTAAAAACTACTTCTGACAAAGTCTGACAATTTTGTTTTTATTGAAGTTAATTGATCTGTACATCATGTGATTTATTATCTTCAAGAAACTGCTTTGTCGGCCTCTGTTTAACCTTTTCTTCACTATAATAAAATCAACAGCAGCCACAACCTTCATTTAAATGAGTTTCATCAACAGGGCAATTGGCTACAATTATTTTTATTTGTAAACGTTTGAGCACACATGCCTTTGGCAAGATGCACTACGTTTTAATCTACATAGTGTTTCTTCTAAATAACAACACCTAAGAAATATGATTATGCTAAATAAGTTCTTAGGATACTCCTAGTGAAACTGATTAAGGTTTGACAACACTGAGCTTCTGGTAAAGGTTTTAAATTTTATGTAAGTAGTAAAAAACGTGAATAGTATCAGAAATGAAATTTGCACTGACGTGTATCGTTAGAAATACACACTACCAATCTCTTCAACAAAATATTAACAGACAAAAATAGATATACTCTCACTGAGAAAAGTTGAATACAGTACAGTTCCATTTTGACTGAACCATTCCTTAAATATTTCCACTACTGGAAGGGTTATTCCTTTAATGTCTTTTAGGCCCCCTTTGGGTTACCCCCTTTATTCTTCCCGTCACATGATTGTAAGGGTTGGGGAACCATCCAATACTTACCTTACAATCATAATGCATAGAATAGAATAAATGAATAATGATATCTTTAAAGTTTTCATTTACTATTTATAATATTAACACATTGTTATAAACAACGGACACTTATTCAATATTGTATTGGGGAACCTCGTTCTATATTACAAAAAAAAATGAAAAGGAAAAACAAAGTTTATATACACACAACAGAAAAGTAACTTAATCACAATATAAAAAGGAACAGATACAATGTAACTTCACGAAAAGATAATTAATGGTTAAATAACTTTTCTACCAGAGACCAATATTATTCTTTTTCCAGTTTTATTTTTTTTTTTTGAAGAGGCAAGCTTTAACGTTTTTTTAAGTCATTGTAAAGACGGTTTAAAACAATGTCTTTTACACAAAATATATAATTTGTATTTTCTAATTAATATGCACTAAACTTCGATTTGTATATCCCAGTAGGAAAGATTTAACATGTAAATATCTGCGTCTAATAATTCTACGGCGTTTTGGTTTTCTGTGATTAAAGACTGTGTATATGTACATTCCCAAAAGAAGTGGAGTAAATTTTCCTGATCATTTTTACAAAACGAGCATCGATCTTTTTTGATTTTCCGCTTTTTTAAATAATAATACATTTGTTCCCAATATTCGATGAATTATTCTTGTTTGAAACCACTGTATATAAGTATCTTGAATAATTTCGAAAACCAATTTACTTATGTTTTTCCAGTCTGAATTTTCAGTCTGAAAAACTTGTGACCATTTTTCGATACATAAGGGAATATCCTTATTTTCTATAAAGATACTGTACATAGGACGTATACCTTTTCTTTCACTTATTATGGGCTTTAGATACAAAGGTTTATCAGGACATAAATCGTCATACACGAAAGCATTTTCATTCTTTTCTGTCTTTATCAAAATCTTTTTAATAGCACTTTTCCTGCAAATGTGAGAAACTTTATTTTTAAATCTGATTTTATTTTCGAGTTCTTCTCTGTCTATAAAAACACTATGTTTATTAACAATATCTTTTATAAATCCTATTCCCTTGTCATAAAACGATCTTAAAAATATTGACTCATTTTTTGTCATATGATTATAAAAAAGTGGCAAATCTAAATCATTATTTATAGTTTTATCTGGTATACAGTCCATTAAATGAGAATAAGCATACAACACATCCTTCCAAAAGTAATTCTTTAACTGCTTCTGTAAAATTTCTATATAATCTTAACCAAAACTTAACAATTTTTCGAAATCTAAAATCTTACCTACAACTTACTGTTTTCAGATATAACCAATCTTCGTAACCATTAAAGTTTCAAACTTTTCATATAGGCAATAATATCAACCATTTTAAGACCACCCTCTGAATATTCCTTCACAAAAAATAAAACGTTTTTGGTACTTTTTGGAGGTCCTTGCCAAACAAATTCATAAAATAAAGTATCTATTTGTTGCAAAATGTTTGTTGACGGATTAGGCAAAGATATGAAAAAGTGTTATAAAGTTGGTAAAAGCAGGGATTTTATAAATGTTATTCTACCAATAGGAGTATGTTGTCTTTTCTTTCTATATGTAATACCACTTTTTTTTCAATTTTGTCTAAAAAACTTCTATCATTTTTTCTAAGTCAATATAAAAGACCAGCTCAAGAAGCTTAAACATTGTAGTATCCCAATTAAATGTCCACTTTGTTTTTATTGCTTTAGTGGTATATTTTAGTGACATTATCCAAACCACATGTGTTTTCTTTAATTCACATTAAAGCCTGAGAACATTCCAAGTTCGTTTAAGCATAGTTCAGTTATTTTTCTGTTCTATCTAGTAATGAGGAAGTGTCATCAGCGAACAGATTGATCTTATATTCAGCAACATGTAATGTGATGCCCTTTATATCTGTATGACCTCGAATCTTGTGAGCTAATACCTCTGCACATAGAATAAAGATAAGGGCTGATTGGATCACCTTGACGACAACCACGCCAAACGATAAAAAAAATCTGAAAGATAACCATTCAATTAGATGGATGCTTTTATATCAATATAAAAAAGTGAAATCTATCTCTTAAACATAGGACCAAATTTTAAAAAAATCTAGATTTTTAAAAAATAAAGTCATGGAATAAAGTGTCAAATGCCTTTTCAAAATCAATCATCAACAATAGATCAGGTATATTTTTAATTTCTGTAAAGTGCACAATATCATACAACAAACGTGTGTTTTCACCGATATATCTTTAATAAAACCTGTTTGATCTGTGCTAATAATAATGTCTAGGACTGATTTTAACCTCTTTGCTATCGATCCAGACGCTAACTTATATACTGTACTTTTATGTCTTTTATATACCTCTTAGAAACGAAGAAAGTCTTTATGACTTCTAGTTTACAGGATTTCTGAACATTTACTGTATGGTCAGCATTTAGTATTCTGTCACGCGTCTTGGTCTTTCTGAACATTTCTATAACTTAAAGGGTTACTGCTTTCGAAACTGTCGGAATTGTTTCAGACACTTTTCACATTTCAGAAGGAAATGGACGAAAATACCCTGGAATAGATTCATATGTCTTTACACTGATTAGAGTATACAATACGGTTACAGTCAATAGACCTGTGATAAAGTCTCTCTCTAAATTGACATGAACATACAATATATTATGATGTTAGTCTTCAACGTTCCTATTACTAGCCACAGCTAAACTAACTATCTAACTTACTTACTAACTAACTAACTAACTAACTAAATAAATAAATACATAACATTGTTATGTCCCTTGGACTAGGAATTCAATTTGTAACAGAAGGAATGAAATCAATAAAATTACAGTAGTTAGTTGAGGTGTCTTAAAATAGATTTGAAGATTTGACAAAGCATTTTTGGAGTTAAATGTATATAAAAGAGCAAAAATAATTATTAACGATACCTTACTAGTTGAAAACATAACTCTGCTTCAACTAAGTAAATCAGAGGCATACTTTCCTGAAACTATATATTTCAGAGGAATAACTCCCCTGATACTGAATAATTCAGAGGAATAACTCCCCTCATACTGCTTATTTCAGAGGAATAACCCCCTCATACTGAAATAATTGAAGGAATAACATCTGTTATATGGCATAAATACGCACCGGAATAACCAAGCCTCAGGCAATGAAAAGTGAATTTAATCAACTAAAACTTATCAGCGCAAATAATCTTAAATGCTGAGGTATAATATTTAAAGACTAGAAAACTGAATCCGGTAATAAGTTGCAAACTTGAGAAACTTATCTATCTGTTTTAGATATAATAAATACTTCTTTACTTTGATATTCATAGCTGACATACTGTACTTAATGCTTAAAAAGTTACTACCTGAACTGGTTTATCTAATTTGTTTGCAGTGTATTTTATTTTTGTTATCTTTATTAAATGGTTTATAGCTAGGTAGTCACACAGCTACAGCGAAATTTATACAATGTATTTATATAAAAATTAGGGGACATTATTGATTTGATCTATCATGAAATTATTGGGGTTAGTTTGGTTTCCATCTTTGTCTTTGTTTCAGCAGGAGTTGAATTTGTCGAAAACGTGGAATTAATGTCGTAAACAAGTCTAATCTGTGCGGAAGTTTTACTAAGTAAAATATGAAAAAAAGATGTGCCTTATTGTGAATAAATGTACTCTATATAGGAATTAGATTTAAGTATTTGGTGTGTCTATGAGACTTGTTCACTGTAATGTGTTTATCTCATACCTTTTTAATGCACTTTAATATTTACTTAAAGTAAAGTATCACTTTAATTAAAAAGTAATTGTACTAATAAGAGGTTAAAATGACATTTCAAATAAAGTCAACTCTTGAGACATTGTGTTCCATTATGTATATACTAATGTATGTTTTTTCAAGATTATCTCCTTTTTTCGTAAATCGCGCTATGAGATGATAGCTTAGAAGAATAATATATATGGAACGTTTGAAAAAAAAAAGGTTGGACTAGCTAAGACTACAGACTATAAATGAATGCTTTATCCGTTGAAATAGTAGTTAGTTGAACCAGCTACCAAAAATACCAAAAACTGGCTATTTATCAAAGTTTTATACAGTCTAGGCACGCAAATTATCTTTGTATTACATCTAAAATATCTTCACAACTATTAAAGCATGATAAAACAGATTACATCATGCAATAGAGCGTGTATTTGTTTTTTTTTTAAAGATTAATTACTTTTCAAAATCGGACCAGAAACAGAAAAAATATTTAAAGAGGAAGAGCCACACTCAAAGTTTTCAAAGTGATTTTTTTTCTGTATCTGTTTTTAATTTTATGATATGATTATGCTATCAAATTAGTATCTTCACTAACTATATAGCTTTTTAGCAAACAGTTGATTGCCAAATGATTTGACAGTGTAATCCGTTGGCTTAAAAAGGAGTTTCTAATGTGACATTTTGGAAGGGGTTGGGGGATTTAAATTAAAAGCTATTTACGTGAAATATTGCAATTGTACAATATATTCTTTGAGCTCTATCGCATCTAAACAGAGAAAGCGTTAACTATGCGTTTTTGAATTTTGTATTTTGGAATTTCCCTACAAAATTAAAGCAAACAGAAAATAATCACTATAAACATTTCTGTTTTATTTTTTACAGTCATGCTAATTAAGTTATCAAATCTGAATTATCTTTTTTTCTGTGTTTAAGGTAATTATGATAAATTGGAAGTATCCTTAAAGCAATGAAACCAAAGTTCATTCTCTAGCTTCAATCTAATTAGCGACTACATAGCATTGTCTAATTCTATCAACAGACAAAATCGCCTTAAAAGTCGCATCACGAGCTAGGTTTTAAACAAAAATGTCACTATCGTTGTTTTAACCCCAGGACAACGTTATCGCAGAATGTTTTTCTTTTCCGTAAAGGGGATCAGCTTGACATAAATGAACCACGACTTTTATAAAAAAAAAAAAACAACAACAAAACTAACGGTTCTTTACACAAACAAAGGCGCTTAGAGCTATTTTATGAAGACTAACTCGGTTGTATATATTTGTCTTCACTTGTAACATTTTGTGTTTTGTTTTCAGTACTACGCACCAAAACCGAGTTAAGTTGAGCAAATTGAGTAAATTTATGTCACATGACACTAGTGCCTTCATTTAAACATAAGTTCCTGGATGTTAGTGTGTTTTCTGGTACAGTAAAAAGCAATCTACTTAAAAAGTATATGTTTGTCAGCATAAAAATGTAAATTTTGACACTGTAGGTTGTAAATTTGGTCAAAACTCGCAATAAATGTTTGTCCTTCAATGGAGCATATTTCTTTAAGAGAAAAAATGTAAGTAAATGCACGTTCTTATTGAGAAAGTAAATCATTATTTCATTTCAGGAAGTATTAATGGTATGTTAACACATCTATTCTATCAAGCAAATGTTATATTCATGTTGCAGCTCTTCAAAGTCTTGTGTCCAACAGTTTCGGTGAATTACGTTACCGCTGTTTAAAACATGCCGTGCAGAATGTTAAGAGTGCAGAAAATGGATAGTTTTTGCATTGTTTCATGAGAGTAATATATATTTAAAAATAATAGTTTGCTTTTTCCTTCTACATTTAGGTCAACATCTGAAAATGTCTTGGTTTAGAGGAAAACCATCAGATAAAGATATTATTTGTGAACTACGTTACCACATTACTGCTTGTGAAACGGTTAAGTCAATAATACAAAGTATTTCCATGCACAATATCTTTTCGATAAGGTATTTTTAAAACATAGTTTAGGGCACAGATCATTCTAAATAAAATTTATATGCAGTCAAACGCTAAAATTGTGAATTACGTTACTGTGAATTACGTTACCGAGTTTTTGTCTGAAGCCAAAAATAAATGACCCTAGGATGAATTAACACGGCAAATGTTATCTCTACACCGGCTTACAACTCCGGTGCGTACTTAAAAAAGTTTGATGGCGGGACAACAGACGAATTTGAAACATAGTCAAGGTCATTTCAACTGAGCTGGTGAGTGTACTTATCTTTACTTGTAAATACATCATATTTCTTTTAAAGATTTTAATTCATACACAGACGTTTCACAAAATGATAACAAATACGGAATAATATGCTTTTTACGATGAATTTATAGCCAAAATACTACACGTTTTCATTTAAATGGTAACGTAATTCACAAAACAGTAACGTAATTCACGCATTGTTTCTTTTTTTTCAGAACGATGGGGAAAAGTCGTGCTGATATACAAAGGGAATATAGGGAGCGTAAAAAGGCTAAAGAAGGTACAAAGTATCTGAAGAAAGAGAGCGAACGGGTGAAAAGGTATTATAAGACAACAGCAGAGATAGGACCTCACAAACTGAAAATAAGAAGAGAGAAGGTGAGAAAATGTATGGAAAAAAGAAGACAGCAGATGAAAAATGTGTCAAATAATGATATATCTGAACAACAACAACAGCAACAGAGTAGAACACTTATTGATGATGCTGCTGCTGATGAAGATTTATTAGGTCCTTGTGACTCTACTTCCCAAGATTCTTCTTTATCAAGCATGTGCACATCAAGAAGTACAACAGGGTCATTAACTGTATAGCTTAAATTTCCCACAAAACGTGGCACCTGGAAAAAGAGTAAATCACTGGTGAATGCCGAAAATAAAATTAAGTCAATGCAGGTTCAAATTGATAATTTAAAGAAAAAAAATAACACTTTAAGAAAAAAACTTAAAAGAAAGGATCAGGAACAGTTAAGAGAAACACAAGATTCCTCCACAGATAAATCTAATCGCAAACGAAAGTACACTGACGAAGGTGCAAAAAATTTGACACCAAAAAGCAAATGTGTAGAAGAGTTAAGACAAGAAGGATTATCACCGTCAAAGCATCCTAAGCTTGTAAAAAACTTACCTTTCACCAAACACTTGTGGAAGAAGTGAAGGAGAAAATCCAACCACATCGCGGAAGGGCTCGACAGCGCTCGGCTCTTCAGATTGTTTGTGGTCAAGTAATGAAAAAGTACCGCTTTCAATCAAAGTGCAGTAGGGAGCTTGGAGTCAACAGAAATCAAATTATCAAAGCAGAGAAAAGAGCGGCCATCACAAAAAGCAGAAAAACACTTGAAAGAAAACAGCTTAAAGCCTCAGTCATAACTTTCCTAGAGCGTGAAGATAACAGCGCATGCCTTCCAGGTAAACATGATGCTACAAAAACCAAATCCGGAATGACACAAACAAGAATCCTGAATGATTATTTGTACAGTCTGCACATGAAATTTAAGTATGAAAATCCTGATGTTTCTATTAGCTTGACAACATTTTCGAGTTACCGCCCCTGTTACATAAAACTTGTTAAGTACAGTGCAAGAAGAACTTGTCTGTGTCAGCGACACCAAAATATAGCTTTAAAAGTCAAAAGCTTGAAATCTGCGGGTATTACGCGCACAGACAATCCTGATTTACTTATACGTCAAAATACGGACGATGAGATAATTCAGAAACTAAATGAGTGCGATGCAACTACAATCAGATACTCGGAGTGGAAGAGAAGAGATGTAGAGTATAAAGGCAGAATGTGTAAAAGAATGATGTTTGAAAGTGTAGAAATGCAAAAGAATGAGTTTATAAAATTGTTCAGAAGTGATCTTTTAGAGTTTCGAAAGCACACAGAAAGGGTTAAATGCCAATATGAACAGATAAAACAATTAAAAGAGAAACTGCCAAATAACCATGTTATATGTCAAATGGACTTCTCTGAAAATTATCAATGTAGCCATGCAGAGGAAATCCAAACAGCCTATTTTGACAAATGTTCCGTAACGCTCCACCCTGTAGTATTGTACACCAATGATTCTAATGGAAAATTGAGTCATTTGTCTTTCATGTACGTGTCAGATACTACTGCACATAATTCTGGGACAGTGTACGCTTTCATCCGAAAAATCACTGCTGAAGTCAAAAGCCGACTCCCAGATATTTCTTTTATCCACTATATTACAGACAGCCCTACATCACAATACCGTAACAAGGCTATGATGTATGTTGTAGCTTATCATGATAAATTATTTGACATGGGGGCATCTTGGCAGTACTGGGAAGCCGGTCACGGTAAAGGACCATGTGATGGAGTTGGTGGCACCTCAAAGCGCCTTGCAGATCTAGCTGTCAAAAGACAAACAACGGTTATCCAATCTGCTGAAGACTATTACCGTTGGGGAATATCTCTTGATAAAAGTCAAATAACATATGTTTTTGTATCTAAAGAAGAGTGTGAGATCGCGCAAGCAGAGCTTTCATCATTCAACATTAAACCTATTAAAGGCACAATGGAAATTCATAGTGTTGTACAAATTGAATGTGGTAAGATTGCCGTTAGAAGCACATCTTGCTTTTGCAATAATTGTTTTAATAACGGAGTATTTAAGGCACACTGCGATGGTTGGGTGATACACAATTTAGCAAAGATGACAGGTACCCAGATTTGTATGAATGATGTAAATGAGAATTCTGCGAATGATAACGTTCAAGCTGCACCTCACAATAGCGACTTTGAATCTTCTTCACATGAAAATGAGTCATCTGGCTCGAATGAAACTGAATTAATACCGATCAACAATTATGTCGCAGCAGTTTACAACGGTGACTGGTATATAGGCAAGATCATTGACTATGACCCACAGGATGAGAGTTTGCCATATCAAATTTCTTTCATGGAACACGGAAAAGGGAAGGGGTGTTATAGTTTTAAATGGCCAACAAGAGAAGATAGCATCTGGCTCGAAAGAGCAGATATTTTATGCGTTATTAGTGAGCCTGTCCCTTACGGTACTAGAAAAATGTATCGAATTCTAGATTCTGATGTCAAGGTGATAACAAGCAGTTTTTCAAAACATAATTGACGTTTGTCGTCAGTGTTATTGAATTATGTGAATTACGTTACTATTACTTGAAAAAAATGTGCAGGTTATGTCAGGTCAATTGATTACATTTTTGTCTGTCATTCGCACGTCCTGCCAGTATGATGACTCAATTCCAATTTGATGACTCAAGTTAACAAAGTTTTGTCGTCAGAATATAAATATATTACTTTGGAAATGTAATGAGCTTGTTGAGTTTGTTTTGAATCACGTTTAATTCGCCGTTTTAGTGTTTAAAGTGTTTAGATATTAATGTTTGTTATTTCATATTTGTTGTTTGACTAGTTATCAGAGATTTCGTTTACACTTTAAAGACATTGTCTCCTGATTTTTCATTAATTAGTATGAATCATAGATGATTGTGAATTACGTTACCATAGATGCATTTTGTTCATAACATATTTTTATTAGATAGAATAAGTCATTATGAAAGTTTAATGATGAAGTCATGAGTTGAAATGTGTTAGCTAACAACATTTTAAAAGAAATATGAAAATGATTTATGAAATCGATACAAAATTATTCAGTTACTCAATGGAATTATGGAATTATCTTATTTCAAGAAACACATGTTATCTTTTTTCTCAAAATCTAGCTCCGTATTTTAGGATAGTCAGTCTATATTTGGTACTTGATCATAGAATGGCAGAAAATTGCAATAATTATGTTTATATGAATCGATATAAGACTCCAAGTTCCATCATGGTATTTAGTCATTTAAATGTGAATTACGTTACTTTAACCCGTTTAAAAACAATGAATAGCCAATTTTATTCTATACTTCCTTACAATTTCAAATACTTATTATGTTTTAGTGACTAGTTGAAGTATATGTTTTTATACAAGGAATATTGTTTTTTCGATCCAGAATATAATCATAATAAATGGAAGTACACTGTTTCTTTTTTGCAAAACCATCAAAGAGAATTTTAAAAATACGTTGTTTGAAAATACTGCCCTATGCCATATTGCTATGTACCTGTTCAGAGAGTCAGTTTTTTGTTGATAGTTCTGTGTTTAATTAAAAGTTCTGAAACATGAAAAGTGTTTGTTTTAATGTCTACTGGACTGAAAACATAGGTTGATAAAAGGTTACAGGCATGTAACGTAAATCACAGATAAATTTTAAAGCATTAATATACATATGCACCGTGTTTCAAGTAATGACTTTGTTTTAGAAAAAATGTCAAAACAGCATCCAACAAACATATATTATGCAAATTACAGGCATTCTAGCGGTATTGCAGAACATTAATATCATGTGACAAAATTCTCCAGGTTTTGCTCAATTTAACTCGATTTTGATGTACGACGTTATAATGGCGTGTTTATTATGACAGACACACAAGTAAAACAGAGCATTCTAAGTGACAATGATGCCCCTTTGTGTTTATTCAGAACAGGCAACCAGGCTTCTTCTTATGGAGTTTGAAGACCCTGGAATTAATAAAGGGAAAAAATTCAGCAGTAAAATCAATGTGAACTTGACCTTTAATCAAGCAGCTTTAAATTTATTGGAGTCGTCTGATGACTAGAACAAACCCTTCAATTAAGTTCGAAGGTCCTGGGATAGGTAATTCCATAGTGATTAGTTAGAAACCATTTTATACGTAACTTACACAGTGGCATTGACCCTTGACACAGTGAACAAGAAACAATAGTAGTCATCATGACTTACAATCTCATTTAGTCTGAAGGTCGAAGTTTAAGTTGTTGTTCTTGTGTTATTGATCGAAAACTGTTTTCAAATTACAGGTTCCCGTGGTGTCACGGAGTGCCCAAAATCAGTAGTAACGAACAATAGACATTTTCAGAAAGAAAAAAACCTTTTGATTGATACGTTTACTGTGCCGGATTCAAAACGGCCATGAAGGCATAACAATCTCAGTGTCTTTATTTAAATCAACAAGTGCAATTCAAAACAACTTATAAGTTAAAGAATGAAACTGTTAACTTGGGCATGAAAGAATGAATCATAATATGTTTCAGTAAACGTTATATTTCATCCGTGAAAATAAAAAAATAAAAAGAATTTAGAAACCACTGACATATTAACTTATTCTTCTATTTCAAAATTACATTTTGTCTTTGTTTTATTACATGATAGGAATTTCACACACTTTTACACAATTTTACAAAATGTATATTATTTATTTAGAATAACTAAACGTGCAGTGGTTATTTTGTCTTCTGAACAGACGACCTTTTAAACTGAACAACCTTTTTTCCGCAAGAAGGTAAAACAATAAATAAACAGAAAAATATGGGATTTTATGATTTATGTAGGATATTATGTTTTTTTCTTGCTTTAAGAAACCGTTAGCATAAATAGACACTCACTATAAATTGTTATTAATCCGGAATAAGCAAGAACATTTGACATTAATAAGGTTTAATCAGGTTAAAGTTTCATTTTATATATGAAATACCGGTAAACTTACAAAGAACACTCACCTCCATATGGTAATATGTAAAACAAAAACAAAAAACGAACGGTGAGTTATACAAATACTATCAGGAGGTGAACATGTCCAAGGGTTAAGGTTACAAGAGATTCCACACCAACCGGATGTCTCATAATCACTTTGGAAATAAACTTGTCCGGATTGTATCCAATTTTAATCCTTTGGTTTCAGACAGAATACTTTGCTTCTGAGATTGAAGTTTTATAATCTGATTTGCAGTTTATATAAATCCCTTGTATACGTCCACATGCCTCCTCTCAAGGATTCATTCATTGATATATATGTGATAAAAGGCTTAAGTTAACAGTTTATACTGTCTTACAACGATAGCATTTATCCATTTATATTTGAAGTTATTATATTTTTGCAACTTTGATTTAATTTGTTAAAAAAAATGATAAAACTTTTCCCACTGACTTATTTCAAAATAAGGACGTATTTTACCTATAGACAGAAAACGTATTTTCATAAGGCCAATCTAAAGCAGAGTTCTAGTTCTAACATTTCAATTTTGAATATGTTATAGAAATGTACAAAATCTCTTAGAAAGGAATTACAACAAGAAATGTTTGTAAAACATAAATGCCCCCCGGCAGCACCTAATTGCTTGTGGTTGGGCCAAAACATTCTCTAGTTATTGATCAGAAGCCGTTTTTAGAATCAAGGTCCCTGTGGACTTGACCTTTAACCTAATAACCTCAAAATCAATAGGGATCATTAACTGCTCATGACCAACCAGCATACCAAGTTTGGTGAACCTAGGTCAAAGCATTCTTTAGTTATTGATCGGAAACCGTTTTTAGAGTCAAAGTCTCTGTGAGCTTGACCTTTGACCTAATGACCTCAAAATCAATAGGGAGTCATCTACTGATGATGACCAACCAGCATACCAAGTTTGGTGAACCTAGGTCAAAGCGTTCTCTAGTTATTGATCAGAAACCGTTTTTAAGATGAAGGTCTCTGTGATCTTGACCTTTGACTTAATGACTTCAAAGTCAATAGGGGTCATCTACTGGTGATGACCAACCAGCATACTAAGTTTGGTGAATCTAGGTCAAAGCGTTCTCTAGTTATTGATCGGAAACTGTTTTAAGGATGAAAGTCTCTGTGATCTTGACCTTTGACCTAATGACCTCAAAGTCAATAGGGGTCATCTACTGGTGATGACCAACCAGCATATTAAGTTTGGTGAACCTAGGTCAAAGCGTTCTCTAGTTAATGATCGAAAACCGTTTTTAGGATGAAGGTCCCTGTGAGCTTGACCTTTGACCTAATGATCTTAAAATCAATAGGGGTCATCTACTGGTGATGACAAATCAGCATACCAAGTTTGGTGAACCTAGATCAAAGCGTTCTCTAGTTATTGGTCGGAAACCGTTTCTACCTACTAGGTCAATGTGACCTTGACCTTTCACCCCTTGACCCCAAAATCAATAGGGGTCATCTACTGGTGATGGACAATCATCCTACCAAGTTTGAAGTTCCAAGGCCTAAGCGTTCTTAGTTATTGGTCGGAAACCGTTTCTACCTACTAGGTTAATGTGACCTTGACCTTTCACCCCTTGACCCCAAAATCAATAGGGGTCATCTACTGGTGATGGACAATCATCCTACCAAGTTTGAAGTTCCAAGGCCTAAGCGTTCTTAGTTATTGGTCGGAAACCGTTTCTACCTACTAGGTCAATGTGACCTTGACCTTTCACCCCTTGACCCCAAAATCAATAGGGGTCATCTACTGGTGATGGACAATCATCTTACCAAGTTTGAAGTTCCTAGGCCTAAGCATTCTTTATTTATTGGTCGGAAACCATTTGGTCTACGGACCGACGGACCGACCGACAGACAGACAAATGCAAAGCAATATACCCCCTCTTCTTTGAAGTGGGGGCATAATTATTTGAATCCCTAAAACTTGCGAATTTTGTTAATTTTATCATTATTATAATTGTTGCTGATACTATTATTAATTACAATCATTTATGTTTAATATATATCATCCATATTTTATTATTCAAATTAAGTTAAAATAGTTCAAGACCAAAAGATTTTCAGCCTGTCTAAAACTGACGTACAAAGGCGTAACATTACTGCAGAAAAAAACAAACACACGAGAACAACTTCGTAAATAATAAACAATATATAAACCCCAAAAGAGAATTCTAAAACATATTTAACACATTTGAAGATATATCTAACAACACAATAAACCATCCTATCCGCCCGCTAATCAGACTTTCTTGTCATAAGTCTTCGTCTAGAGACATCATGTCTGATCATTTGTTAACAAAAATAGGTTTGAATTTTGCAGCAAACAAACTTCATTTTTCACAATTTCAGACAGTCAGAGCGTGATTAGAATATTGCAACATACTGCATCTTACATGTTGGCATTTCTGCAACTTGCTTGTAATATGTATCTGATTGTTAAAACAGCTGGTGGCATATATAAACAATTTATCAAATGTCTAAATTGACAGTTAAATAGAAACTTTGAATTAAACGTTGTTACTTTTCATGTGTTGAACTAATTATCTACAGGGTATGTCAAATGTCAAAATGATAAACATTTTCATTTCTTTTATCTGATATAAACAATTCGTGTTTCCTTCGAGAACAAATAAATCGATTTAAGTGACTTGTGGACGTCAACCCTTTCATTTTATTATAAAGTAAAAAGACTTTCTTTTGCATTATCGAGTGTCTTCAGGTTACTGGTACTAATTCTACATGATGTATAGTTAAACCATTCGAGAATTTACAGTGCGAAATATGTGTTGTTTGTAGAAACTGGCTTCTGTTCTGAAACTTCCTTCATGAAGCAAAACTTTTTTTAAAAAAAAACGGATATATTTCTGTTAGATTCTACGGTAGGCTATCATAGTATCTTACTGTTACATTATAGTGTTATTCTTAACTCATCTAAACCTGAAAGCATCCTTCACTTACCGCGAAAATATGTTCCGGAGGAGTTACATCATAATGAAAAATAATTAACTATTGAATTTGATGAAAGGATAATCTCTTCAGAGTCGTCTTACCTAATAAAGCTGAAAGATAATTTGAGAAACATGCGTCATGCTTGATTTCTCATTTCGCAGGAAATGTCTTTCCTTGTATATAATACAGTAAATATTTCAAACAGACCCCATAATTTTCTATTATGTATTTGTTTGCAACATGTCTTGGTTAGGTTTCAATCTATTAAAATAGCTCTTTAAGCTTATATGACACACTTTCAAAACAAGGTAATAAATCATCTTGCTTTTCTGTTTCTTTATAAAACGTCCTTCCGAATAAAAAATAAAAACCTTATGTAATTTAAACTGTGTCGTCTGAAATGCTTTTACAAATCTTGTCGTAAATAGTATTCCTCCAAAGTTAAGAGAAAATTGATATTTTGAAATGTTCTGTGGTATTTTACTGTATTTCACCCTGCGCTATTTCATTTGCCGAAACTAATTCATTTCTTTGTTACGCGTATAAAAATAAATGATTATTCTCTACTGACTACGAGTATATACTTACAAAATTTATCAAGTTTTAAAGTAACTAGTGACTTCGTTGCATTTCCTGATAGCATCATCAGACTTAGGCGTCTTAACGTCCGCAGCACGAATTTGATTAAAACCAATTCCTGACTTTAAAAAAAAAGGCAACCCCCCACCCCCCACCCCAAAAAAAACAAACAAAAAAACTTAACGTCAAGTCAGGCCAAGATTAGATGGTTATATAAGTTGTCTGTTTTATCGATAAAATAATACGACTGCAATTACATAACCGAATGTTTACTTCTTTTATTTCTAACTCTAAATAGTCCAAAACACGTAAACTTCAATCTGCCTAGTGAAATAATATTTTATCGCAATAATTAGTACGACGTCAGTTACCACAAGTTGTGTCCCAGACATTGTCTGTTCCGCCACAAACGCGATTTTACTGGATAAACTATCAGTATATCATATTTAGGTATATATCAATCTCCTGCTAGTTTATAGGTTTAAGCTTTTAACAAAATGTGTTTTGAACAGAACAATAATCATGACTAAATAATCCTAGAAACATTTACCAAGAAAGAAACTCAGCTGAAGATGTCATCTCTAGAAGTTTTGAACAACGATTTACCTTTTAGTTTAATTTCAAATGTATTTCATTTAAAGTCCAGTGAGGTGGCTGGGAAATAACTGTTGGCTAAGCCTTATATTTAATGCTTTGTCAAATATTATGACCTGTTTTGAGAGTTATTAAGTCACAAGGCTACAGCATGATTTTCATGTCTTAATTTATCAGGTGCATTTACCAATTTCATTTCGAAATTTCTGGAACTATGTCCTTAAAGGGTTATTGACTGACTACTCAGATACATTGCAGTTTCTTTTTTTATTTATTTTCTGAAGAGAATGCAAAGCCTTAAACAGAGAGACACGTATTATTAAAATGGCAAAAGACATGACCGGCTATTTCATTGACCGTGCGATTAATATTTTTGTTTTTATAAATTCATCAGGGGTTATTCGTTAACAATGTCTATAGTAGTTTACTGTTTTCTTTTAGACAAAAAATATTGTTGAATAGTAGAATATTACCGATTTTCTCTGTGTATACCTCCGAAGAGATCAACGCCGCTTGTTCGAACAATTTATCCTTTTTTAAAAAATCAAAGACAACAACTGGTGACTTATTTACTGACGTTTAGTATGTTTAGGTATTGTTTTAGCCATGATAAAAGCTTTCTAAATAAAGGTGTGTTTTCATTAAACTGTGGATGGTAATTATGCGATAGTTAAACTCTGCTGTTCTGGATTAAAGATAAATTAGTTAGTTGTGCTGAAGCCATTTTCCCGTAAAAGCTTTGTAAAACCAGAAATCAATGTTTTACACGACTGTCACAATGCTACCCACATACATGCTTTACTGTGTGCAATCGAAATTCTTATATCAACAACGTTAGCTACACTATTACAGCGTCTGGTTTTAACTAGAAAGTAATGCGTCGTAACCAACGGACCACAAAGAAAACTGTTAACAGAAATTGTTACAATGCCATGGTCAAATCATTTTTAACAAAATTAAAGAAAAGTATGTTCAACATTTATCTCACAGACAACTATTTCATAATTATTAAGTATAGGTTAAAGTTTATTAGTACGTATTTACAAAATTAAATTGGTCAGGCGCGGCGCAGCCGCGCGACAAATTTAATTTTGTAAATACGTACTAATAAATTTTAACCAGCTTAGTGTTTTAAATTATTTTTGTACACTCTTAACATGTCTCTGTCCGTCCTCTTTCGTCACGCTAATTTGATTGACACCTCGAAACACCAAAATCATGCCTGTCATCCATGTTCCGTCGATATCGGCGAGGTCTGATCTTTTACCGCCTTATGCAAATTAGAATCTCCTTTCGCTGGCACACAGAAACATATAAACTTTAATCGAGAAGGTCGAAAACGTTTCACAACAAAATGAGCGCAAATCAAGTCACAAGTTTTGATGTCTTAGGTGATTCGGATTTCTTTAATATGCTGTACTTTTGCATTTTTGTTTTTGTTCTAATATTTCGAGTTGTGAAACTGATTTAACACGATCTTTGATGATACATGCACACTATAATTATATTGACTTGCGTAATTGAATACTGTACTTTTCCGACGGCATTTTCACCTGCAAGCAGCGGCACGAATATATTATTTACCGTGTATTGTATATTTAATTGACATGTATGCATTACATAAAATGAGAGGATATTTTACTTTACTTGTGAAAGCCAACCATAATTATAAAAGATGAATTAAGTTCAATGTATTCTGTATCGCATGAATGTAAACAAAAACCCAATATCCCTGTAACTCCGCCTCCAAGGCACGCATGCGGAATAACGTTGGTAAATCATTTCATTCAATTTACCTGGTTAGTAGCACTGGTTGTTAAAAACTGATTTACTAAAATAAATTCTTTCAAAATTTGAAAAATGCTGCCATCTCATTGGACAAAAAATAATTTCAAACACTAAGAATGTTTAGAACAATAAGTCTACGGTTTTAACTTCAAAATGTGTCACTTCACGAACAGATTATCTCCAAAATGAGATATTACTAAAGGAAAATTCTACATCACAAATCTGAAAGGGAAATAAACAGTATTCGTCCTTAAAATAATTTAAAGTATATTCATTTTGTACTGCATTTTATACTCATTAAATATCGTACAATGTTCGCATCCGTCATTGTGATACTTCAAGCAGTTTTGAAAGTCAGTAATGTGTCAGTTTGAAATGCACTTACCTGATTTCTTGGGTTTAAATTATTTTTCATCTTCCACGTCATCCATGCAGCTTAGATATTTTTGATGTATGGTATTAACCTCACCCTTCCATCTGCAAAAAGTATAAATTCACTACATTTTTGAAGATAACATATATAGAAACATTTTTACAAAATTTTAACAATTTAAAATAAAATAAACTTGTGTTTTCTTGACGAAAGCACAACATGGCATATTAAGTACTTAGTCTAGCACTTGTTTGAGTTGTTCCGTGTTAACAGTGTACAGCGTGTCTTTTCTTAGAAAATAAATTTAGGAA
Organism: Cyclina sinensis; assembly: GCA_012932295.1. NCBI lineage: Eukaryota > Metazoa > Mollusca > Bivalvia > Venerida > Veneridae > Cyclina > Cyclina sinensis. The sequence goes on from JAAONU010000015.1 coordinate 4,850,558, forward strand.
TTTGCAAAACGCAGTTTATTTCTTATTAACCGACGAGACATCTTTTTTTCAAAAACTTTGAAACAAACATTTATTGAATAAAAGGAATGAAAAGCCCACACATAATCAATCTAATTGGAAATATCTTGTCTTCTTTATTCGACTAGTAATGCTGGAAATTGATATAAAAGACGCGAGCATCGATGAATTTACAGATAACAGATCTTTCAACCGACACATCGAAGTTAGACACTTGTGATGAATTCAAGGCCTGGCGAAATTTTCCAAATCTGTGCATGGAGTAAAACGACCTTGGTGAAAGCCGTATCAGCAAATAATTCTTCAGAAAGGAAAATAAAAATTCGTAACTACTTCAGTAATTAAGGATCAGTGTTGAATAAACACAAGGGATAAGATGCGAACAACAGATCTGAAAATGATTCAAGACATGGAAAATGTATCATTTACAGTACTGGTGGAAAATTTTAGTGAGCCTGCAAATGGCTCAAATATAACGGCAAATAAACAGCTTGAACCGCCCCTGTATATTGTTTTAACGTCAACATTGCTGTACAGTTTGATTTTCATTGTTGGTATCCTAGGAAATATTTTGGTCGTTACGGTCATTATTTTAAGTCGTTCAATGAAGACAACAGTCAATATGTACTTGATGAACCTGTGCGTCGCCGACGTTCTGGTAATTATCGTGTGTATGCCGACTGCACTTGCAGACATGTTCACCAAAGAAGTCTGGTATTTTGGAGTGTGGATGTGTGAGTATACTGCTTTCATTTGTAATTTACACATCTAATATATATTTTTAAACTTTACCATTATTATTCTAAATGTTATTTATCAAAATCAATTTATTACGACAAGTGTTGTTTGTATTGCAATATAACCATTACATATTTTTATATACATTACCCGCGTGTAGAGTAACGGCTGACACAACTTTACGCATTTACTTATTACTTCAATTTTTTTTTTATTTATTGTCATATCTAATATCTGTTATCATGTGTGTGTCCTATTTCAAAGCGGCGTCATGTACGTTCTGTATTTCCGGCATGTTTTGACAGTAAAGGAACTATTTTCTTGGAGGATGTTTTGAAACAGCTTCTTTCAGAGCATATCTTTGAACCCACTGAATAAAAATGGCTCGTGTAAGATCCTATATATCCGTAAATACTTGTTCAAGAGTGGTGACAAAAGGACCTGATGAGATACTAGGCAAATATTTAATATGCAAAAATATTTAGCATACAATCCTGTGTTCTGGTTGCTGTGATTCAATGTAAATTAAATCAATATATGAGTTAATCTTTTCAGTTTAGACAGGCCACTTTCATTGACAGACCCTGGGTCGTGGCCGGAAGAAACTGGCACCCCATGACTTTCATGGTTTTTGCGGGTATATGTACATGTACATTATATGTATTTTCTTCTTTTTAATACAAAACCTTGTCGGTTCGTTTATGGCGAAAAGAAATGTTAGAAATGATTCTGAAGCCAATATTTGGCTGGATATTAGTATAGTGAAGCAACGGTTCAATCAGTTCGGTACAACGGCCAGGCAGCATGGTGGTGGCAGAGAGAGCCACGCCAGCAGCTGAATATAGCCTTTTGGCGATACGAATGAGCCATGGACCAAGTTGGCTTGACAGGGAAGGACTGGCGACCCGTCCTGTTCACCGACAAGTCTAAGTATTGTCTAAATAAAACAGAAAGGCGAACAAGGCTATAAAGATGGCCAGGAGGATTTTCCACTCAGCTGACATTGGTTATAACGACTGTTATGACCGCTCTGATTCTGAAAATTGAAGAATTAAAAAAAATCCTTTAGATTTTTGTTGACTATATACGGTTAACGCACGTTTTTTCGTGTTATAACATCTGCAGAATCCCGAGGGATGGTTGGTGCCCGAGCCCGCAGGGCGAGGGCACCAACATATCCCGAGGGATTCTGCAGATGTTATGACACGAAAAAACGTGCTTTAACGCTATTTTAGCATAAAATGATCTAGAAAAAGCATGCTTACGAAAAAATAAATAATAATAGTACAGTCGCCTTTAGGTTGTTATGGATACGTGTTTTAAATATGCGTTCAAGGCGACACGTGTTTCAACCTGTCGAGCGGCCATCTTGAAACTTAAAAAGTGTCGATTAGAAAAATATTTGGAAGGAATTCATGTGGATTAACGATTGAACAAGGCCAGCCGTTGATTTTATCAATAATCATGAATGTTTCCTCTACGTTCCGACCTGCGAAGTTACATAAACTGCCGATTTGGGGCAAAAAAGACGGATCAGCGTCCATTTTTACAAAGGCTCTGTGACGCGCATAACTGAAAACGGGTAATAACAGCGCGTGAGCGCGAGAACTTCCTTGTTAACACACCTTTTTGCTCTCGTTAAAACATAGGCAAAACGGGAAAAAACAAGCGATTTTATGATAGAATGAAGAAAAACGTCGACTACTTCTGATGTGGTATTTGTTAAACTTGTTTCTTAACAATAAAAAAGCTTTCTGAGAAAAAAATCAGAGAGTATGTATCATATATACCTTGAAATACAATGCATGCTGCAGGTTTTGCTTTTGTTGCTGTTTGTATTGTTGAAACATTTGTTTGTGACGTCCAGACTACTGTCTTTAAAACAACACAGAGCTTTTGTTTTATAATAAATAATTATCTTTTTAAGTTCAGATAAAAAGAATTCAGGCTAGCCATAGATTTCATGAATAATTCAAGAATAATTGCTTCTGTCTGTTTCCTGATTTAGACTGTCGTTGTCTTATCTCGTTTCATCCCTTAGTTAATATTTCAGATATTTATTATTAGTGTTATATTGAAGTTGTCAGACAATGAAAATGATATTAACGTAGATTCTGCTCAGAATAACTTGCAAGTTGGTTTTGCTACTGTAAGCCTCTTCAAAGTTTTTTTTGTTTCAGTTTATGTTTAGACATGATATTAAGGCAAATGTTTTGCATGCCTAAAGGATATTCAAGTTTATCAACGGTTAATAAGAAAGGCAGCTTAGAAAATATTTTATGTTTTCGAGGACGGTTAGCAGAATCAAGACTCGACAAGATGACGAAATTTTGTCGACTGACTTTTCAATAAACAATACATTATTCAAACAAGACATTTAAAATCTAAATATCTTGGCCATAATCACACTACATAATTTAGTTGAAATTTTGTTATATGCACTTTCATTCATATTATTTTTATATTATTATTTTTAATTGGGCATTTTCCCATTTTTCCATATCTAGACATTTCTAATGTCGTTTCTATAAATGTCTCATTTAGTGAGGATAGATATTTGTAGAAACATATCTCAAGATCAAGACCACATTAATGATAACGACAGACTCTTGTTAGATTCTTGCAAGCAAACAGGTTTAAGTATTACTGATGGCAGAAAAGGTAAGGATGTAAATTTTAGAAAGTACACTTATTAATTTATAAAATATGTAGTATCTTAGATTTCTTGATATGCAAAGACGATCAACTACACGATTTTACAGTTGAATGCCACAATATTCTTTCTGATCACATTCTCTGTAAAAACGGATTTAAATGAAAAAATGATAGTAGTAATATACAACAGGAATACTCATGTAATTATCACAAATATGAGATTAAGCAAGAGCTTAGAGACAAATATATCTTGATTTTTTTTGTCAAACGATAAAACAACTTATTTATTTGATAGTTAACTTTCGAAATTGTATGAATTCTACCAAAGGAATCTATTCCAGAAAAATGTTCAGAGAGGAAAAATGTCGTTGAATTTGAACAATGTGATAAGAGACAATAGTTTAAATTGAAATAAAGATTGAACAAATAGCGAAACTAAATATAGTTAAAGAGAAATAAAAGTATAAACATTTTAACAAAAATGTAGACGTAATTTTGACAAAAAAAGAGGAGGACCATGATTATCGCCGTTCCTGGACGGCGATATATACAATTAACAAGATTTGAACAGTTTTGCCTGTACACCGTCTGCCTTTAGCCAATCAAAGCGAATTATACATATCACAAGATAACAAAATGGACGTCAAAAAACTTCAGCAAGGGATGCGTAAATGGACTCGCCCAACCGCCATGTTTGTCGGGTTACTTATTAGTACAACGGAAAAATACCATGATCAATTTACGAACTCAGTACCAGTCTTCAGGCTCTTGCAAGATAAACACAAGATAATCGCAATATTTTTGGCTACATGTCATTTCTAACTAGAGAATGTAGTCTAAATAAAGTATGTTTTGTTTGTTTTTCCAAAACTTGCACTTCTAGAAAAAAATAAATGCTTGCTTCCGGGCGATTCTAATCAGGATACAAACTCCCCGCAGCGGTTACTTCCCCTGATCAGTACAGAAACAGTAGCAAAGCGTGACGAAACCAGTTCGAGGGGTTTGATCAGGATATATCCTATTTTTATATATGCTTGATAAGAGTCAGGGCAGTATCGTATTTTTTTACCTTAAATTTATTCTGTTTAAATTGCACATGTAATATTCTTATATTCTTTATACTGCAAAGCATGTTATAAAATTATCAAATTAATGAATGACGAGCATGAAATTCATGCATCTATGGATAAGACGTCATACGTGGCTGAACGGCGATTTCAAGCATTTTTGGAAATGCTAATACTTGTAGTCCTAAATTACTCACCCAAGTACTTGGCCATTGATCTGCTATTGAACAATGCAACTAGACAATACAACATACAAAATATCTTAGCTACGGTTTCAGTCGAAATTTCGTTTTTGTTTTTCCTACAATACTGAATGTAAAACAAAAATGTCCTCCCCCCCCCCCCCCCCCCCCGAGCCAGCTAAATGTTGACCCTAGGGAAATGATAATTTGAAAAATCTTTGTACAAATCAATATAATTGACAAGTGACAATACAAAAAGACTTTCAAGAAGGTCAATTCGCGCCTTCTATATGAAACGCAATGTTACGTATGTTAAAGTATCATTCTTGATATATGAACATAAACACAGCGTATATACTACTTTAGTTAGAAGGCTTTTATGAAAAACAAAACGTGCCTTGTAATCGAAGAAAAATGTTTATGAAAATGAAGACATGAACATGCACAGCAGTGTACCACTACTTTTGACAAATAAACTGTGACAAATAAACACCATGTGCTTAACACAAATGTTCTTTGGCGATTATAAGGGTTTCTCGATTTGTGCCTTTTTAGCTCACCTGGCACAAAGTGCCAGAGTGAGCTTTTGTCATACCCCAATGTCCGGTGTGCGTCGTGCGTCGTGAGGTGTCAACAATTTCATTTAAACGACATTTCCTCTGAAACCACTGGTCCAAATTCAATGAAACTTGCCTGGGATGTTCCTTGCATGAAGCTCTTCCAAAGTTGTTCAAAGAATTCAATTCCATGCAGAACTCTGGTTGCTATGGCAACTTAAAGGAAAAACTTTGAAAATCTTCTTGTCTGAAACCACAAGGCCTGGAGCTTGGATATTTGGTATGAGGCATCATCTAGTGGACCTCTACCAAGATTGTTCAAATTATGACCCTGGGTCAGAACTGGCCCCGCCCTAGGGGTCACTTGATTTACATAGAGTTATATAGGGAAAACTTTAAAAATCTTCTTCTCAGGAACCGCAAGGCATGGAGCTTAGATATTTGGTGTTGTGCATTGTCTAGTAAACTTCTACCAAGATTGTTTAAATCATGGCCCCTGGGTCAAAATTGGCTCTGTCCCAGGGGTCACTTGTTTTACATAGAGTTATATAGTAATTTCTTTAAAAATCTTCTTGTCAGAAACTGCAAGGCCAGGAGCTTAGATATTTGGTATGAGGCATCATCTAGTGGACCTCTACAAAGATTGTTCAAATTATGACCCTGGGGTCAGAACTGACCCCGCCCAGGACTTACTTGATTTACATAGAGTTATATAGGGAAAACTTTAAAAATCTTCTTGTAAGAAACTACAAGGCATGGAGCTTACATATTTGTGTTGAGCATTGTCTAGTAGACCTCTACCAAGATTGTTCAAATCATGGCCCCTGGGTCAAAACTGGCCCCGCCCAAGGGGTCACATGTTTTACATATATGTTATATAGCAAAAAACTTTAAAAGTCTTCTTGTCACAAACTGAAAGGCCTGGAGCTTAGATATTTGGTAGTATGCACTGTGACCACAGAGGGGACATCCCCGCTCCCCTGGGGGTCATCCCCCCCCCGCCCAAATTTTTTTTCTCATTTTTTAAGTTTTTCGGCATGTCAATATAATTTGGACCAATTGTACAGTTTTTCAAGATGATTTCAAAAACATTATTCCTTGACCTATATTTCTGACCTACTGACCTATTTTTTTGTTATTTAGCCACAGCAATGAAATTTGGACCATGTGCACAGTTTTTCGTTTTGATTTCAAAAATGTCATCGCATGACCTATATTTTTGACCTACTGACCTACTTTTTTGTTGTTTTTTTTTTTGCTACAGCAATGAAATTTTGACCATGTGCACGGTTTTTCGTTTCGATTTCAAAAATGTTATCGCATGACCTTTATTTTTGACCTACTGACCTATTTTTTTGTTTTTTTGAGCTACGGCAATGAAATTTGGAATATGTGTACACTTTTTTGTTCCGATTTCAAAAACGTCATATCAATACCTATATTTTTGACCTACTGACCTACTTTTTGTTTTAAAGCTACGGCAATGAAATTTGGACTGTGTGTACAGCTTTTTGCTCCGATTTCAAAAATGTCGCCTCATGACCTATATTTTGACCTACTGACCTACTTTTTGTTTTTGGAGCTATGGCAATGAAATTGCATTGGTCCATTTCTGTGATATGCATCATTCCATTCATAAAAATTTCTTTCATCTTTGAACCCAGGTGAGCGCTTTAGGGCCATTGGCCCTCTTGTTTTTAAACACTATGTCCGTCAAGCACGCTTTAGTATCAAACAGGTACAGAAATGTACATGATACTGTATCATTCTTGAATGTAAAAAGTAAATTATTATAAGCATTGCCATGGTTTTGTGAGAAAAGTCGTTACTGCATTTGTAATACAAATGTAAACAGACAGTTACAAGGTTTTGTCGAAAAAGATGTATGGTTCGTCTTTTAACATAATGTTATATTTGTTAACCTTGTTACAGCATATTTCAGATAATTCCAAGAAACGCACACATTATGTATAAAATGGTCGCAACTCTATTGATGATAACGAAAATATTGATGTTACACAGCTTGCACTTGTTGCTGTTAATGAAATGCAGTGGATTTGGACGAGAATTTAGCCAATTTTATGCTCTGTATTAGTTTTAACAGTGTTTAGAACTTACGTGGTATAACATAATTAAATTGTGTTATTAATTATTTAGAGTCACATGGAGTCACATATATCCAGAACATTTCTTAAAGTTGGGTTGTTTACCTTTTGAAAAAAAGAGTTGAACAGGTTACTCTCAATCACGTTTTTTAAAATTCATACTGCTTTTGCTCCTCCTTATAAGTGAAAATTTTGTTTTGACCGGTTCTATTCACAGTCATAATACCAGGTTTAGCCAAAGATCATGTTTAAGTACTCCTAAGGATAAACGCCTTCTCATATAATGGTTCCTCACTCGGGAATAGTTTACCTAAGCAAGTCAAGGACTCAAGTAATATTCGTACGTTTCCGTTGTTAAGACACATCTTTTAGCTTGTATGTAATATTTTAGAGATAAATGCGATAAAATTTTACTATGCTATCTTAATTAGGTAACCTTGACTTCTCAGTAAATCTTATTTTTTATTAATTCAGTTTCGCAGAATAAGTTTTGTCACAGAGTTTAAGTTTTATTTCCTGTAATTACTGTTTGATTTAAATTTAACTGGTTGTCTTTGCTAGGACATGCCATCATAAAACGGGTCTACAATGGAAATAAATGGATTCATATATTCTTTTTTGTGTTATCCTGAGTAAAGACAACATGCCCTTGTATATTTTTAGATACTTATTGTTAGTCAATATATCTTTTAATATCCGATCTGTTATTTGTCGTATTTATATTGTTCACATAATTTATTGTATGGCAAAAATGCCATCTTTTGCCATCATGTGCGTGTCTTTACTGAAATAAATAAATACATAAATAAATAAATAAATAAATAAATAAATAAATAAATATTGTCCGGTTAAGTACGAACAGTTTTTTTCAGATCATTATATATCGAAGTAACTATCGAGGTTAGGAGTGTTAAGTTTTTGCTCTCCTTCTCTCTCTCTCTCTCTCTCTCTCTCTCTCTCTCTTGTTTAATTTAATTATAATGATTTAAACAATTTTTATAATGATTCGTCATGTTCCATTATCATGAATTAGTATTTAAGTTCAATTACGTGTTTCATTTTGAGGTTTTAGGAAAACATTGAAGTAACAGTGGTAAATGTGGTAATGGTACAATTTCTACTAAAAAAAAAAGAAATTGCGACAGCATTGTAGATGCTGTAAGAATCTAGCGGCTGAGAACAAAAAAAAATCAAAATCTTTCAGCACTCCTGATGCTAAGAACTAGGAGATGTTATTCAGACTGATTTATCAAGAAGAAGTGAATTATTTCTTTGTCGGATATGAAATCATTAATCAAATTTAATGAATCAAGAAGAATTCGGAGAAATCTATTTTTATCGCCTTAAGAAGTACAAATACACGTTAGTGTAGGATAAAGAAAAAGATAAGCTGTTAGTCGTAGTATCAAAACTGCGACTTATTTCCGAAAAAAACCCACTATCATTTAAGTTTTAAGAGAGAGAGAGAGAGGGAGAGAGGGAGAGAGAGAGAGAGAGAATTTGCATACCAGTAGTATGTGCAATTTAGCAAATATTATTAAAGCAATATTAAAGATCACTCGAAAGAAAGAGAAAAATTATAGTTATGATTAAATGGCCCTTTAAACACCTCATCATGAGCAATACTTTATTTTATGACCCCTTCGGAGAACTTAGGGTATATTGCTACGCTCATGTCTGTCGGATCGTTGGTAGACAAGTGGTTTCCGATCATTAACTTAAATTGCGAAGTAGGTTAGGCATCTTGTATAGACAAAGCCTATTTGTTTTTAGGCCTACTGGGTCTAAGGTGAAGGTCACATGAGCCTGCAGTTTGAAAATGGTTTCGAATAATGGAATGAACAACTGTTTAGAAGACCTTCAAACTTTACAGGCCACTTGTCGAAACATGGTCATCACTGATTAATAGCACCAGCACCAAGGCGCTTCTGGTGGTATATTTATTTTACTAGCATGTCTTTTTTATGTTAAGATGCGCTAGAGATGAAATACTTATGCCTAGAAAGATTTGCGCTTCCAAAGTGTGCCATTCTTTTTCTCTAGAAAATAGTGTGATGTACACGTTTAAGCCGAATACTCCAATCATTTTTATCGTATCCCCTAAAACTGCGGGAGAAATGTAACAACACATTGTTTTGTAAACGAAAAAGGTCACTTTCCTAACGGACTTAGCCATTGTAGTCACGGCCACTTAAGTGTGTCGCGCAACTAATACAAATTTGGTGATTTTTTACGTAACCATGTAAGTGATGATATAACAGGGTAATATAATTTCCCCTTTAAATCGATTATAGATATAATGTTTTCTGAGATTCATTTTTATACCCCCGCACAACCGGTCAAGGTCAGATAAATATTGGTTAGTGTGAAGGTCTTGTCCAAAGGGGTGTTGTGTCCAAGTATGAAGTAAATCCACTTACTAAGTAGGAAGCAATGGCCAATGTTTAAGCTTTTGGACAGTTGGATCTTTAAGGTGAAGGTCATTCCGGAGTCAAGGCCAGATAGATATAGATCAGTGGGAAGGTTTTGTCCGAAGAGGTGTTATATCCAAGTATGAAGTAAATCAACTTACTAATAAGAAAGTTATCGCCAATGTTAAAGTTTTCGGACGGACGGACGGACAGACTGACGAAAGAACGGATAGTTTAAAAACTATATGCCTCCCTTCGGGAGCATAGAAACAAGAAAGGGTTAAAAAGAGAAAAGGCTATTTCACGTTTTCTTATTAAGAATTTTCTTATTCCTTTAAGAATGATCTGATACACTTTTTTTCTTCACGCAGACAACATCTCTAGTCAGTGCAGACAATAAATTATTTATTCGAGACAGAATCTAAATATACGTTACAAAGAGTTTTAGATATTATTTACTTTCTCTATGGAAAGCATTTTTATGTTAAATTATGGGGTAAAAGCAGATGTTACCACTAAAGAACATGTGGACATTTATCTACTTACATTAGGAATGCGTTGAACGTTTTTTTGTATCCTGTATAAGTAAGTATCAAGCAAAATAAGTACAATGCACACAATTTTGATTCGAATTTTACTAATTGTATAAAACTTAATCTTAAATAACATCATATTTTAATTTGTGTCAGTTATGAACATTTTGTATTTAACACTCTGGTGTAATTCTCCCACAAAGGAAGTAGAACAGTGTTTCGCATTGCCCAGTGTAGTTTTGTTTCTAACATTTTAAGGCATCTGAGAATATTGCAACTTAAATTTGTTTGTTTTTTTCAAGATATTGAATGACAAATTTTGACAAAGCAGTCATCTGTTACCATAAAAATGTTCATTAGCTTGAACTTAGCAAACTCAATTTTTTTCTTGTTTAAGTAATATTTGGAAAGAAGAGCACATTCTTTTAATAACGATTTTTTAGTATCAAACTCGCATTGTCACATTGTTTTGCTTTCAGCGCTTTTCTTTCGTATCTAATTTTTAAGGACTGTTCTATCCCCGACAAAAGATTAAGGTTCTTTTTCATTCTAAATCGCATCGCAATGCTTTTTACAATAATGTTAGATTTTATCTTGTTCGATCTTACAGTCGATGACATACTAAACAATGATGGATTTAAAATTTGTCTGAATGTTGTTTTAACTTCATTTTGAAACTAATATCAGAAAAATCATGCTGCAAAATTATAGTTTTTTTCCAACTCAAAGCCGTATTAATAAAATTGTCACCTGATATTCATAAACTTTTTAAGTATTAGCCTTATACCCCTTCGAATTAAAAAAGCGTCTATTTTAAACAACAATTATATAAACTCGGCAATGATTAAATCAATTATCAATATGTCATATCAGTATTCATGTGTATGTTGCGCAAAGATTATTTCATGTCCCTGGCAATAGTCACAATCTGTATTAAATAAAGTCTAGAGGTCTCAGATAAGGGTTTCTTACAGCGCAACGGGCTCAGTTTAAAATTAATGCAAAACTCGGTATCTTGAAGTGTAACTTAGGTATGTTTATGCAAGTGCATTGCATGCAAATGTCTAAAAACTATACGATAAAGATACGCCGACATCAAGGATGTCCACAACTGCACTAGAGCTATTAAAAACCGGTTCTTGATTTTCCCAGTACCTTAAACACCAGATCAATGCGCTCTGAAGATTTATAACCCGATTACCTTTCTTTAAACGTGTTTTACTGCTTCATCACCAACTTAAGACTGAAGCATCTCATCTCATATTATACAGATAAAATAGTCTATGAAGACAGCAGGAGTGTTTTATGAGGAGGAATTGTTTACTTTAAAAGTAGATAAAGAGCTAATATGACAAAATATGAGGAGAATAATTATTTTATAAAGTGCTTTAAAGTGATTTATAAGACTTCTTAAATTTGCAACTTAAAATGTTTTATTAAAAAAGAAACATAAAGCGAACAATTAATTTTTAATAAATAGGTAGATAAGATGGATAACACTTTTAGAAATGTACGAGTCTATCAGTTTCTACAGAAGAATCGCTTTATCTACTTCCGCTTTGGTGATTTATGTATAAGCTAAATTACTTCAGATATATATTGTTAGTTTATACGGCTTATTGTATTGAAGGAAAATATCAAAAAAGAGAGAAAAATGGCGATAAAAAGACGACGACTTCAGAGGCGTTATTTTGCCAGATATCAAGAGAAATATTTAACTTTCCTCGTGACAGTGGTGAAAATCTGACGTGTTACATGAGCTTTTTCCGTGCGCTTTTTTCTGCGTGATAGATTGTTTATATTGAAATAACTGAATAAAAATATTTATTTCATGCTTTTCAATGGATTATTGAAATATATCAGTAGATTAAATCATGATAATCTCACTGTTTCAAACAGTGAAATTATCATTTTGATAATTTCACTGCTACGGAACTACTTTTTTTCCCTTCGGTGAACCCCATATACATGTACAAAAGTACAACTTGAATTGTCTGCAGCCGTTGATCCGTGTTTGCCGATAATTAGGCCATACAAACGTATCAGGATGCTACCTGACAGTGACACTGATTCTAATTAATATGAATTAGGCAAATAATATACCTGTTATGATGTTCGTTCACTAGTTTGATTTAAATCCTTGTTTTGTTTATAATTCCCACACACGTTGTGAATGAAAAAAAAATGGCGGATTGAACTGAGCTGACTTCGATTCACGCGCAGTAATTCAATAGCTTTATCAGACTAAAACTGTTGTTTACTCTAAATAAATTTACAAAACGATTTCTTTTTTCTGTTTGACATAAAATAATAAATGAATAAGACCCTGTCTAGTGAATTATATATTAAAAATGAGAGTTTATCTGGAACTATTTTTATTACGAAATATACATGTGTTAGCACGTGAAGAAGAAGGAAAGTGGGGCACCAGACGGGGAACACTTGGATGGGTAAAACATTAAAAATGAGAAATAATTCAAATAATCCATTAAAAAGCATGAAATAAAAAGAAAATTTGTTTGTTTTTGATGTAAGATCGAAATTTATTTCATCTCGTGATGGCAAGGATTAAATATTTTCACTCGTGGCTGCGCCACTCGTGAAAATATAAATCCTTGCCATCACTCGATGAAATAAATTTCGATCTTACACCAAAACAAACAAAATATCCTCTATATATCTATATGTTGATCTCACCACTCACCCACCAGATAAAAATCTCAAATAGTTCTGCAAGTATATTGTCGTAGTAAACTATGTTGGTTTTTGCTTGTGATTCCCCTATCAATAAATGAGTCTCTTCAGACGATTTTCCCACTTCTAGCGGCGGACGATATTAGAGCATTTCAGTGTTTTATGCTATTTTAGATTTGATTTATGATACGATATCCGAAGAAGGAAATTAACATCCTGGCTCGTGATACTTGTTTGATTTAGCCTACTGCGCGGTGTCATAGGTTTAATAAAACAAAGCAAGTACGTTTTTTTAAATAATAATAATCATTGATGCATCTCTGATCATCATTTTTAATGAGTTCAGTGAAGATTTACAGTCACTGCATCAGTAATATGCAACATTATCCAACGTACTAAGAGTTTGGACACTTGATTCGCGCAGAATCCGTTACCGACATCCCCAAATTAAAACTAAGCACAATTATTCCATTGGTAAGTTTAAAAAGATTCAGTTGCAGAATCGAAATCTCAAAATCGAACAACAGTGTTTTTTGGATGCAGGCCGCTTACTTGAATGTACTTCGTCTTAAGACAAAGACTTTGAAACATTAGGCGAGAGATATCGAGGCAGATTTTAAGCTGGTAACATGACAAAATGATTAGTAACTGTTTCTTTCTATCCTATCTACTTTTGTTGTTTAGACTGCTTTTCATAAAAATATTTTTTGGCAAGTAAAATGATAGCTGTTGATATCAATTTATTTCACCATTGTAAGTGATGTTCCATGCAAACTTTCACTGTCGTAATAAATACTCGTTACATATTTCAATTTTGCGGCGTGATTGTCAATAGTTTGTTCAATTTATTTTTCCTGACATTTAACACTTTTTTGTGATGCAAATCCTCTGAAATCTGACAGTTATAACAGCCATTAAAAAGAATAAAGCGATCCTGAAACTATTTCAGCAAAAATGAAGCTAAGTTAATTCTTCAAAGGGCTGTTGATTAAAGATATTAAACAAAAAAACACAACACTGTGGAACATTCGAGAGTTCAGATGTCTTGTAATTCTTTTATAATTCAACCATGCAAGGAATGACATCTATTTAACATTACGGTGGTAAAAAGAGACTTGTTTTAAAACATCTGAGTAAACATGATCATAGAACACCTACCACTAAAACATAAGAGAAGGGCCATTAAATCTTGAAATAGGTTTGCTTCAAACATTAACTATTGGTTTAAACATATTTATTTCCAGAATAAACATATAAACATACGTGGTATTACACACAATCAATACTATATATTCCAAGAAAAGGATTAGAATGGAAGACAAAGTCTTATGAAATTCTTCTCCTTTAAGGTATTATTTAACGTGTGTCGAGTTTGTACTACGTTAAGTATTCTGAAAAATCAGGAACTAAAAGAAAAAAGAAAAATATGAATGTAACAAGTAAGCGGTAAAGGTTTCATGCAAAAATATAGCGATTGATAAGGAACAAAAGATACAAGAAATAGTTTGGCTTAGTCGCCAAAAAGATATAATGAAGGAGAAAAAGGAGGGAGATGAGGGAGATCTCACATCATTTCATTGTGTTTTAACAAAGAAATCGTTTTGTTTCGGATATATAAGTCTGAACATGCTTGAAGATTGTGGCATTGTCTGCATCAGGAAGATCTGGGTTTCCAAAAAGAAGAATATTGAGAGTTACACTGAAATTATTAAGGCTTTGAAAAAGTTTTTGTCTATTGGTATTGAAACGTTGACATTCAAAAAAATAATGTGAACAGTTTTCTGTTTGGCCGCAATCACATAGTGGCGTTGGTGATATATTTCTAAGAAAAAGATGGTAGTTTAAAGAGCTACATTTTGTACGAAGCCTTGCATGGAGTACTTGTAGTTTTCTATCACCAGAATAGAAATATTTTGGTGTGGATTTCTTGTTTCGACATAAAAAGTTTTTAAACATTGTGAGTGTTGGTAAATTACGAATTTCAAGTGGTAAGTTATTCCATTCATGTATAGTAGAAGGGAAAAATGAATTAAAATACAAAGTAGTTCTTGCTAATATACCGGTAATGTCGTTAGAATTTCTCAAGTTATAACGAGTATTTGACTGATCGGGAATAGACGCAGACAGATATTCAGGAGCAATACCGTGTTTAATTTTGTAAAATAATATCAACCTGTGATTGTAGCGTCTCTGTTCTAAAGTTTCCCAGTTTACTTCCGTATTAAGACTTTCAATTGATACTAGTCTAGTTGCGCCAGTAACAATTCTAGCGCATTCATTTTGTATTTTATCTAGAAGATCAAGTTCGTATTGAAATGCGTTTCCCCATACAACATCTGCATATTCAAGAATTGGTCGTATAAAAGATGTGTAAATTATTTCAAGAGACTTGCGGTCTAATGAAAACTTAAGCTTTCGCATAATATTAACTCGTTTCCAAGCCTTTTCTTTAATATATTCTATATGAAAGTGCCATTGGCAGTTATTGGATAAAAAAATTCCCAAGTGTTTATGATCATTTACTTCAGGTATATTTTTGCTTAGCATTTGAAGCGGTGGATGACAAGAATTTCGTTTTCTAGAGACTATCAGTGATTCTGACTTTGATGGGTTAAAGGTGACGAGCCATCTTTCTGCCCATGCTGTAATTTTTTGAATATCTGATTGCAATTGTTGGGCTGCGATCTGTGGGTTTTCAATAACAAGATAAAGACTTGTATCATCTGCGAAAAGATTGACATTCGATTGGAGATCTTGAACAATGTCGTTAATAAAAATCAGAAAAAGTAGAGGACCAAGGATAGAGCCTTGCGGAACGCCAGCAGATAGACTACCCCAAGAAGATTTGGCATTTTTTAGAACAACACGTTGGTGTCTGTTACTCAAATAGTCCTGAAACCAATCAAACAGATTTCCAGAGACTCCATAATAATTAAGTTTACAAAGAATGCCTTTATGCCAGACTTTATCGAAGGCCTTACTTATGTCAAAAAATATTACCCGAGCTTCAAGGCCATTGTCAAGTGCTTTGCAAAGGGTATCATAGATAAATACAAGTTGGTTGACAGTTGAATCTCCAGGTATGAAACCAGACTGTACTGGAGTAAGAATTTTGTTTTCTTTCAAATGATTGAAAAGGTGTTTAAAGATTAAACGTTCAAAAACTTTTTCTATTGTATTTAGCAATGAGATAGGTCTATAGTTACTTGCTAGTGTAGCATCACCTTTTTTAAAAATAGCAGTAACATGAGCTTTCTTCCAAGAAGACGGTACTCTACGGCATTGTAAGGAGGCATTGAAAAGATTAGTTAAAGGTATAGATAGTTCTTGAGCGGTCTCACGCAGAATTCTGTTACTAATGCCATCAGGTCCCGATGTTTATCTATTTTGAGTGACCTAAGTATATCTTCTGTTTCTGGTGCGTCTATGATTAGGTCATTAAGAATGGTAGCCGCTATTGGCTGACCAAGATTGGGTGCAGATTTATTAGTGTTGTCGATGTAAGTTTGCTTGAGGAAATATTGATTAAGCAAGTTTGCTTTTTGGTCGTCTGAGAACATGATTTCCTGGGTTTCTAGATTCTGTAGTGGGGGAATCGAGGTTGTTTGTGGTGAAAAGAGAAATGATTTTAAAGTTTTTCACCAGTCATTTGAAGATAAAGATCCCTGTTTTAACTTTTCAGATAAATTTGAATAATAGGAAAGCTTTGCCTCTCTTATCAGAGAGATTGTTTCATTTCGTATTTTTTTAAATTTCTGCCAGTGATTTGGTGACTGGGTTTTTTTAGCTTTTCTATATAATCTTTTCCGTTTACGTATATTTGACCTAACAGTATTTGTCATCCAAGGAGCATCTAGTGGCCTAACATATATGTTTTTGTTTTGTATACTACTTTTAGCGAGATTCAGAATTTGACTTGTAACATTTTCTTCGTACTTATTGATATCAAGATCATAGCACTCTTGCCACTCAAAATTTCGAAAGTCGTTACGTAGTTTTTCGTAGTCACCACGACTGTACTCCCAGATAGTACGTTGAAAGCAAGATAGTTTCGGTTTACTGAACTTGAATAGACAATATACTGGAGTATGGTAGCGATGTTCTTGTTCAAGAATGTGTTCTCCTACGCCAGATTTAATAACACTGTTTTTCTTGGATACAAATATTAAATCTATTAAAGATTCGGAAGATTCTGTAAAATGTGTGGGTTCTTCAATAATTTGTTCCATGCTGAACTGTTGCGATATTGAGAATATTTTCTTTTTTGAGTTGATGTTTAATGCATCGTAATTGAAGTCACCTGTGACTATAATATCAGTAATATTTGTGTCAACAGCAAGTGCGATAGAATCCTCAATACTACTGTTATAATTTGCATCTGCATTTGGAGCACGGTAAAAAAGACCAAAAAGTACATGTTTGTTATTATCAAGAGTGAGTTCAATCCAAATGTTTTCTAAACGGTTAAGTTCCAAATCATATCTTCTCTTATAGTAGAGGTTGTCTTTAATATACAGCATGACTCCACCATGTGTATCCCCATAGCGATCATTTCGTTCGGGTTTGTGAAAGGACAAGAGCATGAGGTCCTCATCTGACACACTATCATTAAGCCAAGTTTCTGAGAAAGCCAGGAAGTCAAAAACGTGAAATTCTGTATAAAGCAAGTCAAGTTTATGCCTCACACTTTGAACGTTTAAATGGACAAAAGACAAATGATACTTCAAGCTTGATAAGATATCTGAGTCTGTAGAACTAGTAGATACGGGACCAGGGTTCTTATGTATATCTCCAGCTTGTAGGAGAAGAATGAAGACCCATAGACAGAGAGTTGTTTTAAAAACAAAATTCAATGCATCATATGTGAAACAAATGTTAAAATATAACCGAGAGTGGTTAAGAGTAGCTTTTTTAGTAGGAAAATATATTTTGACATGACAGTTAGTGGCACTGATTACACCAATGTATAAAGAAAAAATGCACAATTGTGATGAGTAAACATTCAACAGGAAAAATAAATGTGTGAACATAGGTAATAACCCAACATTTCTATAGTTGTCCATGATAGGAGGAATGTTTAAAGTGTCATATCTATGTGACTGATGAAGTAAGTATCAGATATAACTGTATAACCATCATGGACATGGTCTTAGTTGCAGAAATGCGTTTATGTATAGCTATACCAATTACAAAAACTTGATGTGAGGCAGTAGAGTTTAGAATAGGGAAGAAAAGAGGAAGAGAGGAAATGATTATAACAATATGAAAGGTGGAAGACAAAGTCCCTATCATTAAACTAGGGTGAATGGTGAATAGAATTGGCTTTCATATATCTAAAAATGTTATTTTACAATGTTTATATAGAAAAAAAAACACATTGTCAAATTGACGATTGGCTGGGTATTTACATATAGATTTGAAAAAGTACATCATAAATAACGTCAATGTTTACATAGAGAATTTTACCTAAACAAGTTAACAAAATGTAGTTACAATACATATTCGTAGAAGGAATTTCGAAAATATAGAAATAAATTGCTTATGTGTAATAAAAAATGATTCGCGGTAAGCGATTTTGTCATGTAATAACAAATAACCAAATAGTGTAGTTATAAACCCCGGAAAAGAACAATGATTAAAGACGACCGCTACAGTTTTCCAATTTTGTTGTTTTGGCCTACGAGGGTATCATTAAAATGAACATGTTAACATTCATTTTTTCTATTTGCATTTTGTTTAGTATGAAATTTTACATAAAACAAAAATCAAAGTAATCTATGAGTAAAAATTAAACTGTAGTTATCGTCATTAATGGATAGATGTCATTTCATTTAACGCAGCAGCTTAGAGTAAGATACTTTAGAACAGTTTCAATATGACATATAATCATACACCATAATATGAAGGGGAAAAAAAAAGCTAAGACAGAAAATAATAACACATGAGTTATCATAATACAGTTTCATTATGTACAATTTTTCATAACTGTACATGTATAAAATCTTTACTTGTATCACTTCGACACAGTGCCGTGATAATCTGTATGTCTAATTGCCACATTTTTTGCGCTTTTATCATTTTAAAAGGGAGATAAACAAAACATTGTATTTATAAAACATGTTGATTTTGGTTGCGAACATTAGATATTACATTTGTATGCATTTATATTGGTAGAGTATCTCGGTCTGAACTACACAATAAATAATTAGAGTCTGAAACATGATAAGCTTTTTGCATATTTACATTAGAAGAGAATACAAATAATGCTTTCTAGGACATTATAATCTATTTATAAATATACAAGGCAGGGTTTTTCCAAATTTTCTTAGATAGAACACAAAATTATTTTGGTTTTCCTTTATTCTAAAAATACACAATAAAACATCGCTTGACGTATTCAGATAAAGGTAAACGACTTGACTTTTGACAAAAGTGATTGATCTGATAACATTTGGTTGAAACAAAAATGGAACATTTACTTTGTAATTTTGTTTGTTTTTTATTTTATTTTTGTTTTTGATTTTTAAAAGTATAAAAAGATAGACGTTATAATCAGTGGATGAAGATAGGCTCTGTTTTGGCCCCTTAGGCATACCTTTGAACGAAACGAAAACTTCAAAGGTAAACTTTTGGGAACTGATCAGTGGATGAAGATAGGCTCTGTTTTGGCCCCTTTGACATACCTTTGAACGAAACGAAAACTTCAAAGGTAAACTTTTGGGAACTGGTTTAAAAAGAAGAAGAAAAAGAAAAAAAAAAGTATATTCACAAATCAACATGAAAAAAAGAAAGGATACATGACAAACTCTTAGTAATTGGGTAATAAACAAAGCAAAAAGAAGAAAAAAAAATAGGAACAATTTTTGGAACTGATTTGAAAAGAAAGAAAAAAAAAATAATTACGTTCACGAATCAACATGAAAAAAGAAAAGGATATATGAAAAACTCTGAGCAATCGGGTAATAAACAAAGCAAAAAAAAAAATTGAAAGAAAAAACGGGTAAACTTAACCTGGAAATCACTTTTTACTGAAAGTAATTACAGCTTAAAGATACCTCTGTGAAAAAAAAAAAACAACAACAACAAAAAACGTTTATATTTAGATATCTTTTAGATCGTGTACAAGTTAAACATTGCTTTTGCATGCAATTATTACATAAAAGATCTCTGTGAAGAGCATTATATTTAGATGTATTTATATCGTGAACAAATAAAACTTTGTATAAGCAATTTGGCTGTCAACCTTTAAACATCCGTTATAAAACCGGCAACTGAACCATGACAAAGGTTGACCTAGTTAAAAATAGCAGTTTATAAATAAATACAGTAAACACGTGTGTTTTCACATTTACATTCATTTACAATTGAACAACAATTTAATGTTCTAGTTTTGAAGTAAGCAAAAATAAATTTTCTTATCCACATACAAAACGTATTTATATATGAATAGATGTATCCATGTTGCTGTAAAGATCAATATTAGGCATTTTATAGACGGAATGTAGTTTTTCTTGTTATTTAAGGATAATAATTTTGAATACTAGAGACAGTTAATACACGCAATATATCAAATCGGTTTCAGCTGTATTGTAGAGCGGTACTGTTGAAATTTACTATAGTTATCACGATTTATTGCATGTAAATTTCACCTAGGATTTTCCCAAGAGCCACTAGCCCAGGCGTTAATATCCGAAAGTAGGTCATTCACATTTTCCATGTCCTTGACCATGACAGTTCCTGTTCTCCGTTTCTGCTTAAAGAATATTCGACCATCGGAGGTCCAGTGGGACAGAATAAGATCATTCTTCCTGGCGTCCTCAAGAGCTTTCACGACTCGTTGACGTTTCTTTGTTAGATCCTCCGAAAGGAAAACTTTAAAGCTCTCAGATTTTTTGGATTTCAGATTTCTCTTTTGACTGAATACCCTATGTTTCACTTTCCAACTTTTAAATTTACACATAAGCTGAATTTTACCATCTTTTTCAGAGCCTACAGGATGTACACGTTCTATGTCTTCTTCTGAGATTGGAGGGCTTACATTTATTTTGTTATTACATATGTCAATGATAATGTTTTCAAAATTATCTTTAACTTTTTGATCACCAGTTTCACCAGAATTACCAACTACGTGATCGGCTGGCTGATCAGACTGGTCCTTGGGAGAAATTGAAGATTCAGTATGGACATTTGGTTTTGTAACTTGATAGTCTGTACTGACATTGAAGAACCGTAAAGTGGTTCTCCTACTGTACTGCTCCATATCATCCGACTTTGAATACAAGTATTCGATCTCCTCCTCCGCTTTTGCAACACGTTGTTTCAGCCGAACGTTCTCAGATTTAAGGTTCTTAACTTCAGCCGTTTGTTTTGCTAAGTCCGAAGTTAAGGTATTAATTGAACATACTTGTTTATCAAGCTTGTCATTTAATGGCTTCAGCATTGTTTCAAACATATTACTCATATTACTCATATTGTCACATTAACTATTAGTAGAGGAAAACCAATCAGAAATCTCATCACATATTAAACCAATCAGAAATCTTATCACATATTAAACCAATCAGAAATCTTATCACATATTAAACATGAAAGACTAATGTTTCGCACCCACTCTTATGGCTCATAAATGCAAACGATTTTATCATCACCGTTTATGCGTTAACAATAAAGAACGAAATAACAATTTTGATGTTTAATGGTGTACACGAAGCATTAAACCTGTATTCTGTTTATATTAAGATAATTTTAAAATACTGATTGCCAAAATAATTTCTTCGTGAAATGATGTGATCCTCTGACTTTACGTTCCATAAAAATGATTATACCTTTAAATGAATGTTTGTTTAAAGACATAATTCACAACAGCGCAATTTGTGCAGTGATGTTAGTAAAAGTCTCTTGAACATATAGTCATTGTTGCCTGTTACCAGTTTGGCGCGAGGTGGACACTTATATCCCGACTATTTGCATGACCATTTCGGGGATGTTGCGATGGCAGAGTAATCTTGCTAGGCGGTTGATGCCGTTCGGTGAGGGTTCGAATCCCACTGGGAACTTGAATATTTATCATTCACAACAGCGCTATTTGTGCAGTGTGGCGGCCGTAAAAATCTTTTAATCATGAAAAAAATCTAAAGCTTCTTTTGAAGACAAGTATTCTAAAGATTTTCTCTTAAAACATTTCCAGATGCAAAAATCTAAAAACATTCTTATTTCAATCTTATGATGAGTTCTAGGCAAAAAGTCTTGGAAACTGCATTCGGTCAATAACCGATACAAACTGTGAAATGAATACCGAATTTGCACCTATTAAAATGAGAAAAAAGTATAATTCTTGGTACAGATCGATGTCACCTTCACAAATAACGGGGAGTGTAACAACTCTGACTCGCTAACCTGGGAATAATTTCCTAAGAAGTCAAGCATAATTATGATTATGAATTAAATTTAAAAATTTAACACACGAGAAAAAAAGGACAGAACCCCATGATGAAAGAAGGGCATCTAAAAAGGTATATAAAACTATTTATAAAGCCAAATATTTATTAAACATCTATAAGGGGCACTTTTAAATATATGACTGTCCTTTAAAAGGCCGAGGTAAAAATAAAGTTTATTGCAAGGAGTTAGAAAGCTATAAACGCCAAGACTATTATTTGAAAATGATGACACAAGTCTTTTATCATTATCATCTGGTGTTAGCGGAATTTATTTCAAATTATTGATTATCTTATCAAAGGGGAGATCAAATCGTGTCTAAGGCAGGCTAATGTGTATTAACTTACGTGTCTTAGAGTCAAATAAGACAATTTCCTTTTAAACAATCATGTTCAATCTTACAAAATTAATTTTGTTCTGTTAAGGATATTAAAACAGGTTTTGAGAAACCTGTAAAAAGCAACAATGTCTGCATTTAAGAGTAAATAACCAACTTTATCAGTCTCTGAAAGGTCAGTGAAGTTTGTGTTTAATTCTCGATATATCTCAAGTAACTCTGCTGTAATTGAACAGTACAAGACAATGCAAAGAAGTATGTATCCATCTTCAACAGAACTGCCACAGTGGAAACATGTGCATTTCTCAATTGATAACCCATTATATCGTCCTATTTGTATACCAATATGAGCAGTACCCATCTAAATGTTGCGATAGTCCCTCAATATGCTCTGTTAAAAACTTACGATGATTTTCTTGTTTCCAATTTTTCTTGGAATACAAATTCAACTTATTTCCTCCTTCTTCATTCCTTGCAAAGTCACGGTTAGCAGTAGTATTCCAATCTGGGCATAATCATCAAGAATTCATGGTAACATAGTATATAATATGTCAGCTTTTTGAAATAATGTTTAAATATCACAAAACCTGTCAAGACAGTGTTTAAACTAATAGATCAAAATAACTTACTACTGCGGCTTAACAGGCGTTATTTAAAAAATCAAGTGAACATAATTCAGAGTTCTCCATTATCTTAATTTGCAGTTTACATTAAGACTCGATTTTCTTGAGTGTTATCAAGAAAGCATGTTTTATAACAAGGAAACAAGTTTTAACCAATAAACAGATACATGTCTATCATCAGCATAAACGGTAAAGTGTTATCTCGTGCTTGAACTGACGCCGAGTAATAGAACACAGCAGCCTTACATTCTAAAATAGATTTAACGTAGGTAATATTGCGAACTTTACATTTAAATGTATATACAGGTCAATTACCTGAATTGGTTTGGTCATGTTTGTGTGTTAGCTGTGATCTGAATTAAAATGCATTGCTAGTGAGATAAAAGGTGTTGCTACTAACGGCTGAAAACATACTGCTAAAAATTATAATTTGTAGATAGAAACTCTACTATTATAATTAATATTTCAATATTTGATTGATTATTTTTCAAGTTTTTGAACTCTTGAATATTCTATTTGAGTTTATCGTCGGCACCGGCTGCCCATCTGACCGACGTCCCCTGCAAAGATAAGTTTTTTAAGTTGCGGGGGATAGTACAATATACAGAAAGCATCTCATTTCAGAGACACCACAGGTTCTTGTCCATGCTCAGTTTAGAGCACTGATACATTGGATCTCGGTTTAACGTCTAATCCGAAATACAATTAGTAATGTTAGTGAAGGAACCGGGCATTGAATCGCGAGCCCTGGATTACAAGTTAGGTGCGTTACAACTCGAATACTTATCCGCTCATTCATAAAAATTGTACACGTTTTACATTTATATACTATAATTGCATTCTGAGATTTGTTTGTTGATTTTTTAACAATAGATTTATCTGGCTTTGGAAAAACAACATGTCAGAGTCCATGTAAGAAATATGGGTCGACTGATTAGAAATAAGAGAAACAGCGCATGTTTCTAGACTTAATGTTTCTGAAAATTCACGATTAGTAAAATCTGTGACGTCTTTAAATAGAGATATGGGTTTTGCCATGCTTGTAACTTACAGCAAATATTGTCTGTCACATTATAAGGCAAATGGGGCTACCGGTATAAAATACTAATTTGTTTTGGACTATGAATCTGTCATCACATAAACATGTGATCGTTTCATTAATTAAATGATAAAATGTATCATGCAAATAAGTATTATATAAATACAAATATATCACAATAGAACACATAAATATTATATAACTTTTACAACTTTTTACAAATTAACGTTACTGAATAGAAATGAATGTTAGTTAATTCAAATGTAAACTTTTCATACTTTGCAATTTGTAGCAGAACTAAGACAACTAGATTATAGTTCGATACCCATTTACTCGAAAACTTTCAACTTAGAATGCTTAAAATAAATTACTTTTATATATAGTTAATTAAGTGATTTATTTGCAGCTGTAAATGATTCAGTCATGTCACTGTTAAAGATTTCATCATGCAATCTCCTTCCTTTGGCTTGAACTATTATAGAGTATTGTGGAAATTGTCTAGACACTCTTTGTAACAAAATGTAAAACCGATCTGATAAGTCTGCTATGTGAGATGAATTATTCTGACTTAGCTTCAGACGAAGTCAACAAAATTGTGATGACACATGCATTACATTTAAACACATCTAATTGATATACTAAAAATCAATATTGGTCATCTACAAAACAGACTATAGACCAGCTTTTATGGTGAAGGTCATTGTGACCTTGACTGTTTACCTACTGACCTCAAAATCAATAGGAGTCATCTACTGGTAATGACCAACCTCCCCATCAAATCTGAGGACTATAGGCGAAAGCATTCTCTAGTTATTGGGACAAGAGTCCCTTGGTCACGGTCACAGTGACCTTGATCTTTCACCTTCTGACCCCAAAATCAATAGAATCCTTTTACGTAATAAGAGCAACCATCCTATGAAGTTTGAAGGCTGTGGACCAAATACTACACAAGTTATTGATTGGACAAGGTCTTGTCTACGGACGGACGAACCAACCGACCGACATGTGCAAAGCAATATACCCCCGCTTCTTCAAAGGAGGCATAATGATCAAGCTATTTCATTTATAATCAATTATTACCTTTAACCTGAGTGGTGCTATCAAAATAATGTCGATGTATTCGATAGTGAATCATACCTAGCTTTACATTTTATTTGGCAAAAGGAGTAAACAAGGTACGTTCAATGAATTAGGAACATTTGTTAAAAGAAAACGAATAAGAATAATAATAGCTCGTCCAAGGGAGAAGGAATTTACACAATTATAATTTGATTTAATTTCCACAATAAAGGTGGATAAAACTTTGTGAAAATATCGTGGCTTTTATTTACAGTGACACAATATTTCAAAGATTTATTTTTTCTGTAGATGATTTTCTATACTCCGTTGATTACACATAAACTTCTTGAAAATTATTCCCCCTAGTTTTATAGGATGTTTCTTGCAATTACAGTGGAAGACAAAAATGAAATGTAGAGATGTCAAGAAATTCCGGAGTAAGTCAACAAAAAAATACAGCGAAGAATTATGCAGTTAATAATGAGAAATATGTGATCTATAAATCTATAAGAATATGCAAGATAAAGCAAGCTGTGACTACAAAAGGTTACTTGACCGTTTACAAGACATGACATAGTCATTGGATATTTCTAATATCTTTTCTAGAATGTTTTTGTCAGATAGAATGGTAATGTTTCAGTCGAGATCGCTATTGAGATTGCTTGTATAATCATCGCTGTCAATGATGATTCTCTCGAACTAAGCAAGGCAAACGTAAGTTAATGATGACTAATATGTGTTGCTTGGTAATAAATTCAGAAGCTGACTGGATTATCATATAAAAATCTTGATTGGCTGAAACAGATTCTAGTTTTTAACGAATTCTTCTAAATTGCACAGAAAAGATACGGATGAATTATTTGCGCATTTAAATAGATTTAAAAGGTTTGCTAGTCATTTTGCTCTACTATCGGAAGAAAAGCATCTCATATGGGAAAAGGTTTCAATTTGCAAGACATTTTCAGAAGACAAAATTATAATTTCTACGAATTTTGTAGTTTCTTCCTTCCCGAATAAAATCGCTTCATTAATATAAATCACGTTTATTTTCGTTCAATGGGAACTTTTTTCTAATTAAAAAGGATTAACAGTGAGCTGAAATGGATTAGCAGCAGTACTTTTTATTGGTCAATGGATTAATAAGGATAGAAATATGAAGTACTTAGTTACCACGAAATTTCTTAACAAGCCGAGTTAGCTCGTATGTTTAAAAGCTTTGTTTTCCAAACATTAAAAGAACAGAATTTTTGCTTTAAATATGAACGTTAAATAGTTTCCATTCTTAAAACCGTATTGACGATTATTTGTCTTGGTCAGTTGTTAAAAATTCTGCTTCACTTACAAAGATAGAATACATTTATACCAAAATAACATATGTGCTACAACTACAGTGTATGCTTGTAACGTGCATTTAAAATAATATACACTGAACATTCGTTAAGTTTGTAATAAATTTAGATATGGCTACCTGCGTTACCAAAGCTAATTTACATTTAGTTATCGTATAATCAAATTAAACCGTTTGAGTATTATGCAGATTTGCTGACACTTGGATCGTGTTTAACCGTATGGGTAATGGGAATGTTCGTTAGAGTTTAAACACCCACATATTTACATGTCTTGTTATTTATCATATTGAATCATTATAACATGCAACTAGACCTTTCAACTAAGTGTTGATTCTAGAGATAAAACACTAAACTATTATTAAATGGAACTCGAAATAGTCCGGTGCAAATACGACGTTATGCTTCGATACTGCTACAGACAGAAACAACATTGGTTGTTTTCATTTAGCTTGAAAGCAGTCACTGATTTGGAGACACATTTTGTCCTGATTCATTCAGTGAAAAACAAAGAACGCCTACTGTTACACAATAAGGGAACCAAGGAATGGTCATTCAAACAAGAATTAAAGTAACGTGGTGAAAGACGGCGTGTGACTCACTTTAATTGGGAGTTATGTAATATAAGTATCTTTCC
The DNA here is from genome assembly GCA_012932295.1 of Cyclina sinensis. Taxonomy (NCBI): domain Eukaryota; kingdom Metazoa; phylum Mollusca; class Bivalvia; order Venerida; family Veneridae; genus Cyclina; species Cyclina sinensis. The sequence goes on from JAAONU010000015.1 coordinate 4,877,997, forward strand.
TGTATCTGAAGTAAAGATCGGGCGATCCAGCTTAAGAGAAACTGCATTTTTATGGAAACGACGCTATGTTGACTTCCTGGAAAATGCAGTTATCCGAGGGACGAATCGTCTCACCCAAACCTCAATTACAAATACGATGTGAATGTGCCCTGGAAAATCTTTAACCTTATAATATTTATTTGTGCTCTCTTTTAAATTGTAACTCAGAGGTAATCCGAAGCCAACAATTAATGACGTCAGTATAACTGAACAATAGGGACTGTAAGATCACAACACCTTACACTGATAAAATCGTAAGATATATCGATCTGTTATAGTACAACATGTTGTCAACCTTCTTAATACTTAAATTTTATACAACATTTCAAATTTAGCAAAACAGTCTTGACTTTTAGATAAATAAGATTCGTTATAAAGAACGTTGTTTTAATAAAGACAATTTTGAATTTTTTCATCAGTAGAATCTTCTGTGTATAAAGAACAAGTAGAACCTCACTTATTTCTTAAAACAAAACCAATGACGGAAATGATTGATTGAATTGAATAACCTGTTATAGGAAGGTCTGAAAATATCAGCACGTCGTTAATAGTGATGTTGCCTAAGTAACTTAAATTTAGTTTGCTCTGAGATGAATTAACCAGCTAACAGACTTCATGGAATCAGATATTCCTTTTAAATAAAACTGAACTAAGAAACATAAGTTTTTGCTGTGCTGACGCATGATCGCAATTTTATTTAGGACAATATAATTGACGTTTCAAATATTTGACTTCATTTCTCAGAATCTGTGAATTTTATCCAAAAAAATAAAAAAGTAAGCACTACCAGGATCGGTTTGTTTAGCAATCAGTCAATTTGAATGCACTAATTTTCATGACGTTGGTCAACTACTTAGACTTTACACCCCGGTAATAGAAATCTGGATGTTCTTTAGTAACGTTTGTAAGAGGTTAGACCTTGTTCCAGGTTCATCTAACATTCCCTCATAAATCCAAGTTCAGTTAACGAACATTAAAAAGGTGATGGAACGGCTGAAAGTTCTATTGACTGAGGCAACTGGCACCAGATTATTCTATGGTTGTTTCTTTTTACAGCTATAAAAAATTTTCTTTGTTTGCTTTTATGATTAGTGATTACTTATTAGATATGCATGAAGTGTAACGTGACAAGGATCTTCAGCAAAGAAATTTATGCAGAATGAACATTCAAGGCAGTATTTTACAAAGCAATTTTAAAGAACATGCTGAAACCTGAAAACGGTTTGATTTTCTCACAAAATGCTTTAATGATCAACATTATTTTTGTCCAATCACATTGCAGTATTTTTCAAATTTAGATAGGTTAGTGTTTAATAATACGCATTAACAAAAATAAATTGGTCAGGCGTGCAGCATTATTTTTCAACTAAATACAAAGTATCTCTCTGAACCGCGTGGTTAGACGGACTTGATTAAGTAAATTTTATTTAGTTAGTATACATTAACCAAAGTTAGACTTAGCAGAAATTTGAAAAATACTGCAATGTGACTGGACAAAAAATAATGTTGATCATTAAGCTGAAAAATCTGTAGTACAGTTTAGACAAGGCGATCGGTATGCTCCCCGAAGCAGAAGCCAAAGGGACATGTGCAAGCTAAGAACATACAGGCAAAGTCATAAAGTGGGCACATTTTATTTTCATAAACAAATAAAGATGTAAAGTGAATTTTTACCGATTATATCTTTTTTAGTCTGCAAGGGAGATGATTCAAAATCGGGGGAAATTTAGATATGCTTTACTTGCCCTGCACTCATTCTCACTGCCGTCTACCACTATGTTAAGTTTAAACTAATTATCAGCTATAGTGTCTAAGTAAAGCTCCAGACAACATTTTGTAAAAGGCAGGTTATTCAAAAACCTGGAAAAACAAGGTTACAGTTCCTCCGCACTGCACTACTGCTCAATGCCATGAACCAGTGAGTGAAGTTTAAATTAATTATCTCATATAGTTTTCTAGTTATGCTCCAGACAAGTTTTTTTGAAAATTGAGATAATTCAAGAATGGGGCAAAATAGAGTTATGGTTCTTTTGCACTGCACTCTGCCTCAATGCCCTCTACCACTGTGTGCAGTTAAAAAGAATTATGTCCAAGGGTTGTCAGGTTATGCTCCGGACAAGATTTTTTTCTAAAAGAGGAGATAATTCAAAAAACGGGTCAAAATTGAGTTATGGTTCTTTTGCACTGCACTCCGCCTAAATGCCCTCTACCACCGTGTGCATTTTAAACAAATAATGTCCAAGGGTTTTCAGGTTATGCTCCGGAAAAGAGTTTTCTGAAGAGGAAATAATTCAAAAATGGGGCAAAATAGAGTTATGGTTCTTTTGCACTATACTCCGCCTCAGTGCCCTCTACCACTGTTTGCAGTTTAAACAAATTATATCTAAGGGTTTTCAAGTTATGCTCTGGACAAAACGGACAGATGGACAGACGGACAAGGCGGCGACTATATTGCTCTCCCTTCGGGAAGCATAAAGCTTTAAAGAAATACTGGAAATGCTTTTGCTTATTCCTGCCATATTTACTAACTTCACGTACACTATCCTCTAGGTCTGGTTACGTGAAAGCAAGATAACGCGTATGGAATAATACGTCTATTGGTGGAAGCTTCCAGACCACTAGACAAAGAGTAGAGACAGCGATCTTGAAGTAAGACTATACTTGGCAGACATTTCAGTAGAACGTATGCAAAGTTGACTGAAATATGAGTCTCGTATAATCGTACAGCCTTAAGTGTTCCTAAGTATTTATAAAAAGAAAAAAATGTTTTGCAGACATTATTATCTTGTGATAGCGGGTCATTTTAGGAGAATTCCATTTTTTTTATCGTAAAATAGACTCTTTACCATCATTAAACACATGAACGGAATATATTTCAAACTTTGTATTTCAATCAGTTTGACTTTATGTCGCCATATATCAATATATAGAATTCCCTGTCTGTGTAACAGCAGACCCTAGGAAATAAAATGTCTTATAATGCATTATAAAACTAGTTAAGTGTTCTAATCATAACTTACCTCTTTTCTGAGACATTACATTATCAGGCTGAATTTTACAAGCACGCTTTGAGACAAGTAGCAGATATCTGGACTGTATGATGTAGCTTGCATCCCAATCTTTTCAAAAATGTAGGTGGGTATTGGTCTTCCTCTAGTCCCATTTCTGAGTGAGAAAGTTGTATAAGAAAATACAAGCTGGTGAACTAGACGTGAAGGCAACTGTGCAGACATTTTGAAATTAACAAATCTAGACCAAAAAAATCTGAGATCTGAAAATCGGAAAGCACTCCAGATCCTACACACCCCCTCGACACAAACCACTTTGTTAAAAAAAGTTCACGCACAGGCTCCGATCTTTTAGTCACATGACTTAATTCTTGCTACATTTTGAAAAAAATATTTAGGTACGAAAATAAAAATGTCCATTCATATTCATGACTACATGTGGTCTTTATTATAGATAAAATTATCACCACCATTTTCAGCTATTTTCTGATAATGTGCATTGCACAGAACTGTACTTCTGTAGAAACATATCATAAAGAGGCTAGTATGTGTTCATATAACGAATGTGGTAACAAGATATGTTAAGTGTATGATTTTTAAAAAACTTTCTTCCAATATTTTCCTAGTTATATTTCCTCTACGTTGTAATCTTTAGTATTATCGTGTCTGTACTATTTTCTTACATAAGAAATAATGTCTTTTACAAACCAAGACACTTTTGATAAGTCGGAATGAAGTAAATCCATTTCAACTTTTCTGAACAATATTTCCGAGTTCATAAAACAATAACTAGAAACACTGTATACTAGACAGGGAAAAAAGGGATGCAATATTTGCTGATTCAAATATAAAAAGAATTTTTGAAAGAATTTTATACACGTTACAATAATTTAATAAAAAAAACTAATAAAACGTGAAGGTTTCAAATCTACAAGATTTGTTCAAAATATAAAATACGAATACATTGGTATAACTGTAATCTAGATTTGTTATAAAGTAATGAAGAAGGGAAAAGTTTGGTAGAAATGTACTTTTGTGTTATAATTGTTATGGAGGAAGTAATGCCATGATGATTAAAAGGGTACAAAATCCACACCGATATTATAGTGTACATTGTATTACGTTTATTTCAATACATAGAAAATTCCTTCGCAATTTTTGATATTCAACACAACTTTGGGAGCTGATTCTCGTCTTTAAGTTAACAGTGAAGCTAGCTATTAAGTGGAGAAGAAAGGGTTTCATCAACCAGTCTTATCCACTCATCAACCCAGGCAAACTTCCATTCCTCCAACTATCAATAACTTAACAAATGTCCTGAACTGTTGGCCACTTAACTGAGTCACGTGATTGTCATACATATTATATAACAATTTGAAATTTGATTGAATAAATTAGCACGTGAGACCTTGTAACATGCTTGGAGACATATCTTAGAGCAAGTTAATTTGCCTTGTAATAAAAATTAACTGCGACCCCGGAAGACTTTAGCCTAACGATTGTGGCATTTGATATTGGGTGGGGGAGGGTAATGTCTTAAAAATTTGTATTTTCAATGATTTTATTCCGGATGCTATTCCGGCAATATATATAGAGAGCTAAAATACAATTTATTCCGTTATTATACATGATACTATAAAGGAAAGATGTTCCGGGGAGAGGGTGTTCCTTGGGGGTTTCAATGCTTATAAAACTTTGCTTGGTACCGTCTTAAAGATGTGTATTTATAATTATTTCATTGAGGAAATGGGGCTGTAATAATAACATCGGGATGTATATGTACATATGTTTATAAAATAAACGGAATGAATGTGAAAGAAATTGAAATGACATATCCTATATGGAACCACTGTCCCATTATATTTCTTTAAAAGGAAAATCCAGTCATAATTTGAACTACTATTTCGTAGTTTCATTGTTCACAGAAATGATATAAATTTGAAGTATTTGGTAACCAAATCATTTCATTTTCGAAATGGATGAAAATAGAAGAATTGGAGTAGCTGGAAATTAAAGAAGAAGGAAAACAGATAGCCATAATATACAATTTTCGTACTTTATAACTCCATAGACTTTTCATTTCCTATTTTCGCAAGAAGATTCAATTGTTCGGAATTGCTTGATTTTAAATGGATTACTAAAGGAAAAAGAGAATGCTGGAAACCAGGGTGTACAGGTGTAATGAGGAAATATAGATCAGGCCGTCCGTTAGGACACACCCTGAGATCTTCGCTTGATAGGAACCATGAAATCTCTGTGTTAAACTATTCCTTCTTTGAAAAACCAAAATTAGACGTGAGGGATATTATGCAATTAAGTAAGTCACACTTAGAAGTTTACTCACTCAGTTCAACGGCTAAACAAACAGGAATCAACTACTCAGGAACGGCAGTGAATTGTTCAGTTTATCAGAGAGATTTTGAAAGAACATTTTTATAGAGACACTAGAACTAAAATACTTTAAAGAATAATAGAAATTGATGAAAACCTGTCCAGAAGTACGATTAAATATCACAAAGGTAATCCAAATAAAGGAATGAAGGTCTGGGTCTTTGGAATGGTGGAACGATCGTCAACAATTCTCGGCGCACAAAAGAACATGTGTGCTGTTCAAAAAGACATAATGAAATAAAATGAAATACAAGAAAATGAACAAAATCAGAAATCCGTACTCAATGAACCAAACAATTTATGTATGGGGAGATGAGTTTTCATAATCAGATGATGATTTTCAGAAAGAAAGGCCAAAGGGGAAAATACATGTAAAAAGGCTGTTAAAAGGAAGTAGAGAAATTGAAAAAAAAACCTTGAAATAAAAATATGCCATGCATTTATTTATTAAAAATGAAAAGAATAAAATATTTATAAATATAATAGATGTGTAGTATTTTTTTTGATATTATGTTGTTGTCATGATACTATATGATAGGAATTATTGGTAAGCCGGAACTACTTTTTTAAATAGTCTAAGTGATCCTGATAATAAAAACAATGGAATGAATGATTATTTATTCTATTATAATTAAATGAGCACGTGTGTTAAACTAGCATATTGCCCAAAGTGAGTAACACAAGTTCGTGTGATTTTTTTTTCTTTTAAGTTGGAAGAAGGATTGAAATAACAATTGGAAAAAGAGAGTTTTCAAATCTATATCATAAGAAAAGAATTATTTCGATTACACACAAAATAACATCAACCTTCTAAACAAAAATACTTACTTTTCACTAAGCCAATACAAAACGTTTCAATTAGAGTATTAAAAATCGCCTTTTTCAAAATCAACGATTGTGAAATTGAACTTTTACAGTTGAATTGTTCTATATAATAATAAGGTTTAAAAACTTGGTACAATCCACAGAGATTTCAGATGTGTTACTAATATCAAAGTAGAAACTGAACGAGCGGTTTATATTCATATTACTTCTTATTCTTTTGCAAGAACTAACAGATAGACATAAATTATATGGGAATGTTACAGAAAGACGACTGGAAAAAAAAACATCTTTGATGACAGATTTATTGTGGGGAGCTTTAATGCAACAGTATCTTCTTAATCTTTTGTTTTGTTTAACAGACAGAATAAAAATGTATTCATAATGCAGGCCATTTTAATCACAAAGTTTGCAAAACTAATTCATATTCTAAGAAAACTCTTCTCGTGAGCTGTCTTAGATATTTCTTATGACTTGTACAGTTTAAGACAGTATACTGCGACATGTCAGGTAACGTGTTGCTCATATTATACATGTCCTCTACCAGATGACAAATTTATGACATTATCTAGATCCACCAGGAATTATACATTTTATATAATATATCACAATGTTTGTAACTATTATTAGAACCACTGATTGTCTGTCAGGCATAATTCCAGATTTAAAGAAGTAAAGTTATATGTTTTCCATGACTGTATAGACGTGTTGTTGTTTTGTAATTTTTACTCAAATTACTTCATTCCACAAAGGCTATAAAATACCTCAATGCAAAATCTTTCCAAAACGAAATATATCAATTATATTTGATTAATATCAAAGAAATACACAGAAAAAAAACTTACATATTCTTCACGTTTGTGTAGTCGTGGATGTCAGCATTGTTTAGACACGAATGCTAGTCAGATGGAACGATGAACCATTTTGATATGAACCTCGCAGAATCCTCTTTAAATTTCTTAATAGAATTTTATTGCTTAGAATATTTCAAGCATCTCTGAAAAAAAGAATAGACATATCTTACTATATACGTTGGAAATATGGATATGAACTAACCCAGGTAAATACTTGTAAGTTTAGATTTGAAGATAGTGTAAGTTAAAAGTTGATATATCATCTTTATACCAAACTTTGTAAATATAAAGCAATGTATGGACGGTATGTTCTTATAACGTATTAATGAACTGCAGAGCGATACAAACAAATTCAGCAAACAATGCACAGACGAAAAAGGCTTACATTTACATTATCTTGAAGACAAGATAATGTTATTTCAAATGACATTAGCTTTCGTGTTGTTGTTTTTTTGTTGTTGTTGTTTGTATAAACTCCCCATCCCGTTTCAGTGTATTCGTCATCAAATGTGGTAAGAAGCAAAGATTCTACCTTACTAAACATTCAGGGTGAATAGTGTAAAATTGATATATACCAATGGAAAATGAATAAAAGAAATTGTTCAAAATCTTTGCAAGAAAGTCTTTAGAAAAGAACAATGAAAGTATGTAATTAAATAACAAATCTATAAACATGTTAAAAAATTACTTTTGTGTTTAAACCGTACTTTCAGACAACAGAAACTGATAAAAGGAATAATGGGGAAATAATGACAGAATTGTGATAATCATAATTACCAGAAACCCAAATTCAAACACTTTTAAACAGTATGTCCGGAAAAAAGACTCTTTTTTTAAAAAGGATACAACGCTATGTGGCAGTGACTTTACATAATTGCTTATGTGCAGTAAACATTTTCTGTTATTTTTCAGGTAAGCTTGTTCCTTTCCTAGAGAACGTTGTGGCAAACGCGTCTGTGTTGACAATATTAGCAATAAATATCGAACGTTACAGAGTCGTCTGCCATCCACTGAAGGTAAATATTTGAATCGCGCAATGTCATTTTGATAATAGCATGTATTTACAAGAAACTATTTAAAACAGCTCATTCACAAATAACCATTGACTAAGTTTTTGATTTTAACTGTGCGTGTGTATGACTTCTATCAATACCCATCTACAGACGCATTCCCACCCAATACCACATTTCGTGATGGTAAAAATGGCTAGTTTCTTCATCAAAGGCTATAGCGTTACGTATGGTATAAAACCTAAATTTAGACTTTCTATTTTCGTGTGCCGTCACATGACTGATCACATTCACTCTTTTGTGCATTCGTTTTATGGATAAATGCCCCTAACCACTATATAAACAACACAAGAAATGAAAGTCACAAGAATGAGGGTCACTTCACTTTACTTCAAACATGATTTAAAGTGTCCCTCCAAACATCACTATCAAAGTGTTACTATGATATTGAAAATGAATTTATCTACAGGATCCGTTACAAATATTTATAAATAAAAAAGTGGGAAAACCCGCTTATCAGGAAAAACCGTAGTCAGAAAGCACAGCCTCCCTACACAGTCAAAAAATAAAGGAACAAAGAACAATGATTAACTGATCAGTAAACAAACAATTAACGAAAATGAAAATGTTACCGCACTGGAACGGTCAGTGGCAACACTTTTATGAAGTCCACTAAAGACTTCAGTTTAAGCATTAAGTTTGTAACGTGACTGTGATATTTAGATTGAGTTTGTTCAACAATTTAAAATCTAATTTCTACTTATTGCGTAAGAGAAGTGGTGTCACGGAAAGTTTTGTAAACGAGCAATGAAACTCATTTGAGAGAAATCAGAGGTTCAGTGAAGAAAAAGTTCTAATTTGATTGCTATAATTATTTAGATGAACAGATTCAGCTATCAGATCCTACAGGCTACAGGAGTTATATTGCACCTGTCAGCTTAGATTAGAGAAAATCTGTTTGAAATACAGTGACCTCAGATTCATTCTTGTGAACTTTCGTACTTTGTGTTAGTTATATTGTGGTTCGGGACATTTATAAATCCATGAAACGAATGTCTTTGCTGAGATTAGTGAAGACGCAATGTCGCGGAATGTGTCACGTGGTACAGCAAGCACGTGCTTCGAGGATACCATCTTCTATATTTAGCCGGAATTCCCTAAGTGGGCGTTCACCAAAACGAAAATGCGTTTTCCCGTCCAGTGTGACCTACGCGAGCCATGTGACATAAGCGAGCCAAGACTTCAGCGATAGTAACAAGGAAGAGTAGAAAAACACTGTTTTTTTTACTTTTACCTTTCAAATGTGACCGAGCTGCTTTAAAGTATCAGTATAATATGAATTGATATCATTTTTTATAATCATGTACAGAAACTGCAGAAATATAATATCGTACATTATTATACCCCACGTAAACTGCCAATACTAAATTCCCATAGGCGATCGGGCTTTTAAAACTTATGTTACATTTTGCATTAGCTCAGAGGGTAACATTTTTTTTTCAAAAACCCTCCGGGTGTTATTGTTGTTTTTTTTTGCACACCCTGCAGAAAATTCAAGCGTCTGATGCCGTCGAAGGCGCTTATTGAATCTATTGACTGTAAGCGTTTAGCTGAGTTTGATTCGACTCGTTACCAAACGAAAACAGTCCTAATGTATACATGATCACATGTATGGTCCGGTATAATAAAATAAATAACACACATCAACGAGGGTGATCAACCTCGCTGATGTGTGTTATTTATATATTAATACATGTAAAATAACGGTTTAGAGCTAATTTTCATAATCATGAGTCATTAGAAGAATAAACGTACTGATTTTGTCTTGTTTAACCGAAATGCATGCATGAGTACAGAATATGACATTTTTTAACTCAGCTTCGACTTCAAAATCTGACGTAATTTTTAGAAGTAGCAACAGCTAAATTGCTTTACGACCTTTAACCTTAGTTTTTTAAGGGTACACAGTAATTAAGCTCCTTTCCTTTAAAATGTCAGCTCATAAACGAGTAAATTGATTCATTATAAGAAAGGATCTTAAGACAGTCTTTTTTCCATCTTAACACAATAAATTTCCAATCTGCTTTACGTTTATAGCGATCTAGTAACAAAATGCAACTTACGTCACCATAGCAGTAAGGTTAATAACACTTTTTTTTAACATAACATACATTTATAATTTGGTAACATCACATAGTGTCTGGGTGACGTCACGTAGTGTCTGGGTGACGTATCTGTTTGTCCTGTCTGCATATTACTTGAAATCAGCGGTCTCTGATCTGATTTGCCAAAATACAACAGCAATAAATGTTTTACGTAAGAAAAAGTCTAAAGACACAAACTTTTTCAGTATCAATTTTCAGTGTCAGTTCCTGAGTTTTATATACTTCCTGTTTGTTGTCAAAGTTGAATGCATGTTATAAAAGATCGCAAGAACTGAATATCATAAAACTGGCTTTATCTTGACCGTCATTGTAATAATATTTCCTTTTGATATCGAAAACAATTAAAAGTAAACGGGATTTAAATCACCGGCAAAACTCCACACTATTTTTTCTTACGTTTATTTTCCGCTTATCTCTCAAAATCGAGCTGTCTAATTTAAAAAAATTCTTTTAATTTGATCGAAATTACTAACCCAAAACAAATGCTATCAAACGGAATCTGTTCTCTAAATCAAAGGTCAGTCCTAAAGTTGTGACTATAAATTATGCTCTAAGTTTATGCCTAAAGTCGCTTTTGCCACACATTGGCACTATAGTACATTTTAAATCCAGACAATTCTGATATGCAGACTGACCATAGTATGATGAAAAGCTTTCAGCAAGCAAACAGAATATTTGGTCTCATTTATTTATACGACGTTTGGCGGTCAGCAAAAAATTTTCTAGACGACGGCCACTCTATCAATGACATGTTTGATGGAGTTTGCAAAAAGACAGAATCAAGAACTTTGTAGCTAAATTATCGCTCTGGGATTTCTTTTGAAATTCTGGCAGACAACGTCACTGTATTTCTTTAATCAACACTGATTTTCAACTCAAAAAGCAGTCAGAGTGTAAAGTGGCACGTAGTGCGGTTGTCAACACGAAAATAAGCTTTAGTTAGTGTCGACTTAACAGCGTATTTTATATTAAGCTTAGGTGATCACAAGCTAATAGGATTTTACGTAAATGTTTTTTATAAGCATTTAAATCCTTTGGTAATAATATTGCTCTGAGAAGTTGTGATATGAATAAGGCATTTCTGATTACACTAACTGCCCTGAAATGAGGAATAATCGATAACCTTATTGAATAAGGTCTTGTCTTGAAATATTTGGCGAATTATCTTACAAAATATTTGTTTTATAGGTTGTGAATAAAGCGGCCATCAGGGTTTGGAAAGTGGTTGTTATTATATGGTTTATATCAGCAAGCTGCAGTCTGCCATGGTTGTCTATACCTATAGTTAAAGATTCAGAGTTCTTGGACGGCACACCAATAGAGGTAACATATCGCACAATCTGACTGAAATACACTTCTATGGTTATATCTGAAGGTGACCCATTCAGTTCTATCTTCTTGATAATCTGGATTTCCAGTATTGTTATTTATATCCCAGCCAATGAGACTGCATCTTAAGGATTACATGTACACGCGGCGTATTAATGTTGAGTGTGTAAACTTCTATAGCATGTTCAAATCGTCTTAAATATTTTAAAAATATTTCGTTTTGTCGGATAAATGAATTCTCCTACGATTTATTAGTTTCGGTTTGTATTTACTAAATGAATATTAATAAGCGTATGAACAAGGTGACGGAAATATTCAAGAAAACGGGCCTGTTATTTTGGTATACATGCAGTATTTATGAAATGTCGAAAGTTAATGGAAATTTTTCCCACACATACAATCATTTCAATAGTTTACAAGACTTCATCAAGAGTGCAACTACAACGGGCTTATGGAAGAAAACGACTGATTTATTTGGCAAATGTAGACATATGGTTAAAAATAGAACTGAATCGCCTGCAAACAAAAAAAAAACCAAAAAAAAAAAGAAATCTAGGCACTGATTGGCTGATTGAAAGGTCATGAGAAGGTTATCTTCTTTTAGGTGATAGCGGAGCTGATTTTTATCACAATGCTGGAAATTAAAAGTTAAGTATTTATTCCTTTGAGGGTTAACGTAGGGATGAATACGTTACAATGGTGGATACTGATTTTACTAATCACCGTAGTGAGTTCCTGATTCCAGGTAGTCATAGCTTACGTCAGTCTTTTCCCCGTGTTTATTGTAAACATAGCGTTTTTATGACCATGCTTTACAACTGCTGATATGTGTGGTAGATTTATACAACTGTATACTCAATTTATCTACACAAAATGAACTTAAAACAGTAAAATTTACGTTCATAGAATGGAAAGTTTAAGCAGCTTTTGATTCATGAAGTTTTGATAATTGTCTTTGATTACTGCTTCCTGGTATTCTGATATTACTCGCACTAAAAGTACATACGAGGTAGACACAGTGTGAATTTTAAGATTTGATCATGTGAGCTCCAGGTTAGTGGTTTGACGCTATGCCTGAACACTATGGCTCAGCCATTGATTAAATACATGTATGACAAACAGTTTTAACTGACTTACCTGGCTAAAAACCAGATTCCCGTATCCAAATGATTCGTATTTGATACGCAATATGTATGCGCGGTACTAAACATTTACTTTGTCACAAATAATCCACTTCCTTACCTTACATACTGAAGTTATTCATTCACACTTTCTATAAATAATCATTACAGCTTGTATTTTTTACTCGACTTTCCGTAAACTTTAACTGTGAACGGAAATCACGCGCTGCACGTGTTTTAGTTACTGCTAACAGTTCACTTCATTTCACGCTCGCTACATTTTTTCAAAGGTACTGAGTTATAATTTAATACCTTTTGTATTATATTTTGTGCCAAAATCATCATACCAATGATGTGAATTGAGACCTTAATGGGAACCCAGATCAGTCCCGAACTGAAGAGAAAATATAAATCAGCTACGTTTGTTACATATATATACATGTATTTATATATTTTTTTCTTTCTTCATATTTAACGGTAATCTGCTTAATTACAATATTGAGTAAAAGTTTATTTCAAGATTAAAAGTAACTTTCTGTTGTTTAAGGTCATTGTCAGAGTAACCAGCGTTTATAAAATACAAGAAGTACTTGTACATGCGTATTACCTGGTGTGACCTTGGAAACATGTAGCTTACAAAATTTGTGTTTTGCATATCTTTTCATTTTCAAGTTTTCTATCTTCTGTGTAATATAAAATCGCTCCGGCTACATTGATTTGTTAAATTTGTATTACAGAGCAGTATGTGACATTCATACAAGTAACAGAGCAAAAATAAGAAACATGAAGAAACATTAGATACGTTTAATAAAAATGCTTCTGAAAATGTTTTAATGACTAATGGCTCTATATTATATTTCAGGTGTGCCGAATTCCGATCACAAAACTTTGGCAGGAAGTATTTATTGTAACGTTAGCAGTATTATTTTTCCTTCTTCCATGTCTTGTTTTGTTTCTGCTGAACTGTCATTTATGCCGTGTGTTGAATAGGACAGGTGAGTACGACCCCTGCATCCACGAAGGGAGAAATGATCGCAGAAAACGACAGATTCAAGTGACAAACGTCATTGCTTCAATAGTCACTGTCTTTTTTGTATGTCACCTTCCATTCAGAGTTGCGGGACTTTGGTTATCATTTGCAGACCACGGCGTAATTGCTGAACTTAGTTTAGAGCGGTATCTGGGAATAGTCTACTCCACAAGAATACTGTTCTATCTTAACCATGCACTGAATCCTGTCGTGTACAGTTTTGTGTCAACTAAATTCAGATGTGCACTGAACGAATTATTTTCAGACACAATTTGCTCAGACGTTTGTAGTACTCTAACGCGGAAAAAAAGAAAGCTCTCAAACAACTCCGCTACCACAAGACTGACCCCACGTGTTAACACTAACATAAAAGGTCTACAAAATACTTCTGCGGTGAATGGCCGTCTTTCAAATGAAAGAACAACAACATTGAACCAGGAATACAATCTCAAGATAAATTTTGATGATAAACGTGTAGCTATAAAGTTTAATTTTATTAGCAAACCAGATTGTGTATGATAAGTTTCCTCGTGCAATTAATCGTGCAATATTTTGTTTGTTTTAAAGCAATTTCATTTCAGATGGAAAAAAGTGAGTTTATATCATAGATGTTGCAATTGAAAGATTTTAGGACATTGAGGGAAAAAGCAAGAATTATTGTGCAGTTGAACCTGAATTCAACGTAGCCTTTTCTTCCTTTATTATGCTATTGACTGTTACGTAAATATGACTGCATCTGACAGCAGCAGGAATAATAAGTTAGAATGAAACACCAATTTATCTTCTTATTTTGTTCCATCCTACATAATGTTTTAGAATCATTGACAATTTTCTCAGAACAGAAATGCAGCGGCGGATAAGCTTAGACGGATCATTGTTTTTATTTAAGTAAAATATTCATGAAAGTCCGGAGACTGAGTTTTGCAGGCTCGTATCTGTACGTCGGCGACGCTAACGCGAAAAGTCGCTGATGGTAAGTTTTCGGCGTTGTTACGTTATTCTGTTTACGCTAACGCGAAAAGTCGTTGATGGTAACTTCTCGGCGTTGTTACGTTATTCTGTTTACGCTGAAGCGAAAAGTCGCTGATGGTAAGTTCTCGGCGTTGTTACGTTATTCTGTTTACGCTGAAGCGAAAAGTCGTTGATGGTAAGTTCTCGGCGTTGTTACGTTATTCTGTTTACGCTGAAGCGAAAAGTCGTTGATGGTAAGTTCTCGGCGTTGTTACGTTATTCTGTTTACGCTGACGCGAAAAGTCGCTGATGGTAAGTTCTCGGCGTTGTTATGTTATTCTGTTTACGCTGAAGCGAAAAGTCGCTGATGGTATATTCTCGGCGTTTTTACGTTATTCTGTTTACGCTGAAGCGAAAAGTCGCTGATGGTAAGTTCTCGGCGTTGTTACGTTATTCTGTTTACGCTGAAGCGAAAAGTCGCTGATGGTATATTCTCGGCGTTTTTACGTTATTCTGTTTACGCTGAAGCGAAAAGTCGCTGATGGTAAGTTCTCGGCGTTGTTACGTTATTCTGTTTACGCTGAAGCGAAAACAGCCCACGCCCTTAACACACCGACAATGCGTATTTTGATGTAGTTAATTTTAAAACTGTTTATCTTTTAATGATTTCATTAAGCATACAAGCACCTGTGCTCTGCTGAGGGCAATGATCGTATTGATCAGTGCTCCAGTATTCGACTTCTGATAAATAATACAGCCTTAAAACACTCCATGTTTTGTTTTGCAAATAGCATTTTAACAGACTAAAAATACCATGCAATAAAGATGAAAGAGCATACATCGCATTGCAAGTGAAAATTAACAGACATCTGTAGAAGATTTTATGAGAAAAAACATTACCATTAGACAGATTAAGTACTGAAAGGGAACCCAATGGCGTCATTGTGATAGAAAAACTTCCAAATTTGGCTGAACGGAAAACCTAAATCTTACAAAAAAGACACATGTGAAAACTAGAACAAACTGTGACATCCTACACCATGGAGAATATAAGATCAGTTACAGTGATATTAAGGCGCTGATTTAATCCTGTTATATAACTGCAGATATATTGCATGTAAACAGTCATACCAACAAAACAAAGTTCACAGCCCTATTATGTTTTTCATCTTTTACCCATAATTCACGCGAAGACATAATTAAGGTCTTCTATAAAACCAAGAAGATTGTATGTTTCGTGGCTCCATTGTCTAAAAATTTAAACTCGTTAATTTACACTTTTTTTTTCAAAATGCTAGAATTGTTTTCTCTGTTAGGTTAAGAACATCAGTCAGTTCAAGTGTAAAGGCCAACAGGATGTTTTCGTCTTTATCATGCGCAAACTCGGTCTCACAACCTTTTTTTTTTCATCTGAAAGTAATTCGTCGTGTTATTCCATGAAATAAGACTGGTACAAAATAGTTCAAGTTTTTATACGAGAGTTCAAATGGTTAAAGTCGCCGACATCAAATAATTGGACCCTCACCGATTGTTGGTCATGGGTTCGAGCCCCCCTACCGACTATTACCATTTATGTGAACAAGTTTCTAATACTAAATAAATGTCTAGCACTAGGTTTTCCAAGGAAACATGGTTAGATAAACTACCTGCTCGACACGACTTTTACTATTAGAGGGGTTAAACTCAATTCAACCGACTTTTATCAGTAATGCAAGCTGATTATGTTTTTGTTAATAACGCATTATCGATTTCAGCAAGATCACTGGCAAACTCATGAACATGCACTAGATTTAATATACTTGTTTCCGGTCTCTCCCTTTTTTGTCTCCGTAGGCTGACAATGAAGGCAATATTTCAAGTTTATTAAGACATTGAGATTTTACATAAATAATCAACTCTAAATGCTTCTCAAAGGCGACCTGTTGAAAAAAGCATAATCAATTATTTTACGAAAACAAGGTATGACAAATGTTCCTCCTATCATAATAAATTATTGCCTAGTTCAGACATTTTGATGAACTGAAAAAAAACAGAAACAGGAAACTATACAAAATACATAATTTTTGTTTGTTTGTTGTTTGTTTTGTTTTTTTTTCTTAATACCTTCAGTCCAATTTACAGTTTTTATAGTATTAACTTAGATCGCACAATGTCCTAATACCAACAAAATAATGTTTACGTGTAATTAGTAGCTTTCTACCATACAACCATAAAAAATGTAAGAATAAACAAAGGGTAAACAAATAACTAGAACTTAGTATGAATTAAACTCGTTTTCTCTATTTTTCTTTTTGTCGTGATGCATCAACGCTTATACGAGCGGTCAACATTTTTAATATAAATATTGAGACTTGATATAACTCTCTGGAAACTTTTCGTCAGCAAGTCAAATTCTATTCTGCAAGTTACGGCGTTATACTCTAAAAAGAAATTTAGAGAAATACAGATCAAGTGACAAACGATGACAGTAAGTCAGAATAAAACCCTATTAGGAAAAGATAAAAGAGCAATCGGTAAGATTTTAAAGTACAAATTCAGGAACAAATGGCGTCAGAGTTATAGAGAAGTTCCGACTTTTGAGGACCAGAAATTCTATGCCCACTTTGAAAGCACACGTGAACTCTGGTTAAAAATAATTAGCCTCTTGTTATATGCTGGTTTAGACGACAAGCATTCGGTTATTGAAGGTTTTAAGAAAAACAGCAATGAAAACGAGCTAGTGGCAAGATACAATTACCACTCAGATAGAACAATAAAGGTTCTGGGGTAGTTTTACTAAACACAAGATCATGATGGACATGTTAACAAACAAGGACTATCAGAAAAAGATAAACAGATCTTCAGATTTTGAAAAATATAGATTAATTCCTGTCCATTATCAAACTTTGGAATTATTTCATCATTTCCAGTCAAAGTAGTTGTGACAAAACCATCAGTTATATAAGCTTTCACAAACATGATATTTTACTTAACGGATCTATAGAGTAAAACCATTATCCTTTTAACACCGTAGAGTAACACGTTTGTCCACTTAATGTAATGTTCATTAGTTCTTATAGAACCACAGAAAATTCAATAAAAGTAAAGACACTTGTCGCATGATGTAATGTGATCTAAAGTTTATGTACGATTTTTTCCTAAAATAGATGTTTTCGGATAAGATTACATTGAAGTGGCAGAAATTTCAAAATTCAAAAGATTTTTTCTTTTTAATTACATTCCAACCGCATTTTACAGAAGGTTATTACAGCAGGATATTACCAAACGCTTTCTTATCAATATAAACCTTTAATATGAGTAGCAGTTTTATTCCGTTTTTCTTATTTTATATAATACTCTACATGTATATATAGGATGGCGAGTATTTATATGCTTTCTTTGATAAGGTTAGACGTCTGAAAAAAAAGCTAGTCACCGGTGCGTTTAATACAGTATGTCATAGGAGAGAATGTTAGTTTTTCAGCTATTTCATTTCCAACACTGGTAGAAGCCTTCACGCGCCGATAATTTGAGAATACGAAAAGTCAGCACTATCTATTTTGGAAAAAATAACAAAAAATTCTTAAACGTTTGTTAAAATATGAATATTTTTGTATCTCTATAATTACTTTGTCCAATACTTTTCGACTCCGGCCTATACTTTAACAAGCTACTCAAAACCATACATTTTCTCAGTTTCTATATTTTGCATACATTCAGTGAATCTCTCTTTATTTGCACGTAGATATATCAGTTGCAATAACGAACAAAATATATAGAAACATTTTGCAGACATGAAACGTCATTTTACAGTGAAGCTTGCTATAATCATTCAAAGTGGATAATCACAAAATTATCGGTCACATATTGGCCCGTCTTATAAAACAACATCTCAAAACAAAAAGCAATTGTATAACACGCATGTTAAAAGCTTTTGTCATATATTCCACATGATAAAGATACATACACAAACAAAAAGCATAATCATTACTAAAATTTTCACTTGACAATTATTGCCAACAAATCTGTGAGTCTACGTTTTCTTTCTTCTCTTTTCGTTGAAAGTGCGACAACTGTCATTAGCATTTTATGTTATCAAGTATCGTATGTAATTATTATACCTTCTCTTACCCCAAATTTTGTAATAATGATCCTTATTAAATTCCTTGAATAATTTTGTAATTCATTTTTATTTGTGTTCAGAAAGCATTTTTACCAGTAAATTATAACATGCAGCTAAATTTTGTAGATTTAAACTAAGGTCTGAGACTATTTTCGACTAATTTCAAGTGTAAACGCAGCAATCAAAATTTACTTCTTTTATCAGTTTTGAAATAACTGTCGAGATTCACTTTGATGAAATATTTATCACGAGCTTTATTTCGTGCAGTTGCTATCAACTAATATTCAAAGATATAAACCTATATCTACTGGCTCTAACTTGCATATTTAAAGCAAGTAAACATATTAAAAGAAGGCGGTGAATCAAGCTTTACTTATCAGAGGCACACAGTTTAAGCCAATCATAACGACATGATTAGAGGAATTTAAGTTACGGTAAATTTTAAAAGAAATACAAAACCATTTGTAAAGTTGGTAGTTTCTCGAAAACTGCCCGTGTTTGCATATACAGGAGATTAATCATTGTGCTATTTAGAAAGATCTTTGATAAATCTCATCTTCTTGCTTTGTCTTCGAATAAGTACATTTTCAAAGTCTACATGGCCCATATATTCAATTTATTTTATTTGTCGCACGAGGACTGGCGTTTATTTGATATAACTTTGGCTTTATGTTGATATATCAAGTCTGTTTTGCAAGTTTCAAATAACTTATAAACATCAAAGGAGAAACCTTTGAATGTAAGTGATATTTGTTGAGAAAAATAAAGAGGTAGGGTCTTAACGATAACCTGACAAATGAAAAGCAAACAGTAAACCCAAATAATTTATGGTGATATGCTCTTTTAAACAAATATAGACACCCATAAACAGATCTCTTGTTTTTTCTACAGCTAAGGCCAACAAGACTTATAAGAGGGACTATTGACAGCCACATGAACATGTCTGGTTATTTATTTATGTATATTTGTATATTTAAGATATTAACGTGAAGCTAAAATATTCTGTTGTTAAGATTGTGTTCCTCTGTGTGCCAGTATATGCTTGAACTGCATTTTTTTGTAACAGTGAACAATTTCATCAGTTGATATTGTATATATATGGAGTTAAATTTCGCGCGAATGTTTTCGATATGTTTCACAGAAATACTGCAGCATTGCATAGAACCCTCGGGACAGTAAGTACTTGTAACGTATAGAAAATATTCTATTTCGTTCCATGTGCTTCTTCGTTAAGTCGTTAACTTTCAAACAAGTTCTCAGCAAATCCCAAAATGGCAAAATGGCGATGATTGATGTTCTAACTTGCTCAAAAATCACTCCTTCAAAATGTTCTTGCTTGTCAGTTTGTAATTTTTAAATCGGAATTATATTTAATGAACAAAGAGTACATTAATGAGAAATAACTTTGCAAATTCTACTAAAAATGGGAGAAAGAAATTTTCAAAACAAACTTTTTTTCATTTTTCATTTAATATTTTGATTATAATGATAATAATAATGATGATGATGATGATAATAACAGGAAAAAGACAATACGATTTCCATTTTTTCTCACTTGCTGACAATCACTTGACATCCTTTTAACACTTCATCAATAACTTACCTAAACTTTATTGTTAGCAAGACAAAGGCATCAATAATGAAATATATGTAGGTATAAAGTAAACAGCAACATTTATGTGACTATAATAATAAGGATATTTGAACTTCAGACTAACAAGACAAAACATTACAGATTGTGTTCAACAACAGTTTAGTCTGAAAACAAAAACAAAAATGCCTTGAGAAACGATACCACTTTTCGATTAATTTACTTCTAACTGCAAGACAACCCTTTTTACCTGAAATAGAATCATCCTTAGAAATAGTTTTGTTAAAGTTGCAGTACTTTCTTACAGTATATCTGTAGAGTTAGGGGTTAGGGTTAGAGTCTATCTTTTGGTATACTTATTCTGAGCCATAGTTTAATCTTTTTTAATTTCTATTATATGTAAGTCAAACGCTAATGAAACGCTTATTATAGAAGTTATATATATAGTCAGATCCGATATATGCCTTTTTGTTTCTGTTCAAGTTTTTGTTACATGTCGGCTTAACGAAATTGCGAATCAGTACGTAATAAAGGACTGAAAAAGTAGTTAAATTCACTTAATTCAGTTAATATATATTTTGTTATCGATATCAAATAAAAACTTTGTATTTAATCATCAACAAAACTTGCTGGTGTCAAATTGTCATTGAATATTTATATTAGTTTATTAGTCATTTTTGAAAATATGTGCTTCCTCTCTGAGACGTCAGTAGTTTATGAAACTGTGTTGTAAATGCTAAGTATTTAAACACTTCAATAGCTGATTTTATAATACTGATGGGTATCACTTTTTCCTTACTGTACAAGAAGTATATTTCTTGTCAATATTTTCTAGCAATTACATAAAAAAAAAAATTTTTTTCATGTACAATCTTCATTTCTGTTTTGCACAGAAAAAACTCGGTTTTACCAGACACATATTTTTTATTTGAAGTATTGTTTGTGAGTGATTCAATTACATGGTGTCACATATCAGGCCATTAACAAATATGTCCTAAGTAAACCTTGTAATCAGACAATGCTTTAAGAAAATTCAAAGCTGGTAGCTATCCATTAATGAAGTCAACACAAGAAAACAAATGACAGGAAATAAATAAATAGTGTGTGTGTGTGTGTGTGTGTGTGTGTGTGTGTGTCAGAAACAAAATCCCTATCGGTTAGGGCCTGACAAGGCAGTCAGTAATAGAGATGTATCGATGCCTATTGAACGGAAGAAATAGTAAGGTTTTGGACGATTTGTCCAGTTGCCCTCAGAAAGTAACACACTTTTTCACATTTTATTGACGAAGCTATTTACAGATTAAAACTTACTTTCACGCTTTCGAAAAGTTTTTTCATCGATATTTCCTTCTAAAAAAAAATATATATATTTTATCAAATGATATGCTTCTTCTGTTGCTACTGACCAGAATAAATTGCGCTGCAGTTTTATTCAAAAGTATTTCACTTTTCTCTTGTTCATCACTCACGTCTTAGACAAGACTCATTCTTATAGATGTGGGATGGATGTAAGTCATAAAATGCGGTGATCTATATTTCCGAGACATTTTCATTACTTACATGCTCGATATAGAACCATTTTAATACTTAACTTTGATTTTAACCGACGTATTATAACAACCGACGTGTTATTACAACATTATATGATACACGTTTCATGTCTTTTGTACATTGTACATTACAGAAACTGAAGACGTCGTATCCTAAGATTTCCTATCAATTGTACAGCTAGGGAGCTAAAGGTAGAAATCTTCAAGCGATTACCTTTACATAAAAATTAATCTTATTTGCATTCAACAAAATAGTGCGCACAGACTTGACCTTGTACAACCAGATTTTTTAACTATATAAATATATTTAGAAAACAGTGTGAGTGTAGGATGATACTTTTGGCGGTTATCACGACTTCCGCCGTAACGCCTGTGTATTTTCTACATGTCTGGTTAGACGATTACTGTTAATCGATCTCACAAATTTGAATATTCGCCGACATCCTTGCCATATTAGATGGATCTGGCTTGCATTAAGTTCTAATATAGAGTTAAACTAGATACAAGGTAACTCGGAATCGATTAAAACGGCACTATTTTTTTCAAAACTAATTCCACCTTCAGAACGGATTGGTTGAACCTCACAGACACCAGCCTTAGGCTGCGCTTCCAGTTTATCACCTGTTTCTTATTGTTCAAATGCAGCAATAGAAATAAATAGATTTAATTACATTCAAGGTCATGTCACACAATATACAATGAAACGCTCCAAATTATGATAACTACTTTAGTACTTTGATAAAACTTAAAAAAATATTGTTGAACAGTAGATCACACAGGTAGATTTTCTTTTTAATTATATGGAAATATAAGCAGATCATTTTAAAAGTGGCAATCCATTAAACTTGTTCGAAAGCAGTCTTTTAATGATGCGGCTAGATTTGTTTTCTTTGTGCAGAACAGGCGAAAAAACAAAGATATCAATTTCAAAGAACGCTGGTACTAGAAAAACATTCCGTATTACCTTTTCACAGTTTGTTGCCTTGCCGTTAGTAGTTCATTTGCGAAGAAGAAAGCTAATGATTCCAATATTGAATGTCGTCTCTCGAATGTCGTGCTGGCACAGTATTCGAAAAATGATGTGTTTCGAATGTCAAATGTCGTGCTAATATCATATTCAGGTTTCAAGTTTTTCAGAATTCGAAAGTTGAATGTCGAATGTCGTGCTGGCACAACACTGATTTTTTGCCATAATGAATGTCTAATGTTGAGCTTATATGAAATTCATTTTAGCCAATATCTTATGTTGAGCTAACTTCACTCTCTTACACTAAAAATATAAATAAATCTGGTGTACAGGAAACACGATCTCATGTTTTACAGATAACCCACCATTCAGCAGGATCCCGGCTCTTATGCATTTCAATACATAATAAACTGACCAACATTCAATGCAAACGAATGATTTTTTTGAAGATGCACTCTATGAAACTGCCCACAAGTAAAATTTTTTATTCATTTGTTTTATTTGTAAAAAGATCTAAAATATATAGAAAAGGTGGTAATAATTTTTAAATCAAGAACGACAAATATTGTATAATCCGACTATCGGTGCTAATCACAGTTAGTTTTTTCGTAATGTCGAAGTATATCTCGTTTGATTTTAAGTCGAAGAAAGTGCTTGACATAAAGTCAAAAACTTTTTAACTATTCATCCTATGTTTGAAATGACGTCCTCAGTTAATAACCCTTCCCAGCTGAAGTATGCAGGGCATACTGTGACATAGTAAAATATTCAGAAGTCGAATAAAATGGTTCAGCTTATGTACGAATTTTAAGCATACTTACCAGTTTGACCTTTAGACGTGTTTTTCAAAATTTCAGTTAGTATAAAATTTTCAAAATAATTTAAGAATATGAATCTAAAAGAATTTCTTGTCGTCCTTCAAATATATAACGTTTGATCTTGATGTGACTGGCAAAAAAAAATCTTTAAATATTTTGATAACTTCGTGAAACGGCCGTGTAAGTAATCTTTAAAATTCAAATCTTAATCCTTAATACTCACGGCAAACAATACGAGATAAATGATAAAGTCTGAGTAAATTTTAAGAGTGCATTGGAATTAGTTAAATGAGATATTTCTTACCAATGATACACTGAATAAGCTGATATTTCTCATTTGTTTAAAGCTTATCTTTTTCTAAAGTTTATACTGCTAATTCAGAAAGCAAACATTATTCTTTTCCTCTTTTATTCAGATGGATATATGTATTCAATGTGCATCTAGGCGAATACACAAAATTGATAAAAGCTCATTTTACCCAACTATTTCGTTAGTTACTTGGTCAATTCTGAAAAGAAATTTAAAGCAACATGTATTATTTTGGTAAAAATTATTACAAGATCAAATCTTTCGTCACGACTGTCGCGAACAAGAAACACATGCTGTGTTATCCTCGTGAATATATATCACAATTAGTCAATCAGTCAATCAAAAATACAATTTAACAGTATGTCATTTACAAGTTTATGACAATAAGACACTCATTTCACAAATAGTAGAACAATGATTTTAAATTGGAAACTTTAAAACAGGAATGTAAGTCAAAAATAGCCGATGTCTTAAAACTACCATGATGTTAATACAATACTCAAAAACGCATTTGGTATTACTGCGACAGACTAAGAAAGCTGTCAACTTACTCTATTTCGCAAATGAAATTATGTTCGGTTTCACACCAACCATCATCCCAAAATCCATTTTCACCATAGATCCCAAGACAATCCTGATGTTTACTGGCATGACCCGCATCATTATTTGGTTCCCCAGAACGCCAGTGTGTGTACTGCATTTAAAAATACCCTTATTTACTACTGTGTGATCATAAAACATACATATGAACATTAACTTAAACATTGCGTTGCTATTCTCTCAAAATATTTACGGCCAATTCCTCGAAGTTATGATACGTCAGTTTGAATCACAGAAATTTCTTGTACAGAGTGAAAGTGCTGCATAAAGCTATCCATTGAATATAATTTACGCACTTATTCAGCGATTGACTGGGTTCCAGTATAAATCATAGTAACGACAAACCAGAGGGGCTTCATCGGACAGGCCTGGCTCAAAGGAACGTATTCCAAAATCAACAGTTACTGAAGATTTACTCTTAATACAGTTTAACTCCTACATGTTAAAATGAAAATATTTTGTAATGTTTAGAACAGATGATCATGAATTTTGCGTTATGGCATTCAGACTCTAAAACAGTGTTCATAAGTTTCATAAATTCCATCAACACAACAATTGTGTAATAACTCTCCATATAAATACTTCTACATTAAATTTTAAGTTAACTGATTGACTGTTTGAGTGAAACCTTGACATTTGGTAATTGTTTTGTTCAATTTAATTCCTTAAAACATTATATAAAAGGAAATTGAATGATCTATATTAATTAATAAATGTATTTCAACGGCTAAATAAAATGATCATCTAAATCGCAGAACGTTAAAGGTTGGTATTTCGGTCTAGTGTATACCTTCCTTTAATTGTATAAATACAATCTCTGACAACTGCATAAGCGAATCAGTTTTTTTTTGCTCAGTGGTTAGAGTGTTGGTCTTTGATGTGCTAAGATAAGAGCTCGAATCTCGCTCTGGGTTGTGTATTCTGCATTGCATCTTTCTGTTACGGACTTGCATGTTCTTAAGAGTATAAATAACGTAGACCCTAGACAAATCTCTGTACACTGTAATTTTGTTAGTTTTTTTGGTGTGTGTGTTTTGCTGGGTGGGTGGGTGTGTGGATGGGTTGGTTGGTTTGAGCAAACCTCTTTGACCGTTACCTAAACCATATCGTGCCTGCACGTCTTGCAGTTTTATATATCTCGTATTATTTCATATTCTGAAGATTTTTTTTCAGCACTTCTTAACTGACACGCATTTTCTGTGACACACAGTTACAGCTTCTTTCTAAGTAAAACTGAAAAGTTTTATTTAGATAGGCTTATTATAAGATGCTGAAGCAGAATTATGACACTGACCTTGATCGGTTTTACAACCTTTGCCCACACCCATACTCCTTCAAAAATTGCGTCTGTTCCACCTAACCAGTAGTAAAAATGTGAGTCTGTAGTACTACCTGAAACATATCATCACACAACAATCATAAAATAAAAAAGATAAATAATACTCAAATTGCCATTGTGACTTCAGACTTCTTTTATCCAGCAGTTAAAGTATGCCAAACTTTTCATCTATATAATAGACCATCCGATTGTTTGGCTGGTTAACAAGAAATAATTTTAAATACGATCTTTACATTAGTAAAAAACATTGTGAACTGTGCAAGAAAAAAAAAGAAACTACGCGATGAGCCTTCCCCTTTTTGTTCAATTTGTACCATTCTGTCGTTTTGAAAGCCTCTTTATCGAATTAATCTTTTTACTTCACTCCATCTGACTAACTAAAAACTGTGTTATTTCCAGGTATTGCCGAACTGGTTTATTCTTTTCTTACGGACACTGTACAAGCGCCGTATGAAAACACGTACATTGTACGAGGTATTTTAGGAGCATCTGACCAGAAGCTGTCAGTGTAATGAAATCGAACATGGCCTGAAGGCATATGACCAGAAGCTGTCATTGTAAAGAAATCGTACAGGCCTATAGGCATCTGAACAGAAGCCGTGAATGTATGGTAATTGCACGGTGCATGGAGGCATGTGGCCAAGAGCTACGATTGTACGGAGACTTTCAGGGCCTTTGCGCATCTGAACTTAAGCTGTGAGTGTAAGGAGATCGTACGGGGCCTGTCTGCATCTGACCATAAGCTGTCAGTATAAGGATATCGTACTGGTGCTGTAGGCATCTGACTTTAAGCTGTCAGTATAATGATATCGTACGGGGCCTGTCAGCATCTGACCTTAAGCTGTCAGTATAAGGATATCGTACTGGTGCTGTAGGCATCTGACCTTAAGATGTCAGTATAAGGATATCGTACTGGTGCTGTAGGCATCTGACCTTAAGCTGTCAGTATAAGGATATCGTACTGGGACTGTAGGCATTTGACCTTAAGCTGTGAGTGTACGGAGATCGTACGGAGCCTGTCAGCATCTGACCTTAAGCTGTCAGTATAAGGATATCGTACTGGAACTGTAGGCATCTGACCTTAAGCTGTGAGTGCACGGAGATCGTACGGAGCCTGTCAGCATCTGACCTTAAGCTGTCAGTATAAGGATATCGTACTAGGACTTTCGGCATCTGACCTTAAGCTGTGTGTGTACGGAGATCGTACGGAGCCTGTCAGCATCTGACCTTAAGCTGTCAGTATAAGGATATCGTACTGGGACTTCAGGAATCTGACCTTAAGCTGTGTATGTACGGAGATCGTACGGAGCCTGTCAGCATCTGACCTTAAGCTGTCAGTATAAGGATATCGTACTGGGACTGTAGGCATCTGACCTTAAGCTGTGAGTGTACGAAGATCGTACGGGTCCTGTCGGCATCTGACCTTAAGCTGTCAGTATAAGGATATCGTACTGGGACTGTAGGCATTTGACCTTAAGCTGTGAGTGTACGGAGATCGTACGGAGCCTGTCAGCATCTGACCTTAAGCTGTCAGTATAAGGATATCGTACTGGAACTGTAGGCATCTGACCTTAAGCTGTGAGTGCACGGAGATCGTACGGAGCCTGTCAGCATCTGACCTTAAGCTGTCAGTATAAGGATATCGTACGGGTCCTGTCGGCATCTGACCAGAAACTGAGTGTAACGGAGATCTAACGAGACCTGAAGGCACCTGACCAGAACCAACAAAAGTGAGAAGATCGTACGGGGCCTGTAGACATTTAACCAGAAACAACGACTGGACGGGTGTATGGAAACGTACAGAGCTTACAGGCACTGACCAGAAGCTATAAGTGTTTTGAAACCGTTCGGAGCCTGTTGGCATTTAACCAGAAACTCTAAGTATTTTGAGCCTGAAGGCATGTGACTAGAAACTATAAGTGTACGGAGAACGTACGGCGCCTGTTGGCATTCAACCAGAAACTACAAGTGTTTTGAGAGCGTTCAGAGCCTGCAGGCATTTGACCAGAAAATATTGGTTTATTCAGACCATACAGCGCCTGAAGGCATGTGACCAGAAACTATTAGTAAATGGAGCCGGCAGGCATCTGACCAGAAACTGTTGGTGTATTGAGACCGTGCGGAGCACGCAGGCATCTGACCAGAAACTGTTGTTGAGACCGTTCGGAGCCGGCAAGCATCTGACCAGAAACTGTTTGTGTATAAAACCGTTCGGAGCCGGCAGGCACCTGACCAGAAACTATTGGTGTATTGAGAATGAACGGAGCCTGCAAGCATGTGACCAGAAACTATTGGTGTATTGAGAACGTACGGAGCCTGCAGGCATATGACCAGAAACTATTGGTGTATTGAGACCGTGCGGAGCCTGCAAGCATGTGACCAGAAACTATTGGTGTATTGAAACCGTTCGGAGCCTGCAGGAATGTGACCAGAAACTGTTGGTGTATTGAGACCGTGCGGAGCCTGCAGGCATGTGACCAGAAACTATTGGTGTATTGAGACCGAACGGAGCCTGCAAGCATGTGACCAGAAACTATTGGTGTATTGAAACCGTCCGGAGCCTGCAAGCATGTGACCAGAAACTATTGGTGTATTGAAACCGTTCGGAGCCTGCAGGCATGTGACCAGAAACTGTTGGTGTATTGAGACCGTGCGGAGCCTGCAGGCATGTGACCAGAAACTATTGGTGTATTGAGACCGAACGGAGCCTGCAAGCATGTGACCAGAAACTATTGGTGTATTGAAACCGTGCGGAGCCTGCAAGCATGTGACCAGAAACTATTGGTGTATTGAAACCGTTCGGAGCCTGCAGGCATGTGACCAGAAACTGTTGGTGTATTGAGACCGTGCGGAGCCTGCAGGCATGTGACCAGAAACTATTGGTGTATTGAAACCGTTCGGAGCCTGCAGGCATGTGACCAGAAACTGTTAGTGTATTGAAACCGTTCGGAGCATGCAGGCATGTGACCAGAAACTGTTGGTGTATTGAAACCGTGCGGAGCCTGCAAGCATGTGACCAGAAACTATTGGTGTATTGAAACCGTTCGGAGCCTGCAGGCATCTGACCAGAAACTGTTGGTGTATTGAAACCGTTCGGAGCCTGCAGGCATGTGACCAGAAACTGTTGGTGTATTGAAACCGTTCGGAGCCTGCAGGCATGTGACCAGAAACTGTTGGTGTATTGAAACCTATCGGAGCTTGCAGGCATGTGACCAGAAACTGTTGGTGTATTGAGACCGTGCTGAGCCTGCAAGCATGTGACCAGAAACTTTTGGTGTATTGAAACCGTTCGGAGCCCGCAGGCATGTGACCAGAAACTGTTGGTGTATTGAGACCGTGCGGAGCCTGCAGGCATGTGACCAGAAACTTTTGGTGTATTGAAACCGTACGGAGCCTGCAGGCATGTGACCAGAAACTATTGGTGTATTGAGACCGAACGGAGCCTGCAAGCATGTGACCAGAAACTGTTGGTGTATTGAGAACGTACGGAGCCTGCAGGCATGTGACCAGAAACTTTTGGTGTATTGAAACCGTACGGAGCCTGCAGGCATGTGATCAGAAACTATTGGTGTATTGAGACCGAACGGAGCCTGCAAGCATGTGACCAGAAACTATTGGTGTATTGAAACCGTTCGGAGCCTGCAGGCATGTGACCAGAAGCTGTTGGTGTATTGAAACCGTGCGGAGCCTGCAGGCATGTGACCAGAAACTGTTGGTGTATTGAAACCGTTCGGAGCCTGCAGGCATGTGACCAGAAACTGTTGGTGTATTGAAACCGTGCGGAGCCGGCAGGCATCTGACCAGAAACTGTTGGTGTATTGAAAAGCTTCGACTTGACAGAGACCGTACGGATTTTAAAGGCTGATGGATTAGTACGATTTTATCAATCATACGGACATAGTATGGCTATCTAAACGAGGCATTACAAACTGTATCGTTTTTATCAAGATAAACATATTTACTTTCTATCTTTTACTTTAAATTTTGATCTTGTCTGAGAATCATTGCCATCATTAAAAAAGTGTTAGATAGTTTTTATAATGTGTCCGTGTGACGTCTGACCCAAGAAATTTATTAATCTTACGGAATTGACTTAGCAAGAACTACCTAATATTAACAATCGCGTTAGTGGTAAATTCTCGACCACTGAAATACATAAAAGGAATTTTCATTCTTTTGAAAATTTCTAATCTACCAGCGGCCTGAAGCTAGCGGCCTGTAGGCCTTGCGGCCTGATGTTGGTGGTCTAACTACCTAATGTATTTTTACCAAAAAAAAAACGACTGAGAAAATACGTCTTCTATAAATAAATCAATTAAAACGTACATAAACTCTCAAAAGAACACAGAAGTTTGCAAATCTTTGAATTTTGCAAGCTTGGCTATTAGAATAGACCTAGCACGGAGGAACTTAAAAACAATCGCTTGAATGGTATCAAACATACATTAAAGGATTTTTTCATTATTTTGAACAAAAAATAAAACAACCTACACGCGTCCTGGTAAGCGGACTGGCGGTCTGAAGTTGACAGCCCAACAACCTAAAGTATTTTTCACCAAACAAATGACTCAGAAAATAAGGCTTAAATTAGTTAATTTATAACAAATAAACAATCGCTTTAGTAGGATATTTTCGCCCACTGAAATAAATAAAAGGATTTTTTATCATTTTGAACAATTCAACCTTGGTGACCTAATGTGTTTTTATCAAACAAGTGGCCTATAAAGTACGTCTTATATGAATAAATCAATGAAAACACACTTTAACGCTCAACAGAACCCCCTCCCCCCCTCCCCCCCCCAAAAAAAAAAAAAGAAATTCGAAAAACTTGGACATTAACAGTCTTTGCTTAAAGAATAGTCTCAGTATTGAGCAACCAATAAACAATTGCGTTAGCTGTATATTATTCTCACTCACTGAAAGACATTTGTGTTTTCTGTACAGTTGCTTTCGTATTTTCATTGATGTGTTAAGAAATAAACCCTGTCAAATAACAAAGTGACGGTGAAATGACAGTTCTGATATATAAAAGTCTTAAGAAAATAAGATATACAGAGCTGACAAGTTGATAAAACGGCGAAACCCGTATATTTAGCAATCTTTTGAACGAAAATGCTAAAAAGCATTTTGACTACTTATGAAAAGTTAAGTTGGCTAATCATCATGACATGAACATTCTCTAAACTTTTTTGTGGTCTATTGAGTTTTAATATGCGATTTCGCTGATTTATATAAGGTGTATTCTGTTTTATAAGACATTTGTTTTGTAAAATTGCGTTAGGTCGCCAGCTTCAGGCCGTAGGCTGCTAGTAGATTGAAAATTTTCAAAATAATGAAAAATTCCTTCTTTGTCTTTATGTGGGCCAGATCTATGTTCATTCTAACACATATGTATAGTTATGGGGGGGAGGGGTGCAGGTATGTGCACTACTTATCGTGTCGTTATTGTTCCTGTCAGAATATTCCGTTTACCCCGCTATTCATTTCCACGTAAAAATGAAAATAACGAGGTAATTTTATTACTCTATCAGTTAATAATTTACCTTTAAGCAAATGTCTATTAATTTATCATAGACGAACTTCAAAGAAAGTAATTAAGCCTATAAGAATATTTCAGTTTAATTTTCCTTTTTAAAAAATTATCAGTTAACAATGACAAATAAGAACATTCGGAAGAAGTTTGCGTGACGTCAGCAGGCGCACGCTTGTATTCAGCGTGATATAACGTATAGGATATATTACGGTCAATACCTTCTTCGTTTATTGTTATGGATTGCGGATAGTGCTAGAATAAACGTTTACATTGATTTGTTTATATAAGTCGTATATTCTGAGTCATTTTTTGGGCAAAAATACATTATAGAGTGCAAGGCCGCCAATTTAAGGCCCCTTGGCCGCAAACTTCTGTAAGATACTCCATAGATGGTTGCAAACATAAACTAGTAGACATCATCACCATCATCACAGCGACTACCATCATCAAAAATAACATCACATATCAACAGTAACAGCAAGAAATCCAGCAATACTTGAATAATTACAACCATAATCATCGACTTCATCATCGACCTGATTTCTATCATCACCTTAATCATTGTTGTCATGAAAGGTCAACAAAACTTAAAAGATTGATAATTAATTCATCATCATCATCATCATCATTGTTCAATACAAGAATAAATATACCATGAAAGTGCAGATGATTTAAAACAGAACACCTATGTTGTCATTTTCTTCAAGATGACGATCAATTTTTGCTTTATATATATAAATGAGGTTACTTGATGTACACACGCTGTTTTCCATATCACGGATTCATACTGCTGTTTTATAATGTAAACAGAAATGAGTTACCCTTGAGGTTATGAATGTAGCCTGCCAAGAAATGCTGTTCCCGCTCCGACTCAACAAAGGCAAGATGACCACCATAGGCCTCACAATACACCTGTAATACAAGAAACTACTTATCGATCGGTCGCTTTGTCATGTCTAAAATTATAATACAACCAGTAATATTAACAAAACATACTGATTGCTGAGTTCAATGGTGATAGGTTTTAACAAGTTCTTTGTATAAATCACTAACGACATTGTGATGTAACGTAATTTTTGGTTGACTAGTCACAATAAAAACACGTGATACTGGCTTATTTTGCTGACCCTTGAAAAGAAAACTGTAACTGAATTATTTCTTTGATATAAATGTTAATTTTCACAGAAAGAGGATATTTACTTGGCGAATGTTATGGAAATGACAGTAAGTAAAATCTATTTACGGCTAATATCACTTCATTTGCATTTCAATAAACAACGTGTACAAATGATTGATAAAACAAAGGCAATATAGATAATGTCAATTTCATTAATTGTTTTTAAAACTGCCGATTCTAACAGAATGTCAAAATTATTAATTTTATAGATTTACAAGATTTTACTGCATTTAAATCTAGAATAATTTTGCTGACATCACTATTTGTATTTCAAGTACTTTACTTGAGTTCTGTACTGTTAATGTAACACAGGTATAATACGGCACTTGTACTCCCTTGCCTATCAGCTAGCTTTTATGGCGACGTGGTAGAGTGTCTGCTTAGTAATCGAAGGTACCCGAGTTCAAACCCAGCTCGGGGCAGGTGGATTTTTTCCGGGTTACATTAATATTGGACCGACTTGAAAACTAAGTCAGCATTACAATTGGACTTACTGGTCTTACGAAATATTATACTATATGTTGTGAGTGGAGACGTGTTAAAGATGACAAAACACTTAATACAAGAGCTCCACTGAAGTGGACAGTATACGTCAGAGGGCAGCTATTGAAGCTATTATCTTTATAGATAAATACCTTATCAACAGCGACACTCTAACAAGGATATGTGGCAGAGTTCATTTTAAAGACATTATAAAAACAACATTTGCATATAAGTTCAAATGCTTATATTGTGTACAGAGGACAAGAAGCACAAAGCGGAAAAAAATATTCACACATCATATCAGTATGACATGCGGCCTCTAATTGTAACATTGACTTTGATCCGAGCCAGCCGAAACCAGCGCTCAACACATAATTTTCAATTTTATTGCTGTCAGTTTTTAAGAAATATGCCACATTATATATCTTTTACAATCAATTTTTTTTATTAAATTCAAATATGTTATTTACCTAAAAACACAAATATTTGGTACTCTCGCTAGTAAACATTAAAATAAATCTTATGATTGCAGATCGTTAAAACAAGGGCCGCAAACTGGGTTGCAGATAGGATCGGAGGGCCGCAAAATAAGGATGTCCGAAAACCTCCTGCTCCAGACGCTCTGCTGCATATTCTTTATCATTAGACGCTCTGTCGCTGTTAGAAAACTCGCTACTAGACTAGGTGATGCCCTAAGGGGCATCTGTCGCATTTTATTTATTCCGTTCAAAGCAGAGACAGGTACATGGTACACAAATGTATGTTATGTACGGAATGCACGATTTTTTAATACACAATTATTTACTGCACGAACTGCACGGACAACGAAGACCGTTTCAGAAATTAGTACCTCCCTAATTACCTCCCTTGCAGAATGAAGCAATTTTATAATGCGGTACCTAGAAAAAGTCCCATTTTTTATAGCTGAAATGTGATTTTGACGTTGTATGTTAGAGAAACAGATTCATATAAACCACATGAAGCATTTATTATCAGCAAAGATCTGTCCTATAGTCTTCTAACTGAAAAAAGAATATTTGTAAACGTCACTGACATCTCAATCTATTGAACTGTGAAATAAAGGTCTTGTGATATTCTCTGGTAGATTAATTCTTTTTTATTTTATCAAAAATTTCACGAAACACTCCTTTTACCAAGTACCTGTATCGATCTTTAAAAAATCTGACCAAAAGGGTACAGTTATATAAGTGTCATAATATTTTTGTTTTCTGTATTACAAGAAATATCCACAACAATAAAGTTCAAAATAAGAAGAAGGAAAGCAAACGTATTATTGTAAGATCAATATCTTAACGTGTGCCTTGCAGCTATTATTTGCTTTCTGCATACACAAACTCACATGTTGTACATATCAATACTTTGCAAGAGCAGATTTCCCAAATGCAAAAAATAAAGAATAGAAAAAAGATCCATATGGAAACAGATGCTAAATTTCATACGGTCTTGAACATTTTGTTTGCAAGGAAGAATATATATTCTTAAATTTCATATAACAATCAGGAACAAATAAAGACCATGTTTTATAGCCGTCAGGTATTTTCTCAAGAGCAAATTTCGTTATTACAGTGTTTTACTGTGACTGATCAAGCAAGACCGACAGTGACTTAACGGTGACTTATCAAAACGAAGACAGTATGTCACCCCCATATTACGTAACCACATTCCTTCACCACAGGACACCGCGAAAGGTAAAAGACAGTTTGATAAATAATGGAGCGCTAAATAGTGGATATTTATTGTCAAGTTTTCTTTGAAACTGTATCAAAGAAAAAAAAAAGTTTTAGGTAAAATGGAGTGAACATGCGGTTGATGAGCAAAATGTTTAATTTTGTCGTTCTGTCAATTTTGTAAGCTTTCAGAGTTGTTCAAAAAATTGAAATCATAGT
Organism: Cyclina sinensis; assembly: GCA_012932295.1. Lineage (NCBI taxonomy): Eukaryota > Metazoa > Mollusca > Bivalvia > Venerida > Veneridae > Cyclina > Cyclina sinensis. Next base: position 4,913,094 of record JAAONU010000015.1, read on the forward strand.
TTAACCTTTCGAAAAGGAAAACAGTGTTTTCAATATTATTTGCGTTTTACACATATTATATGTGGTGTACACAAATCAAGCTTCCACTTTGAACAGTCTATGGTCTTTTGATACAGTCTTTCATGTGTTAAATAATTCAAGTTAATGATATGATCGGGTTAGGAATAAAACATACAAAATAGTAATAATAATACAATAAAATGATGTTTATTCTGCAACAAAATTCACGTGATGTGAGGCAGTATGTCAGCTTGAAATGTGCTAAAGTTATACAAATTTATACGGAACTTAGAATTAGCAGTCCTTTAATGGCGGACGGTCACGTGATCTTCATACTGGCGGCGGTCTATTTATCAATTATGGAACGGTCTATACTTATGACCAGTATTTGTAACTTCTGATTATAAAATCCTCGGAAAAACAGTTCTCGCCTATTTAAATGTCTACGCTTAAATAATCGCAAATAATCCCGTGATTTTCCCGTAACTTTTTATCCGAAATTTTGATAAGCCTACGATTACTATGCCTTGATTGTCTTTTCTCACTAACTAGACAGAAAAATCCGAAAATGTTACTAAAAACATCCGTGGTGGAAAATCTTATCTCACTTGGGGTTATCTCGAAGGGCTTAAGAATGCGAACTACTTTTTGTATTATTTCGTGCGTTGACATTTTAAATTTATATGTGTTTACACTTTAAATCACATGTTCTATGATTAATTTGCATTTAAATTACTTTAAATCCACCAACTTCAGGCCCGGATTTACCGGGGGGGGTGGGTGGGGGGCTTATGGGGCCCAAGCCCCCCCCCCAGCTGGCCCGTTTGTAAAAAAAATAAAAGGGCTCATTTTTAAAGACTCTTAAACATTTTTTTTCAGATCTTTTTCAGCTCGTAACAGAAACACAGTCAACCTTTCAATTTGCAATGGTCATGCAATATTGCGTAACAACTGATAACGAGTTCGCAACTTTATAGCCGTGTATATTCGGCGGCACGGATTATCAGAGAGTTCTCCAGACTGATCATGATGTATAGTTTTCAAACGTCTAGTAACCTTGACGTATATGATAAAGTTGTTAAATGAGCGTCTGCTGGCCATGATCAGTTGCCTGATGATATTGTGCAAACTCCAATCGTAATAACTCGGCCTTTTCCGACAATTTCGTATAAAGACATATTGAAGTCGCCCGAGGTGTTCCGAATGGTGCAAACTATTACCGCTGCCGACAGTCATGTCACGTGATGATGGTCGAAAGTAAATAAACAAAATTTTAATGTTTAATCGATGCAATTCCAATTGTAACTAATCTAAACAGAGAAAAAATACATTCTTAAAAAAAGTTCATACATGTTTATATAATTGAAATCCAGCTAAGGTTAACCCGTGTCTGCAGAGATCTTTCTAAAGAATGAAGGGGAGATCACTGCGAGGAGATTGGATAAATTGATGACGATGTTATTTGTTATGAAAATTAATTTATTGATAAATTATTTGTTTCAGAGGACTTTATAAATATAAAATAAAAAAGTTAAAACCTGTCATATGTTTTTTGCTTTAGTTGAACATTTCAAAGAGTACCATAATATTTCTTTTAAATTCTCACACAAATTTCATTACGTTTTTATGCCTAAAATGCACCAAAATGAGCCATTTACTCCACCTTTTTAGAAAATTTTCTTGGGGGAGGGCCAAACCCCCCTACAGAAGGGGGTCACCCCCTTCCGTACCTTCCCCCAGGCCCCCCCCCCCCAGTCAGAAATTCTTGGATCCGGCCCTGAACTTTACTCATTCCTGATGTTTAAACCTACGTAACACGTTTATTTTTAATCCATTTTTACTTGATTCGGTGAAACGTGTCTCCGCTATATTGTGTATTGGAAGTTTTGTTGTTATGCGGTTCACAGGCGTGAACGCATAAAAAATAGTTCCAAATATTATTTTGCGGTTGTTAGTATTTTTTGTTCCATGAGTGAGTTAGTGAGAAAAATAATCAATCATTGGGCGTGGTTAAAGATCGGGATATCCAAACCCGAAGGTGACCGGTTCCCGTCCGGAAACGAGCCAGTATCTAGTATGGGCCCTGAGTTGCATTAATTAGTAGGGTCCACTGTTGTCGACCCAACAGTGTACAATTGCAATGGGGCCCGTTGATGTCGATCCCTAGTGCATTGTTCCGAGTTCCAATCCAGTTTTAATGCCAATCTGATAATAATCTTAAAAAAGGTGTTTTTCAATCAAAACATGAGGGAATGAGCAAAAGGTAAACCAAAAATAATTCAAGTTTATTTTTAAGCTTTTCTTGATATCATTAAAAACTCTTTTTAGTTTCGCTAAAATCAATTAATGAAATTGTTGATATCTAATGTCTATCTTCAAACTATGTATTAAGACGCTAATACATTTTAACATATTTAAAATTAAAGAAATTTTAGTGTAGATCCAGAACAGTAAATAGTAACAAAAATTACAATACAATTGTTCTATACCTTATAGACAACCTCACGAGCTTTTCTATCCGACTTAGACCACGTAAAAATCGAAACGCAAAAATAATCGTGCTGATATAGTCTGTTTTCTTGTACTTGCATTCCCGTTTTAGCTCGACTATTCGAAGAATAAGGAGAGCAATTGCACGTGACGGCAAACGAAAATTGTTTTTCTAAATGTATATTTTATACCGTTCGTAACGCTATAGCCTATTATGAAGAAACTAACCATATTTTTATTATCACGAAATGTTGCATTGGGTGACAATGCGTCTGTAGATGGGTATTGATAGACGTTATACACACAGTTTAAATCAATTCTTAGTCAATCACCAACTAAAGAAGCTGCATTAAGCGTAGCTTGTCTAACCGGTTGCTGTAAAAAAGGGCGATTACCAAAGCTCGGTTTAATTTTCGGAAAACCATTTAGTCGGGATTATTGAAAAGCGAGAATTCAAAGAGCTACAAATAACGGCCATCAGTAAGTTCTTTTTATACTCAGGGGAGGGTGGCAGGGGGAGACTAATCACAATTTTAAAAATGTCATAGAGATAGGTTTTGTTTTTAAAGAAATAGTTATCAATCAAAGCTAGACTTTGTGTAATGAATAGTTTGTGTATATTTAAGTAAGAGATAAGCTTCAAAAGATCAAGTATGACATGTTGACCTGAATAATCCTGTCACATACATCAATTTAAAAACGATAACAAACTTCCGTACAATTTACTTCATCTACGGCAGTTAGTCACGTGACTTTGATATACGGTTACATGAGCATGTGATTAAGAGTATTACTTTTAATCACACTTTTACCGTTGTAGCGTTTGCGTTGTGTTTATTATTTTTGGTAAAAAACTGAAAAAGAAATATGACAAGATAAATTGAGTAATATATTGTGCCCTTGATGGCTTAGTTTGGTACATGATCCAATCTGTGAATTACTGAACTGTTTAGGCGTTCTGCGGCACAGTAAGTCAAACCTGTTCTTGGCATTCTGCGGCCCAGTTAGTCCAATCATCAAGTCTGTTAAACACTGTTCTGTTTTAGGCGTTCTGTTGCTTAGTTTGTCCAATATTTTACATGTTTTTGGGCTTACATTATTTAAATAATTTCACTTACATAAGCATTTGGCCAGTTTGCCAGGTCGTGTGCGGCAATATAGCAGGAATCGTCGTGTCGTACAAATCCGTTCGGACATTGAGTAAACACGGGCGTCTCGATATTACGTTGGACTGCAATTAATGAAAGTTTAAGTGTTGTACAGTTTGTATATATTTCAGGTATACATGTCTCCAAGTCTAGCTGTTCCTGTGTGCAAGTACAAAGTTCGTCTCTGTTTGTTAGCTCTCAAAGTCCAAAGTTTAAGTGAGACGGTAAGTTTTTAAAGGGAAACAGTACTAATATTCAATATCACTAACATATGGTCCATGACATGATACGAAATCAGGTTTTATGTGATTGTAACCCTACAGTGCAACTGGACCACGAATTAACAGTCCCGCTTCCAGTAAGAACGTTTGCGAGGTATAAATCATGAGAAGTGGCAAGAACTAATGATGAGAATTTATAAATTACAACTACATACATTCGTTTTCACCCAAAAACTAAACGTATTACCTTGATTATGTGTACTCTGTCTTAAAGCATTTTCTAACTTCTTCTGTTTTTCCAGCTGCACGTCAGACAGAGTACAGTTGCTGCCGGAGCTACAGACCCATGTAGCACAGTACACCAACAAACTAGAGACAAGCGTCAGAGCCTTCATACCAGGTAAGCTTTAATGTACAAAACTACACGTAGGCAGATTTTGAAACACAACTATCAAAAACAGAACACGTAGATAACGAAAACTGCGCGTACAACATCACAATAGAATAAGGTCATAGCCTACATAACATTAATTTTTATCATGCAAATTAAATATTAACAAATGCATATTTATTAATTTTTTTTATTTTGTTTAGAATCAGGCGTTATATGAGTTTTCAAATAGGTCCGTTTATTTGTCCGAGGTCGGTTGTATTGGTTCCTAGGTCGTGGACCTTGTGCCAGTACAATAGAATGGCTATACTGATTATCTAAAAGTTTTATTCTTAAGCTTTCACTACAATAATACATGTTCTTTTTTTATGAATACAATCATTTCAAATTTTAGATAGCGAGTCTGTAATTCCGACACTTATCGGTGTAAGTTTTACGGTGCCAGCTCATCAATATCTTCACGTTCGTATATTGCTTAACGGTAGCAACATCATCTTAATTTTCAGTACATATCAAGTACATTGTAACCACTCGAAAAGCAAAATGGTGATCATTTTAATAAAATGCATTGTCGCTTTTTCGACCATGTTGTACAACCAGATCAAATAGCTTAAGATTCGAGTTAATCTAAATATCACCTTTGCTGTCCGGAACCGAGCGTTGTTGATACTGGCACTGTTTATTAGACTTTCACGCGTTTTATTTAATCAGCAATTTTGTACTTTACCAGTCTGACAGTAAATATGTTTTTGATAAAAAGTCGTACAACACTGAATATGGGCTGCATTCCCAACTGTATTTTCTCTCGGTTTTGTTGTCAAAGGGAGAATATTCTTGATGGATCGTATTAAGGTGATTGTGCAAAAGTTATGTCCCTTCATCCATAAAGACTATGCTGCTTCTATATTTATTTTTGTATCAGTATTTTGTTTTAACAATCTGGAAGCTTTCAAGTTTGCCATTCTAATAGGAACCAGATAATGCGCTCTGTAACCATTTACGCGCTATAAAAAGCGGGTCTGATGTTGTGTGGGACTTGAACAAATGGTTATCAGTCAGTGAATGGCAGTATAGTAAGACTCTGGTACCAGTCGATTCAAAACAAGCACAGTCTTCCAAGTCAAATATTTCCCCTTTATGCTTTTCCATTGAATTTTCAGAACAAAACCAATCCCTTTGTTTGGCTTGAAGGAAAAACATTTCGAATGTTCTATTTGAAGGAGAAGATGATACAAATGAGTTTTAGTACCAGAAGCAATTACTTGTGTCTATGAGATAATAAGCTACAGCTTGATGTTTGTATCTCATGCTGCACAATAAACCCGTGTATCTGCACAGAAAATTTGTTCAAGCATTTTCTTGTCTGACCTTTTTTCGTTAGACGTTATGTCACATCAGTTATAAACAGCTTCAGCATTTTGTACATTTATTAACAAACTTGTGAAAATGAAACTGCGAAAAATAAATTGGTAAAAATGATTTTATTTTGTGACCACTCGTTACCGTTATTACTTTTGTTGACCTGAAAGTTATAAAAAAAAAATCTAAGAGGAAAATATAAAAGTAATAATAGAAGCTTAATTTAAATTATAATGACCGCTTCCTCGAGTCGGAGTCAAAACTCTAACGGAAACCAGATAACTTGAAACCGAGTCCAAAATTACCACTTCAAGCCGACGTCTGAAAAATAATTATTTGCTATTTGGCTGAAATATCTTCTTTTCTTCTCTTTTCTTTCTTTTTTAGAAGACTTTTTTGTCATTCTGACGAGAGGAAAAATATATAAGCAGTTGTTTTGTAACCTGGATGAATTTACCAAAATAATATTAGTAATAAACTTAAGGTTGTTTAGGGTTCTTGATAATGAATCCAGTATGAAGAGAGCAACAAATAATTTGCACAGTTTTCTCACTCTATTATACAACCGTTAAACATTTCACGAATGCATGTCCCTAATATTCAAATTTATTCCGGAAACACTTCATGAATAAGACGATCTTAAATGTACAAAGATTAACAGTAATAAATCTCGTGTTTACAATGTATTTATGAGAATTGTTATAATTTCTTAAAACAATATAATAAAGTCACATGCATTATAATCATATAAGGTATTTAAAATGATACATCTCTATATAGAGTAAATGTACGTATAAATAAGCTTCGACAACTCATAAATTTCAGTAAACTGCTACCTTAAGGGTTTTATCGACAAAAACTCTTGCAAACGTTTGTTCTAGTGCCGTAATTTGATTTATACATAAAACAACATATAGACATACATATTATACATTGTATTACATTACACATCCAAAACGTACATTTTTCAATTAGGCAAAACATAAGGTGTCCAAAACTGACCAGAACTCATCACAAACGATCATCCACAATCTTGTGCAGTGTTAAGAAGAAACAAGTCATACAAATTGTAAAGAACCAATCACTGTAAGAGTCATGCTGGCAGCGCGTAACTCAAAAGACAGAACTGTTCGGAAACATTAATTCGCGAAAACCAATGATTTTTTTTAAAGAAATAAATATCAAACGCAACTCCTGGATGCCAATCTAAACTCGGTCTAAATAGCATCAGTAAAAAAGAAAATACTTCTGCATCCTAATCTTTTTACAAAGATTAATCTAGAAAAACAACATATCTGTCCTTCGAAGAAACTAATGGCGAACTGCTTCATAAGACAATGAAACAATAATACCCACTGATTGAGTACATGTTAATGTTTAAATGCTAAGACTATAAAACAAAAATGCTTACTGATTGATAAGATTCTATTTTTTTCATGATAAGACTATGAAACAATAATACCTACTGATTCAGAACATGTTAATGTTTTAATGATAAGACTTTGAAAAAAAAACACTGATTGATTACATGCTAATGTTTTAATGATAAGACTATGAAACAATAATACCTACATGCTAATGATTTAATTATAAGACTATAAAACATTACTACCTACTGATTGAGTCCATGCTAAAGATTTAATGCTATAGAGCATAGCCAATCTTTCATGGGCGACCAATATGACACTATTAGCGCTTGTACAGAGGCCAATAAACATAGTATTTCTAAGCTACAGGACGAAGTTAAATCTCTAACGGAGGCCAATGCTAGTTTGAAGTCAGACAATGAGTCATTTTCTGAAAGTATCATTGACTTAAAATGCCGTTCGATGAGGGACAACTTGTTATTCTTTGGAGTAACCGAAGGTCGCAGGTTCGACCCAGTACCTCATCCAAAAAACAACCCAACTGATCCCGGTGCGGTTTCCGTGGAACTGACGGACATGCCAAAAGATGCTAGTACCTCTAGGCCCGACACCGACCCTAGTGTTCCGCTTTCTGACCCCGTCACATTCGCAAGTGTAAGCGCCAGTGCACCGCTTGAAAATTGTGCGGAAAAAGTATTCACATTTTGCGAAAAGTTATTAAACATTAGTGACCCAAAATCTAAAATCAAAATAATACGTGCACATAGAATTGGCAAACCGACACCTGGAAGAATTAGACCCATTGTAGCAAAATTTGACACCGACTCCAAAATGTTAATTAAAAGTTCACTTAAACACGTGAGTTTTCAGTTTACGGAATATAATGTGTCTGAACAATATCCCCAGGAAGTTAAAGACCGGCGGAAAGAACTTATTCCTGTCATGTTACAGGCAAGAAAAGCGGGCAAACGAGCAGTATTAGTACGAGATAAACTGTTCATCAACAATATCCAATATAACGGTGAAAACACAAAATAGGAGAGTGGAGAAAAGTGTGACAGCTTACGAATAATTTCATGGAATATTGAAGGATTGAATAGTAGTATCCATGATGAAGATTTTCTGAACTTCGCTTTAAATTTTGATATAATATTTTTAAGTGAAACGTGGCAAAAAAATGAAAATGATTTTTGTTTAAATGGGTATGAATCTATTTCTTTACCTAGGCCTGAAAGTTTAAAATCTAAAAGAGGTCATGGTGGAATTTGTCTTTTTTATAAAAATAGTCTTAAACATGGTATTATAGTACAGGAGACTGATAATGCGGGATTCCTTTGGGTAAAATTTTGTAAAACATATTTCGGATTTGAAGAAGATCTATATGTTTGTTTTGTATATATACCACCGAGCAATTCAGTTTATTACTTAACACATGAAATCGGTTATTATGAAGTACTGGAAAGTAAGATTAGAAAATATCAAAAATATGGTAAAGTTTCAGTAATTGGAGATACAAACGCCAGGTGTGGCCAAAGGTCTGATATACTACAAAACCCTCATGATTACAATAAGTATATTATGTCATTAGAGCAGGATGACGATGCTTCTTTATATTATGATTTGCCAAAACGATTTAGTATGGATAAAACTGTCAATCCCTCCGGTAATAAACTACTTGATATATGCTTATGCACTGATTTGAAAATTGTTAATGGGCGAATAGGTGATGACGCCGGTGTTGGTAGCTTCACTTTTATGTCCTCAAATGGTAACAGTTTAATTGATTATGTTCTTATGCCTCATGATTTTTTTCAATATATAACGGATTTTGTTGTACATGATCTATATACATGTTCGAATCACGTGCCTATTCAAGTCGATATACGTGTTTGCAAACAGGCACCTGAGCCGCAGATAGATGATAAATTTACTGATAAATTATTTTGGAATGACGAACGAAATAATGAATATAGAACCATGATTGACTTAGAGTTTTCTAATTTAGAAAATATAGTTGATAATATTGTATTGTCGAATATTGATGTTGATACTGGTGTAGACCAGTTTGCTAATATTTTACATAATAAGGCCTATGCTATTTTTGGGAGGACAGTAAATGTGTCAAGCTATAGAAAAGATAGAAAAATCAAAAGCCCATGGTTTACGCATGAATGTTTAGCGGCTAGACGTGAATTTCGTTCTGCCAAGTCCATTTATAGGAAAAATAAATCTCATCAAAATAGGAGTCTATTGTTAAATAAGAGACGTGTCTATCGGTTAGTGAAACGCAAAGCTCGTGCGTGTTATAAGGCCAATCAAAGAAATAATTTTCACAATTTAGCATCGTCCCAACCGCAACAGTTTTGGAAAGAATTACGTAAATTAAAGCATAAAAAGGCACCTAATCGTACATTAACTACAGAAGATTTTTTTAATCATTTTAAACATGTTTTCTCGGATGAAACTCATTTTTCCAATGAAAATATTGAAAATGATTTACTAGGTAATGATGATGTTGTTAATGTGGAACAACTTGATAGTTTGTTTACCATAGATGAAGTCATTAAGGCTATTTCTGAGTTAAAACGAGGAAAAAGTGGAGGTATTGACTGCTTAATTCCTGAAATGTTTATCGAATGCAAAACTTTACTTGCACCTTTGCTATGTAAACTTTTTAATCATATGTTTGTTAGTTGTATCTACCCAGAAAGCTGGACAAAAGGTGTAATTGTTCCAGTTCCAAAGAAAGGTAACCAAAACGATGTGAATAATTATAGAGATATTTCTTTAACCAGTATTTTTTCCAAAATATTTTCTACTATATTAAATACACGCCTTCGAATATGGGCTGAGTCTCACAACTTATTATCGGATTTCCAGTTTGGTTTTCGTAAAAACAGAAGCACAGTTGACTGTATTTTCGTTTTAACATCTATAATTGAAAGAGTTATCTCTTATGAAAAGAAAAAACTTTACTGTGCTTTCGTAGATTTTCGAAAAGCTTTCGATATTGTTTACAGAAATGGTATATGGTTTAAATTACTACAATGCGGAGCATCCTCAAAAATAGTTAATATGTTACAAAAAATGTATGAACAGGTAAAATGTTGTGTACGTGTTAATTGTGAATATAGTGATTATTTTGAAAGCACCAAGGGAGTTAAGCAAGGTGAACCATTATCTCCCTTGCTATTTTTATTCTTCATAAATGATATGCAACAATGTATAAATGACAATTATATAGACAGCTTTTGTGTTAATGAACTTAAGATATTTTTATTACTGTTTGCTGACGACACTGTTTTAATGTCATATTCAAAAGAAGAGCAACTCCTAAATAACTTACATATATATTGTAATAAATGGGGAATAAGTGTAAACAGAGATAAAACTGTTGTTATGGTTTTCAAAAAAGGGAATAGACCAGAAAACATCGAATTATTTTATGCTAATAATAAGCTAAAGATTGTTACAAAGTTTACATATCTTGGAGTTACCTTATCTTCTAACGGTTGTTATTTGCAAGCTCAGAAATCGTTGTCGCAACAGGCCACAAAAGCCTTATTTTCTCTCGTTTCATTATTTGATACTGTATCTTTTGCTGTTCCAGAAAAAATTAAGTTGTTTGATTCCATGATTTCTCCCATTGTAAATTATGGCTGTGAAGTATGGGGATTCCATAAAGCTCCTAATATTGAACGAGTACATATGAAATTTTTGAAACAAGCTCTACAAGTAAGGCAACAAACAACAAATGCTACAATATATGGTGAATTTGGTCGAGTCCCTCTGATTATTATACGTAAGGTTAGAATTCTACGTTATTGGTTTAAAATCATAAAAACTCCAGACTCTGTTATGTATAAATTATATAATATGCGAGATAACAATGGTAATTATACATGCACATGGTCTAATAATGTCAAGAAATTGTTGGATGATACTGGAAACTCATATCTATGGAATAATATGTCAGTAACTAATGAACAAATAGAAAATGTAATAAGGTGTATATATGATCAATACTTACAACAATGGTTTTCAGACCTGAGAAATTTATCTAAGCTAGAAACATATGTTATATTCAAAACAGATTTCCAAGTTGAAAAATAGTTGTCATGTGTTACAAATAGTAATCATAGAATTAGTTTGTCAAGATTTAGGTGTTCCGCTCATAATTTACTTATAGAAGAAGGCAGACACAGACATATTGAGAGAAACCTTAGAATTTGCAAAAAATGTAATATGAATGTCATTGAAAATGAATACCACTTTCTTTTAGTTTGCCCATTTTACAGAAATCTTAGAAACACACTTTTACCTAAATATTATTGTCATTGGCCTAATTTGAACAAGTTCAAAACCTTGCTAAACAGTACACAAAGTATTATTATTAATAAATTAGCTAAATTTGTACACCAAGCATTTTCATTAAGAGGTTAAGTATACATGAGATTTTGTACATGGTATTGAATTGTGATTGTAAAAGTTATGTCTATTTATAGAACCAACTTCCTGTATATTTGCAAAGGTTTGTCATAAAAAGTACATTTTATACATGTCTTATATTTAATATATATAGTTGTAATTAGAATAATACACACTGCACTGAATATATATTAAATAATGTAATAGTGCAGGTGCTCTTTATTTCGTTTCGTTAAGAGCAACCTGTACTTTTCTCTAACGTCGTTCCGCATTCCTCTAAAGTATGCTATTATAACAATAGCATATTTTTCGTAAGGGTTGCGTTCATTGTAACTTAGTTGATAACATTAAGTATAAAGCCATTGGTTACAAATAATATATAAATATATCATCTATATGGGCTTATCATTCGGTATATAATAGCCACTGAGCAAGCCTACATAAAACAGCTTAAATTAAAACAATAAATTAGTAGTATTTCATACAAATATTGTGATGTATTAGTTATATTCGTGCAGTGTTGTGTTAACTAGTTTTTGTTCGAATGTACGATGATATAATGAATAATTATTAGGAATGTTCTAATGTCAGTATATGTTCTAATGTCAGTATATGTTCTAATGTTAGTATATGTTCTAATGTCAGTATATGTTCTAATGTCAGTATATGTTCTAATGTCAGTATATGTTCTAATGTCAGTTGTATATGTTCTAATGTCAGTATATGTTCTAATGTCAGTATATGTTCTAATGTCAGTATATGTTCTAATGTCAGTATATGTTCTAATGTCAGTATATGTTCTATTGTCAGTATATGTTCTAATTATTAGGAATGTTTAATGTCAGTATATGTTCTAATTATTAGGAATGTTTAATGTCAGTATATGTTCTAATTATTAGGAATGTTTAATGTCAGTATATGTTCTAATTATTAGGAATGATTAATGTCAGTATATGTTCTAATTATTAGGAATGTTTAATGTCAGTATATGTTCTAATTTGCATTTTATCAAATTTATCCTAAAAAATTTCATATATCCAAATGGACATGCCTTTAACATATGTCACCTTGTATCATACTTTTCTCATAAAATTGTTAATTTCAAACCGCCATCAAAGTAAATGGCGATGGACATTGTAAAATGTTTGTGCCAATAAAATTTGTATTGTATTGTATTGCTAAGACTATAAAACAAAAATGCCTACTGATTAAGCACATGCTAATTTTTTCATGATAAGACTATGAAACAAAAAACCCACTGATTGAGTACATGTTAATGTTTTAATGATCAGAGTATTAAACAAAAAATACCTACTGCCTGAGTACATGTTAATGTTTTAATGATCAGAGTATTAAACAAAAATACCTACTGATTGAGTACATGTTAATGTTATAATGATCAGAGAATTAAACAAAAATACCTACTGATTGAGTACATGTTAATGTTTTAATGATCAGAGTATTAAACAAAAATACCTACTGATTGAGTACATGTTAATGTTTTAATGATCCGAGAATTAAACAAAAATACCTACTGATTGAGTACATGTAAATGTTTTAATGATCAGAGTATTAAACAAAAATACCTACTGATTGAGTACATGTTAGTGTTTTAATGGTCAGAGTATTAAACAAAAATACCTACTGATTGAGTACATGTTAATGTTTTAATGATCAGAGTATTAAACAAAAATATCAACTGATTGAGTACATGTTAATGTTTTAGTGATAAGATTATGAAACAATAATACCAACTGCTTGAGTACATGTTAATGTTTTAATGATAAGACTATGAAACAAAATACCTACTGATTGAGTACATGTTGATGTTTTAATGATAAGACTATGAAACAATAATACCCACTGCTTGAGTACATGTTAATGTTTTAATGATGAGACTATGGACCAAAAATACCTACTGATTGAGTACATGTTAATGTTTTAATGATCAGAGTATTAAACAAAAATACCTACTGATTGAGTACATGTTAATGTTTTAATGATAAGACTATGAAACAATTATACCTACTGATTGAGTACATGTTAATGTTTTAATGATAAGACTTTGAAACATTAATACCCACTGCTTGAGTACATGTTAATGATTTAATGATAAGACTATGAAACAAAAATACCCACTGATTGAGACATCCTAATATTTTAATGAGAAGACTATGAAACAATGATACGCACTGAATGAGTACATGTTAATGTTTTTATGATAAAACTATGAAACAAAAATATCTACTGATTAAGTACATGTTAATGTTTTAATGATAAGACTATGAAACAAAAATACCTACTGATTAAGTACATGTTAATGTTGTAATGATCAGAGTATTAAACAAAAAAACCTACTAATTGAGTACATGTTAATGTTTCAATGATAAGACTATGAAACAAAAATACCTACTGATTGAGTACATGTTAATGTTTTAAAGATAAGACTATGAAACAAAAATACCTACTGATTGAGTACATGTTAATGTTTTAATGATAAGACTATGAAACAAAAATACCTACTGATTAAGTACATGTTAATGTTTTAATGATCAGAGTATTAAACAAAAAAACCTACTAATTGAGTACATGTTAATGTTTCAATGATAAGACTATGAAACAAAAATACCTACTGATTGAGTACATGTTAATGTTTTAATGATAAGACTATGAAACAAAAATACCTATTGATTGAGTACATGTTAATGTTTTAAAGATAAGTCTATGAAACAAAAATACCTACTTATTGAATACAGTAAAAACTCACGATGCGACCAACTCAATATACAGACCAACTCAATATTACGAACATTTTCTTCTGGTCCCGATTTTTTTACTATATATTCTATTGTTAGTTAAACTCAGTAATAAGACCAACTCAATATTGCGTATTGCGACCGCAATTTCCGGTCCCGAATGAAAATACAAACCTTTTTTGAACTCGAAATTACGACAGCGACCAGAACGAAACAAAACGGGCAGCTGTTGACTTTAGCTATTCATTAAAGGTCGAGGTCGGCAAACTTGTTTACACAAACATGTACATAATAGGCACCTCGTGTTAATCGGTGTTAATTGATAATTTGACAGGTCAAAAGGATCCAGGTGTGGATAATTTACTTTAAGGTTGGTAGTTATCGGTTTAATTGTTTATGACACCCTTATTAGAGTAGACTGCGGTTTACTACACAAAATTTTTTTATTGTTATAGTCACTAATTGATGCGCAAACGAATTAATGCGACACTAAAATCCAAAATTTTGTGAGATTTACGTATCACTTTACATTTTTATTTTGATTGATACACATTGTACAAGTTGAGTACACAAATATTCCTCCTGAAATTTGACTAAAATGAGCAAAAAGCGGACAGAGCTTTCTCTTAAAGAGAAAATAAATTTGATAATTTAACCATATATTGACCATTATTCTGATCAAATCATTAGTTATCAAAGTAAGGACAAATAAAACAAATAAGTTATGCTCAGTGACACTACAATTGACGCAAAACACACACTGGGTCGATAAATCTACCATACACCTTCATGTCATCATCTGAACTCAATTTTAGGACCAACTCAATATTAAGACCACTTATTGCGGGTCCCAGAGGTGGTCTCATTATTGAGGTTTTACTGTACATATTAATCTTTTAATGATAAGATTATTAAACAAAAATACCAACTGATTGAGACATCTTAATATTTTAATGATAAGACTATGAAACAATGATACGCACTGAATGAGTACATGTTAATGTTTTAATGATAAGACTATGAAACAAAATTATCTACTGAATGAGTACATGTTAATGTTTTAATGATAAGACTATGAAACAAAAATACCTACTGATTGAGTACATGTTAATGTTTTAAAGATAAGACTAAGAAACAAAAATACCTACTGATTGAGTACATGTTAATGTTTTAATGATAAGACTATGAAACAAAAATACCTACTGATTAAGTACATGTTAATGTTTTAATGAGCAGAGTATTAAACAAAAATACCTACTAATTGAGTACATGTTAATGTTTTAATGATAAGACTATGAAACAAAAATACCTACTGATTGAGTACATGTTAATGTTTTAAAGATAAGACTATGAAACAAAAATACCTACTGATTGAGTACATGTTAATGTTTTAATGATAAGACTATGAAACAAAAATACCTACTGATTGAGTACATGTTAATGTTTTAAAGATAAGTCTATGAAAAAAAATACCTACTTATTGAATACATATTAATCTTTTATTGATAAGACTATGAAACAAAAAACCAACTGATTGAGACATCTTAATATTTTAATGATAAGACTATGAAACAATGATACGCACTGAATGAGTACATGTTAATGTTTTAATGATAAGACTATGAAACAAAAATATCTACTGAATGAGTACATGTTAATGTTTTAATGATAAGACTATGAAACAAAAATACCTACTGATTGAGTACATGTTAATGTTTTAAAGATAAGACTAAGAAACAAAAATACCTACTGATTGAGTACATGTTAATGTTTTAATGAAAAGACTATGAAACAATAATAGCTACTGCTTGAGTACATGTTAATGATTTAATGATAAGACTATGAAACAATAATACCCACTGATTGAGACATCCTAATATTTTAATGAGAAGACTATGAAACAATGATACGCACTGAATGAGTACATGTTAATAATTTAATGATAAGACTATGAAACAAAAATACCAACTGATTGAGACATCTTAATATTTTAATGATAAGACTATGAAACAATGATACGCACTGAATGAGTACATGTTAATGTTTTTATGATAAGACTATGAAACAAAAATATCTACTGATTAAGTACATGTTAATGTTTTAATGATAAGGCTATGAAACAAAAATACCTTCTGATTAAGTACATGTTAATGTTTTAATGATCAGAGTATTAAACAAAAATACCTACTAATTGAGTACATGTTAATGTTTTAATGATAAGACTATGAAACAAAAATACCAACTGATTGAGACATCTTAATATTTTAATGATAAGACTATGAAACAATGATACGCACTGAATGAGTACATGTTAATGTTTTAATGATAAGACTATGAAACAAAAATATCTACTGAATGAGTACATGTTAATGTTTTAATGATAAGACTATGAAACAAAAATACCTACTGATTGAGTACATGTTAATGTTTTAAAGATAAGACTAAGAAACAAAAATACCTACTGATTGAGTACATGTTAATGTTTTAATGATAAGACTATGAAACAAAAATACCTACTGATTGAGTACATGTTAATGTTTTTAAGATAAGACTATGAAACAAAAATACCTACTTATTGAATAAATGTTAATCTTTTAATGATAAGACTATGAAAGAAAAATACCTACAAATTGAGTACATGTTAATGTTTTAATGCTAAGACTATGAAACAAAAATACCTACAAATTGAGTACATGTTAATGTTTTAATGCTAAGACTATGAAACAATAATACATTCTCATTGAGTTCATGCTACTGTTTTAATGATTAGACTATGTAACAATAATACCTACTGACTGAGTACATGTTAATGTTTAAATGCTTAGACTTTGAAACAAAATACCTACTGGTTGAGAACATGATAATGATTTAATGATAAGACTATGAAACAATAATACCTTCTGATTGAGTACATGCTAATGTTTTAATGATAAGACTATGAAACAATAATACCTTCCGATTGAGTACATGTTAATGTTTTAATGCTAAGATTATGAAACAATAGTACCTATTGATTGAGAACATGATAATTTTTTCATGATAAGACTATGAAATAATAATACCTTCCGATTGAGCACCTGCTGATCTTTTCATGATTAAACAATGAAACAATAATAACTACTGAATGAGCACCTGCTGATGTTTGAATGATAAGACTATGAAAAAATAATCCCTTTTATTTAGTTCATGTTAATGTTTTAATGATAAGACTGTGATACAATAATACCAACTCATTGAGTATAGGCTTATTTTTTTATGATTATACTATGAAAAACTATTACCAACTGATTGAGCACCTGTTAATGTTTTAATGAAAAAAACTATTAAACAATAATTCATACTGATTAAGCACGTGCCAGTGTTTTAATGATTACACTATGGAACAATAATACCTACTGATTGAGTACATGTTAATGTTTTAATGATTCTACTATGAAACAATAATACATACTGATTGAGTACATGCTAATGTTTTAATGATAAGACTATGAAACAATAATACATTCTAATTGAGTACATGCTAATATTTTAATGATAAGACTAAGAAGCAATAATACATTCTAATTGAGTACATGCTAATATTTTAATGATAAGACTATAAAACAATAATACATTCTAATTGAGTACATGCTAATATTTTAATGATAAGACTATGAAGCAATAATACATTCTTATTGAGTACATGCTAATATTTTAATGATAAGACTAAGAAGCAATAATACCTACTGATTGAATACATGCTAATATTTTAATGATTAGATTAAGAAGCAATAATACCTACTGATTGAGTACATGCTAATATTTTAATGATAAGACTAAGAAGCAATAATACCTACTGATTGAGTACATGCTAATATTTTAATGATAAGACTAAGAAGCAATAATACCTACTGATTGAGTACATGCTAATATTTTAATGATAAGACTATGAAGCAATAATACCTACTGATTGAGTACATGCTAATATTTTAATGATAAGACTAAGAAGCAATGATACATTCTAATTGAGTACATGCTAATATTTTAATGATAAGACTATGAAGCAATAACACATTCTAATTGAGTACATGCTAATATTTTAATGATAAGACTATGAAGCAATAATACCTACTGATTAAGTACATGCTAATATTTTAATGATAAGACTATGAAACAATAATACATTCTAATTGAGTACATGCTAATATTTTAATGATAAGACTATGAAACAATAATACATTCTAATTGAGTACATGCTAATATTTTAATGATAAGACTAAGAAGCAATAATACCTACTAATTGAGTACATGTTAATGTTTTAATAATAAGACTATGAAACAATAATACATTCTAATTGAGTACATACTAATATTTTAATGATAAGACTATGAAGCAATAATACATTCTAATTGAGTAGACGCTAATATTTTAATGATAAGACTATGAAACAATAATACCTACTGATTGAGTATATGTTAATGTTTTTTAATGATAAGACTATGAAACAATAATACCTACTGATTGGGTACATGCTAATGTTTTAATAATATAAATATGAAACAATAATACCTACTCATTGAGTACGTGTCAATGTTTTAATGATAAGACTATGAAACAATAATACCTACTGATTGAGTCTTGTAAATGTTTTAGTGGTAAGACTAAGAAATAAAAAGCAACTGATTAAGAAAAATGTTAGTGTTTTAAAGATAAGACTATTAACCAATAACACCTACTAATTGAGCACATGCTTATGTTTTAATGATTAGACTATGAAACAATATGACCTACTGATTGAGCACATGCTTATGTTTTAATGATAAGACTATGAAACAATGTTATCTACCGATTGACCACATGCTTATGTTTTAATGATTAGACTTTGAAACAAAAATACCTACTGATTGAGTACATGTTAATGTTTTAGTGATAAGACTATGAAACAATATTACCTACCGATTGACCACATGCTTATTTTTTAATGATTAGACTATGAAACAATATTACCTACTGATTGACCACATGCTTATTTTTTAATGAGAAAACTATGAAACAATATTACCTACCGATTGACCACATGCTTATGTTTTAATGATAAGACTATGAAACAATATTACCTACTGATTGACCACATGCTTATGTTTTAATGATAAGACTATGAAACAATATTACCTACTGATTGACCACATGCTTATGTTTTAATGAGAAAACTATGAAACAATATTACCTACCGATTGACCACATGCTTATGTTTTAATGATAAGACTATGAAACAATATTACCTACTGATTGACCACATGCTTATGTTTTAATGATAAGACTATGAAACAATATTACCTACTGATTGACCACATGCTTATGTTTTAATAATAAGACTATGAAACAATATTACCTACTGATTGACCACATGCTTAGTTTTTAATGAGAAGACTATGAAACAATATTACCTACTGATTGACCACATGCTTATGTTTTAATGATAAGACTATGAAACATTATTACTTACTGATTGACAACATGGTTATGTTTTAATGATAAGACTATGAAACAATATTACCTACTGATTGACCACATGCTTATGTTTTAATGAGAAAACTATGAAACAATATTACCTGCTGATTGACCACATGCTAATGTTTAAATGATTAAACTATGAAACAATATTACCTACTGATTGATCACATGCTAATGTTTTTATTGATTAAACTATGAAACAATATTACCTACTGATTGACCACATGCTTATGTTTTAATGAGAAAACTATGAAACAATATTACCTACTGATTGATCACATGCTAATGTTTTAATGATTAAACTATGAAACAATATTACCTACTGATTGACCACATGCTTATGTTTTAATGAGAAGACTATGAAACAATATTACCTACTGATTGACCACATGCTTATGTTTTAATGAGAAAACTATGAAACAATATTACCTACTGATTGACCACATGCTAATGTTTTAATGATTAAACTATGAAACAATATTACCTACTGATTGACCACATGCTTATGTTTTAATGAGAAGACTATGAAACAATATTACCTACTGATTGTCCACATGCTAATGTTTTAATGATTAAACTATGAAACAATATTACCTACTGATTGACCAGATGCTTATATTTTAATGAGAAAACTATGAAACAATATTACCTACTGATTGACCACATGCTAATGGCTTCATGAGAAGACTATGAAACAATAATACCCACTCATTGAGTACACGCTTATGTTTTAATGATGACACCATGAAACAATAATATCTACTCAATGAGAACATGCGTATGTTTTAATGATAAGATTATGAAACAATAACTCCTACCAATTGAGCACATGCTCATTTTGTTCATGATAACACTATGAAACAATAATATAAACCGACTGAACACCTGCAGATGTTTAATGATAAGACAATGAAACAATAATACCTACTGAATGAGCACCTACTGATATTTTAATTATAAGACAATGAAACAATAATACCTCCTTATTGAGCACATGCTCATTTTGTCCATGATAACACTTAGAAACAATAATATCTACCGATTGAGCACCTGCTGATGTTTTAATAATAAGCCAATGAAACAATAATACCTACTGAATGAGCACCTGCTGATGTTTTAATGATAAACAAATGAAACAATAATACCTACTGAATGAGCACCTGCTGATGTTTTAATGATAAACCAATGAAACAATAATACCTACTGAATGAGCACCTGCTGATGTTTTAATGATAAACAAATGAAACAATAATACCTACTGAATGAGCACCTGCTGATGTTTTAATGATAAACCAATGAAACAATAATAGCTATCGAATGAGCACCTGCTGATGTTATAATGATAAACCAATGAAACAATAATACCTACTGAAGCGGTAAAACGAGCTGTATTAGCACGAGATAAACTGTTCATCAACAGTATCCAATATAACGGTGAAAACACAAAATAGGAGAGTGGAGAAAAGTGTGACAGGTCACGAATAATTTCATGGAATATTGAAGGATTGAATAATAGTATCCATGATGAAGATTTTCTGAACTTCGCTTTAAATGTTGATATAATATTTTTAAGTGAAACGTGGCAAAAAAATGAAAATGATTTTTCTTTAAACGGGTATGAGTCTATTTCTTTACCTAGGCCTGAAAGTTTAAAATCTAAAAGAGGTCATGGTGGAATTTGTCTGTTTTATAAAAATAGTCATAAACATGGTATTATAGTACAGGGGACTGATAATGCGCGATTCATTTGGGTAAAATTTTGTAAAACATATTTCGGATTTGAAGAAGATCTATATGTTTGTTTTGTATATATACCACCGAGCGATTCAGTTTATTACTTAACACATGAAATCGGTTATTACGAAGTACTGGAAAGTAAGGTTAGAAAATATCAAAAATATGGTAAAGTTTCAGTAATTGGAGATACAAACGCCAGGTGTG
This sequence comes from Cyclina sinensis, assembly GCA_012932295.1. Taxonomy (NCBI): domain Eukaryota; kingdom Metazoa; phylum Mollusca; class Bivalvia; order Venerida; family Veneridae; genus Cyclina; species Cyclina sinensis. The sequence continues at coordinate 4,934,689 of JAAONU010000015.1, forward strand.
GCCAAAGGTCTGATATCCTACAAAACCCTCATGATTACAATAAGTATATTATGTCATAAGAGCAAGATGACAATGCTTCTTTATATTATGATTTGCCAAAACGATTTAGTATGGATAAAACTGTCAATCCCTCCGGTAATAAACTACTTGATATATGCTTATGCACTGATTTGAAAATTGATAACGGGCGAATAGGTGATGACGCCGGTGTTGGTATCTCCACTTTTATGTCCTCAAATGGTAACAATTTAATTGATTATGTTCTTATGCCTCATGATTTTTTTCAATTTATAACGGATTTTGTTGTACATGATCTATATACATGTTCGAATCACGTGCCTATTCAAGTCGATATACGTGTTAGCAAACAGGCACCTGAGCCGCAGATAGATGATAAATTTACTGATAAATTATTTTGGAATGAAGAACGAAATACTGAATATAGAACCATGATTGACTCAGAGTTTTCTAATTTAGAAACTACAGTTGATAATATTGTATTGTCGAATATTGATGTTGATACTGGTGTAGACCAGTTTGCTAATATTTTACATAATAAGGCCTATGCTATTTTTGGGAGGTCAGTAAATGTGTCAGGCTATAGAAAAGATAGAAAGATCAAAAGCCCACTGTTTACGCATAATTGTTTAGCGGCTAGACGTGAATTTCGTTCTGCCAAGTCCATTTATAGGAAAAATAAATCTGATCAAAATAGAAGTCTATTGTTAAATAAGAGACGTGTATATCGGTTAGTTAAACGCAAAGCTCGTGCGTGTTATAAGGCCAATCAAAGAAATAATTTTCACAATTTACAATTTAGCATCGTCCCAACCGCAACAGTTTTGGAAAGAATTACGTAATTTAAAGCATAAAAAGGCACCTAATCGTACTCTAACTACTGAAGATTTTTTTAATCATTTGAAACATGTTTTCTTGGATGAAACTCATTTTTCCAATGAAAATATTGAAAATGATTTACTAGATAATGATGATGCGGAACAACTTGATAGTTTGTTTACCATAGATGAAGTTATTAAGGCTATTTCTGAGTTAAAACGAGGAAAAAGTGGAGGTATTGACTGCTTAATTCCGGAAATGTTTATCGAATGTAAAACTTTATTTGCACCTTTGTAATGTAAACTTTTTAATCATATGTTTGTTAGTTGTATTTACCCAGAAAGCTGGACAAAAGGTGTAATTGTTCCTGTTCCAAAGAAAGGTAACCAAAACGATGTGAATAATTATAGAGGTATTTCTTTAACCAGTATTTTTTCCAAAATATTTTCTACTATATCAAATACACGCCTTCGAATATGGGCTGAGTCACACAACTTATTATCGGATTTCCAGTATGGTTTTCGTAAAAAGCAGAAGCACAGTTGACTGTATTTTCGTTTTAACATCTATAATTGAAAGAGTTATCTCTTATGAAAAGAAAAAAACTTTACTGTGTTTTCGTAGATTTTCGAAAAGCTTTCGATATTGTTTACAGAAATGGTATATGGTTTAAATTACTACAATGCGGAACTTCCTCAAAAATAGTTAATATGTTACAAAAATGTATGAACAGGTAAAATATTGTGTACGTGTTAATTGTGAATATAGTGATTATTTTGAAAGCACCATGGGAGTTAAGCAAGGCGAACCATTATCTCCCTTGCTATTTTCATTTTTCATAAATGATATGCAACAATGTATAAATGACAATTATATAGACAGCTTTTGTGTTAATGAACTTAAGATATTTTTTATAACTGTTTGCTGACGACACTGTTTTAATGTCATATTCAAAAGAAGGCCTTCAGCAACTCCTAAATAACTTACATATATATTGTAATAAATGGGGAATAAGTGTAAACTGAGATAAAACTCTTGTTATGGTTTTCAAAAAAGGGAATAGACCAAAAAACATTGAATTATTTTATGCTAATAATAAACTAAAGATTGTTACAAAGTTTACATATCTTGGAGTTACCTTATCTTCTAACGGTTGTTATTTACAAGCTCAGAAATCGTTGTCGCAACAGGCCACAAAAGCCTGATTTTCTCTTGTTTCATTATTTGATACTGTATCCTTTGCTGTTCCAGAAAAAATTAGGTTGTTTGATTATATGATTTCTCCCATTGTAAATTATGGCTGTAAAGTATTGGGATTCCATAAAGCTCCTGATATAGAACGAGTACATATTAAATTTTTGAAACAAGCTCTACAGGTAAGGCAACAAACAACAAATGCTACAATATATGGTGAATTTGGTCGAGTCCCTATGATTATTATACGTAAGGTTAGAATTCTACGTTATTGGTTTAAAATCATAAAAACTCCAGACTCTATTATGTATAGATTATATAATATGCGAGATAACAATGGTAATTATACATGCACATGGTCTAGTAATGTCAAGAAATTGTTGGATGATACTGGAAACTCATATTTATGGAATAATATGTCAGTAACTAATGAACAAATAGAAAATGTAATAAGGTGTATATATGATCAATTCTTACAACAATGGTTTCTAGACCTGAGAAATTTATCTAAGCTAGAAACATATGTTATATTCAAAACAACTTTCAACTTTCAACTTTTATTTACATATGCATAAGTCCCACTAGATGTGAGAAACATCAGCATTATATACAAGATTAAACACAATCTGTTACAAAATAAACATTATTACCGAAGACGGCATAAACACATACTTATAAATATATAGCAAACATGTTAGATATGAAGTGAACCATCAGTCAATTAGTCAACCAATCAATCATTCAATCAATCAGTCAATCAATTAATTAACCAACCGATCAATTAATCAATCAATCAATCCATTAATCATTCCCTTAATCAATTAATCAAACATACGTACAAACATACAAAAACACAGTCAAACAATTAAGTCATTCATTCAATAAATCAATCAATCAATCTATCATAAGTCAATCAGTTCCCATCCCACTAGTTCTTCCTTACTCGAAACGAGATAGCAAGGAGGGAATTGGGGATGCGAACTAATTGTTTGTTAAAGTTCACCTTTCTTAAATTACATGAAGTCATATATTAAATAAGTATCTTATTCAATGTGAACAATAAAAAAAAAAGAAAAAACAGAATCACAAGCGTAACAAAAAAGTTACGTTTGCTGTCAGATTTATAGTACAACAGTTTATTTAAAATGCATTAAAGCTACAGTTAGACTGAATTTTAAAAGTAATAATAATAATAAATAAACAAACATATATTCCAAGTTCTAGTTAAAACAGAATGACTAAGTAGATGTTTATTGCGTTTGTTTGAAATATGTAATTATTTTCGCGCAGAATTTGCTAAGATTTTTTAATTTAGTTACGTTTTCTGATTGGATTAAAGTCGTAAATTTGTGCATATTTGGTCTTGATCTAGTATAATTATCAATAAAAACTCGTCGGTGGGTAGTAAATATAGGACATTTAAATAAATAATGGAACTCGTCACCGATATCTCTGCAATTGGTGCATATACGCTCATTCGGCGGTGTATTTTGCCAGCGACCAGTTTCAATTTGGAGACGATGATTTCTCGTTAAGAATGCTATAAGAAATTTGCAGTCGTACGTTGTTAATTTGTCGATATAAAAACTGCGGCGAAATGTTGGTTTAATATATTTATACAAATTTGTATCCGATGTTTGGTTAATTTCTGCTTGCCACGTTTGAATGAAGATATCTTTAAGTTTTTGAAGTGTTGTTTTTATTAACCATTTTCCACTTATAAAATTTTGACTATACCATACACCAGAAAAACCAGTGCTGCATAGATATTGTTTGACGTTTTCTATCCATTGGGATTTGATTTTATGTTGATTCTGTAGTTCATGAATCGTAATATAAATTTTAGAAACAAGTTTTGTATTTTTATCGCTATTGATATTTTCAATAATTCTCGTCCAGTAGGATATTACTCTATTTTTTATGTGAACTATTAAGGGGGTAACTCCAGTTTCTCCGTAGATCATATACGACGGAGTGGATTTTTTAAGATTAAAAATATATTTATAGAACTTTAGTTGAATTCTTTCCAACATTTCGACATTCCCATGCCCCCATATTTCACTGCCGTACAAAAGTATAGGTCTAATTGTTTTTTCGAAAAGTTCAATTTGCAAATCATACGGTAAAGATAATGTTTTAATTTTCCTTAATAATGAAAACATAGCTTTATTTGCTTGTTCGGCTATATGATTTTTAGTCTTGAGAAAACTGCCGCTATTTGTAAAGAATAAACCAAGGTATTTATACTCTTTTACTACTTCTAATTTATGTTCCCCAATGGTAAATGCTTTGTTTAATGTCGATCGCCCTTTACAGAAGACCATAATTTTGGTTTTAGAAACATTGATTTTCAATTTCCACAAGTCGCAGTAATTTTTAAAATTATTAAGAGCATTTTGAAAATCATTTTCATTATCACTAAAAATCACAGTATCGTCAGCATATAATAAAATAAAAAGCTTCAAGTACATATGTGTGTCTTCTACCAGTGTATCTTTGTTTATACCAATTACATTATTTTCTCGTAAATATTTTTCAAGGTCATTCAGGTACACAGAAAACAAAAAAGGGGATAAATTCTCGCCCTGTCTTACACCTGCTAAGCAATTAAAATATGGCGTATCTCCTTCAGAAGTGATAACTTTTGATTTGATGTTATTATACATATTTTTAATAAGATTCAAACATTTCCCATTTATATTTTCATTCTGTAGTTTTTTCCATAGCCCTACCCTCCAAACAGAATCAAACGCTTGCTTAAAATCAACAAAACAACAGAATAATTTCTTTTTGTCAGATCGTACAATGTCTATTAAACTTTTGAGAATAAATAAATTATCTACAGTTGAGTAATTTGTTCTAAAACCGGCTTGCGTTTCATGAATAAGATTGTATTTTTCTGCGTATAAGTTTAATCGTTTGTTTATAATACTCGTGAAAAGTTTACCAAGACAACTTAGTAATGAAATTGGTCGATAATTTTCAGGATGTTTTGGGTTACCTTTATTTTTGTAAATAGGTTTAATTTGACCAATTGTCCAGCTCTCTGGAACAATTCCGGTGTCGAATATTACGTTAAATAACTTGACATATATATTTATCATTAAATTAACAGAGTTTTTAATTTGTTCATTTATAATTTCGTCTACTCCTGGGGCTTTATTATTTTTAAGTGCTTTTACTGCTTGTAATATTTCTTGTTCAGTGATAGGTAAATTGATTTCTTCGTTTATATTGTCACCAATGTTATTTCCGATTTCGTTATTTTCTATGTGGTTTGTTTCATTTAGTTCTTTGAAGTATTTATAAAAATCTTCTAATGTAGCAGATGTATCTGTTGTACAGTTACTCGTGTTTATTATATTCCAATATTGCCTTGGATCAGCATGTTTTAATCCGCGAAGTTTTTCAACCCTGGTTTTATTAAATTTGTCACGTGCTTTGTTAAGGGTATACTTATATTGTTTACTAACAGATTTAAGCATTTCTTTAAAGTAGGGCGTTTTGTATTTGTTGTAAGCGCGTCTTGTTTTATGATAGATGTTCCGAGAATATTTACATGATGTATCAAACCAAGGGAATCTAGCCTTAATGTTATTTCTAATGTTATTTTGTACCGTGTTTTTTCGTATTTCGCCAAACGATTCTTTAGAGCAATCCCTAAATAAGGAAGTGATGTTAGAGACTATTTCATTTATATTAGCATGTGAGACATTTTCGTGACAACCTAATTGGTCAAGTTTCATCTCGATTTCTGAAATCTTTAAAATATCCAAATTTTCTGTGAACAAATCTACTTTACTTGTATCCCATAATTTAATTTTTGATTTATTATTTAGCGTTATATTTGGCTGTGACGCATTTATACACATTTTGGTTTTCAGAGTAGCATATACTGGACAGTAGGACATCTGAATACAGGCTGCAAAAATCATCTACTTTAAAATTTACAAGATTTTCAAAAACAAACGATGATGACAAAAAATAATCAACCGTGCTAGAATTTTTACACGTTAGTTTGGGATTAGGATAATCTTCTTTTATTCTACCATTCCATATAAACATATTATTTTGTTTACAGAAATCAATAAATTGCTTTCCGTAGTGATTTTTAACAGTATCAATATAATTCCTATGTAAAGGTATACCGTAAAGATCAAAGTTTTTATAGATTTCAGTTTCTTCACTCCGTACATTTTGTAAGTCGTACATATCTGATAATACGTCATCAAAAATGGAAAAATCAGTCAAACTACCGCATCTTGAATTGTAATTACCAAATAATAAACAATGTTTACTATTTCCAAAATATCTAAAAACCTCATTCTGGATATCAAAATAAGGATCTGCGTGAGAGTATCTAGTACCAATGGGTGGTATGTAAACTATACCACATTTTAAATCATCGTCATTAATACCATCTTTTGATCCGTATATTTCTTTAGAAATTGTAAAAAATTGTACGAGATTACAATCAGTATTATTATCAACAGTTACAAAAGGTGATAAGTTCTCTCTTATTAACAAAGCAATTCCACCAGATCGGTAGTTTGTTAATTTTTTCCTGTTAAATATGTGGACTATAAATCCCGGTATACAAATATGGTCAGTGTCATCTGTTTTTATTTCCTGCAGACCAATAATATCAAACTTACTAACGTATGATATAAATTCTGGACAGTTAAGTTTTGCTACAATTCCGCATACATTGAGCGATAGTATTTTCAGTTCACTATTTACAAATACGTTATCTGTCCTAACTGTATGACAGTTAGTCTGATATAGGTCAGAATAGCCGTCTTCGTGTGATCGCTAATCCTGTGTACCGTTAATTGGCTGATCTCTAACTGTAACCGGTGAATTATTACAATCACTTAGACTAATCCGGCTATTTTCTCGTGGGGGCACTATAATAACAGGGGACGTTTGTAGAGTCATATTTAACAATTGATGGGATGGTGCTTCAATCGTAGCAGGGGGGTTAACGTGCAGCAACAGTGATGGGGAATGTTGTGTATTTTGCGGCTCTTGCGTAAGATCCATTAATGATTCTCTTTCACTGTCGCTGTCACTTGAATCAAAATGTTGTTTCTTTGGAAACAGATCGTTCTCTAGTGGAGATGTCGCCTTTTTCTTCCCGGCGTACGACGGACGTGTTGAGGGAGTATATTCAGAAAGCACGCCAAATTTATTGGATAATTGTACACTAGAAGTGCGTTCTGGTTGTATGTTTCTGTTATTAAATATTGTACGTTTAAATGTCCTCGACCTTTGTCCGAAGTTAGTGTTGTACCTCTGGTCACGTGTCTCAGACTGTGCATAGTTATTATTGTTTTGAGGTCGTTTATAAGTTTTCATTTCATTTGGGTCGTAATACGTTGTTTTTCGTCTTGTCCCATTGATTTCGCTATTGTTGAGTGTTTTATTAGTTTTGTTGTTATTGTCATTAGGGATGAACAGTTCTCCATTAATGTAGAGTTTGTCCCTTACCAGTCTCACTGTGTTGTCTTTGTTTAGTCTAGCTTTCTTAGCAGCTTCATAAAGTGGCTTCCTCTTCTCTTCTATTTCGGGGGGAAACTGCTCGGACACACCATAGCTTGTATCAATCAGTGTTGTTGTTGCTGTTAATCTCACCAGCTCTCTGTCTTTAAAATAGGTAAATTTTACCACAATAGGCCGGGGGCGCAAGTTCCTGTTATTATAACGCCCTATTCGATGCACTCTGTCCATTGGTATATCCTTTTCTATTTTCATTTCGGATTTGATAATTTGTTTAATACGGGCTTCACAATTTTCACCATTTTCACTAAAGTTTTCCACCTCTGGGACACCAAAAAATAAAAGGTTTTCTCTCATTGTCCGCCAGCGTACGTCTGTTACTTTGTCGTCTGTGTCCCTAATTAGCTTGTTCATGTGCTGACTTTGCTCTTCTAGGGCTTGAAGCCGCTTTTCAATGTTTTTTAGTTTTTTGTCACTGTCGATGTTGTTTGATGTGATATCATCGTACATGTTACTGTATAGTTGTTCTGTGTCATCGTATTCAGTTATCTTGTTTTGTAGTTGTTTAATTTCACTTTGTATTTGGTTCACAACAGTGTTTGTATTTAATATTTTCTGGTTTATACTCGGTATTTCAGAGATTTGGCTTTCCATTTTAATCATTTTTTCGCATTGCATAGCTATGTGATTTTCTACCATTTGCCATCGTTTCGTATGCCCGTCGAGTAGTGATTGAATATTCGTCATTTGTTGACAAAGGCCTATAGCCCAGGGTGGTATATTGTTGTCTAATCCTGTTCCGTTATTCGTCTGCGCGTTGTATTGTGCTTGCATACCTATGCTGTTGAAATTACCTGTGGGCGGCATCACCTGTGCATTGTAATGTCCATTGTATTGTCCCGTATTTGTTGTGTGTATACCCGTTACAGTATGTCCTTGTTCATGACGCATTAACAAATTTGGAGAACTTTGATTTTGATTTTGTTGCCCATTTATCATTTCATTTTGATTAGGGAAACTCCCCGCTGTCAACGTTGTTCCATATAAAAGTTCTCTCGACTGTCCAAGAACATCAGTCATTGTGGTTGACATGTTTTGTAACGTAGTCTGTGTTACAGGCTGTTGTATTACGCATGTTTGGGGATTATTGTTGTGAATTTGTGATTGATTTTGTCCTTTTTTCCCATTTTTGCCTTGATTTTTCATATTTAGGGAAAGGATCGTGGTAAAACACAGTTTCAAAATTTATTAAACAGTTCTCTGCACCGTTATATAGAAAGAAATACATAGAAATTCGATATCTGCAAACCTAGTCAATCCTTTGTCCGTTGTCTCGAACATCTGAACATCGAGGAAAATCCAATATCCAATATAAAATACCACTTTTTTATCCAAGATAGACAGAATACACAACTTTGCAACACTTTTAAGGTTTTCACGGTATTTATATTACTTTAAACAACAATTGCATCAATATAAATCCATTTTTTTCATCAGAATTTCAAAAGTATGTGTGTAACCGCCATTATAGTCACGTGATTTCCAAGTTGAAAAATATTTGTCATGTGTTACAAATAGTAATCAAAGAATTAGTTTGTCAAGATTTAGGTGTTCCGCTCATAATTTACTTATAGAAGAAGGCAGACACAGACATATTGAGAGAAACATTAGAATTTGCAAAAAATGTAATATGAATGTCATCGAAAATGAATACCACTTTCTTTTAGTTTGCCCATTTTACAGACATCTTAGAAACACATTTTTACCTAAATATTATTGTCATTGGCCTAATTTGAACAAGTTCAAAACCTTGCTAAACAGTTCACAAAGTATTATTATTAATAAATTAGCTAAATTTGTACACCAAGCATTTTCACGAAGAGGTAAAGTATACATGAGATTTTGTAGATGGTATTGAATTGTGACTGTAAAAGTTATGTCTATTTATAGAACCAACTTCCTGAATATTTGCAAAGGTTTGTCAAAAAAGTACATTTTATGTTATGTCTTATATGTAATATATACAGTTGTAATTAGAATAATACAAACTGCACTGAATATATATTAAATAATCTAATAGTGCAGGTGCTCTTTATTTCGTTTCGGTAAGAGCAACCTGTACTTTTCTCTAACGTCGTTCCGCATTCCTCTAAAGTATGCTATTATAACAATAGCATATTTTTCGTAAGGGTTGCGTTCATTGTAACTACGTTGTTAACATTAATTATAAAGCCATTGGTTACTAATAATATATAAATATATCATCTATATGGGCTTATCATTCGGTATGAAATAGTCACTGAGCAAGCCTACATAAAACAGCTTAACTTAAAACAATAAATTAGTAGTATTTCATACAAATATTGTGAGGTATTAGCTATATTCGTGCAGTGTTGCGTTAAATAGTTTTTGTTTGAATGTACGATGATATAATGAATAATTATTAGGAATGTTTAATGTCAGTATATGTTCTAATTTGCATTTTATCAAATTTACCCTAAAAAATTTCATATATCCTAATGGACATGCCTTTAACATATGTCACTTTGTTTCATACTTTTCTCATAAAATTGTTAATTTCAAACCGCCATCATAGTAAATAGCAATGGACATTGTAAAATGTTTGTGCCAATAAACTTTGTATTGTATTGAATGAGCACCTGCTGATGTTTTAATGATAAACCAATGAAACAATAATACCTACTTAATGAGCACCTGCTGATGTTTTAATGATAAACCAATGAAACAATAATACCTACTTAATGAGCACCTGCTGATGTTTTAATGATAAACCAATGAAACAATAATACCTACTGAATGAGCACCTGCTGATATTTTATTGATAAGACTATGAAACAATAATACCTACTTATTGAGTACATGTTAATGTTTTTATGATGAGACAATAAAACAATAATACATACTCATTGAGTACATGCTAATGCTTTATTGATAAGACTATGAAACAATAATACCTACTGATTGAGTACATGCTTATGCTTTATTGATAAGACTATGAAACAATAATACCTAATTATTGAGTACATGTTAATGCTTTAATGATAAGACTATGAAACAATAATACCTACTGATTGAGTACATGCTAATGCTTTAATGATAAGACTATGAAACAATAATACCTACTGATTGAGTACCGGATTGAGCATATGCTAATATTTTGATGATAAGACTACGAAACAAAAATACTTACTGATTGAGCACATGCTAATATTTTATAGATAAGGGTATAAAACAATAATACCTACTGATTGAGCACATGCAAATGTTTTAATGATAAGACTATGAAACAATAATACCTTCTGATAGAGCACATGCTAATGTTTTGATGATAAGACTTTGAAACAATTATACCTATTTTTGGCATCTGTTGTTGTTGTTATGGTTTAACTATGAAACAATAGATATATGCTTTTTGGAGGGAAAACAGAAAAACTTGAAGGTATGAAACAATAACATTGAATAGATATTAAGAATTTTACTTCAAATTCAAGTATTCAGCGTGAAGATTGTTTTGATGTGAAATATTCCTGTATACCAGATTACAATTCTATGAAATGCAAAATTCTGAAAGGCTTTTAAGGGATTATGTGGAAACATGAGACAGTTTCTAAAATCTTAACGTTATATAAATGTTTTCTTTCAGAATGCGTTTTAAAATCGTCCCTAAATAGAAAGAAATAGAATCAGATTATCCTCAATGACAATTTTCGCTCGGAATCTTTTTTTTCTTCGCGGAATTATTTCATAGAACAATGACGTCAGTTATAATCATCTGTCTGGATCGTGTTTCAAAGGTCAGTTTCAGTTAATGTGATTTTCACGTCAAATGTTGTAATGGACTTGGCTGTTAAAATGGCCTTCCGTTAAAGACTTTTAGCTTAAATCGCAGAAAGAGCATTCTACAATAAAAGATGAATTATTTTACAGCGGATTTTGCTACTTGTTTGCTTTATTGAAGCCATGGTAAATCTGCCTTTTAAAAGAAGACCTTGGATTGAAATTAAACTAATTTACTTCCGAGGGAAAGCAGACGACCTTTGACCTCTGGGGGCAGTCAGCACGAGTAAATCATCCTTTTCATTTTCTCATCATCTCCTGTCAGCTGTTCTATGATTACTGTCATTTTCATCCAGAGATTTCATTTTACATGCAGTAAAGTAAAAAAAAATCAAAGAGTATTGGATCTGTGGACAAGAAAATAGGTCTCTAGAGGGATTTACGGAAAATATGTTGGAAAGTATAATTTACTTCACTTCAGTACTTTCCCCCCAAGTTATCCCTCTCACTATCCTTTCCTTCAAACACAATGAAAGTAAAACCTGCTATAACTTACGCAAGCCAGATTATTGGCTTCAAATGGACTATTGTCTCAAGTCTGATATGACGGTTTTCTATTATAAGCATGAAAGAATTTTCAGCAGACAATTTTTGCCTGAAGCAAACTTTTGATCATTTCACAAAACAACACTCTTTTTATTCAATTTGCAAACTTACATTTCAGACTTAATTTGTATCCACTGAATATTTATGAAAGTTTAGTAAAAATGAGCAGGTGATATTATATTTTGTCTATTCGCATTGCAGAGTATATAAATTGCGTGACAATTTATATATAGTTTAAGTAAAGTAGTGCCATCCGCTAGTCCTATTTATTGATCTATTTTAGTCGGTACGCAAAATTTATGATTTCAAACAGTAAACCACAAACTATACTTAGTCTTCAACGAAAATAGGAAAGGTCAACTTTGAAATTGGACCAGATATAAAAGGTAAACTCGAAATAGTACCAAACAGAAAAGGTCAACTTTGACATAATACCAAATAGAAAAGGTGAACTTTGAAATAGTACCAAATAGAAAAGGTGAACTTTGCAGTAGTACCAAATAGAAAAGTTCAACTTTAAGATATTACCAAATACAAAAGGGAGGCATCAAATTTGAACCAAACTTAAAAGGTTAACCTCGAAATACTCGTAAAACTGAAAAGATAAGGTCAACTTTGAAATAGTACCAAACACTTAAGGTAAACTCTGAACTATTACCGAATAGAAAAGATCAGCTTTAAATAGAAAATTCAACTTCGAATTAGACCTATAAAGTAAAACATGAGGTCAACTTTGAAATATTTCAAATCAGAAAAGTTCAACTTTGAAAGAGTCTCAAATAGAAATGTCAACTTGATATAGCAGCAAAAAGAAAATCTCAACTTAATTTTTTTCCAAACAGAAAAAGGTCAACTTAAAAAAAATGTACAAGGAGAAAATTTCAGCTTCGAAAAACTATTAAACAGAAAGGTCAACTTCAAAAAAAGTACAAGGAAAAAATGTCAGCTTTGAAAAACTATTAAAAGAAAAGGTCAACTTGAAAAAAAAAGTACAAGGAGAAAATGTCAGCTTCGAAAAATATTTAACAGAAAAGGTCAACTTCAAAAAAAGTACAAGGAGAAAATGTCAGCTTCGAAAAACTATTAAACAAAAAAGGTCAACTTCAAAAAAAGTACAGGGAGAATATGTCAGCTTCGAAAAACTATTAAAAAGAAAAGGTCAACTTAGAAATAAAAACGATGTTGGTAAGAGTTTTGAAAAGAAAATGCATTTAGAAAAAAAATCAATATATATTTTGACTACCTGAAATACTTATCAAACATTTAATAAATCGGTTAAAATGAGTTTGATACTTTTACGGAGATAACTGACTGTGCTGTTTTACTTTTTATGTTATATTTTTTAAATGAAGAAGAATAAATTAAGCAAAGATAAAAGATAGACAGAAACATTGCAAGTATCAGAAATAGTTTTTACATATCATGCTAGAAAAATGTTTCTTTTTTTAAAAAAACGGCTCTGTAAGTACGTATTTATTATGCTCCCCGAAGGGAGAGTATAAAGTCGTCGCCTTGTCCGTCCTTCCGTCCGTCAGTCACACTCTTGTCCGGAGAATAACTTGAAAAGTATTGAAGGAATTTGATTGAAACTAAACACAGTGATAGAGACCAGAGAGAAAGTGTTATGTCCTAAAACAATAATTCTACCATGCATAATTTTTGAATGATCTCCCTTAAGTTAAAAATGTTTATCCGGAATATAACTCCTAAACTGTCCATGATATCTCATTGAAACTTTACACAGTTATAGAGACTAGTTAAAGGAAGTTAAGTGTCAAAGAATCATAACTCTGATTTACATAGTTTTTTTAATTATGTCCCTTTATTAAACTTAATAATGCTTGTCCGGATATTAATTTGAAAATTATTGAAGGAATTTTATTAAAACTTCACACAGTCAAACATACTAGTGAGTGAAAGTGGTCTGTTTAATAATTCTATGTCTGTCTTGCTTAATTTTTTAATTATCTCCCTTAATGATACTTAAAATCTTTAATAATGCTTGTCCGGAGTACAACTTCCAAACTATCAAAGATATCTCAGGTATCTCCACACAGTTATAAAGACTAGTAAGAGGAGGTGTAAGAACCATAACCCTACATTACTTTGTTTATGAATTACCTCCCTTTATGGTATTTAATTATGCTTGTCAAGAGAATAACTTCATAACTATTTAAGGAATTTTATTAAAATTTCACACAGTGATAGCGAACAATGAGAGGAAGTGCATTGTTTTTAGACCTTAATTATACCTTGATTATTTTTTGAATTACCTCCCTTCATAATTATTACAAAAGTTAAATAATACTTGTCTGGAGTATCACTTCTAAAGGATCAATGATATCTCATTTTATCTTCCCACAGTTATAGAGCCAAGTAAGAGGAAGTGAAATGTTAAAATTCCCCCACTCTACATTCCATAGTTTTTTTTAATTATCTACTAAATAATGCTTGATAGGAAAATAACTTGAAAAGTATCGAAGGAAATTGAATGAAACTTCACACAGTTATAAAGACCAATGAGAGGAAGTGCAGTGTTAAAGAACCATCACTTTACATCAGTAAAATCAACTACCTTTACAAATGTGGTTTTTTATACTGTAAATCCTAAAATATGTTTCATCATGGTTATCCATACTATAATTTAAAAGGTATTTAATTTCACGTGTCATTGAAATACCATTGATAGTACAATTCTTACTTTCTTGCCATTCTGAACAAAAAACTTCGGGGAGCATTATCTGGTTTTATCAATTTCTTGTTAACGTATATACACGAAGATAAGTCTTGAAAGCCTTTTTCACTGAAAGGTTTCCTTCTTATAAGATGTTAGTGCCCTCAATTATTCCCTGTTTTTATTTCGTATTTAAAGAGACGTAAGATTTTTTGTTCACCCAACGTGTCCAAGAAATCTATTACACATAAATACATTGACACCAGGGCATGATTTAAAAGTAGATATTTTATTGAAAGCTTATATGACTCTAAGCCTAGAGAAAGATGTTTGAGAAAGGATATATAACTAGCATGTTCCCGTTCTACCGTTTTTAAGGGTAATTGGTTTATGTAATTTGAACTGTATCCTGGGTGTTTTTCAGCGGCTGGAATTGATTAACACTGCGAAAGCTTCAGGCTGCACAAATTACAGTTATGTTTCGGTTCGATTGTTTTTGCAAGATTTATTCATATTCAAGTTTTTTTCTCAGCAACCACAGACAGAAGTTTAATTTAAGTTTATTCATAGCATGAGTACCTATTGAAGATTAACATAATTATATTAAGCGTATTCTGATTGGTTTGCTTTTAGAGTCATGGGCCCTTGTATTTTGCGATATGTAAAACTGGAATTGAAACAGTTTTTTATTCAAGGCTTCTGTGTTTACACGAAATGTGAATGGAGGTTAGATGTGTTTTCTTTTATTTATGTGCCCTTGTGTTTAGCATCATAATATACTATGTTAACTGACATGTTAAATGTTGCTTCGTAGTTCAATGTATTTACGGCCAAAATGTTTCTTTCACACAACATCAGATATTTACTAACTATTTATTTATGTGGTAGTGCTTATGAACGGCAGACACTTGCAACCAAGCCAAATGCTGTAATCTTTTCCAAGCAATTACTTTTTTGTCTACGTAATAAATCTTTCTTAAAGGGGCTGTGCTCCAGATGACAAAAAAAGAAAGTTTTCTTGTATTATAAATTTCTTGTAATATTTACGATTAATGCTTAAAAAATAACCTACTGACAAAAAATAAGTCAAATAATTACATTATAAATTGATTTTTTTCCCTTTCAAAGTGCTATACCGTAACGCGACGGTATAACTATATCGTATAAGATTTAAAGTAAATATCTGTAATATCACATACGGCGATGGTGGTGACAGTAAAAGCGTTGAAAATATTTTGTTAACATGAGGGGTCCAGAGTTCAAATCAGGCTGGAGCGAAAATATTTTTTTTATTCTATTTTGACTTTTATAATCAGTTTTGAAGTAAAATATTATATTGTTATAATCTCACGGCATCTAAATATATAATTTATGAAAAAAAAATTATGTCAAATCTGGAGTACAGCCTCTTTAAGAATGTCTAGACTACCAGATATAACCATTTCCGATCAAGTTTTTGTGAAATGTGTTAAACCTTAAAGCAATGTTCACTGTTTTATTTTTTGTTTTAGAATCCTAAACAAATGCCTATAAAATTTATAACACTCCATAACATGTTAGACTGTTACAACCCAGTATCTTGTTACGGTCTAGTAGTAATTGTATAAAAACGACCTCTGACAACTGCGTCAGGGAATCGATTCTTTGGCTCAGTGGTTATAGTGTGGGCCTTCAATGCGCTTATATCATGTATATCGGAGTTCGAAATCCGCTCTGGGCTGTGTATTCTAAGATGCATTGGAATTTTCTTTTACGGACTTACTTGTTGGTAAAATGGGGGGTCTTTCGGGACTTAGCTATAAAAAAATAAATAAAAAAGAATATTTCAAGATTTCTGTCTGATTTTCTGATCTAAAAATACAAAGCACCTTTCGTCATTATAAATGTTGACTTTCTCAAGAGGGGATGTGTTACGGTCTGGTGCATACCGTCCTATAATTGTATAAATAAAACCTCTGACAACTGCGTCAGGGAAGGGAGCTGATCAGTGGTCCAGTGGTAACACGCTTAACTGGTAACTCATACATTACTAATTGTCTTTCTGATGAGACGTTAAACAGAGGTCCCATGTATCAGTGCTGTACACTGAGCATGCAAAGGAACAAGGGGTGTCTCTGGAATTGGATGCTTTCTGTATCTTGCACTTCCCCCAACATAAAATAATTAATCTCTTCAGGGGCGTTGGTCATAGGGTTAGGGTTACCCTAACCAACCGGTTCACGATAAATAAGCTCAAACAGATAGATGGGTCAGGAAATCATTCTTTGGCTCTGTTGTTAGAGTGTTGGCCTTCGATGAGCTACGATCTGGGTTCGATTCCCGCTCTGGGTTGCTGGGTTGTGTATTCTAAGATGCATTGCATCTTTCTGTTACGCGCTTGCTTGTTCGTAAGAATATATACATATAAATATATATATTATAAATATATATGATATAAATATATATATATTAGGATCACAGTCTTATTCTCTATGGGTTTTTAGTGCCTGTATGGCTATGCCATAGATTTTCAGGGAAAGACGAAGAATGCAACTGAGATATGTCAGCTTAAGTGATCATTGTTCTGATTATAATATTACTTTTTTATAACGGAACAGTCTAATGAGCTTTAGAAACATCGACACCCTAATAGGAAGCTTATTTTTGCTCGTTCAAAAGAAGTACTTCGTTAAATAAAGTTGTGTCGTAATTTTTTCTGTATGTTTCAATAGCTAGCGTTGTATATTGTATAAAGCTCATTTAAAATCCTGAAGCTAACTGGTTCAATACTATTAGCAGATTTCCGGTTGTACTGATTTCCGTCTTTATACAATACCACGTAATTGCCCATTTTTTCACATCATGTCGTATTTCACGTTTTCTTCCACTGATTTTAGTCATGCCTACAGTTTTATTTAAAAAGCTGTAACTGCCTGGTTGCTTTGTAACTACGATCAATTTCATGATGAAATTCACTTCGAAATTCTACAACTAAGATTTTTCACTATGCGTTTTAAGAAACATTACCTATTTGATAAAACATTTTAGCCCTTTTGGGCTTCAAATGCCATATTTTGTCCCGGTCTTTATAACTCTTTATGTCTTTTAAAAAATATTTGTTTAGATTAAATAAAATTAAAAAAAAATAAAGGTTACAGATTTAGAACAAAAAGAAAAACGTTCTAAACACTGAAGAGGTCATTTTTGTTTACTCAATCTTCACGATTGAAAAAAAAAAAGAGAAGTTTCTTCCCCATTTTTTTTCTTTTTTGACGTTTGAAAGAAATCGAAGCTTAATTA
Organism: Cyclina sinensis; assembly: GCA_012932295.1. NCBI lineage: Eukaryota > Metazoa > Mollusca > Bivalvia > Venerida > Veneridae > Cyclina > Cyclina sinensis. Next base: position 4,952,576 of record JAAONU010000015.1, read on the forward strand.
AGCTGCGCCATCAAATGAAAAAGAAGAATGAACTATTTTGAAAACTCTATTTGTATTTAGTTTCACCATTATTATGTTAACAATTGAAACAGAGGCAAACTGGTCAGTGATGTCAGGCCAGCACGTCTCTCTTACTATTCAATTTCTTCTGTTGCGGACAACAAAATGTCTTTTGAAGATTTCAGTGATAATAGTGTATTTGGTATCTCATCTTCTTTTGTTCTCAGGTTGACCAATTATGTCAGCAAATTTCTTCCTTTTATAAATACATAAAGATATTCATAGAATCATAGAAGTGTTTTGATTACGTCAATACAAGACTGAAATCTTTAAAGTAAAGCATTATTTATAATAATATCAAGGGAAAATTTTAGGAGAAAGCATTCTTATTTTTAAGTAACAACAGATATAGGGTTAACGCACGTTTTTTCGTGTTATAACATCTGCAGAATCCCGAGGGATGGTTGGTGCCCGAGCCCGTAGCGCGAGGGCACCAACATATCCCGAGGGATTCTGCAGATGTTATAACACAAAAAACGTGCTTTAACGCTATTCTAGCATAAAATGTTTACCAAAAAATAGATAGATAAATAAATAAATAATAGTACAGTCGCCATTAGGTTGTTATGGATACGTGTTTTAAATATGCGTTTCAGGGCGACACGTGTTTTCAACTTGTCGAGCGGCCATCTTGAAACTTAAAAAAGAGTGGATTAAAAAATATTTGGAAGGATTTCATGTGGATTTACGATTGAACAAGGCCAACCATTGATTTTATCAATAATCATGAATGTTTCGTCTACGTTCCGACCTGCGAAGTTACATAAACTGCCGATTTGGGGCAAAAAAGACGGATCAGCGTCCATTATTTACAAAGGCCCTGTAACGCGCATAACTGAAAACCGGTTATAACAGCGCGTGAGCGCGAGAGAGAACTTCCTTGTTTACACACCTTTTTTGCTCTCGTTAAAACATAGACAAAACGGGCAGAAACAAGCAATTTTATGCTTATGCTTTTATGCTTATGAATTGTCTTTAAAAACAACAACACTTTCCTTGCAATGAAATGGCATAAACTCAACGAACCTTTATCTTAAATTACTTTTACTTTTGACCATTCCGAATATTCACAGGCTGAAAATGTTAGCTATTTCATATAGGAACGTTGAATGTTATTGTTTTGAAAGCTATTAATAGTAACAAGTAACTGATAAGAGATACAGGTAATTTTTTGAAGGTTGGCAAAAACATGGCGGTTGATAAAAATGCAAAAATAGTAATTTTGTAATTACAGTAACAAAGTCATTTTTCATCAAATAATTCAATATTTTATATCATTTAAAAGGTCTGTAAACTCATATTTTACATATTTAAAAAATAATTGTCAAAACTGTTTACTTTTTTATTTGTAAATGGTTAAACATAGTGCATCTGAGCTGCTAGAAAAATGCTGAAATGACAGGTATAAATTAGTTTAGTTTTCTTCTTTAAAAGCAAAAATTCAAAATCTGCTTTTATTTTCAAAATATGAATTTAAAGAGCTTTCAAATGATATAAGAATCTTAAAATTCGACTGACAAAGAAAAAAGTTATCTAAAGATAAAAATTCTGCTGCTTTCAAATGTATATAAATATTGGTTCTCATTGCCAACCAGTAGTTCAGCTCTATTTTGGTAACAGGTGCTTGTGATGTCATCAGTCAATGTACCTATTCGGTACTTAGATGAATAGAAATAACGTACACAGTTGAAGACAATAACATTCATTAGAACTGAAATATCTCGTACAACAAATATTTTTATACTAATCTGCGCTAGAAATACTTTTTAGTTTAAATTGGATTGCTACTCTTTCATTTTCAATTTTAATGCGAACTTTGTACTTTTCGGCTGCAGAAGAGTTTTTGCTGTCAGATCTCAAAACCTTTTTTGTTTGATGCCCGCTAAACTGATGAAGTACTCTCCGAGTTGCGTTGTGACTATTACCCACGCCCAGCCGACTGTCAAAAGGATATTTGATCACGAATTTCCGTGTTACGTTGTTTTCATCAGCTCTGTTTACCCCACTGCTATTATAAGGATATTGAAAAAGGACTTCCCGTGGTAAATTGTACCTTCTACGTGTGTTTCCAAGAATTACCGGATTTGTACCGCCTATCCTGTTTGTTAGTGTCACTCTTTGCCCGGTCGAATGTGATCGCGTGCGACATGACTTTCTTCGGTAGAAGGTATTAGAAAAATTGCACTTTATTTTCCTACACATTGCACGTAGTGAGGCTCTAAATTTTGATGACATAAAATTGTAAACAACTGGATTTAGAGCGTGATTAATGTAAAAGAGAATACGTGTAGAATATAGAATTATTAAAAACTTCTCGAGTCCTAGACCCCATATGATATCCTTGTCCTCGAATGAAAACCATAAAACTGCAGCACGGAAAGGTAAATGACAAACGAAAAATATAGAGACAATGGAAGCAATTGTATTGACAACTTGATGTTTCTTGAGTTTCCAGTCCTGTTTATGTCCATGGATACAAGCATCATAGTGCCTAGTTATACGAAGTGCTCTGCATAAATAACAGTTCAGAAAAAGCATCAACACACTTGGAATGCAAAAAAAGAATGTAGTAAGGGCCACTACATAAATCTTCTGCCAGTGCTCCACAATAGGATTGCGACAAACCTGAAACAAATAAAGGAGATTCTTAGAATAAGCGGTGCAGGATAAGAGAAACAGACTTCTTACCCAGAGTGTGTAGTTTGAATAACGTTATGTATTTTTATCGTCAGTCAGTTCCGCTAAACGTCATAAAATCCTGCTATAATGTTATGTAAGTCATTTCAGTCACATATTTCACAAAACATTACGGCTACAAATATATACCCTTAGCAGACTGTCTGGTCGTGCTTCTTTAAAGTTCGTTATGTTAACCCCGGCACATATACATTATGTACTGTAGGACAATTGATTGCAGATAACTCGTTTTTATGAATAATAATGAGTAAAGTAAAGGGATTCTTTGTTCACTGATATGCGGCATAACTAATAAATAATCTCAATTTTGAACGTTGGTCTATAACTTCAAGCAGCGGGTCAAACGTGGGTTTCCGACAATGACCTTACGGGGCTGAACATGTTCACATTGTCATTGAGGTGATAATAAAAAGGAACGGAATGGTACACACGTTTGTTAGTAAGATTTATTTTGCCATCAGTGGCGTAACCAGCTTTAAACTTTATTTTATAAAACGTGGTTTGGAAACAATTTTTTTCAGAATGACCTTGGACAAAAATCTATGCTTATGTGATATGCGTATTTGTGAACTGCAAACGAAGAAAAGTAAGAAAAACTTATTTTAAGCACTCTGGTACCCACATTGTTTTTTGACTTTCGTTTGAAAATTGTCATAATTTGTTGAACATTTACTTGAAAAATATTTGTTCGTTTCGAAAATTTAACGGAATTAAGAAATATATGTCGAACAACTGGCATTAATTTTGCAGTTATCTAAACTAGCAAAAAAAAAATCACAGATAATAAAGTGAAACTGAAAGGGATGCAATATCTGGTTTTATAACGGGGACATATATAATAACTCTTGAATAGTAATATATAAAACCCGCTCGCCTTTTTATTTCTTAAGTGAAATTTTACAACGGCAAAACGATAAACAATTAGCAATAAAACGAGAATTTATGTTATCATTATGGTTAGCTTGAAGCTTGTTGCAAAGTTTCTCGTTTACTTTACCAGCGGTTTTAATAAAACAAAAACAAGTTTGCAACTTTGCCTGACAGACGACAAATACAGATAGGTATCTTATCAAGAAAAAAGAAGAAATCTTATCGTATCAAAATATTCAATTAAAACAATGGGCAGAGAATTTGCTTTTAGTATTTCATATAACTTTACGTTCTCACTTGAGATACAAAAAAATATATAGAACAAAAATGAAGCATGCCGTATTTAAAACTTCCACATTCGTTTGTGAAACATGCAATAACAATGTGGTAGGTAAAATTTCCACGATCGCTTGTGAAACATGCGGTAGTTAAAGTTTTCACGGCCATTTGTGAAACATGCGGCAGTTAAAACTACCAAGGTCGTTTGTAAAACATGCGGTAGTTAAAGTTTCAACGGTCGTTTGTGAAACATTTTGCAACAATGCGGTAATTAAATTTCCCATGGTCGTTTGTGAAACTCGCAGTAACAATGCAGCAGTTAAAATTTCAACGATAAATTGTGAAACATGTGGTAGTTAAAGTTTCCACGGTTTTTTGTGAAACATGTGGTAACAGTGCGGTAGTTTACATTTCCACGGTCGTTTGTAAAACATGCTGTAGTTAAAGTTTCAACGATCGTTTGTAAAACATGCAGTAGTTAAAGTTTCCATGGTTGTTTGTAAAACATGCTGTAGTTAAAGTTTCCACGGTCGTTTGTAAAAAATGCTGTAGTTAAAGTTTCCACGGTTGTTTGTAAAACATGCGGTAGTTAAAGTTTCCACGATCGTTTGTAAAACATGCGGTAGTTAAAGTTTCCATGGTTGTTTGTAAAACATGCTGTAGTTAAAGTTTCCACGGTCGTTTGTAAAACATGCTGTAGTTAAAGTTTCAACGATCGTTTGTAAAACATGCGGTAGTTAAAGTTTCCACGGTTGTTTGTAAAACATGCGGTAGTTAAAGTTTCCACGGTTGTTTGTAAAACATGCGGTACAGCGGTAGTTAAAATTTCCACTATCGTTTGTAAAACATGCTGTAGTTAAAATTTCAACGGTCGTTTGTAAAACATGCTGTAGTTAAAGTTTCCACGGTTGTTTGTAAAACATGCGGTAGTTAAAGTTTCCACGGTTGTTTGTAAAACATGCGGTAGTTAAAGTTTCCAATGTTGTTTGTAAAACATGCGGTACAGCGGTAGTTAAAATTTCCACGATCGCTTGTGAAATATGCTGTAGTTAAAGTTTCCACGGTCGTTTGTAAAACATGCGGTACAGCGGTCGTTAAAATTTCCACGATCGTTTGTGAAATATGCTGTAGTTAAAATTTTCACGGTCGTTTGTAAAACATGCAATAGTTTAAGTATTCACGGCTGTTTGTGAAACATGCGGTAGTTAAAATTTCCTAGGTCGTTTGTAAAACATGCGGTAGTTAAAGTTTCAACGGTCGTTTCTAAAACATGCGGTAGTTAAAATTTCCTAGGTCGTTTGTAAAACATGCGGCAGTTAAAGTTTCAACGGTCGTTTGTAAAACATGCGGTAGTTAAAGTTTCAACGGTCGTTTGTAAAACATGCGGTAGTTAAAGTTTCAACGGTCGTTTGTAAAACATGCGGTAGTTAAAATTTCCTAGGTCGTTTGTAAAACATGCGGTAGTTAAAGTTTCCTAGGTCGTTTGTAAAACATGCGGTAGTTAAAGTTTCAACGGTCGTTTGTAAAACATGCTGTAGTTAAAATTTCCTAGGTCGTTTGTAAAACATGCGGTAGTTAAAGTTTCAACGGTCATTTGTAAAACATGCGGTAGTTAAAGTTTCCTAGGTCGTTTGTAAAACATGCGGTAGTTAAAATTTCAACGGTCGTTTGTAAAACATGCGGTAGTTAAAGTTTCAACGGTCGTTTGTAAAACATGCGGTAGTTAAAATTTCCTAGGTCGTTTGTAAAACATGCGGTTGTTAAAGTTTCAACGGTCGTTTGTAAAACATGCGGAAGTTAAAATTTCCTAGGTCGTTTGTAAAACATGCGGTTGTTAAAGTTTCAACGGTCGTTTGTAAGACATGCTGTAGTTAGGTTAACTTATTTTTTAAGAGTGTTTTCACACTTATGTTTATTTCTTTTTCGCCCAAAGTAAACAAATAACCACATACACTACATACGATCAGCAAGAAAATCGGGTCGGTCGAGGTACTGGAAAAAAAAGAAGTTTACCTGTATAGGAGTGCCATCATAAAATGTAGATGGTCTGAGTATAGCGATAGATAGCCAGGGGGCACTTGTTATGACTGATATGGCCCATATAAGTACCACTGTTTTCCACACTTTACCTACATTCTCCTCTACGCCCTGAAATATGAAATAAAGTTTAGTCAGTCTTACATAATATAAAGGTTTTCATAAGATGTCAGTTTAAGGATATCAAAGAATAATACTGGCATGTGCATCAACTTTTTGTTATTCTTGTCACATGACAAGCATCGTTTATAATGTAATACCACATTAAAATACTTCTTTTATTTGATGCTAACCAATAAAATACTAAGTTTTATCTGTGATGTATATTCGTATTTATTCACACTGTGACTGATAAAGATTTCTATATTATTATACACAGAACAATTGCCGCAACTACTTTTTACATAACTTTTTTTGAACTTTTAAGATTTACATGTTTCAAAATGATATAACTGTTTTGTAACAGACAGAAACCTGGCTGATGTTAAAAATAAATCAGTTTATTTCAATCATTCATACTTTCATGACTAAAATCTGTAAATTGATGTGTAAGGTCTAAATTTAAGGCTAAATGACGAACCAGTATTTCAAGCGGCCATTTGAAAACGAAATATTTTTTTTAAATCAGACATTTAAATATACGCTTTAAAATGTTACCTGAATTAACCACATTCAAAACATAACTATTTGTCAGAGCATGTATATATGTTTTCGGTTTCAGTAAAATGTCTGAAGGTGAGTCAATATATAAGTTAACTACGAAAACTTTTGTTGTAGGACAAAACTCGATCTCAAAATAACGAAATTGATTCATGTTGATTTTATGTAAAATATATTTCCTTTGAACTGGATTTAATGGTCGCAACATAAGATTAATCATTCTCTTCCTGGTGTTCTGAGAGTGAAAGGAGATATTTATGAGTTCAAAGACATTTGTTCCTTACGTCAGAATAAGAGAATGGTCCGTAAATAATGTCTACAACAGAAAAGAAACTGTCATGTATAGATAAGTTTGATTTTTCTCTTTTGTTGTCTGTGTGTGTTTTTTGAACAATTTATTTAAAGTGATATGTGTTGTTTGCTTTTGTGTAACAACTGATTTTACGTATATCATTGTATGTGGTCCTGTGATTCGGTTTTCGACAAGATCATGCATCTTCTATTGAGATATTATTACGTTCTAGACACTTGATGTACCTTGGATTCATTTTCATTCAAGGTTCAGCAAGGTAGCCTTTATATACAGTCAAAGCTGATGAATTTATTTAAAGTTTATTTAATTAACTTAAACAGGATAGTATGTTGTATCTCAAAAGTAAAGAAGAAAAAAGAAAAAAATGTGTTCCCAGTATGACCTGACCTTCTACGTTTCGGTCAATATTCTGTCGTAATTGTTAATGAATATACACGAACATTTAAATTTTTTTTGGTACTAAAAATAAAGGATACTGTATATTTTGTGAAAGACTATATCGTTCTGATACATTGATATATGTTTGCACTGTTTGAGGATTATGCTATCATTATGTCATCATGGGTTGTTAGTCTGATTGACGGAAATAAAATTGTCTGCCTGTCTGTTTGACTGTCTGTCTATTTATTGAGCTGATACGAGTTTTATCAATACATAGTGAAAGGTACGATTTATTAAGGATGTTAATAAATAATTGGATATGTTAATTTAAAACATTTTTCTTTAAGATAGAATGCGAACAATACTGGTAAAGAAAAAAGTTTTAGACGATAGTGTTTCTTTATTTGCACATATAATAAAAAGGGAACACTAATTTCCCTCTAGTTGTAAAAAGCTATTCATTGAAGAATCAATACATAATAGCAAATGGTCCTATAGGTTACTTACCTTAAAACGGGCTATCAAACAATTCTGCGGTGGTGTGCGGGAAAAAGGGTGGGGAAGGGAGGGGGTAGCTTGTGTCATGTGTAAGATGAAAGCGAAAAAAAATAAAAAAAAATAAAAAGGTTTTGCCCTTAGGAAGAATAACGATAGTTATGGAATATAAAAATAAGGCTCGCCCCTTTCGCCCATATTGTTTTACGGTTCCGTTCACAATTTTTGTGAAGGACTAGCCAAATTACATTTAAATTTGCAAAGTAGCTTCAGAAGAAAAGATTTCAAAAGTTTCACAATTTATATAGAGGATCACCCAAAGCATGTTGTCAAATTATGATCAAATCCAATCAGCAGTTTCTTAGAATTAGAGCTATCTCTGAATGTGATTAAAAACCCCGCTATACCGCCTTCTCAGAGGAAAAGAGGAGTATAAAACGCGTCTCAACATCTCGTACACTTGTACATTTGCACACCGGTTTCAGATCGATAGTCCTAGAGATGTGGAAGGAGTTCGAGTCACAGGTTTTTTTGCTATTTCGGGCTGTTAAATCACAAAGCAGGCTTTGGTGTTCGTAAACACATGTTATGCATATTAACACTTATTGTTGAACATGCAAACCAAGTTTCAAATCGAAATCCCTAAAAATATTGAAGTAGTTTGAGTCGCTTGATCGTGCTATGACGGGCTATAAAACCACAGAGTGGGCATCGGTGTGCGTGAAAAATACGTCACGCACATTTTCACTTATTGGTGAACATGCACACCAAGTTTCAACTCTGTGATCTTATAAATGTATATGAAGGTAGTTCTCTTCTCTAGATTTCTTCAACAGACCAACCGATTCACCCACCGACCAAATGACAAACTGACCAATCTGTAGATTTTTAAAATTGCCCCATCAAGACAAAAATGAAAGTAAGCTCCGCCCCAAGCAGCCACGTTTTTAAACAGAACCTGTTAAATTTCACAGTCTACATAAGGGGTCACCCAGAAAACGTTTGTACGAAATTTTTCAAATTGAACCTGCAGTTTCTTAGATGAACATTTAAAAGATATCCTAATATAAAGCCATATAAGGAAAATAAACAATTCCCCTGGTGGCCATAATTTTCACGGATAGCAATACAGTTCACAATTTATATAAAGGGTCACCCAACAATAATTTGCTCAAAATTATTTTCAAGTTATAGACCTGCCATTTCTAAGAATTAGATTTTAAATTTTTTTATTAAGACATAGAAGGAAAATAAGCCCCGCCCCTGGCGGCCATGTTTTTTCACGGATCGCAATTAATTTCACAATTTTGATAGAGGGTAACCAAAGCAACAATTCTGTAAAACTTTGATCAATTCCTTCAGGATGTTGCTGAGAAGAAGAGTTTGAGGTATTTCCTTTATGTTGCCATAGCAACCGGGGGTCTTGATAGAAAGCAATAAATTTTACAAATCTGAAAAGGGCCAGTCTGCTTTGGTGTATTTTAATATTGTAAGTGGTTTCAAAGGAGATGATGCTTCAAGCAAATTGTTGACGGACGTAAGACAAATGCGGACATTAGACGACCCTAATAGCTCACTTGAGCTATCGCTCAGTTGAGCTATATGAATATGGAACTTCGTTTGGTCTCTGAAATGGCATGCACTGTAGTGTTTTTATTATAGCACAGCTGTAAATTCCAAGTAAAAAATGTTATATAAGTCTAGAAAAATGTTAGAAATAATGTTAAATAGATTTAAGAAAGGGTTATGAGCTTGGTCAATTCAAGTCCTTTCCTAATATTATATTTCTGCTGCACCCAGTCAGAAGATCTGCTATAGTATTACAAATCTTCGTAAAGTCAAATCCTCATCGTAATGTCAAATTAAGATCGTAATGTTAAATCTTGATTGTAATATCAAATCCTCATTGTAATGTCAAATTAAGATCGTAATGTCAAGTCCTGATCGTAATATCAAATCCTGATCGTAATGTCAAATCCAGATCAAATGTTTTTTCCCCATTTTACACGTTTCGCTTCAGTTAATAGAAATGGAAATAGATTAGTTGTTTCAGTATGCAAAAACTCTAGATGGAATATTGCTGCGACAAATAGTAATGTCGCTACATTTTGGAATGTCGAATTAATTTATTAGTAAAAATATTATCTTTAAGATTTTGTCATAGGCAAACGTTTGTTATCTGAAGCTGCTTAATACCTCAAGTGATAGTTTTGAAGCTGAAGCGTAGACTGACAGGAAAATAAAAGTAACGGACATCCGGTTTACCTTCAAAGGGTAACAGACCACTCTGTATCTCTCAAAACTTATGACTAGTATGGTAAGCACAGAAGCGTTGGCAATAGCATTCTCTAAAAAGGGTACCACTTTACCTGAAGATAAACAAAATAAAATATTTAAGTCAAACAATCTTTCTTTTAGTGTACAAGTATAAGCATTTCCAAAAATGCTTGAAATCGCCGTTCAGCCATGCATTTCGTCTTATCCATAGATGAATGTATTTCATGTTCTTCATTCATTAATTTGATAATCTTACAACATGCTTTGCACTGAAAAGCGAAGTTATATTTGATAATTTTCACACAGAAATTATAAAGTAGATGAAATATAAATTGTAATTTTTATTGTAGCTGGACTATTTTTGAAAGCGGACGATTTGGTTTCTTTATGAAAACATCCCAATATCTTTATACATCATGTTAAAATTTGCAGCATTAAAACCTTGTATACTTAACAAAAGCTAATTACAGTTCTTCAATACCATAAGAATATTATATGTACAATTTAAACAGAATAAATTTTAGGTAAAAAATACGATATTGCCCTGACCCTAATCAAGCATATATAAAACACGGAAAATCCTGATCAAACTCCTCGCGCTGGTCACGTCACGCTTTGCTACTTTTACGGTACTAATCAGGGGAAGTAACCCCTGCGGGGAGTTTGTATCCTGATTAGAATTGCCCGGAAGCAAGCATTTATTTTTTTCTTTAAGTGCAAGTTTTGGAAAAAACAGACAAACCATACTCTTATTTAGACTACATTCTCTAGTTGAAAATGACATGTAGCAAAAAATATTGCGATTATCTTGTATTTATCCTACACGAGCCTGAAGACTGGTATTGAGATCGTACATTGATGATGGTATTTTTCAGTTGTAAGAATAAGTAACCCGACAAACATGGCGGTTGGGCGAGTCCATTTACACATCCCTTGCTGAAGAATTTTGACGTCCATTTTGTTATCATGTGATATGAAATGCTTTGCTTTGATTGGCTAAAGGCAGACGGTGTACAGGCAAAACTGTTCAAATCTTGTTAATGGTATATATCGCCGTCCAGGAACGGCGATAATTAGCAACACTGTATTTTGACTAACGCAGTTGATGTTTTATTTGATAAGCTAAATGGTATGTTTGTGTGTGTAGGTGTTGGTAGTACAGTGAACTATAAGTAAATATATATTACTAACAATTTTTAACGGATGCAACATGTCTAATATTTATTGAAATATATGCCTTTGAAAAAGTTTTATTTATAAATCAAGAGGGATTTAGACGATTAATTAGTTCCATCTCATTAGTTAAAATGTTATATATTTTTAAATGTTATATATTTTTGTTTCTTATATATCTTTAAATGTTATATATTTTTGAAAGTTTGCTAATTAGACAACTGACAGCAAGACACATTTTAAACAGTCAACATTGAAATGAAATACTTCACAAAACTATTATTCGTTTGAATAGCTTCTTGCACTTTTTTTTCAAATTATAACATCTAAATATCGCTCTTCCTTTGTATTTTACTTATAACGTCGAAATTTCCCTTACAAATTCAGGATAAAAGCAGAAGATTTTCGTCAAAGCTTAACGACTTTAGAAATAAAGATAAGAGTCTGGAAGTTTGCCATATTAAGTCTGGCAATGTTATTTCAAGAACTATTTGTTTATCCTCTGTTGACCAGTTTAGGAAAATTAAGTATATACGTATACCCTTATTGATAAACAATATGTGTCCTTTCATAATCTTCAGAGTTCACAAAAAGAAGTCTAAAAATTAAAAGGAAGAAAGAAAGAAGAAAAAAAGAAAGAAGAAGAATTTTACGTGCCAAAATATATTTAAGCGTTTACTGTTAAGTAAACTTTATGATTTTCAGTATGTCTAAGTGTTATTTTTACTTCTTAATAAAAGCAATGAAAAGCAACAATTTCAACAACCCATTTTCTGACATACTCTGTGAGCATTCGAAGCGAAACTGGTCTTTAAAAATTATTTTTCAACCGCCACTGTAAGAATTTATTGTGCCTTGTTTGCTATAGAATATAATTTTCTAACAATAACCTCCTTAGTCTGAAAAAAAAAAATCAAAAGCAACTTTTTTACCTATCGGGAAACAATTGACTTTCCTGCGTAATGATAAAAAATAAAAAAAATATATATCAACTACAGCTATCGCGGAATGATACCCCCACCAGTGCTTAGACTGAATCTGTGTGCATGGACGTAACGGAAACAAAATTCAGTGTTTCATTTCCAGAAGTAATATTTTCGTTAAAGATGTAAAACCTAACCAGTTTGTCCAAGACCAAAAGAAAAATAAAATCCCTCAAGGGGTATAGGATTTAAAGAGCGGACAAAACAATTGTCTGACTTTCCAGTGTGACCTTGACCTTGAGCTGACACAAGGGCAAAATAAGCTGTGCACATTGTCTTGTTGAGATAAACATTTGGGCAAAGTTAAAACAAAATCCTTGCATTATAATTCATTTGATCATAGAATTTAAATAGCGGACATAAATTGTCTGGCTTTCTAGTGTGACCTTGATCTTGATCTGACACAAAGGCAACATGGCTTCTGCACATTGCCTTGTTGGGTTGAATATTTGAGCCAAGAAAGAACAAAATCCTTCAAGGAGTAAAGAATTTACAGACCAATCAAGACACATTGTCTTTTTCTTAATTGTCAGATATCTGACCTTCACCTTGACCTTCACCTTGACCCGACACAAGGGCAACATAGGTTCTGTACATTCCCATGTTCAGGTAAATATCAAAGCCAAGTTTGAAGAAAATCCTTCCATTAGTATATGATTTATTGACAGGACAAGGTGGAGACCGACCGACAAAGCGATTCCAGTATAGCACCCCCCTACATTTTGTGGTGGGGGTATAACAAAGAAAATATCTCAAATTTAATCCAAGGAAAACCCCTGCTTGTCTGAACATTAGGTTTAGTAGATCCATATAGATTACAGAAAGGAATGATACCTATTTCCGCGACATTTTTCTGTACTTAAATAATTTACCTCTTATTTTCAATATTTATCAAACGAAACTTCACAATTCCTTTTTCGGACATATTTGTTAAACAGCCATTTAAAATCGCCACAAGCGGCTCTTTAAATACCAAAACAATTTACAAATCCTGAATATTAACTGTATCAATAAAATATAAGTTAAAAACAGAAAAACATTATAAAATGAATATACAAGGAAAGTCATTGCAGTGCTTTAATAATTGGATAAACGAACGACAACTAACGAGCAAACAAACGATTAAAAGAAAAAATAATCAAACGAACAAATGATTGAAAAAACATGATTAAAAACAAACAACCAAACGTACAAACATCCAAACGAACGAATGATTGGAAAAAACATGATTAAACAAACAAACAAACAAACGTACAAACATCCAAACGAACGAATGATTGGAAAACATGATTAAACAAACAAACAACCAAACGTACAAACATCCAAACGAACGAATGATTGGAAAAACATGATTAAACAAACATACAACCAAACGTACAAACATCCAAACGAACGAATGATTGGAAAACATGATTAAACAAACAAACAACCAAACGTACAAACATCCAAACGAACGAATGATTGGAAAAACATTATTAAACAAACAAACAACCAAACGTACAAACATCCAAACGAACGAATGATTGGAAAAACATGATTAAGCGTACAAAAAAACAGACGTACAAACAACCAAACGTACAAACATCCAAACGAACGAATGATTGAAAAAACATAATTAAACAAACAAACAACCAAACGTACAAACATCCAAACCAACGAATGATTGGAAAAACATTATTAAACATACAAAAAAACAGATGTACGAACAACCAAACGTACAAACATCCAAACGAACGAATGATTGGAAAAACATGATTAAACGAACAAAAAAAAAACAGACGTACAAACAACCAAACGTACAAACATCCAAACGAACGAATGATTTGAAAAACATGATTAAACGTACAAAAAAAACAGACGTACAAACAACCAAACGTACAAACATCCAAACGAACAAATGATTGGAAAAACATGATTAAACGAACAAAAATGACAGACGTACAAACAACCAAACGTACAAACATCCAAACGAACGAATGATTAGAAAAACATGATTAAACGTTAAAAAAAACAGACGAACAAACAACCAAACGAACAAATGACTGTAAAAATTGATTTAAAGAACGACCAAACGTACAAACAACTAAACAAATGAATGATCGAAAAACTTGATTAAACAAGCGAAAAACCAAACGTACAAAAAAACAAAGAACGAAAGATTTAAAAACATTTAAACGAACGAACAACCAAACACACAAACAATCAAACATACAAACACTAAAACAAACAAACGATTGGGAAAACAGACGTATAAACAACGAAACATACAAACAATAAAACGAACGAATGATTGGAAAAATGAATAGACGAACAAATAACTAAACGAACAAACAAGCAAAAGAATAATTGATTGGAAAAACAGATTAAACGAACGAACAACCAAACGTACAAACAACCAAACGTACAAATAATAAAACGAACGAATGATTGAAAAAAAAGATTAAACTAGCGAACAACCAAAAGTACAAACAACAAAACGTGCAATCAATAAAACGAACAAATGATTGGAAAATGATTAAACGTACAAACAACAAAATGAACGAATGATTTCAAAAAAAGATTAAACGTACAAACAACCAAAACCAAACGTTCAAACAATAAAACGAACGAATGATTGAAAAAATAATTACACGAACGAACAACCAAACGTACAAACAACCAAATGTACAAACAATCGAACGAATGATAGGAAAAATGATTAAACGACTAAAACATATAAACAATAAAACGAACAAGAAGCGCCGCAATGCGACAAAACCAGGTTTTCAACAACCAAGTATTGATGTGACAGGAATTTTGAATGAAATATGGCAGTGAAGAAAAAATGACCTTGACCTTAATCACAGACACCCAGGTAGCAATCTCAAGCTGCCTCTTGATATAAGCTACCCACACGCCAAGTTTGGCGTCAATAGGCCAAAGCAAACTCAAGTTATTGAGCGGAAACTGAATTTCTATTTTTAGCAACAGTGACTTTGACCTTCATCAGACACTTGGGTAGGAATCCCAAGCTGCCTCTTGATATAAGCTATACACACACCAAGTTTAGCGTCAATAGGCCATATCAAACTCAAGTTATTGAACGGAAACCAAAAGTTTCTTAAATAAGAAAATTTGTTCTTTTTAAAAGCCTTTATAGAAAATCAACTGACAAATAAAATTAAAGGTTAAAGAAATCCGTTGAAACCTTTCGTGATCATAGTTTCTTTTATTTTATCTTCTGTGTTGAAAAAATCAGCTAAGTAAGCGTTCTAACTTTTATATCTTACAATCACTTATTGGGTTGCAGTCGAACTCTGTTGAAAAATTGAGAAAAATCTTTAATTTGATTTGTCATTTGATTTTCTATAAAGGCTTTTAAAAAGAACAAATAAGGCAAAATTTTCTTATTTGAAGTAATAGAAAAAAAGAACAAGCAATGTAATACGTATGAGTTGCGCCTAAAAGTTAATTAAAACTTCTTGTTTATAAAAAAATGAGTATAACCGAAAAAAGAAATTTACATTTTACAGAAAATAGTTCATTTAGAATTTTTCTAATATATATGAGATATAAATGTTAACGTTTAATAGGGTACATAATCTATATTGAAGGCAAACAGTTTATAGGTAATCATTAGCTATAATAAAATTTGTTTTTCCACAAAATGAGTATTTCAAATTTTAGCAACTGAACAACATGTTTTCGCTTCAAAATACCGGTACGCACAAGCATAAAATTACAGAAAACTAAAATAAAATCTTCTACTTACACAAAGCTTCCCCAAAATGCCAAACTTCTTTTGTGTATATATCCGCCAGTGCCGTAGGCATGCAAATCAAAATAACAAGGACGTCGGCTATACAAAGGTTCAACAAATATTTATTAACTGTTGTTCTCATGGACCGAGTTCTTACAATCACAAAAGTCACTGTGATATTTCCAACGACACCTATTAGAAAAATCAAACAATATAATATAGTAGCAACTAAAACAATATACCGAGGTGGATTCAAGTCTTCTTGAAATTGAACAGAACGATGAATTGAAAAGTTAGTCCGATTCTGCATTCGCGTTGACAGGTTAAAAACAAAAGTATCATTCATTTTGTCATGGATATCGTCAAATAAGCTCTTAGAGTGTTGAAATGCGAAAGCAAAGAACGCCAATGAAATTAGACAGCCAACGTGCTTCCCTTTAAAATTTCGATGTGTTATCTGTTTTGTCGACTTATTCTGCTATATGGTACAGAGTTTATATTGGAATAGAAGTGCGTTGTTATTTATTCACATACTGTTATAATTACAACGCGCTTGTCACATGTATGTGTACATGTCTTGTACATTAACTATTTCTACAAAATGATAATAACATTTTTAAATACAAATACTTATCAGTATGGTGGCTGATTTGTGCCATTTCGCGTTTTGCCCCGCGACCCCACCAAGCGAAAAGTCGAGAATTAACAAGTTAAAATGGCGGGGGCGCGGAGCGAAAACACGCTAATTAGCGGGGACGCGGGGCAAAAAGTCGAGATTTAATTGTAAAACGGCGGGGTTGCGAAGCGAAATATTTATTGTTATAGGGCGCTAATTAGCGTGCTGTTGTCCGCGCCTCCGCCAAATTATTTAAAAATCTCGACTTTTCGCTCCACGCCCCCGCTAATTAGAGTGTTTTCGCTCCGCGCCCCGCTGTTTTTGTAGTAAAAATCTCGTGTTTTCGCCCCGCGCCCCCGCTAATTAGCGTGTATTCGCTCCGTGCCCCGCCGTTTTATACATTTATTAAACCTCGTTTGGCGCCCCCGATAATTAGCGTGTTTTCGCTCCGCGTCCCCGCCGTTTTATTTCTTAAAACCTCGCTCGGCGCCCCCGCGGGACTAAGTTTTATTTCTTAAATCTCGCCCCGCGACCCCGCGGCGCGAAGTTTTATTTCTTAATATCATATTTTAACCAGTTTAACAATACTTCACTAAAAAATTAACACGATATACACTTTAAAAATGCTCATAAAAGGATACTGTCTACAAATGTGTTACCAGATAAAGACGTGTATAAATTATCCGACATATTGAAAAAAACAATAATATTCTAACGTGCATGACACAACTGAAACACCGGAAGACGAAAACACGAAAATTAAGAAACAAAAATTTCGCCCCGCGTGGCGCGGAGCAAAATTTAAGGAATTAAATGGCGGGGTCGCGGGGCGAAAACACGCTTATTAGCGGGGGCGCGGGGCGAGATTTAAGAAATAAAACTTCGCCCCGCGGGGTCGCGGAGCAAGATTTAAGAAATAAAACGGCGGGTCGCGGGACGGAAACACGCTAATTAGCGGCGGCGGCAAACGAGGTTTAAAGAATAAATAAAACCGCGGGGGCGCGAAGCGAAAGGACGAGATTTTAACTACAAACAACGACGGGGGCGCGGGGCGAAAACACGCTAATTAGCGGAGGCGCAGAGCGAAAAGTCGAGTTTTTAAAGAATAATTTGGCGGGGGCGCGGACAACAGCACGCTAATTAGCGCCCTATAACAATAAATATTTCGCTTCGCGGCCCCGCGGTTTTACAATTAAATCTCGACTTTTCGCCCCGCGCCTCCGCTAACTAGCGTGTTTTCGCTCCGCGCCCCCGCCATTTTAACTTGTTAATTCTCGACTTTTCGCTTGGCGGGGTCGCGGGGCGAAAACACGAATGGCACAAATCAGCCACCATATATCAGACTTTTCATCCGTTGAGATAGGTTCATGAGGTAGTCTTACAAGGTTTAAATTCCTAAAAAAGTTCTAGCACAGTTCATCTGAGAACAACTGGAATGATGCTCACTTGTCTTTCACTTCTCTCTCACTTGATGTTTGAATATATGTATGTACATAGAAATTTACAGTGTCCATGCTTACGTATTGGTTGTATCTAAATTTGTTTCACTGAAGTTACTTCCGATGTTTAACTGCCAGAATTGCCTGAATAAATATATAGGCCGTTTTGAAATACTTTTGTATACTTTTTTATCCCAATCTGAATACAAGAAGGTACACACTGATAGTAAATGACCAATTGATATGTAGAATTTCTATTAATAATTTTGACGCCAAGGAAGTCATACAACGTCATATGCGACATGCATTATAATCACAAAGTTGTTGTGTGATCCACATCCGCATGTTTCAGTAACCTTCTAAGAATTTACTCGCATTTTTCAAAGACAACACATAATAATAATTCAGAGAAGGCAGAAAACACTGTGATTGTTTAGAAAGAAATCGTTTAGTAGTTTATGACGTCAAACTTTGACGTCAAATTGACCAGATTGTTGACTTTGTCACGTCATGTCACAGATATGACTTTGAAAGATACTTGGTGTGATGAAAAATATACGAGGCTTGTTCAGAAATTGTTAAGACAAGTTATGATTTGAAGAACTTACATTATATTTTACAAAAAGCATAAACTAACCTTTCACAAACAAGAAGGCTCTAAAATCTATATTTTTTACATATTAAAATTGTATTTCATGGTAAATCAACCTAAGGTTAAGTAAGCCGGAGCATGCCGTACAAATCGGTAAGGTCAAATAAACCATACTTGCAAATAAGCTGGAACAACATTGATGTAGCAGGAAAACGGCAATTAAAATGACGTCATATACACATGGTTATTCTGACGTCATTCCATTAAAGTGTCATTAAATTGACTTTTAAGTAAGAAAGTTCTGACCGTCTACCGGAAGTCCGTGTTATCAAAGAAACAGCGTCAAAATGAATAACGACGAAAAGGCGGAGCAGCAATCTTACCCTAAGTTTCGTACTGAAATAGAAAAACTCCTTTGGACACGAAGAAAATATTAGAAATTCCACAGAGCGGAAGAGTCGTGTTCCGGACACTTGTTTGTCGGTGGCCGAGCTGTCTTTAAATGATCCATCATCTTCAAACAGTACAGAGAGAGGCGGGAGACGAATGTATGATGTCACGTTCACAACACCGTCATGCTCCGGACTGAGCGGGGTGGTGGATTCCTGATGGGCCATGATCACTTATCTACAAGAATCACCGACTTTTGCGTGTATAATGTAAAAAAAATACATGCAACTTTAAGTAATATTTCGTTTGTTCTTGTTCTAGTTTTCATATTATAAAAAAAATTCCGAACAGGCCTCGTATGTAGTTCTTTTGGATGGACAGTGAGGAGACGACTACACAACTTAATATTATATACTTTTGGTTATATAAGCGCTTAATGTTTGCGAGGTTCGTGTTAATAGCCAACATTTAAAAATGCACATTTTAGCTACATTTTACAAAAATATTTAAAATTTGCCTGCTTCTGTGCTTGGAATCCATTTGAAAATTTCGTAATATCATCATAAATTCAGGTCGTTGCTTTTGTGTTTCTTACCAGACATTTTGAAACCCTTAGTCTGTCAATTAGGAAAAAAAGATAGACAAATAAATTATGATAGTAAAATTAACGACAAAATAAGATAATGCTTCTCCCACCACGCACTGTTTCGTGACATTAAACATAACTGCAGCAGCTTTAGAATCTTTGATGCAAGTGTGTTCCGGGTATATAAATCTTTTCTGTTTATATTTAGTTTCAATTATATATATAAAAAATGTATTCGTGAAAACACAACAATCTCCTAAGTTTTTGTTGTCTCCTTGATATTAATCAAAACTAAATTACTAGAAAAATATCATCATATACAGTATTTTTACTACAGTGTCAAATATGAGTTATAGATAAATGCAAAGTTCACTGTTTTATCCCTCAGAAGTACAGTGTTTTCCGTAAAATCAATATAAATTGGATCGAAATGGTTTCAAATTTCCCTGTTCTAGGTTAATGGCTTCAACATAAAAAATGCTGTATCACATTTTTGAATGCCAATATTTTTCTGTAGAATATTGGCTCATTTATGTCATAAAGGCAATAAAAACGGTTATCTGAGAAATCTGGTTTAAATAATAAATTGCATGATGTTTTCTTGGTTTTTGTTTTTACGTTCATATATTTTTCTCTACAAAAGTGTGCTGTATTTTGTGCACGTCTCAGATTAATCTAAACTTACTACAGTAACTGCGATTTAAGAGCTTTCACTAGCAGTACTGACCTTGAAAATATTTGTTAAAGGTGCTACGTGTAACTTGGTCTTTGTTGAGGATAAGAAAGGCGAGATACCGGCCACGGTGTTATCGCTAGCGTCAAAATTGAACTGTTTATGAACCTCTTTTTTATCGATTGCAACAGAATGACGTTTCGGGTGCAAAAAAATGGCCTGCAATAGCGAGATGCTTGTTTATACTGAGTTCACGAAAATATGATGACTTCTGTTTTACATACATTTAGCCATGGCTTAAAAATGAAATTGCATGTGTCGGAAATACTTGTAGTCTAATTAAGATGGGTAAAGCAAAAAGAAGAGGCGTTATTACGTCAAAGAAAATTGCAATGTTCTAAGTTATTCAACAGCCACTGACCGATAAATGCAATTGACCGAATACCATAGTGAACAACGACTGACAGCTCAATGCAATTGACCGAATACCATAGTAAACAACGACTGACAGATAAATTCAAATGACCGAATACCATAGTGAACAACGACTGACAGATAAATCCAAATGACCGAATACCATAGTGAACAACGACTGACAGCTCAATGCAATTGACCGAATACCATAGTAAACAACGACTGACAGATAAATCCAAATTACCGAATACCATGGTGAACAACGACTGACCGATAAATGCAATGACAAAAGACGGAAAATCATAGTGAACAACGACTGACAGATCAATGCAATGACAAAAGACGGAATATCATAGAGAACAACGACTGACAGATCAATGCAATAGACCAAATATAAAATTCAACATCAACTAATTTGTCAATGCAGTGTCAATAGACGGAATATATGAACAATAATACAATTAATACAATTAACTGAATATCATATTCAGCATCCACGTACGTCAATGCAATGGCAATAAACGAAACAACATAGGGAGCAACGGCTGACAGATCAATGCAATGGACTGAATATCATATTCAACAGCCAGACAGTTCAATAAAATGGCATAGTAAACAACGACTGACAGATCATTGCAACAGACCGAACATGATATTCAGAACAACTGAATTGTCATTAAAATAGACCGGACATCAAAATCAGCAACCACTGACAGGGCGGGCTCGCGTTAAACCCTTGGGGCATATTAAAACACCTTGGCATAGAACCTCTTTACAATGCTGCGCACTAAATATCTAATCTCTGGATTCTATTTTTAGAAAGGATTTACAAAACAAAATATTATATTAGTTAAAATAATGACCCAAGGGCTGTGTCAAATTTGACCCGCGGCCATGACTTGAACAAAAGTTTTGGTGCGTAGCAATACTGCATACAAATATGTAAGCTCTTGGCTTTACAGTTTGAGAATTTCTTTTAAAAAAAGTATCCTATATCAGCTAAATTACAGACACCAGGGGCCAGATCACTTCTGACCCTGGGACTATAATCGAAAACAAGAGGGCCATGATGGCCCTGGATCGCTCACCTGAGTACTTTACCTGAGGGTCTACCGTTAAGCAAACATCAGATGCAACATTACATTTTGTAACTGAAGGTATTCAAAGATCTCATATTTTATACAAACAAGAAGATTTTCAATGTTTGCCTTATGTAAAATAAGTTGATCCCAGGGGCAGAGCCAAATTTGACCCCAGGGGCATAATTTGAACAAACTTGGTAGAGGTCTACAAGACAATGCTACATACCAAATCTTAGATCTCGGGGCCTTTTGATTTCAGACAAGAAGATTTTTTAAAGTTTTACTATATAAACCTATGTAAAATCCATTGACCCCCCGGTATGGGCCAAATTTGACTTGGCTTAATTTTAATAAACTAGGCAGAGGTCTACACAACATTGCTACATACCAAATCTTAAGGCTCAGGGCCTTGTGGTTCAGACAAGAAGATTTTTAAAGTTTCAGTATGTTAAATCAGTTGACCCCCGGGCCGGGGCCAAATTTGACCCCAGGGGCATAATTTGAATAAACTTGATAGAGATCCACTAGACAATGCTACATACCAAATCTTAAGGCTCAGGGCCTTGTGGTTTCAGAAAAGAAGATTTTCAAAGTTTTTCGTTTAAGTTGCCATAGCAACCAGAGTTCTTGATGGAATTGAATTTTTTGAACAACTTTGGTAGAACTTTATGCAAGGAACATTCCAGGCAAGTTTCATCAAAGGTTTCAGAGAAGATGTCGTTTGAATGAAATTGTTGACGGACGACGGACAAAGTCCGGTCACAATAGCTCACCATGCGCCAAAGGCTCAGGTAAGCTAAAAAGAAAAATAACCACTTTACACTGCCAGTCAGCAAATATTTCAGCTTCTGTCTATTTCATCCTGTAACTGTCGAAAAATCTGGCAGTATGGAACCAGCAAAATAATTAAGTTACAGCTATTGAAATAGAAAAATATATAAATACTTTCATATTTTGATTTTATTTATGTCGGTCGTTTACAAAGCTAGTTAAAAGGGAAATATGTGTTCGCAAACTGTATGTCTTAAACAATAAAGTTGTTCGTGTTCCGCAATACAACACTTTCGGTCTTGGAACAAATTTTTTGTGTCACAGAAACAATTCAATCTCTGCACATAGATATTTGAACGAAAATTCAGAATTTCAGAGGAACCTTGATACAAACTGGACTCCCTTTAGTAGAATAAATTAATTTCTACACCTGGATTTACATCATTCAGTTTTGTTCTAGAAGTCTGTATGACTTAATTGAACCGGTAAATAAAATCTGTATGAGACATCTTAAATTGAACTTGTATATAAAGTCTGTATGAGACCTCTTCTATAGAACTTTTTTATATATGCAGTCTATAATGGTTTCCTTACTGAAAATATCTTTTTCGGATAAATATACTTTTGTGTTTACTTTTTGTTGATTGAAGAAACAACAAATGTTGACTAGTAAAGAAGTGCAGATACTACATAAATAAAATTCCAGTTTTAATGTGATGACGTCTTTACCATCATAGTAAATAGGGAAGAGTTTGCAAGTGTTATATTCTTCGGAGAATGTTCAAGTTAAAATTATTAAGCATATTCATTGATATTCTCTTGATATATCATTCTTCCTAAATGACAATATGGAAAGTAACAACTATTTTCAAAGTTTGTGTCGTGAATAACCTTTTAGGACACAATTTATTTAATATTCAAGACACTGGATAAATCCGTTTTAATATGATTTTATTTTACTTTAATTCTTATCCACATATACACCATAATAAGCCGTAATGCAACAACTTTCAGGACCCTTTTTCATATAAAAATTCAGAATTTATAGCATTTATTTCCCGCCTTAACAATCTTCAAAGCAAGTGAAAATCGTGAAAATAATGAGAATGCTACACCGTCGGGGAACTACAACAAAAAGGGATTAAATTGCACGGATAAAACAAATATATGCACGTGCAAATATGATACCCGACGGTGAAGCTTAACAATAGGTATATTCAATCAAATCTAATACAAATTTATGAACTCGTGCCTTAACAAATTATAACAATAACAATAATAATCGCTATTTCTGCGACAGTTTAAGTCTTTCATACACATAAAAAAATCACCGTCATAGTTTATCATGAGTCTTCCGTTTCTGGACTGACTGTTTGAATAGATAACAGGTAACCAATACATCTCTGTTTTGCCTTCTTGCTTTACACATAACAGCTTCTATCATTAATTTTCTTTAGAATAATTATAGAAACCAGTACCACCAAAACCCTTATTGATATTTACCCAAAAAATATCGGTGATGATATCGAAGTTCAAACAGGCTTGTAAGTTATTTTGAGAGTCACTTAATAGACAAAAACAATGGACATAGTACCGCCCGTTATCTGATCTCCACTTATTTCTTGTTGTTTAATAAAAACTCGAATATGTAAAAGCAGTTTTGGTACTTTTCACTGATGTAAAATACTGAGTTTGTTTATATTTGTAATTTGTTTGACGCCTACGATGACGGTCAGTAAGACTTCGATACTGCGCAGTCGTCATAAATTCAAAATAATAATGTTACACGTCATCAGATATTACCTACACACTTCCCTGTGCATAAATTAACGTCCGCCAACAATTGTTACTCTTAGGTAATCTCGAAAGTAAACAAAAACCATTCAGTTTTAACAGAAAAGTATACATGTACATCTGCCTTTATGCAAGTTATCAGAACTTGTGAAATTGATAAAGGTCTAAAATCAGACTACTAATTTAAACTTTACTCAAAATGATTGCATTTGAGAACTAATGAGACGAGACTAACTACAGTGTAGTATTTTTGTCTTTTTTTGAAATACTGCCTTCGACCGGTGTTTCTAAGTGCCTTTACAAAAAAAAGTTTAAAATAAAGTGATATTGATCATACTGGAAAAACATCCGGCTGTTTATGTTTAGAGAAACTGAATGCTGGTTTTTGCCATTTAGTATGTGTTGATATTGATATTTTACTTTGTTGTATTAAATATCCCCCCAAGGTGAGGTACTTCAATCAGTGTTGATATTTGTTCAGTTTTCTCCATACACCAGCGTTTGCGTTGCTACCGTTTACATCAGTCAGATTAGATAAATCATCGTCTTTTGCACGTACGTACTTCGTTTATTTCTTATTTCATACATAAGGTTTAGGAATTTTCTTAGCTGACCTAAGTCTCCAGCTAGAATGTATTGAACATTTTCTGTCAAAGAATAAATTTACCACTTCGATGAAAATGCAGTCGAGGCTGCTTGCAAAACTTAAAACCTGTTAATCCGGGCCTGAAAATTATGCACTAACTTTCGGTTTGGGGGCCCAACATGCTTTCAACTTGAGAACTGATTCCGGCAACCTGAAAGAAAATAGATTAACGCAGTACCTCTAAGCCAACCAAATAGTGAACGCAGAATAAAATCCACGATTCGATTTCTCGGCATTTTCTGAAGGAAGCCTTAGATAATCAGGCAAAATTTCTTTGCAATTTAATCATATAATTTATGGGTTGGTAATTGCTACAAAGTTCTTTTCCCCAAGAAATATTTTCTCCGTTTGAAGGGAATATCAGAGAAATTTAATTTTGTTCGTGTCAGTAACACGCTGAGTATTACTGTTAGTCAGAGAAAAAGACACAATAGCTGAGACCTAAAAAAAACTAAACATTTGATCAAACATATAACAGGTCCCTCAATCCATGTGGTATTCGTGCAATACTGTCATTAGAATATTAACATAACTTTATATTATTTTTTTGCTGTAATAGTATTTTTTCAACAAGAGCCACCGCAAGCGGGGGTCACGCTCGACTTTTTCCTATTTCCAAAGGCAAACACATCAGAGGTGAAGGGATTTCAAATGAGACATTGTTTATCTTGTAGTAATTTATCTTGTCGGCTTTGTCATAAGTGTTGTTTTGTCCAAGTCTGATTCAAATCCAACCATAAATAACAAAATTATGGCCAGTTTTAACAAAATTCAATGATTTGACCTTGACTGTCAATGTCATTTAAAGGTCAAGGTCAAACTTGAAATAATCATAATGTCGGATTTGTCATAAGTGTTGTTTAGTCCAAATATGAATCAATTCTATAAATAAATGAGAATGTTATGACAATTTAAGCAAAATTCAATCATCTCACCTTGACTGTTTAGGTCATTTTAAGGTCATTGTCATATCTGAGTTATTCAACATGTCGGTTTTGTCATAAGTGTTTTTTTGTCCAAGTATAAATCAATTCCAACCATAATACTAAAGTTATGGACAATTTTAGAAAAAAATAATAATTTGACCTTGAAATTGAAGGTCATTTATGAGTCAATGTCAAGTTTAGTCTGGTTCACTTGAAGATCTTGTCTAAAGGGTTGATGTGTCCAAGTATGAAGACAATCCACCCTAAATAATTAAGTTTTGGCAAATTTTAGCAAAATTCAGTAATTTGACCTTGAAGCTGAAGGTCATTTATGAGTCAAGGTCAAGTTTAGTCCAGTCTACTTAAAGATCTTGTACAAAGGGTCGTTGTGTCCAAGCATGAAGAGAATCCACCTTCTAATAATAAAGTTATGGCCAATTTTAGCAAAATTCTATATTTTGACCTTGAATTTGAAGGTCATTCAAGAGTCAAGGTCAGGTTAAGTCTAGTCATCTTGAAGGTCTTGTCCAAAGGGTTGTTGTGTCCAAGTATGAAGATAATCCATAAAGTAATAAAAAAATTATGATCAATGTTAAAGTTTTCGGACGGGAACGGCAACGGCAACGACAACGACACCATGACTTTAACAATGACTCGATTTTTTTTTCAAAAAAGTCGAGCTAAAAACGTTTGCCCTTATCATTCTTTATAGTAAGTTGTCTATATCTAGAATTATGAATTTGCTTAACATCAGCTTTTCAAGGTTAGGACTCAAACTAGTGAAAAGTGTTTTAAATGATATAATAATTAAAATTGAGGTATGTCCTCAGATGTTTAAGCTTATATCATTGTTAAGTTTGAACATTTATAAAAGAAAATAAGATGTAAAAGATCATACATTCGGCTGTTGACGACGTGTTTGCGTTTGTGACATTTCTGCTAGACATTTATTACTGATTCAGTGGAATATTTTCTGTCTTTAAATTTGAATCAAATAGCTAGCTTAATGGCTGGTCAAAACAGTTTTTTGCATAGATCAAAACAGTTGTTAATACATCATAAAATTAAAATGTAAAATTGTTACTCTATATAACAGGCATTTATTTGTCTAACATTACTTCCACGGTGTGTATTTTTTTCTTGTTTAACAATGATATTCTTGAAATCGCAAATAGATAAGATACTAATTGAGAAACCGGGCAAATGCTGGCGAATACCAAATCCATTACAGAACGCATAAAGCACGTATGTGGTGAAAAACTAATTCTTCAGCAAAATAGCTCTTTTAGACAAGTGTCAAAATAATTTGTTGTAAAGACAAAACAGCAAAAAATTATGATATCATGCCTATTTTATAAAATAAAGAATGTCAGTATTAAATCTATAAAATGTTTTCACGTCTGTGTATTCTGTAATGTACATCAATCCTGTTTTCTCGGGACAAAACGAAAATCTCTTTTCTCTCATCCGACGTATGTGTGACTGAACAAGTCGGTATGGAAAACACTGAGTGTGTCCTTTATTGATTTTGGAAGTCCTGATAACTTGTACAGGGTGAGATAAATCCTTCACTCTATAAAAATTGTTGATATTTCAAACCTCAATAGTTCCGTCATATTACTAATAGAAACGATATAAGAATATAAAACACTGACGACACTTTACGTGACCTAATTTAGTATATACAGCGAACGCGTGTCGAAAGCGTTACATATATACGTGATGTCTCTACATTATTTTCACTTTGCATCATTTATTACTATTCTCAAATTGACAAGAAAATAGCATTTATGTATAGAATTAGGGGGAAACACAACTATGCATGTTTAAGAATGAAGTAGAATATTTTTTGTCTGCCAATCCTGTATACAAACTTGTGAATTGTGAATTTTTGACAGTATAAACGTGACAATTTTAGACAACCCTTATTTTCCTTTGACCATTTTTTTTATCTTATTTTGAAAACATTACACAGGTAAATGACCTTTTTCAGTTATGAAGGCCAACAAAGCAGTATATTTGGCTAAATTGACGGCGGTTGTCTCTTGTTAATTGCGAATCCCAAATTATTACTTGTCGTCACAATGCTTAACTAATGACACACTTTTCATTTCCATTTTTTGGTGTAATTACTTCGGTAACGATTCGTTATTGTTATCGTGACAATTCTGGCTTAAAGTTAATAACAAGTACATATTCAGAAGTGATTCTTTAGCAACAGGAAAATGTTTAGCAGAAGGGCATTTGCCAACTGAGTTTGTTTACAGTCAGAGTTACACAACTGCTGATAGATTTACAAGTCTATATGAAACCGAAACCTCATGACATTATTACCGAAGTTGCTTGGATTTTTTGTCCAGTTATTAAACAAATCACGCCAATCCCTTCCCTGCTTACTTTCATGAGTCACCCATGTAAACGTACACTAGGAACAGTCGAAACTGTTGTCAAAGTGTTAGGTCAAAGGTTACAGTTCAGAATGATTTGATTTTTTCCAAACACTATTGAAATAGGTAATTATTATTTTATGATTTCAGGTAATTGAATTAAAACGCCAAACAAAAAAACAAATACAAAAACAATTATCAAAACTTTGCTGTTAAGCAAAAATCTCGTGCGTTCATAAATGCGGAATGATATTGTTTAAATTCCGTCAACGTCCGCACAATTTCGTATCACACCGGCTTAAGAACACATCTGGGCATCCGTTTATTGGTACAGGACTTCTAATTTTGTTCGAGAAGAGTCAGAACTAAAAAATATGTGTAATAACATATTAAGTAACAATACGATATGGTACTTTTTGTTTAAAACAGTTATCATAATAAATAGATAAAATTTAATGAAAAATGTTTTGTGTAAAGTTTACTACCTACTATTTTGGACAAGGTTGACTTAAAACAGTCTAAGGGAAATAACAATGTTTTCTCCAATAAAATTTTACCAGCAGTTATTTATCCTAACTGCTTTTTTTTCAAACGCATATATAATTTTCACTCTTTGGAAGATGAATCGCCATTGTCGCCATTTTCTTCTTGTGAGCTTTTATAATCATTAACTGGGTTATATTCAGGTCAAGTAGATTGCTGATACACCTTTGTCAGGGATGCACCTTTTTGTTTACATTTTACATAGATCTATGTGGTGAACGTTACTTATATATATGTATGATGATTGATGATGATATATGTCGATGACTAATAAGCGATGGCTACTGTTTTGTCGTTGGTTGATGAAAACACGTGATGATAAGTATTGTTAACATACGATGACTGATGATGACTAATGGGTTAGGCTTAGGTTTAGGGTAAGGGTTAGTGTTAGGGTATAGGCACTTTGACGAGATGATCAAGTTGATCATCCTGATCATGTCTTCTGATTGGCTAAAATTATCAAGAGGTGTGCAAGACATGCGCATTGTTTATCTATTCAGTTGTTTTATGTTAGTTGTAGTGTGAAGATCATATAATGTTGTTTTAGTGATATCAATAACTTTAGGCATTGAATTTAATTTGTATACTTTAAAAGGATTAAAATTATTTGTTGGTAAGTTTTTTTCTTTTCTTTTTTTTTGAAAATTTGTTAAATTATTTTCTTGAGATTCTGCATTTGTTTCGTTCTATGGGAAGACGTAATTTTTATTATACTGATACGATATTGCTTATGTTGAAGATGTTTTGAATAATGATGATGATGGTGATGATAATTTAAAATAAAATGATGGCCTGTTATTTAATGTTAAATTGCAAATCATTGTAGAAAAAGTAATTATTATAATTAAGATCTCAGTAGGAGGTGATTGATGATGATGATGATGATGATTATAATGATACTGACAATGTGTTAATCTGGGTTTTTCATTGTTACACTTGTAAACAACGTGTTCTCCTAGGTTACCCTGGGTAACCCTTGGTTACCCCGGGTAACCCTGGGTTACCCGGTGTTACCTTAACCCATCAACCTTTACCCACGGTTACTCACTTGACTCAGGGTTAAATACGGTAACATACGGTAACATACGGTAACCCACGTTATGAAAAATTCGAATTAAACAATAACAAAGTATAATACATTTACCCTTTACCCATCAACTTTTACCCACGGTTACTCACTTCACCCGCGGTTACCCACGGTAACCCACTTTATGAAAATGCAGAATAAACAATTACTAAGTATGATTACCCTTAACCTTTACCCATCAACCTTTACCCACGGTTACTCACTTCATCCAGGGTAACCTAGGGTTAAGGGTTAGGGTTTTGGGTTAGGGTTAGGGTTTAGTTTTTAGTTTTTGTTATAGGGTATAGGATAAAATACGAGATGTCAATTGCAACTTGTCAAAAAGATGTCAAACTTTTCTGATTGGCTGTTTTGGTCACATGATTTTTTTCGAATGGTGAAATATGATTGGCTCTTTATATCATGTGATATTACATGTGATGCTGCGCGCGCATTCCTTCCTTTTCAAGGAGTGCTCTGTCGTCCATGTTGAATGGAAAGTGTTGCTGGAAAAAATATTGATTATTTTCTGGAATTTCTTTCTTGGAGAAATTTTTATATGAAGGTAATATTTTAGATATATATTTTGCTTTTAATATTTGTAAGTGCTTTTGAAAAGAAGAAGTTATTTTACGAGACATTGTTTTTATTTTTTGTGAGACGGGTATTCGACATTTTTTAAAATAAAAAATCATGATGATGATGATGATAATGGTGATGATTATAACAACTGTAAAGAGATTGATTTTACTGAAAGACATCATAATTATTGATTTAAGAATATTTGAATATTTGCTCGTATGTATTTAAGACAATGAGAGAAAATGATTGAATGAATGAATGAATGAATGAATGATTGAATGATTGATTGAATGATTGATTGATTGATACTTGAATAAAAATGAAAAGTTATTCTGAATTACTTCGTGTGTCTTTATATTTAATTATTTGAAATGAGATTTTGAAAGAAAGATATTTTAAAGATGATGATAGTGATGTGTTGATCAATACAAATATAATATCAACAAAATCAAAATAGGAGCTATTATTATCTTTTATCATTTCAGAAATGGTGCAGTCATAAACCAAAATAATTCTTTGGTTTTCTTTGATATACAGTTTTCAATAGAAAATGCTGGGTAAAGGTGAGTAAGCTTTGTTACTAAAAATAGAATTTCTTTGTTCTTTTTTGGCGGGAATTATGGTAACCATTAACCTTAACCCTTGAACCTTATATCATGGTAACCCACTTCATAAAAATAGAAAAAAACTGGATGGCAACGAAGTATGATTACCCTTAACCTTTACCCATCAACCTTTACCCACGGTTACTCACTTGACTCAGGGTTAAATACGGTAACATACGGTAACCCACGTTATGAAAAATTCGAATTAAACAATAACAAAGTATAATACATTTACTCTTTACCCATCAACCTTTACGCACGGTTACTCACTTCACCCAAGGTTACCCACGGTAACCCACGTTACAAAAATGCTCAATAAACAATAACAAAGTATGATTACCCTTAACCTTTACCCATCAACTTTTACCCACGTTTACTCACTTCACCCGCAGTTACCCACGGTAACCCACTTTATGAAAATGCAAAATAAACAATAACTAAGTGTGATAACACTTAACCTTTACCAATCAACCTTTACCCACGGTTACTCACTTCACCCGCGGTTACCCACGGTAACCCACTTTATGGAAATGCAAAATTAACAATTACTAAGTGTGATAACAATTAACCTTTACCCATCAACCTTTACCCACGGTTACTCACTTCACACCTACGGTTACCCACGGTAACCCACTTTATGAAAATGCAAAATAAACAATAACAAAGTATGATTACCCTTAACTTTTACCCATCAACCTTTACGAACGGTTACTCACTTCACCCAGGGTTACCTAGGGTTAGGGTTTAGAGGTTAGGGTTAGGGTTAGGGTTAGAGTCTTATACGAAAATTGATACAAAGACTCCGCCTTTTGATACAAAGATCCCACCCACTTCCATCACGTGACCTGTCAATCAAATATTTCGGTTACGGGTATGGGTTAGGGATATTGGTTAGGGGTATTGTTCATTTGAGTTTCGTCATTCATGGTATGCAGATGTGTTTTTTAATTAATTAATTTTTTATGGAATTTTGTAAATAGAAAGAGGAAAAACTAGAATAAAATTATTTAATGGATATTCATCAAATAATACGATTTATGAAAAAAAAAACATGAAAAAAGGATAATTATTTTAAATTTTTTTTTTTTATAGAAAATTGGATAATTACTTTAATGATTTTTTTAATGGGAAAAAAGGATACTTATTTTTGAGGAGAAAAAAGTTTTCGAGAAATTGTGTATGAAGGTGTATGTGAGGTAAGTAATCAATTTTTTGGCGTATGCATTATATGGAAGGCCTGAAGTCTGTACACAGAAATGTTTAGTTTAATTATGAAGGAACTTTGATTTCATGTAGCCATTCTCAAAAAGATTCCTGAAATCACACAGTACCCATAACCCGTTACCCTCTACCCGTTACCCTCTACCCGTTACCGTCTACCCGTAACCCTCTACCCGTAACCCTCTACCAATCACCCTCTACCAGAAACCCTCTACCCGTAACCCTCTACCCGTAACCCTTTACCTGTCACCCTTTACCCCGTAACCCTCTACCCATAACCCTCTACCCGTAACGCTCTACCCGTAACCCTCTACCCCGTTACCCTCTACCCGTAACCATCTACCTGTAACCCTCTACCCGTAACCCTCTACCCGTAACCCTCTACCCGTAACCCTTTACCTGTCACCCTTTACCCCGTAACCCTCTACCCATAACCCTCTACCCGAAACTCGCTACCCGTAACCCTCTACCCCGTTACCCTCTACCCGTAACCATCTACCCCGTTACCCTCTACCCGTAACCATCTACCTGTAACCCTCTACCCGTAACCCTCT
Source organism: Cyclina sinensis (assembly GCA_012932295.1). Taxonomy (NCBI): domain Eukaryota; kingdom Metazoa; phylum Mollusca; class Bivalvia; order Venerida; family Veneridae; genus Cyclina; species Cyclina sinensis. The sequence continues at coordinate 4,985,430 of JAAONU010000015.1, forward strand.
ACCCGTAACCCTCTACCCGTAACCCTTTACCCGTAACCCTTTACCTGTCACCCTTTACCCCGTAACCCTCTACCCATAACCCTCTACCCGAAACTCGCTACCCGTAACCCTGTACCCCGTTACCCTCTACCCGTAACCCTCTATCCCGTTACCCTCTACCCGTAACCATCTACCTGTAACCCTCTACCCGTAACCCTCTACCCGTAACCCTCTACCCGTAACCCTTTACCTGTCACCCTTTACCCCGTAACCCTCTACCCATAACCCTCTACCCGAAACTCGCTACCCGTAACCCTCTACCCCGTTACCCTCTACCCGTAACCATCTACCTGTAACCCTCTACCCGTAACCCTCTACCCGTTACCCTCTACCCGTAACCCTCTACCCCGTTACCCTCCACCCGTAACCATCTACCTGTAACCCTCTACCCGTAACCCTCTACCCGTAACCCTTTACCTGTCACCCTTTACCCTGTAACCCTCTACCCATAACCCTCTACCCGAAACTCGCTACCCGTAACCCTCTACCCCGTTATCCTCTACCCGTAACCATCTACCTGTAACCCTCTACCCGTAACCCTCTACTCGTAACCCTCTACCCGTAACCCTTTACCTGTCACCCTTTACCCCGTAACCCTCTACCCATAACCCTCTACCCGAAACTCGCTACCCGTAACCCTCTACCCCGTTATCCTCTACCCGTAACCATCTACCTGTAACCCTCTACCCGTAACCCTCTACTCGTAACCCTCTACCCGTAACCCTTTACCTGTCACCCTTTACCCCGTAACCCTCTACCCATAACCCTCTACCCGAAACTCGCTACCCGTAACCCTCTACCCCGTTACCCTCTACCCGTAACCATCTACCCCGTTACCCTCTACCCGTAACCATCTACCTGTAACCCTCTACCCGTAACCCTCTACCCGTAACCCTTTACCTGTCACCCTTTACCCCGTAACCCTCTACCCATAACCCTCTACCCGAAACTCGCTACCCGTAACCCTCTACCCCGTTACCCTCTACCCGTAACCCTCTACCCCGTTACCCTCTACCCGTAACCATCTACCTGTAACCCTCTACCCGTAACCCTCTACCCGTAACCCTCTACCCGTAACCCTTTACCTGTCACCCTTTACCCCGTTACCCTCTACCCATAACCCTCTACCCGAAACTCGCTACCCGTAACCCTCTACCCCGTTACCCTCTACCCGTAACCATCTACCTGTAACCCTCTACCCGTAACCCTCTACCCGTAACCCTCTACCCGTTACCCTTTACCTGTCACCCTTTACCCCGTAACCCTCTACCCGTAACCCTCTACCCGTAACCCTCTACCCCGTTACCCTCTACCCGTAACCGTCTACCCGTAACCCTCTACCCGTAACCCTCTACCCGTTATCCACTACCGGTAACCCTCTACCTTCTACCCGTGACTGTTACCCCGTTACCCTCTACCCGTTATCCTCAACCCGTTACCCTCTACCCTGTAACCCTCTACGCCGAAACCCTCTACCCCGTAACCCTCTACCCGTTATACTCTACCCTCTACCCGTTACCCTCTACCCGTAACCCTCTACCAGTTACCCTCTACCCGTTACCTGTCAATGAAATATTTCGGTTAGGGGTATGGTTTACGGGTATTGGTTTTGGGTATTGTTTATTCGAGTTATGTCACTCATTGGATGCATTTGTCTTTTTTATTAGAACAAAAGATATGGACCAACGAAATGTCTCAAGTGATGAAGAGATGGAAGAGGAAGAGGAAAATCTGTTCTTTTTTCTGAATACAGCGATTGAAAACGGTTCAACGTTCTGTGATGTATTTAACAGTAATGGGTGTGATGTGTGGAGATTTTTAAGAAGAGACTCTTATATACCCGTGCGTAGCACTTCTGCATGCGCGTTTGAACAAAGTGATTTACTGTTTTATGAACACGATGTAGACGATGTACTTATAGAATGGCGTAGTTTAGAAGGAATTGATTTTGAAGTACCATACGTACAGTTTCTACCACGTGGATACGGATCCTTGAAATGTGTGTACGGTGTTTTGAAAAAACATTTAGACCTCCGAAGATTCAGTAATGCAGCATTAAATGTTCTGAAAAGGAGTGTCGGAGGTCAAATTAGTTACAGTGGTGGTTGGGAGACGTGGATTGCTTTTATACCGGAATTTGACCTAGACAACGAGCTGCAGTCTGTCGATTTTACCTTAATGTCACTGAAAGCATTCGCCCAATTGAAAATGATATTTCAGCGTTGCATGAAGGAGCAGATTGGAAAGTGTTTAGTGGACAGTACTTTAGCCAAGAATAATCTAAACAATTTGAGCTACGTTAGAATTCTTCCAGGTGACCAGTATGAAGTTATGCGTTTGCTGCAGTCATCGATCGATAGTTTAGATGTGTGCGTACAAGGAATGAAAAAGATTGTTTTTTCTTTTCGGTTTGGAGAGAAATTAAAAAGTGACATGACTTTGCCTATAAGAAGTCGCAGTTGTGTAGAGAATGTCACGGCCCATATTGGTCTTACACTATATGGAAAATACATCAGTGATAATGGGTCCGAGTCGATGAATGTAGATTTATTTTGGAGCCGA